>VDFB02000013.1:121046956-121285088 GCA_007258455.2 Sequoia sempervirens
AGAAATGTAGAGAGGGAAGGAGGGAGGGAGGGAGATAGATATTAGAGATGGAAGGAGAGAGAGATAGACATGTAGAGATGTAGTTCTTGAGTTCAAGGGAGAGAGTGTCAGATAAAGGGATGGAGATAGTGAGCTCGAGAAGAGAGGTCTAGAGAATAAGAGATGAAAATGAGTGAGATAGAGAGAGAAAGATGAAATTTGACCTCCTGATTACTGAAATTTGACATGCTGATTATTGAAATTTGACTAAGTTTGAATTTTCTTAAAATCTTCTAAAAACTAGAATTTGCATTATAACTCCTATAGATCTGAAACCACTCTCAAACATCCTGAAACTATATACATAAAATATAACTTAAAGTATAAGAAAGTAAATGTCCATATGTAAATGTCAACTTAAATATTTATTTCATGTATATAGTTTCCCTGGCAGAGAAAGAGAAAATCAAAGAGTTTAGAAAAATACATTCCAAAAGTCATGAATGACATTTGGTGAGTGCCAAATAGGTTTTATTGGAAAATACCAATCCAATGGGTTGTGTTTTGCATTGGGGATTCGACCCAAAGTTTTGGACAACCATTTCATGCAAAATCCATGCTTTTTTGAAAGGGTGCTAAATTTCCTCATATTTTCGTCTGTGCTCCTCGTCTCATTTGCATGTCTTTCAATGCAAGTTTATAAAAAAACCGTGATAGCATTAACCTCTCTCTTAGCTATATAAATATATAATTATTTTTTCATTTTGATTTAGTTAAGGTTTTGATCCATAGCTTCTATTGTAAATGCCTTTGTTTTTGGTCAAAAACCAACATGTGCTAGTTTTAGGATAGATTTTTACTCGTTCATCAAAATGTGAAAGAAATTACATTTTTTGAAACTAGAATCCATTCTACACATGAATTTTTTTTCAATTTTTGATTAGTTTTCAAAAAAATTAGGGGGGAGCACGCTCAAAATTCAACTTTTCAAGATGTGTCTACTTTGAAAATTCATAAAATATTATATATTCATTAAAAAATTATCTAAAAGAATGAGGATAAACTACATGGTGTTAGCTAATTTCTCAGCATTGGGATATTTGAAATTCTAAAAAAAAGTTAATCAAAAAGGGGGGAGCCCTTAGGCGCTATGCTATTTTTTTTATAAAAATATGACCTGTTTCCTCCCCCCTTTTTGAGACCTATTGGTTACTTTTTTAGAACCAAGCTGATCTCCAGAAATACCTATGGAATTTTCTATTTCCAATTATCAGTACTTCTAAAGGGATTGGACAATGAACAAATAGAGGTTGCAAGACTTCTATTCCTACTCTTTAGGCTCTATGAAACCCAAGAGGGTGATCCCACAATGTACACTCAGACACTTCATATAATCTTAATCAAATACATTGTCAATAACAAATACTTCTCATAAAACCATTCAATATATCACATCAAATAAGCTAGAAAATTATTAATCAATGTCATATATATTGTGCATGAGAAGGTGGAATTTCAATACACAACAACAAGGGTGGTATCCATTTGAGAATTTGTAATTTATAAAATGAGTAGCTAATGAATCAACACCAAAACTAAGACACAAGTAATTCACATGAGCTAGTGCCTTTATCCCAAGCACAGAGTCGATATCAATCCATGTGACTTGAAAGCAACTTAAACAATAGTACCTATAGCCTCAAGAAACCTTGCATTACAACATTTCTCTATAAAATTCATGATTATTACTGCTTACAAATATCCTAGCACCCTGTTCTTTCAAGTTATTGATTTCACCCAAGCATTTACATCAATTCATTGAATCAATAATCAAGTATGAAACTAAAAATCCATCAAGAAATGACAGAGACAAATGAAAGAAATCCTCAATTTCTTTCACTCATAACTGATAGAATGCATACAAGGAGAGACAATAGCCATGAAAATGATATTACTTTGTGTTAAAAATGCTATACCGTTATCAAGCTTACATGGATAACAATGAACTCCAAAAAAAACTTAAGACAAAAACTCTAAAAAACTTGCTTAGTATTGTCTTGACAATATCACAAAGTTAAGTCAAAATTTTGCAACTAACTCCTACTTCCAACCCTGAATTATGTTGTGTAGTTTTTGCACACACGCCTCGCTAAAAGTAGGGACCCTCTTTTGCTTTCGCTTTTGGTTTTGGGCCCTTGTTATGTTGAGGTTTTGGTTACCTTTGCACATTCTTGAATGCTTATCTTATTCGTGCAAATTCCCCCTTCTCGGAAGCACTTTGAAAATCTTAAGTTTTGAACAAAGTTCAGACTCCAATTATGGATTTTTCGCTCCATCCGGATTTTCCCAGATTTCACTTAAAGCTCCACGAAGAGATTAACATTGCAGTTAAGGAAATCTGGGACTTCGCGGAATTCCACATGGACCGGATTTTTCTGAGATTCCATTTTGTTGTCAGGTTTCCAAATTTCTTCGGCCTGTCTTATCGATGGCATTAATGCGCTTAGCTACTATCTCTGCGGTACGAGTGTCATCGAATTTAAGGGGATTTTGCATCATTTTCTCCTATCTTTCGTTGTGTATCACTCTTGCATCTGACATTTGGCGATTTGGGCATTCAAATTTCTTGTTTTGCTTGCTGAGGTGCTTGGATTTCTTACATTTGGTTTGATTTGGTCACTAGGGCATCCAAGTTCACTGGATGATTCCCTCGTGGTCGAATTTGGTTTACTTATGGTATGTAACTATCATCCCTGCCTTTGAAATGTTAATGATTGATTGTCCATGGCCATTTTGCGTCCATTTGGGAGCTCAATTTTGCGTGTTTTATGATTCAATGCTTCAAACTAGGGTTGCATCTATTGTTTGAGAGTTCTTAATGCTTATCTTGTATTCCGCCCTAGTGAACCAGTTGAACTTAGTGATGTTCCACATTCTCAGATGGTTCCCATGCCTTGCCCCGTATGTCAAAGTTTTAGTTTGGTTACTTGTTGAGTGCGTTCGAGCTCAATCCAGGTTTAATCTAAGATAGTTCCTTTCACCCATGGCGAAGGTTTCAATAGTCGAATCTAGGGCATCATTGGTTTGTTATGAATATTCATCATTTTAATTCCTTAGGTAGTCTTGATCCAAAAGGGTTGATAGGAAACATGAATTGGATTTGAGTCGAGCTCAAGAGATTTGAGATTCATGAACATTTGATCGTATTAGGGAAAATTGAACGTAATAACAGTTTTCTGAAATTTCAAGGACTTCACGAAATTTCTGCATCCCCAAATTTTCCTAGATTTTGTCTAACATTCTGTGTTCTAGGGTGTGCATTGAAATTCAGATTTTTGTGGACTTCGCGGAATTTCAGTCTGGCCGAATTTTTCTGAATTCTTTGGAAAGCTTTGTGGAACTTAGAAATCAAATGAAATGGATGAATTTAATGATGAATGCTTAACATTCAATGCTTTAAATTGATATATTATACCATGTTATATGCATCCTTTCTTCATTTTGATGATCTATTGTTGATTTTTGTGCCTTCTTTGGAAAAATTCACTTGGTTTGGAATTTTCTGAAGTTCCTCCCAGACTGGTTTTCCCCGGTTAGCTTGGAATCCCGAACTTCTTAGTTATGATGGTTTATAGTTGATTTGATGGTTTTATTATGATTTTGAACTAACACTTTGACAAATATGTTATCAACAATTGGATTTTCATGTTAGTATTTGATGGATGCAAGCTGAAGCTAGCAGGGCAACAACTGGAATGGCTAAGGGTGATATGGAAGGATCCTCTATCTCAGAAGCAAAAAGGGTTAAATTGGACATAAAGAGCAGGATTCTGGAAAGTAATATAGCCTTTGTCTGGTATGAAGTTTTAGACATGAATGTGGGTCAATGGGACTGTGAGGAGTTTAAGGAAGGGATGAAATAAGAAGATCTTCCAGTGCTGGCCAGGAGACTAAAGCAATCAGGATTATCTCATGTAGTAGGATTTCCCCCCACACTTCAGTGTTATAAGCTGGTATTGGAATGTGCCCGACACTATGATAGAGATTCACAAATGATAGTCAGCCCTCAAGGGAGAGTATTGGCTAATATTAACCCTGTCTCTATTGCACAGAAATTTGATATGCCAGACAGATTCATGTAGTGGCTTTCAATATGGAGGTAGCTAAAAGGTACTATGAGGAGGAGACTATTAAGTCACAATAGGTTATTAATTCTTGGCTTGAAAATCCAAAGTCTCATTTCTCAAAACTACCTAAGTAGTTGCATAGGGCAAAGTTTAAACAAGAAGTTTATGATGCTATCACATTGCTTAGTCGGGTGGTTGGTCTAAAGAGTGTAGGTATGTTCCAGAATTGAATATTCCATGTCATTGTGAGGATGGAGCAGGAAAATATTAACTATCATTGGGTAGGTGTTATAAGTAAGGTGATTCATGAACAAATGTGTAATGTGCTACAGACTAAGACATTCACCATGACTTCTTATTTAGTGTATGCACTTGCAAGATTCCATCCCTATAAAGGATTGAGCATAAGAGGAATATCTGGACAGGATATAATTTATAAAGTTTATCCTCAATTGCACTTAGCAAGCCCAAGTTATAGGAGGTTGAATGATGCATTCACCATGCACATCACTAGATTGCTCCAAGGTGCAGAGCATGTGAGAATATCAAATGATGCTTAGGAGCTGATCAACAGGTATGGGGCTTGGTTCATACAGTTTCCCACCTTTTCTTACATAAGAATTGATGGTTGTCAAAGGGCTCCATATAGGCTTCCAAGGTATCCCACAGACCATGTTATACTTCTGGAGGTCACGAGGCAAATATGTGACTTTGATGCTATTGTAAAGAAAGATAAGCATAAAACTGGATTTGGTGGATATTTTCCTTTGAAGATAGGTACTAGCGAGGTATGCCCTTCAATTAACTTAGCCTATGCTTCTAAGGAGGAAATGAGCACTCTTGGGTTGTCTTAGCATTCCAAAAGGCTGGGTTTTGATATCACTGGTAAAGCACAAAAGAAAGCCAACAAGGAATACCACCACAGAGATGACATAGAGGACTACTGGGCCAATAGCAAGGATGAGTTTGAGGTAAGAAAGAAGAAATTATCTAGACTCCTATTTAATGTGGTCTGAATGTATAGTGTGAAAATGGTTCCCAATCAGGTGGAAGATGATGGAGACTTAATCCAAAGTCATGACTATGATCCAATTAAGGACAAACCAATTGGAGAAGTAGACTGGCTGGAAGAAGAAAAAACTAAATTAGACCAAAATATGACCCCTGTGACGAAATACACCAAGTTGTGGCTCAAACACATGGTGTGGGAACTTGAAAGTGAAGGTGTGCCATGTACCTATAATCTGATGGGGGATGTAAAATCCCATTCTACTTCTGAGGAATCGGCTGAGGAAGATCTTAAGGGAAAAACCAAGGTGGATTCTCCTTTTAAGATTAAGATCAAAGGTTCCCAAGGAGAAGAGTAGGAGAAACAGAGGAAACCAAAAGGAAAGAAGAGGACTACTACTTCAAAGACAAAAAGATCTACAAAGGAAGAACTCGATGAAGAAGAAGGCCAGGGTCATCTCCAAGATCGAAAGGGATAAAGCAAACAATAGAGTGGTACACATTGCTACTCCTGCCACATAAAAGAATAGAGATGAGGTTACTGGGAGTGATTACAACATGCATACTATCAACCTAGGACCCACTTCCATGGAATAGGATATTGAAGAATATGAGGGTTCTAGTGCAATAATCTTGGGAAGATTGAGGAAAGAAGCAAAAAATAAGCTAGAGCTGAAGAAGGAGAATGAGAAATTAAGGAAGTACTTGGAGGACTTGATGAAGCCCTTGCAATCTATTAGTTCTTCATCTTCTGCTACAAGTTTCCTACCCCAGGAAATCATAACTGAGATGGAAAGAATGAAGGCCACTACTCTTGCCACAACAAATTGGTTACAAGGGGTACAAACTAAAGGAGATGATGCTATCAAAGATATCCTTTGAATCGGAGGAGATGCAATGAGGGCAATAGGTTGGTTGAAAGATGCATTGGCTCAAGATAAAGAGGATGTAGATATCCTATTGCAAAAGACCAAGACCATCATGGAATACACTAAGGATAAGTTGGTGAGTGATGGAATTCTCCCTTCCTCCAGAGCTGCATAACCTTGGGAATGGTTTGAAGCTTTGCAAATAAGGCAGAAGGTTTTGAAGAAGATATATGAGCAGAGGAGGAAAATTGAGGATACCTTGACTGATATCTATAATAGATGTATTTCTTTCTTTAAAGTGATGACAGGGAGAAGGAAGTTTGCACCAAAGCATTTGAGCTTTGAACAGTTGAAGAAATGGTGGCGAGATGTATATTCTCCAGTCATTGAGGATCCAACTACTGAACATTAGTTGGATGATGCGGCCACATATATTGCAGTTATTGAGAAATATCAAACCAATAGGGTTGAGTGGGATAAGTCGGTGGAGCAATCAAGAGAAAATATTAAATCCATCGAAAGTAGAATTAAGGTTTTACCTATGCCACTTGTAGCTGACTTGGACATGGTACTTTTGATGGTGCATGATGGGGTGGATCGAAATAAAGAAAAAGGGGAAGGCAGTTAATGCAAGGCTACATCAGAATTTGTGCTTCCCTATTATTTTGCATGCATTGGTTTGAATTATATTGGAGATCCTAGGATGACCTGGATGGAGTTCATGCATTTAATGCATATTTTATCTTATTTTGAATTCTCCTTGGGCTGACTTGTTTTATGGCCATTTATTATTATTGTAAATTCTAATTAGGCCGACATGCCTTGGGGAGTTTCTATAAATATGGCATTCTGCCTCATTTGTAAGGGCTAGATAGACAGTTTTGATACTAGAGCGAATTAAGTAGAGCTAGAGTTAGAAGTTAGTTCATTTTGAGCAAGTGTTGTAACAGAATACTGGAATTGTTGCTACTTTGGGTGATTCAATACAATTGGAGACATTATGCTTTTGGTGAATTCTCTTGTGTTGACTTATCTTGCATGGTTCTTGTTGTTCTATTTTTGAGATTGCTTGGAAAGTATTAGATATATGCTAGATTTAGAATTAGACATGATTCAATGGTGTTTATGGTTTAGTACTTGAAGTGTTGCAGCAATCCCTGGTCCATACTTTTCGTAACCAACTGATTGTTAGTTGCTTTGCAAAGTTAGCCTGGACTTTTATATTTGTTGTGCTTGGTTCAATTGTGGAGGTTTATTCATTTCAATTGCAATAGGGTTGTTTTGGATGAATGTTCATGATCTAAAAATATTTAATGCCATAGAAGATTGCATTGTTTCTATGAGATTGCAGATCCATTTGGGTCAAGTAGAAATCAGTTTCTGTGGGATTGGTCCATTTCAAGTGTTTGTCATTTGTATTGTTAATCTTAGGTTTAGTGTTAAATTTAGGAATCTCTCTTAAACCCTTATCTTTTGTTATTTATTTTATCATTTGGGTTAGATTTAGGATTGAAGTATCATCATATTGCTAGATTTGATAAATTAAAGATTTAGTTTTTGCTTGTAGTAAGCTCCCTTTATGATTACCAACATTTTCACATTTATCATTGAGTTGTTTATGCATTGTCAAGACCTGACATTAGAGACCTTGGCGTTATATCTTGAGGCTTGCTAATAGAGATTTACCTTTCAAGAGAGATAGGATATTATATTCTATTTGAGTTTTTATGTAGAAAACATCATCAACAAATTGGTGGTAGAAGAAGTGCCTGAATAAGCAAGCTAGATCAATTTTTGTCTGCCATCTCTCCTGAAAGATTCAGAAGAAGAACTAGATCTACTCCAAGGGAGGAGGAATTTCAAGAATTACCAGCCCCTACTAGGTCAAGAAGGGCCAGTAGAAGGGGAGAATCATCATTCACCCAACCACCTCCATCATCTCCGTCATCCTCATCTTCATCAAATTCATCTGAGTCTGAGTCTGGGCATATTCCCGTTTCACAACCTCAGCCAGCCATAAATCAGCCATTACCACCCCCAGCTCCACCAATGGCTTTCCTAGCTAATAACCCATCTCCATTGACTTTCACTAATTACAATGTCATGCACAAGAACTCTAAACACTTTTGTTCAAATTTCCATGTTAATGATCCCAATAGAACTGCTGAGGAACACATTAGGATGTTTTAGACTGGCCTTAAGGATAGAAGAATTAATCATGAGGATGTAGCATGTAGACTCTTTCCTTATTTCTTGGGAGATGATGCATTCTATTGGTACAATCATTTAACTGTTGGGTCTATCCAGAATTGGACTGAACTAGAGACTGCATTTCTACATAAGTTTAGGATTCCCATTAGTCCCAATGAGCTCTAGCTTTAGTTCACTAATGTTAAGAGAGAAGTCCATGAGCCTATAGGGTCCTTTAACAACAGTTTTCATCGTGCCTATACTCAACTGTAGACCCCTTATGCTATTGATGAGCCCACTGCTTTCAAAGTCTATTATGAGGGACTTGAGAGTCTAACAACTACCTTCATGAAATCAAGAAACAACCCTCCTAATACCCTACTTGATGCATACATAGAGGCTATGAAGGTTAGCACTACTTTAAGGAAACATTTGTCTGGGCCTTTACCATCATTAGAACCCGTTGCTCACCTTGGACAAGTCCCAACTCTCAACCAAGCTCTCGCCAATCACACTCCCATCATGAATCCAATACCTTAGTTTCCTCTGGTCCCTCACCCAAGACCTCCCGTGAGTCAAGTTCCACCCACAATCAGCTACCCTCAACAAAATGTAAATCAACCTCTTCATTCACAGACTCAGGCTAGTTTTCCCATGTATCTACAGAATTCTGAATTATTAAAACAATCACTGAATGCCAATACTGCAGTGAGATATCCCCAAAATAATGTGAATCAACCTCCATATAGAAATATTGACAAGGAGAGACTGGATGAATTGATTGAACAAGTGAAGAAGCTGAATATGGAGGTAACTTATTTGAGGAATCAAAACAGTCAGTTGCAAGCTGCTCAGAGAAATATGTAGTCTAATCATAGTAGAGAAAGTCGAGAAAATCAACAAGGACAATATTTTGATAGGGGGAAACATCCTGAAAGGGGATATAATAACGAAAGATGATATAATAATGACAGAGGGTATAATAATGACAAAAGGTATAATAATGACAAAGGACAAAATTATGATAAAGGACAATCCTCAAGCCAGAACTTTGATAGAGGGAAAGTTGGTGGACAAGGGTTCGACAGGAGACAACCACCTAGACAAAACAAGACTTGGAATATGAGGCCTAAAAATGGAGGAGTCCCTACCCCATTGGATCAATCAGTCAATCAAGAGAAGCCTCCTAGTGACATATATTTAGTTGAGGCTACTTTATCAGGATGTTGTAGGCTCCATAAAACAAGTCAACATTCTGAGTTAGATTGTCAAGAGTTCCAGACAACCACTTCAATCTTTCAGTATGAAGTGGAGAATAATACAAGTAGTCAGGAAATGGTGCCATCTACTCCCTATGATTCATTAGTGTTGGTACTGAATCATGCTCCTTTTCCACAAAGCAAGGAAAATGTACCTGAAGAAGAATCAGACCAGCTGAAGGAAGAGGCAGACCAGGTGTGCAATGGGGATGAGATTACACAATTGTTTGATGAAAATCCAGTGAATGACAATGGCCCCATGGATGAAGAAGAAGCTTATGTTGAAGAGGTATAGACCTTCCAGAGTCCTGTTAAGAAATATGATTTGAGGGACTTGCCACACAGATGCCTGCAGACTGGAGGCCCCTTCACCACCTCCATTCCATTGAACAACTTCACTATGCCTCCAAATCCTAATGCCAGCAATAATCCGCCACATCCTCAAGTGTCTAGGCAATATTTATCTAAAGATCAAGCATAAATGGATCCATCAAAAGGAAAGAGTGTTGAAGCAAGCAAGGACAAGGCAGTGGAATGCTCCAAAGAGACCCCTGCTAATATGAGTATGCAACAACTGGCCATCTATGTTGCAGAAGAACTCAAGAAGCTAAAGGTAAGCCTCTCTGCATATGAATTATTGAGAGTTCCAACCATTGGAAATGCAGTTCTAGGAGCTTACAATGCAAATTCCATATCACAAGATAAATCAGTTAGTGAAAGTGTCAACAAAGCATCTAGTTCTCAATTGGTAGGAAGGAAAAATCAGACTCATAATCAAATCCATGTACCTCCTAGAGATAAAGGAAAAGAAAAAGATAAAACTCAAGTTGCTCAGGTGGATACTCCCTTAACTCTATTTCAAGGGAAAACAGACACTCCTCCATTCCTAATCTCTGTTCGTATATTTGGTAAGAACTTGCACAACTATTTGTTAGATTTAGGTGCTTCCACTAATGTAATGCCCTTTGGTGTCTGTAGAGCTTTGGGTATTACTCGTGCTGATTCTGAAAAGAAAGTTACTCAACTAGATAGAACTAAAGTTAATGTTGTAGGGGAATTAAACATGATTCATATGCAAATTGCTTCTAACCCTAGAATTCAACAAGTTATCAATATACAGGTGGCGGATATACCTGATGCTTATGGCCTAATTATGGGAAGAGACTTCACTAGGGCCTTGAATGGATATGTCTCAACTGATCACTCTCACAGGTGGCTTCCCTAGAAGGGAGTGCCAAACCAGATTAGAATCGAAAGAGAACCTAGAATGAAATATATGATCACAGAATATCAAAATACCTCTAATGAAATTCTGATATTGAAGGTGAGCATGGGAAATTATGTGCTTGCAACCCCTTTTGAGGAATCTGAGGTAGAAGAAATCATTATGTTACATGTTGTGCCTATTGATCTCACAGCAAAATCTAGTAGAATTGAAGCTCTAGTGGAACCAGTTGAAAATGATGATGATCCTGAAGATAATCAGTTGGACTTGTTGGATAGTTTCTAGGAATTCATTCAATGGTGTATTGAAGATCAGGTTTAGTTGGGTAGAGGAATGAATTTTAGAGAACTACTCTTGCCAAATTGGTGTAGGGTTCATAATGCCTCCCACTCAGAATTGGATTGTTGCTTATGCCAGGCTGCAGTAGAACAAATACAAAAGTGTATCAACCCCACTCTAGTAGTTAAAATTAATATTCAGAGTGTCCAAGAGGATCCTAAGGGAAAGAAAGTGATGTTTTCTGAAGAACCATCCAACAACAACAGTGCAAGAGTTACAGTGAGCAAGTCTGCAATGGCTAGCTGTTGGAATTTAAGATTTGACGGATCCAAATCAAAGCAAGGAGCTGTGGCAGGATTTGAGCTAATCAGTCCAAGAGGTAAGACTTTCTTTGTTGCTCATATACTTCAATTTCATTGTATGAATAATGTAGTAGAATATGAGGCTTTGATTCATGGATTTCTCATGGCATTAAAGAAAAGGGTTAAGCTTTTACAAGTCTTTGGGGAATCTAAGTTAGTGGTCTAACAAGTCAGGAGGCAGTACTCATGTCATGACCAAAGAATGACCAATTATAGGCATAGAGTATGGGACCTTATTGAAGGATTTGATGCCTTCAACATTTAGTTGATCCCATGTAATAAGAATCAAACAACCGATTCCCTTGCTCAAGCAGCTAGTACATTGCAACCTTTATCTCTTTCTAGATTGAAGAAGTTTACAATGGAATTAACTCCAGTACCTTCAGTACCTGACAATGCCACCAACTTCTAGGTATTTGAGGATGATAAGCATATTTTGGATTTTATTACAAGTTCAAATGTCTTTGCTTCTCAAATTATTAATGAAATTGAACTCCAAGAAGTAGAGATGGATTTGGAAGGGGTAATTAATCTAAAGACCAATACTATTCCCAGAGGAATGGTGCAGTTAGAAAGGATTTTTAATTTGGATAAGGTCATAGATCAAGAACAAGATTCCAAGAAAGAGTCCATCGGTGGAAAATGTGAAAAGTATAATATGGGGACTCAGGATGATGTTAGGAATGTCTTCATTGGCAATGTGTGTACTCTAGAAGAGAGGAAAGGCATAATCGATGCATTAAATACATATCAAGATGTGATAGAATAGAGTTATGAGGACTTGAAGACCTATGAAACATCAATTATAACTCACACTATCCCTCTCAATCCAGGAGTAAGACCCTTCAGGTAGAGGCAGAGGCCGATCAATGATCTACTGGAACCAGTAATTCAAAAGGAAGTACAAAAGCTGCTATATGATAGAATCATATTTCCAGTTAGACATTCAACCTGGGTTGCAAACTTGGTTCCTATAAGAAAAAATAATGGTGAAATCAGACTTTGTGTAGATTTTAGAAACTTTAACAGAGCATCAGAAAAGGATAATTATCTAGTACCCTCACTGGATGAAGTACTTCAGATTGTCAATGGATCTCAGATGATGTCTTTCTTGGATGGCTACTCGGGATACAATCAAGTTATGGTGCAATATGAGGACAAACATAAAACTGCTTGCACTACCAAGTGGGGCACTTTTTCCTTCAGGAGAATGCCCTTCAATTTGATTAATGTTGGAGCCACATTCTAGAGGGCCATGGACATTGCCTTTAAAGACATAATTGGTAAATGCATAATCATTTATATGGATGATCTAACAGTCTTTTCCAAGAAGAGAGGTGATCATATTGCATATTTGTGCAAGGTGTTTCAGAAGTGTAGAGAGTTTGGTATATCTCTCAATCCAAAGAAATGCATCTTTGGAGTTACAGAGGGAAAATTGTTGGGGCACGTTATCTCTAAGAAAGGAATTGCCATTGATCCAAAACAAGTGGAAGATACACTCAAGATCTAGCCACCTGCTAGCAAGAAATAAATGAAATCATTCTTTGGAAAAATCAACTTTGTAAGGAATTTCATCACTGGATTTGTAGAAATAGTCAAGCCATTGAATGCAATGTTGAAGCAGGAAGCCAACATCGAATGGAATGCATAAGCTAGGGAAGCATTTGCAAAGATAAAAATGGCTATTGCTGAGGCTCTAGTTTTGGTGAGTCTAGATTATGCTAAGCCATTCTATATATATTTGTTTGCTTCTGATCACTCCTGTGTTGCTATGTTGACCCAAAAATCTAATCAAGGAAATGAACATCCCATAGCATTTATGAGTGCACCACTGAAAGATGCAGAACTAGGGTACCAAAGTGTGGAGAAGCAGGCTTACACCTTATTCAGAGCTGTGAAGAAATTTAGACACTATATCCTTAGAAATAAGGTCTTTACAATAGTTCCCGTAGTCAAGCTGTTGTTGATGCAGAATGAGCTAGGAGAGCACAAAGCTAAGTGGGTGACTATGTTACAAGAATGTGATATTGAGATTCAACCCATGAAGCTGGTAAGAGGGCAAGGACTTACAAGGAAAATGGCAGAAATAGGCCCTAATCTTGTAGTCCAACATTACAATCTAGAAGATGTTTCTCCTAGGGAATGGTATGATGATATCGTTCATTATCTCTTGAATCAAAGGTGTCCTGACCATCTTAATCTAGTACAAAGAAGGGCATTGCATTTGAAGAGTGACAGTTTCATACTGAAGGGAGTTGTTCTATAGAAGAAAAATCATGATGGTGTTTACTTAAGGTGCCTAGGAAAGGCATAATCTGAAAGAGTAATGTTGGAATTTCATGATAGGTATGGTACAGGCCATGGATCTGCACCTTCTACAACAAATCATATTTTGAGAGCTGATTATTATTGGCCCACACCGTTCAAGGACACACACAACCATGTCATAACTTGTCATGTGTGTTAGACTGCATCAACCAGAGAGAAGTATGCAACACTCCCACTTCAACTAGTCTTTGAGGTAAAACCTTTCGCATAGTGGGGAATAGACTTCATAGGTCCAATCAATTCACCTTCCTCTATAGGTCACAGGTATATTCTTATTGTTACTGATTATTTCACAAGATGGACTAAGGCCCTTGCTTGCAAGCAATGTACTTCTGAGGTGGTAATCAATTTCATCGAATCAAGTATTATTAACCATTTTGGATGTCCTATGTCTTTGGTTGGTGATAATGGTCCTGCATTTGCATCATTGAAATTCTCCAACTGGGCTTTTGATCATGGAATTATAATTAAGTTTGCATCCAATTATTACCCTTAGGGTAATGGTTTGGCCGAGTCTTCCAATAAAAATCTCCTGACTATTATTCGCAAGCTATTAGAAAGAAATCCTAAGGATTGGCACACCTAGCTCAAATTTGCTCTCTGGGTAGATCGTACAAGACATAAGACTTCCATAGGAATACCTCCTTACCACCTAGTTTATGGGTTAGAACCTATGTTTCCTATTCAGTTAAAAATCCACACCCTACAGTTCATTAATGAATATTATGATGAGGGGGATAAACGTAAGGCCAGGCTTATTGAGTTGTTACACCTTGAGGAGAAAAGAGATGAAGCCCTTGAAAACTTTTCCAAACATCAGGGGGTAGTCAAAAGGTGGTTTCATAGAAGAGCCAAGGTAAAAGCCTTTAGGATTTGTAACTTGGTTCTCTACTGGGATAAGGCCCATGACTGTAAGGGGGAGCATGGAAAATTCGAAAAACTTTGGCTTGGCCCTTACCAGATTTCAGAGATCTTGGGAGATAATGCTTTTCGCCTACAAACTCTCACTGGGGAAGATATCCCACTGCCTGTCAATGGGCAGTACTTAAAGCATTATTTCCAGTCTTGAGCTGTTTTCAACTCTTTTCTTGTACATAGTTAGAGTAGGTTTCTTTTTCTGCTAGGCTTGCTTTGCTTTGTTTTGGTTAGAGTAGGTTTCCCTTTCTGTTTTGCTTTTGTTTTCTTTGGTTAGTGTAGGTTTTCTTTCGATTTGGTGTGTTTTTTCTCTGCTCTTGCTTTGGAGGTCTTCTTGTTTTCTCTTGGATGTATTGCACCTGCATGGAAAATATACTTTTATCTAGGACTGTTCTGAGTATTTCCTTGATGGACTTTAATTAGGCATCTTGAATGGATGGTTGAGGTCTTTATTATCGTCAAACAGTCTAAATGTTTGATTTATGGAGGATAGGTCACTGGTTTGATTTGAATTTGAAGTATTCTGAAATCATATCTCTCATACATCTTAAGAATCCTGAAGTTGTGGTAGGGTCCTTGTGAGGTCTTGTCAGGTGAAAAATCTTATTTCTGCTTTAGTGCCACTGTGGTTCTCAGTCCTGAGTGTGAACTTCATTGTTCACAAGTTGAAACAAAAAAATGAAAGAAAAGAAATATCAAAAGAAGAAAAGAGAAAATATTGAAAATAAAATGAATTCAACTCATCAAGAGTATTCGAATATCTCTATTGGGGCTATAGACGCCTGGCTAGAAATAGAGCTATGTTCAGGAGAGTGACAACGATAACCTCATCAGGGCTATAGATGCTTGATTGGTAGCGAGACTCTATCTAGGTTGCTTTTGGAGTTTGAATCTTTACGTAGCCTGACCTGACTAACTTGGTTTTTGCAGTAGCTCAAGGAGGGAAATGAACTCATGTGCACACACTTGGATTTTTCAGTTTATGGAAGGTTCAGTCCACCTTTGGTTCTAATTCTTTAATCTTGCATTTTTATTTGTTTGTCTGATAGGGAGGTCAAAACTAGAGATTCTAGGTTCCTGATTCTGGATTGTCACTGAAATGCTTTGGAGCATTTTCCTAGCAGAGTCACCATTTTTTGGGCAGTTTTTGCACACACGCCCCGCTGAAAGCAAGGACCCTTTTTTTTCTTTTGCTTTTGGTTTTTGGCCCTTGTTATGTTGAGGTTTTGGTTACCTTTACACGTGCTTGAATGCTTATCTTATTCGTGAAAATGCCCCCCTTCTAGGAAGCACTTTGAAAATCTTAAGTTTTGAACAAAGTTCGGGTTTTTACTCCAATTCGGGATTTTTCACTCCATCCAGATTTTCCTGGATTTCACTCAAAGCCCGACAAAGAGATTAACACTGAAGTTTGGGAAATTTGGGACTTCGCAGAATTTCACATGGACTTGATTTTTTCAAGATTACGTTTTGCCGTCGGGTTTCCAAATTTCTTTGGCTTGCCTTGTCAATGACATTAATGCGCTTAGCTACTATCTTTGCGGCATGAGTGTGGTCGAATTTAAGGGGATTTTGCGTCAATTTGGGAGCTTGATTTTGCATGTTTTATGATTCAATGCTTCAAACTAGGGTTGGGTCTATTGTTTGAGAGTTCTTAATGCTTATCTTGTATTCCACCCTAGTTAAGCAGTTGAACTTAGTGATGTTTCACATTCTCAAATGGTTCCCACGCCTTCCCTTGTATGTCAAAGTTTTAGTTTGGTTCATTGTTGAGTGCGTTTGAGCTCAATCCAAGTTTAATCTGAGCTAGTTCCTTTCACCCATGGCAGAGGTTTCAACAGTCGAATCTAGGGAATCATTGGTTTGTTATGAATATTCATCATTTTAATTCCTTAGGTAGTCTTGATCCAAAAGGGTTGATAGGAAACATGAATTGGATTCGAGTCGAGCTCAAGAGATTTGAGATTCATGAACATTTGATCGTATCAGGGAAAATTGAACGTAATAATGATTTTCTAGGATTCCAAGGACTTCGCAGAATTTCTGTATCCCCGTATTTTCTTGGATTCCATCTAACCTTATGTGTTCTGGGGTGTGCGTTGAAATTCAAAGTTTTGGGGACTTCGTGGAATTCTGGTCCGACCCAATTTTTTTGAATTCTCTAGAAAGCTTTGTGGAACTTAGAAACCGGATGAAATAGATGAATTTAATGTTGAATGCTTAACATTCCATGCTTTAAACTGGTAGATTACACCATGTTATATGCATCCTTTCTTCATTTATATGATCTATTGTTGATTTTTGTGCCTTCTTTGGAAAAATCTGCCTGGTCTAGAATTTTCTGAAGTTCCTCCAGACTGGTTTTCCCGGTTAGCTTGGAATCCCGAACTTCTTAGTTATGATGGTTTATAGTTGATTTGATGGTTTTATTATGATTTTGAGCTAACACTTTGACAAATATGTTATCAACAATTGTATTTTCATGTTAGTATTTGATGGATGCAGGTTGAAGCCAACAGGGCAGTGCCTAGAATGGCTAAGGGTGATATGGAAGGATCCTCTATCTCAGAAGAAGAAAAGGTTAAATTGGACATAAAGAGAAAGATTCTAGAAAGTAAAATAGACTTTGTCTGGTCTGAAGTTTCAGACATGAATTTGGGTCAATGGGACTATGAGGATTTTAAGGCAAGGATGGCACAAGAAGATCTTGCAGTGTTGGCCAGGAGACTAAAGGAATCGAGATTATCTCATGTAGCAAGATTTCCCCCCACAGTTCAGTGTCATGAGTTGGTATTGGAATGTGCTCGACACTATGAAAGAGATTCACAAAGGATAGTCAGCCCTCAAGGGAGAGTTTGGCTAATCTTAACCCTGTCTCTATTCCACAAACTTTTGATATGCCAGACAAATCTCATGTAGTGGCTTTCAATATGGAGGTAGCTTAAAGGTACTATGAGGAGGAGACTATTAAGTCACAACAATTTATTAATTCTTGGCTTGAAAACCCAAAGTCTCATTTCTCAAAACTACCTAAGTAGTTGCACAGGGCAAAGTTTAAACAAGAAGTCTATGATGCCATCACATTGCTTAGTCGGGTGGTTGGTCTAAAGAGTGTAGGTATGTTCAAGAATTGGATGTTCCATGTCATTGTGAGGATGGAGCAGGAAAATATTAACTATCATTGGGTAGGTGTTATAAGTAAGGTGATTCATGAACAAATGTGTAATGTGCTACAGACTAAAACATTCACCATGACTTCTTATTTAGTGTATGCACTTGCAAGAATCCATCCCTATAAAGGATTGAGCACAAGAGGAATATTTGAACAAGATGTAATTTATGAATTTTATCCTAATAGCACTTAGGAAGCCCAAGTTACAGGAGGGTGAATGATGAATTCACAATGCACATCACTAGATTTCTCCAAGGTACAGAGCATGTGAGAATATCAAATGATACTAAGGAGCTGATCAAACGGTACAAAGCTTGGTTCATACAGTTTCCTACCTTTTCTTACATAAGAATTGATGGTTGTCAGAGGGCTCCATACAGGCTTCCAAGGTATCCCATAGACCATGTTATACTTCTGGAGGTCACGAGGAAAATATGTGATTTTGATGCCATTGTAAAGAAAGATAAGCATAAAACTAGATTTGGTGGAGATTTTCCTCTAAAGATATGTACTAGCGAGGTATGCCCTTCAATTAAATCAGCCTATGCTTTTGAGGAGGAAATTAGCACTCTTGGGTTGTCTTACCATTCCAAAAGGTTTGGTTTTGATATCACTGGTGAAGCACAAAAGAAAGCTAGCAAGGAATACCACCACAAAGATGACATAGAGGACTATTGGGCCAATAGCAAGGATGAGTTTGAGGTAAGAAAGAAGAAATTATCTAAACTCCCAGTTGATGTGGTTTGAATGTATAGTTTGAAAATGGTTCCCAATCAGGTGGAAGATGATGGAGACTTAATCCAAAGTCATGACTATGAGCCAATTAAGGACAAACCAATTGGAGAAGTAGACTGGCTGGAAGAAGAAAAAAATGAATTAGAACAAATCATGACCCCTGTGATGAAATACACCAAGTTGTGGCTCAAACACATGGTGTGGGAACTTGAAAGTGAAGGTGTGCCATGTACCTATAATCTGATGGGGGATCTAAAATCCCATTCCACTTCCGAGGAGTCAAATGAGGAAGATCTTAAGGGAAAAACCAAGGTGGATTCTCCTTTTAAGATTAAGATCAAAGGTTCCCAAGGAGAAGAGTAGGAGAAAAAGAGGAAACCAAAAGGAAAGAAGAGGAATGCTACTTCTAAGATAGAAAGATCTACAGAAAGATCTACAGAGGAAGAACTCGGTGAAGAAGAAGGCTAGGGTCATCTCCAAGATCGAAAGGGATGAAGCAAACAATAGAGTGGTCCACATTTCTACTCCTGCCACAAAAAAAAATAGAGATGAGGATACTAGGAGTGATTAGAACATGCAAACTATCAACCTAGGACCCAATTTGATGGAACAGGATATTGAAGAATATGCAGGTTCTAGTGCAGCAATCTTGGGAAGATTGAGGAAAGAAGCACAAACTAAGTAAGAGCTGAAGAAGGAGAATGAGAAATTAAGGAAGTACTTGGAGGACTTGATGAAGCCCTTGCAATCTATTAGTTCTTCATCTTCTACTTCAAGTTTCCTGCCCCAGGAAACCATAACTGAGCTGGAAAGAATGAAGGCCACTACTCTTGCCACAACAAACTAGTTACAAGGGGTGCAGACTAGAGGAGATGATGCTATCAAAGATATCCTTTCAACCAGAGGAGATGCAGTGAGGGAAATAGATTGGTTGAAATATGTATTGGTCAAGATAAAGAGGATGTAGATGTCCTTTTGCAAAACACCAAGACCATCATGGAATACACTAAGGATAAGTTGGTGAGTGATGGAATTCTCCCTTCCTCCAGAGCTGCAGAACATTGGGAATGGTTTGAATCTTTGCAAATAAGGCAAAAGGTTTTGAAGAAGATATATAAGTAGAGGAGGAAAATTGAGGATACCCTGACTGATATCTATAATAGATCTATTTCTTTCTTTGAAATGATGACAGGGAGAAGGAAGTTTGCATTGATGGTTCATGATGGGGTGGATCAAAATAAAGACAAAGGGGAAGGAAGTTAATGCAAGGCTACATCAGAATTTGTGCTTCCCTTTTATTTTGCATGCATTGGTCCAAATTATATTGGAGATCCCAGGCCGACCTGGATGGAGTTCATGCATTTAATGCATATTTTATCTTATTTTGAATTCTCCTTGGGCTGACTTGTTTTATGGCCATTTATTATTATTGTAAATTCTAATTAGGCCGACATGCCTTGGGAGGTTTCTATAAATATGGCATTCTGCCTCATTTGTAAGGGCTAGATAGATAGTTTTGATACTAGAGTGAATTAAGTAGAGCTAGAGTTAGAAGTTAGTTCATTTTGAGCAAGTGCTGTAACAGAATACTGGAATTGTTTCTACTTTGGGTGATTCAATACAATTGGAGACATTGTGCTTTTGGTGAATTCTCTTGTGTTGACTTATCTTGCATGGTTCTTGCTGTTCTATTTTTGAGATTGCTTGGAAAGTATTAGATATATGCTAGATTTAGAATTAGACACGATTCAATGGTGTTTATGGTTTAGTACTTGAAGTGTTGCAGCAATACCTGGTCCATAATTTTTGCAACCAACTAATTGTTAGTTGCTTTGCAAAGTTAGCCTGGACTTTTATATTCATTCTGCTTGGTTCAATTGTGGAGGTTTATTCATTTCAATTGCAATAGGGTTGTTTTGGATGAATGTTCATGATCTAAAAATATTGAATGCCATAGAAGATTGCACTATTTCTGTGAGATTATAGATCCATTTGGGTCAAGTAGAAATCAGTTTATGAGGGATTGGTCCATTTCAAGTGTTTTTAATTTGTATTGTTAATCTTAGGTTTAGTGTTAAATTTAGGAATCTCTCTGAAACCCTTATCTTTTGTTATTTATTTTATCATTTGGGTTAGATTTAGGATTGAAGTATCATCATATTGCTAGATTTGATAAATTAAAGATTCAATTTTTGCTTGTAGTAAGGTTCCTTTGTGATTACCAACATTTTCACATTTATCACTAAGTTGTTTATGCATTGTCAAGACCTGACATTAGAGACCTTGGGGTTATCTCTTGAGGCTTGCTGATAGATATTTACCTTTGAAGAGGGATAGGATATTATATTATGTCTGAGTTGTTGTGTAGAAAACATCATTAACAAATTCTTTCTTATAGAGATGAAAGAGCGAAGCAAGCCTCAGGCCAAGAAGCACACATGTCAAAATTTCATTGGACTACTACAATAATATTCTATTTTCAGTTACAAACGAGTTCTCAGGTGGAGCAAATAAGCATGAGGAAAAATTGACCTCAACTTGATGTAGAAAACATGTCCCACCTTGAAATCATCATTGGTTTGTTTCAACAACTTCAAAATATTTCCCACACACCCAAAAACTGTTGTGGAAGAACTAGGCAAAAAAAATTGTGAAGCAAAACTTGTGAAGAGAGACAAGAAAAAAATAAAATTCAAAATTGCTTTACCCATATTAGGACCACGTGCTATTCATTTCAAGCTTTGAAGAGAGAACAATATTTTACCATGTTTTATCAAAGGCCTAATCTATATTGTATTTAGGCTATGCATTGTTCTTCTCCTATCCATTTTTCACCTTTTCCATTTATCCCTACACAGATTCATTCTATGTATTTCTCCAACCAAGTATTATATTCTTCCTCAGTGGGCCACTTTACATTTAATAACTCTTGCACTTTAGCAATGTACTAAGTATACCTAGCATCAACTAGGATACTGGCCTCTTTAACAAATATGTCCATATTTGTTTCAATCTCCATCATTGTATTAATATTTGAATTGATCAGAAGGTAGTCAGTGACAGTCAATGCCATCATAGCTGATGGGAGCATCTTCCACAAAAACTCCTTCCAGGTGTCAAATGGCTGCAACTCACCTTTTGGATTTAATATCTAAGGCATTCCATGTTCCTCCATTTCTTTAAATATTTTAAACTTACTCTGGAGCTGCACACCTAACTTTCCATGGAAATTAGTTATCTCATTTATTGAGTCAATGATTTGCAAGACTTCAGGAATGTTAGTAGGTACCTCAGGGTCCTCCATTTTGGGCACCATTTCTTTCAAAGCATTTATCCTAGTAACCCTATTATTCCATTCACTCCTAAAAGCCTCTTGTACTTGTAGATTCTTTGCATTTGCTTCATGAATATTCTTATAGGCGGCCCAAACATCAGGAGCCTTGTCGACAAACTTGGTCACCCTATCCTTCAAAACATCATCAAAGATTTCATTTGCCACCCTTACAGTTTCAAGATTTTCCCTTCTGACATTTTCTTTCTCAGCATTCAACTAATCACTCATCCTTAATTTTTGAGACCAAGGTCTCCTCCTATGAAGATAAATTAGGTGAAGAAGGAGATGGAAAATTAATTTTCCTTTAAGTAGCCTAAATAGTGGCTCTCATCTTATTCAATTCATCCAAGGCCTTATTGTATTCCTTAACCAAAGAATCATATTTTTTTCTAAGAAATATGTACAATATCCACACTAAGCATGGCAACATGAGCAGTTAATTCAACTGCTTGGATAAGAGTTATATATGTAGCTCTTTTGACCACTAAGGAACCAATAAACTCCTCAATGGGCCTTGCAAATTCATGTTTACTAGTATTAGGTGCCATAGACTAGATTGCAAGAGTATGCAACTTTGGGCTATAACCAGATCTAAACACTATTCTCAAATTGGTCCTCAGATATTGAAGCCTGGGGATCTCTTCTAACCACATCATATGCTATGGTAGTACTGATAGTACATCCTAGTAATAGCATGATTCCACTATTTGCAACACTTTTCCTAGCCTAAGTAGGAGTGATAGCTGCAATTTCAGCCTTGATCTTTTCCTCCTCTACTTTCTCGACCTCTTAGCTCAGGCTAATTTAATTATCTCCTTTATATCCTTATTCCATTGTTGAATCATAAACTCCCGAAACTCTTTTGTCTATACAAATTTATCATTAGCAAGGAATTCATCACATTCCTTGATCCTGGGGTCATCATCACTCTCCCTATCATACAACCATATGACAATTATGTTAGGAGGAACATCTGAACTGAGGATTTGCTTAGTGTTGGGAGGAGGGAATTTCTTCTCAACCTCCTCATTTTCTGGCACATGTTCTGCCATCTATTCCTCCCTGACCTCTTGAACATCTGTAGGCTGTTTTGGGATATCCATGGCCTGTTGTTGTTGTTCTACAAGAACTTGTGCTATATCAGCAACCTCCTTCACCTTTACTTTAAAATCACCATTTCGATAATCCATTATCATAGTGAATGCTCTTTCAGGAGAATTTTCAATTTCATTATATGGGCTTATGTAGAAGGCATTCCTTTTCATAACGCTTTCTTCAATATTCATTATAGATGTCCACTCCTTCTTTCTAGCCATGATAGCCTCATCACTTGTCAAATTCTCAATACATCATCTAGATACCATAATTCATGACCTATTACCTTTAAGTTTTTGGCTCTTCTCCTTCTTGCCACAAATCCCTCTGGATCAAACTTCCTAATCTCATTAATAAGAATTTTTAGATTATTCACCATGATGCCAAACCTTTCATATCCTTTAGGAGCAGTAATCTTGAAATATACAAAAGCATATTGGGGATTTACCACAATACCTTTCCTGGGCTTCCTGAACATCTCATAATCCATAACATCAATCTGCCACATGAGTTCCATAAAATCCAATCTATCTGAAACATATAGGGGTAAACGACGAGGTGCCACTTTAGCTCCATAGGCTCTGATTAAAGTATATTCAGAATGAAGAAACCAATCTGCCCAATTATGTGTTGCTTTAGATTTTGGTGCATCTCTTGGTCGCATGATATTTCTGATTTCTAGAGAAAGCCTATGAATAGGTGATACTCCCAATGATTCTAGGATACCATATTTTATAACATTGGAAAATAGAATATAATTAGAATTGGATCAGTGCTGATCCCAAATGTGTGTCCACATTTGTACTGGTAAAACATTATTTTCATTGTCCCTAAGTCTCAGATCCAATTTATTTTTCCAATCATAATCACTCTCCCATAATAGCATATGCATTAACATAGAGTAATGAGGGAAATATAAAGGGAGTACTTGCTTTTTCAAATTGAGGAAATCATCATGCATCTAATCAATAACATGATTGGCATAATCAAAACCAGTGTTCTTGTTATGACCTTGTATATCCACCACCATTACTAGAAAATTAGGGCTATCCTTCAAAATCTAGCTCCAACACTTGATTTAAGCAATAATAAGTGTTCTTGAAATAATCTACAAATTCCTCACACTCAAAAGGATCAACATCCTTAGCAGTGAACTCCTTTTTCTTTTTGTGTTGAACCAAGAGTCTCTCTCTATATACAAATTATTTTTTCCATATTCAACATATAATTCAACACGCCTAAACTTCACAGTGTAATTGGGATTTATCCCAAATACATCTATCATCTTGTCCCTTGTCACCTCCAAAATCACATCTCCATTTTCACTCCTAATTGTTCTATCATTAGGATTATAATGTCTAGCTAAATCCATCATCAAGTCCACTTCCACAAATAAATTTGGCACTACCATCTTTCTGAGGTTCAACCCATACAAGAAACATGCAGGCTTATTTGAATATCACCTATCAAAAGGAAATCAAAATAACTGTTACTCGCTCTGAGGTTGGGGTTTCTTGCCAATTTCATCAGCATTATCAATTAACCTAGTAGTCATGACAAGTTGACCTATATTTCTCTTGCTAATTCATGACCCTCCTTCCTTTATGTCTACAAAGGCCTCTTGCATGAACCTTTATGTTTCCTTCTTTGCACTTCTTGTCCTAGTCGATATTGCAGGAGTACTTGATATAGGGCTATCTACTAAAATTGGTGTTGGTGTAGCCATAGTTGGAACATCCTGAGTCTTATGTCACTTAACCCTCTTTTGTGTTGGTTTTCTCTCTAGCCTAACACTGGATTCACTAGGCTCAGGGTCACTCATTTTGACAATGCAGGGGAGCTAGGGTTTATAATTTTTTTGCAATTGAAGAAACTCTTCTAAGTGTGAAAACTCTAAGCACTAGTTACAGAACAAAATTCCTTCCCAAATTTTTACCTAGTACTTATTATCATTTACAAGCTACCATTAGTTGACAAGCAGACAATCTTCTCAACCCCCTACCGAATTTCTAAAAAAAACATTTTTTTAATATGTTGGCGAGGAAAAGATACACAATTTGCTTACCTAGGTGAGTAGTTGACACACTTGTAGTTGTATTGGCTCCTCATAAATTTTAGCATGATTTCCTCACCGTTTGGTATCCCTTTTGCTCATGAGATAATCCAAGTGCACAATGAACCAGGTATCTACCTCTTTCTACGGCCCAGGGACAAGCATTGCACCATTAATGTTTGATGGTAAGTTCGTGGGAGAAAACTGACAATTAGCCATTCATGTTTAAAACCTAATCATCGATCACTCAAATTTAAAACTATATCAATGGTTGGAAATTCACCTCACCACTTTCTTCTTTTCTTTATGTGAAGTCTTCAAGATTCTGCCACGTTGCATCTCCATGCAATGGTTGTCGCTTGTCACTAATTTACCTCGTCCTTGACCAGCTTTAGCAGTGATGCAGGCAATTCATGCAATGAAATATCAACCTTTGGATCTGTGGCTTCTCTTTGATCTCATCCATCTTCCCATCACTCATCATTGATTTAACTTGGCACTTTGGATCTTATTAGCAATAGGAGATACAGTGGAAAGATCCGTGTAGGACACATACACCTGCACTAGAATCAATGATACAAGAGACATCATAGGTAAGATATATTCAAATTAGCAAAAGAAACTTTGAACCTAGAACCCCATCACTCATTGCTAATGTAACTTTAAGCTTTGAAATAAACTCGCAATGAGTGATAAAAAGAAGACCATCACTCATCGCTAATGTTCCTCATATGGTTTGCAAGCAATTAGCGATGAGATATTTACATAGGGACATTGCATATCGTGTATCGCTAATATAGAACTTAGCACTTAAAACATTTATGTGATGCACAATACCAATAGAAAACCCATCCTATCACACATCGCTAATGTAATTTTTCTCTTTATAACATATCCACGATGAGTGATAAAAGTAAGAACATAAGGTCAAGGACATCACTTATCACTATTACAATACTAAAGGCTCAAAAGCCAATCGTGATAAGTGATCTCTTAAAACAACATGGACATTGCTAATCACACATTCAAATTAAGAGCTCTGGCATATTTTCATGATGAGCGATATCAGAGAAATATTGCCTCATCACTCGTTGCCAATTCAAAATATGGACTTATGAAGAGATCAATGATGAGCAATATCAGAGAAATACTACCTCATCACTCATTGCCAATTCAAAATATGGACTTATGAAGAGATCAACGATGAGCGATAAAGATGATAGGCCGACAGGAATTAAGTGAAGATTTTTAGGAACGTGATCGCAAGTTATTTTAATGGAGGGGACCTCCTAAGATGATACGGTAGAAGAGATTTATTACGCCTAAGGCATAACAATACAAAGGATGCAAAGGCCCCTAATTTTAACCTTATAAAATTAATACATTCATACCTAGGTGAGAAGGATTAGTTACCGGATGACAGTGAATGGCATAAGATGTTTAAAATAACTGACAACGGGTAACAGAAAGTCAACATTAAAATAAAAAATTTCAAATGTCCAGGACAAAAGAAACTTAAAACCCTCAGATATAGCCCAACATTCAAGTGTGACAAGGGTTTGAGATGGAACAATTTTATTTTTTTGCAAGTTCCATCAATGGCTCCAACTAGGGGTGTATGCTGCCAGCAGGCATGGCAAGATCCTAAGAATCTCAGGTTGAAGTAGACTAGAAATGGGATAAAACAATAAGACCAAAACCAAGGAGCTACCCAAACTAGATAGCAAGACCAAAACAAACATAACAAGAACAAACAAACCTATATACATAAGGCACAAAACCTACAAGTACATGGAAAATACATACTTAGGAGAAGTATGGATTTATGAACTGTCCATGTACTGGAAGTTCAAAAAGTTCACTTGTTAAACTTTGAAGGAAATATGAATCTTCAACATTAGTGTTGGCTATCAAATAAGGGCCAATCCATAATGCTTCAAATTTCCTGTGCTTGCCCTTGTTTTGAGCCCTTGCATTCCTGGGTAGCACCATACTATTCACTTCAAACTTTTTAGGAGAAGCTCTTTTGTCATGTAGATGCTTTACTTGCAACTACATCTTCATATTCTTAGCATGGGCTTCTCTTCTATTCTCATCCAATTGTACCAAATTATTTATTCTGTGCTACATGTCATCACAGATGTCTTCATCGTATTCCTGTACAAACTTGTACATTTTCAGAAAATTATTTTGTGGCATTCGAGCATCGTATTCATGTACAAACTTTTACATTTTCAGTAGCATTTTTCACAGTCACTCTATTTTCCCAGAGTGCCAATTTCAACTTTGAGTCCCAAGCCTTTTTGTTTTTCCATCACTCTCTTGATTATCTTCATCAAGCTCTTATTGCTAGACTCAACTTGACCATTCCCTTGAGGATGGTAAGGTGAAGAATAAGATACTTTTATACCATGTTTCTCACAAAAGTCTTTGAATTCATTTGACCTGAAACACATAGCATTATCTAAGATAATCCTCTCAGGAACTCCATATCTAATAAGGATATTATTCAATAGAAAATCAACTACCACCTTGCTTGTTGCCTTCTTTGTGGGTATTTCTTCCACCAATTTTGTAAAATAATCAGTGGCAACAAGAATCCATGAATGGCCTCCACTAGACTTTTTTGGTATCTCTCCAATGAAATCAATTACCCGTTGTTGGAAGCGGGCTTGAACTGTCATAGGCCTGAGTGGTAAATTTACTGAGAATTTTAACTTTCCTGAAAATATTTGACAAGCATCACAAGTTTTAACAAACTTGTGAGCATCCTTAAAAATAGTAGGCCACCAAAATCCAACCCTTAAAATCTTGTGTGTAGTAGTCTTAGCCATATAATGGCCACTACACACTCCATTATGCATCTCCTGTAGGAGTTCCAATGCCTGCTTTCCATCTACACACTTAAGAAGTACACCATCTAGGCTTCTCCACCATAGCTCATTATCAATAATTACATACTTGATGGCATGCAATTTCAATGTTCTCTTATTATTGTCAGCCATATCAGCAAGACACTACATAGTATGTAAGTATTGAACAATCCTTTTATACAATCCACATGTCTGCATATCACAAATAGGTTAAACATCAATCAATTCAGCTTGATTGATCTTATTAGCCTCCAAATTAGCCTCTATCATTAATTTAGCAAGGCCTTGACCTCTTACTAATTTGGTGATCTAAACATCAGTATTAAATTCCTGGATCTTGTTGATCCATCTACACCTTTTTCCTGTTGTCTCTGGCTGGGTAAAAATATCTTTCACATCAACACTTGGTACAAAAGCTATGACAGTAGCCCCTTGTAGATAAGTCTTGAAATTCTTCACAACTTTAACCAAAACATACGCTTGTTTTTTTAGTCATGTCATATTTCAACTCTGCGGCTTGTAAAGACTTGCTAAAAAATGATATGGGTTGCTAAAACCCCTCGTCATTTTTTTGTAACAGAACAACAACTATGGTATGAAAAGAAGCAAAAGAAAAGATATGCATTGGCTTAGAGAAATCAAGAGACTTCAAAAATAGTTCCTCCTTAATAGCTTGCTTTATTTTCTTGAAGGCCATACTAGGCTTATCACTCCAAAGCACCTTTTCTCCCTTATTCATCATTTTGGAAATTGGTCTTGTGATTTATGTGAAATTAGTCACAGACCTCCTTAAAAAATTTATCTGTCCAAAAAATGACTAAATACCCTTGAAATTTTTGGGTTGAGGGATCTTGTCTATGGTTTGTACCCTTTTAGGGTCTATCCTTACTCCTTTTGACACAATGTACCCTAGCAGTTTTCCCTTAGTCACCCCAAAGGCACATTTCTTTGGATTCAGAGATATCCCATATTCTAATGACCTGATAAATATCTTTTCCAGATGCATGCAATGGCCTTCTTCCCTTTTAGAATAGGCAGTCAAGTCATCTTGATATACAACCATTAATAAATCAATAAAATATGAGAAAGCTACATCCATAGCTCTTTGAAAAGTAGCACCTGCATTCGTTAAGCCAAAAGGAAATTTGACATAAACATAAGTGCCCCAAGGAGTTGTGAATGCAGTCTTATATTGCTCAGACTCCTTTACTTTTACTTGATTATAACCTAAAAAACCGTCCATCATTGACAATAGCTCACAACTAGTTACCTTCTGTAACATAGCTTCCATGTTTGGCAATGGATAATTTTCCTTTAATGAGGATACATTCAGGTTCCTAAAATCAACACATAATCTTATGTCACCATTCTTTTTTTGTACTAGTACCAAATTATACACCCATGAAGAATGTCTAATGGGTTTTATAATACCAACATCTCTTAATTTCACCAACTGCTCTTGCATCTTGGGAGCTAAAGTTGGATTGATTTTCCTTTGTTTTTGCCTGAAAGGTTTAGCATTTTCCTTAAGAGGAATCTCATGTTGAAACAACTCCTCTCTATAAGCCTTCAAGTCATCATAGGACCAAGAAAAGACATGTCTATATTTTCTGAGTAAGGAAATTAATATTTGTTGGATATTGCTGATATGTGGTTGTCTTTGATGTCAACACTATTACCATTAATGTCTTTAAGGTTGTATATGTCGAGGATATTGAAAAAATTGTAATAAAATAAGTTGTAGGTTGTTGGTGATGCAGTGAATTTCACTATGGTGGCTAGCTCAGTATATTGATGATAAGAGGTTGCAGAGTAAAGGGTTTGTTGACAAGTATATCTAGTTTATCCACATGAAGTTTTAGAGGTTTGCATGAAGATTTGGTTGAGTTATGAGTATATGTGTTTTGACAGTTGCTTTGTTTCTTTAGGTGGTATTCCTGAAAGAAGATGATGTGATTCTAATAATTTGAGTTGTTGCAGATACTTCTGTGATGATTCATGATGCTTGTGGATGTTTCTAGATCATTCTCTATCTATGTTGTTGGTATGCATTGATTGTTGTGCTCGCGATTGGTGATTTTATTCTGTGAGTTCATGTTTTTCATGATCATGGCCAACAGGGTGATTGTAACATGTTGTGGATCTTCGAGGCATAATTTTTGAAGGTGTTCTATATTTGAGAATGTTGTTTTGGGTCCTTACTATGTTTTGATCGACATTGTTTTGTCCGCATTGATAAATTGTTTATTGATTTGGGTCGACAGTTTGTACACATTTTATATTTTGTTGGGCCGACATGTAGTTGATGTTATCCTTAGTCATGGATATATATGATCGACTATTTATGATATGGTGTGTGATGGATGTTGTATGCTAAGTGTGAATAATGTTCTAATCTTTCGAAGGGAAAAGTAAAGTGTGAAAAAGAGTGAGCAGATGAAAGTGTTTATGTGCTTAACTAGAATTATAATCAAGCATTAGAAGATGCTATTTTCTTAGTTCAAAATCTTTTGGATATAATCCGAATGTTACTGTAAGATAGTGAGTCTTCTTTTGGGCAGTAAGCCTTTTGTATTTGAGCAGTGTGCTCTAGGAAGTGTGCCTGAATGCATGTGCATTCCCCATTTGTAATAATTTTAATAGGGTATAATCTTGTGAACTAACCTCCACTGTGGTTTTTCCCCTAACAAGGTTCCTATGTAAAAATCTTGGTGTTATGTGTGTTTTTGATGTGGTGATGGTTTATGCTTTCATGTTTATTTATTAGATATGAGAATAAGTTTAATAGATATATTTTTTGTGAAACTGATTCACCCCCCTCTCAATTGTCTTCCCTTGTGTTGCCAATGATTGGTATCAGAGCAGGTTCCTTCAGAGAAGCTTGACCGCTTGAGGTGATTCAGGATGGCGACATATAAGAAGGATAGTCTAAGATTTGATGGAACTAATTATTCTCTATGGAAGACTCGAATGGAGTGTCATCTAAGATGCATTGGTGAACCTTATTGGACAATTACAAAGAATAGGTATATCATCCCACAAAATGGTCCTTCTACTGCAAGTGGGATTAAGGAAGCCAAGTACAATATTAGGGCTAAGGAAGCATTGTTGAGTGCTCTAACTGATTCTGAGATGACAAATGTAATGGAGTTGAAGACTGCTTATGAGATCTGGAAAAAGTTGGAAACTTTGTATGAAGGTGATACCCATGTGAAGATTTCTAAGTTGCAAAGCCTGAAAGGGAATTATGAAATGTTGATAATGGGTGAAGATGAGAACATCACTTCTTTTATGTAGAGAGTGAATGAACTTGTGTGTAGTATCAGATGTGCTAGTGGAACATTGGAAGAATTAGAAATTGTTGCTAAAGTGCTCATATCCTTACCTGCTGCATCCAAACACAAAGATGTTGTTGAGGAGATCTGGACTGTGACAAATGTAACCAAATGCATGTTGATTGGTGAGCTTGCTACTTTTGAGTTAAATGAGTTTGGTGAATCTCTTCCTAAGACATAATCTACATTCAAAGCTACTATCTCTAAAAAAGATAAGCAAAGATATGATCCAAGAGAAATTTATTCTAGAAAAATTTCCAAGTATGAGCAGGAAATGGGAGAGATTGAAGAAGAAGAGAGAAAACTAGATGATCTTGAAGCACTTATTGTCAAGAGGGTGGCCAAAGGATAAGGTAAGTATAAAGGGAAATTTCCTCTTAAATATTTTTCTTGCAATAAGATAGGTCATTTTTCCTCCAAGTGTCTGGAAAGAGTTCCTAAGCCAAGACCTAACAAGCCTAGATTCCAAAGAAAGTGTTATTATGTTGCTGATGGTGTGACAGATGATGAATCTGATAAAGGGAATTTAAGTGAGGATGAATGGGTGTTTATTGCTATCAAGGAAAATGATCCAATACCTACTAAATCTATTAGTTGCAAAAATGTGGAGAAAGCTCTAGCTGTCAGAGTTGAAGTAAAAGATGAATGGGTGATTGACAGTGGATGCTCTCATCACATGACAAGTGATAAAAGTAAATTTGTGAGCTTGGAAAAGTATGATGGTGGTGTTGTAAGAATTGGTGATGACAAAGCTAGTATAATCCATGGCAGAGGATCCATTTCTCTTGATGGTAAGCATAATACTGATGACGTTCTATATATGGAAGGATTGAAGCATAATCTCTTGAGTGTTGGAAAGATGGTTGACAAGGGATACAATATTCAATTCAAGGATGGAAAGTGTAGAATATTGGGGAGTTACAGAAATGTGATTGCATCTGGTACAAAAACAAAAGGCAATATCTTTCACCTAAGTGCTGCTAGTAAAATTTGTCTAATTGCTCCAGTTGATGAAAGTTGGTTGTGGCATAGGAGATTGTGTCATGTAAACTTTGACAATATTATCAAGATAAGTTCTACTCAAGCAGTGAGAGATCTTCCTAAGTTGATAAAGCCTACTAATGCTATATGAAAGGAATGTCAGTTAGGGAAGCAAACTAGAGTTTCATTCTAGAGCAAACAAAATTGTTCAAATGAAGGTTGGAGCTTGTGCATACTGACTTGTGTGGTCCTTCTAGAGTCATAAGTTTACAAGGAGACAAGTATTCCATGTTACTTATTGATCATTATTCTAGATTGATGCGGGTTACTTTCTTAAGGGAAAAATCTGAAGCTCTAGAGAAATTCAATATTTTAAGGCTATGGTTGAGACAGAGATAGGTTTGAAGATTAAATGTTTGAGATTAGATAGAGGTGGTGAATCGACTTCCAGTGAGTATAATTCTTTTTGTGAAGAGCATGGGATAAAGAGACAATTATCTGCCCCATGGACCCCTCAGCAAAATGGAGTTGTGGAGAGGAAGAACAGGATAATTCAAGAAGCTGCTAGGACCATGATGTTGGAAGGAAATGTTCCACATATCTACTGGAGAGAAGTTGTGAGTATTTTTGTTTACACTCTCAATCGGGTACATGTCAAAGGTGATACTAGTAAGACTCCTTATGAGCTATGGTTTTGTCATAAGCCTACTGTTAGATACTTCAAATTTTTTGGGAGTAAATGCTATATCAAAAGAGATGAAGATATAGGAAAGTTTGATGCTAGAAGTGATGAAGGAATCCTTCTTGCTTATTCTACTAAAAGTAAAGCCTACCAGTGCTACAATAAGAGAATGAGGAAAGTAATTGAAAGCGCTAATGTCAAGGTTGATGAAGACACAGTTAGACCATATAGAACTTGTGGATATGATTCAAACGATCATAATGACAGTTCAGATAAAGGAAAGAAATTTCATACTCTAAATCAAATTTAGATCATTCCGGTGAATCTGGAAAATCAAGAGGAAGAAACTAGTGAAAGTGCAATAGTGAGATCATAAGAGCCTAAAGTTCAAGAATACCCTAAGAATCAAAGGTATGTAAGGCTAAATCATTCAGAAGATCAGATTATAGGTGATAAGAACAAAGGTGTTCAAACTAGGAGAAGAATTGTAGAAGAATACTATTTGATCTCAAAGACTAAACCTAATAGTATCAATGACGCATGCCAAGATGAACATTGGGTGGAAGAAATGAAAGAAGAACTAATAAAAATTGAGAAGAATGGTACATGGATTCTTGTTCCTAGACCTAAGGACAAAAATGTAATTGGAACTAAATGGGTCTCTCAAAACAAACTGAATGAGAAAGGTGAAGTTGTTAGAAACAAATAAGGACTTGTGTGCAAAGGATATTCTCAGATGGAAGGAATTGACTTTGAAGAAACTTTTGCTCTTGTTGCTAGGATTGAAGCTATGAGACTATTTCTTTCTTATGCTGCTTACAAAAACTTTAAGGTTTACCAGATGGATGTTAAGTCAGTATTTCTAAATGGTGAACTGGAAGAAGACATGTATAGTGAGCAACCTGATGGATTTCAATTGACTGATTAGGGAGATATGGTTTTCCAGTTGAAGATAGCATTGTATGGACTTAAGCAAGCCCCAAGAGCATGGCATGCTAGATTGGACAAGTATTTGTTGAAGCATGGTTTTAATAAAGGTACTGCTAATAGTAATTCGTATTTCAAGATTTATCATGATAAAGATTTGATTGTTGAAGTCTTTGTTGATGATATCATTTTTGGAGGAGATGATAGTTTATGCATGAATTTTTCTAATGAGATGTAGAGTGAGTTTGAAATGTCTATGATTGGAGAAATGAAATTCTTTTTGGGATTGCAAATTACTCAGCTAGATAGAGGGATCTTTATATCTCAGTCCAAGTATGTGAAAGAATTGCTAAAGAAGTTTGGTATGGAAGATTCAAAGCTAGTTTGTACACCTATGGTGACTAGATGTAAGTTGACACAAGATGATGATTCTCCTAAAATAAATTAGACTAAATACAAATCCATGATTGGTGGATTAATCTATTTGAATGAAACTATACCTGATATCATGACTTTCGTATGCATTGTTGCAAGATTTCAAGTTGATCCTAAGGAATCTCATGTGACAGCTATGAAGAGGATTTTTAGATACTTGAAGGGGACAATTGATTTTGGCCTATGGTATCCTAAAGAAGATGACCTTACTTTGAGTGCCTTTACTGATGTTGATTGGGCAGGAGATGTGAATGACAAAAAGAGTACTAGTGGTGGTACATTTTTCTTAGGAAAGAAGTTGATTTCATGGTTAAGTAAGAAGCAGAATGTCATTTCTTTATCTACTATAGAAGTATAATACATTGTTGCTGCTAAAAATTGTACTCAAGTATTGTGGATGAAGCAGATGTTGAAAGATATCAGAGTTGTGTATGATGAACCTATTGCTATATTTTGTGATAATTCAATTGCAATTAACATTTCTAAGAATCCGGTGCTGCATTCAAAAACCAAGCATATATCTATCAAGTTTCACTTTTTGAGAGAGAAGGTGAGTGAAAAGGAAATCAAATTGGAGTATGTGCCCACTAAGGAATAGATTGTAGATATTGTATACACCTAAAAATGGTCATCGCATTCAATTAATTAAATACAACCTATTTGATTAATACTTCATCTACATATAAATAGGGTCTTACTTTATTTATATTGTTCACTTTCCTTTTAATTTTCCTAATTCACATTCTTCTAAATTAAATAAACTAAAAACCCTAAACGTGTTTATTTAATAATCTTTCGTAATCTTGATTAAGAATTAGAGCACATTTCTACAAATCTTTGTCTGCCACCTCATAAAGGTCACATGAAAATAAATAAGCCTAATTATTAATTAGAATTATCCTCACACACTTCCACCAATGAGAAAAAAGCACATGGCTTTATTCCCCCACTTCCAACAAATTTGGAGCACATGGGTCTTTGTTTCACACACTTGGAATCTCATACATTTGGCATGCTTCCAATTGGTCAAGGGATTCTCTTCACACACATGGAATGTTGTCTTTGGTCAAGGGGACATCCCGATTCCTTTCATCTCCACTTTCTATCTTGTCTCCTTTGAATCTGAACCGTTGATAGGTGCCACCTCACAAAATGCTTGAGAAACTCTATAAATACACCCCTTATCCTTTGCATTTTCATCCACCTTTTCAGTAATTTTATAATGTTGTTTTGAAATACAAATTGGAATAGTGTTATAATGCCATTTTCCATCCACCTTTTGAGTAATGTTATAATGCTATTTTGAGATACAAATTGGAATAGTGTTATAATGCCATTTTTCATCCACACTTTAAGTATTTTTACCATGCAGGTTTTTCGTAGGAGCTTGGAGCTTTCATGGAGTCTTATACTTAGCTTTCATATCATGTGTTACTTTGTATTCTCATCTTAGATTAATTAATTTCTTCATAGTAACATTTTTATCATCCTCATTGCATCATATTTGCATTTTAGGTTAGTTTGTTTTATGTTTGCATCTGAGCATATGCATAATCATGGATAGTTCACTATAGTTTCATATCATCTCACTCATCTCCACTTGTTTATCTATCATCAACATCATCCTTCATTTATCTTTGCATCCATTATCCTTTCCATTGTTTTGTTTCATTTAGAAACATACCACTAATCATTCCACCACACATTTGCACATAGAAATCATCTTAGCTTGCATATTAAGCATCAAATCTAGTTTTCTAGGTAGTCATTTTAACAACCTTTGTGCCCATAGAAATCTGAGGGCCAAATGCTTTAATAAATCCCTAGAAATAGAGGACAATGATACGTAGTTGAAAGATTTGATTGTATTACGAATAGAGTAGTTTTACTTGCTTCAAACTTTGAATGTAAGCCGTCTCATTAAGGTTTGTGTTGACATTAGAATAACTCACTCTACACATTCAACACATTCACAGAAATCTTTACCAAGCCATTTCCTAAGGATAATTTTGAGTATCTCAAAGGGAAGCAAGGGGTGATTACCCCTCCTAATCAGAATTAAGATGCATTGACTTGCATCAATATGTGTATTTCATAGTCATATATTGTGATCTGAATTGATGTTGTGGTGCTTGCTACTTAGGGGGAGTAGTCAGATGTTCAGAAATGTGGTTCAAAACTTGTGTGGAGAAAGATAATGTGTACCTATTTCATTGATGTCAAATGGGGAGAAGAGTCATGTGAAAAACTGTGAAAGAGTTAAGGAGAAAAGAGTCAAAATCTAAGGGGGGGAAGTGCTAAGAGAAAGTATCATTGATGGTGTTTTTTTTTCACATCATGTGTTGCCATCAATGAAAAAGGGGGATATTGTTGGATATTTCTAATATGCGGTTGTCATTGATGTCAACACTATTGCTGTTAATGTCTTTAAGGTTGTAAATGTTGAGGATATTGAGAAAATTGTAATAAAATAAGTTGCAGGTTGTCGGTGATGCAGTGAAGTTCACTATGGTGGCTAGCTCAGTATATTGATGATAAGAGGTTGCGGATTAAAGGGTTTGTTAACAAGTATATCTAGTTTATCCACATGAAGTTTTAGAGGTTCGCATGAAGATTTGGTTGAGTTATGAGTATATGTGTTTTGACAGTTGCTTTGTTGCTTTAGTTGGTGTCCCTGAAAGAAGATAATGTGATTCTAGTAATTTGAGTTGTTGTGGATGTTTATGTGGTGATTCATGATGCTTTTGGATGTTTCTATATCATGCTCTATCTGTGTTGTTGGTCCACATTGAACGTTGTGCTCGCGATTGGTGATTTTCTTCTATGAGTTCATGTTTTTCATGATCATGGCCGACAGGATGATTGTAGCATGTTGCGGATCTTCGAGGTGTAATTTTTGAAGGTGTTTTGTATTTGAGAATGTTGTTTTTGGTCCTTACTATGTTTTGGCTAACGTTGTTTTGTCTGCATTGATAAATTGTTTATTGATTTGGGCCGACAATTTGTACACATTTTATATTTTGTTGGATCGACATGTAGTTGGTGTTATCCTTAGTTGCAGATATATATGATTGACTCTTTATGATATGGTGTGCAATGGATGCCATGTGCTAAGTGTGAATAATGTTCTAATCTTTTGAAGGCAAAAGTAAAGTGTGAAAAAGAGTGAGTAGATGAAAGTGTTTATGTACATAACTAGAACTGTAATCAGGCATTAGAAGATGCTATTTTCTTAGTTCAAAATCTTCCATATGTAATCTGAATGTGACTGTAAGATAGTGAGTCTTCTTTTGGGTAGTAAGCCTTTTGTATTTAAGTAGTGTGCTCTAGGTAGTATGCATGAATGCATGTGCATTCCCCATTTGTAATAATTTTAACAGGATATAATCTTGTGGAATAACCTCCACCGTGTTTTTTCCCCTAATAGGGTTTCCACGTAAAAATCTTGGTGTTATGTGTGTTTTTGATGTGGTTATGCTTTCATGTTTATTTATCAGATCTGAGAATAATTTTAATATATATAATTTTGTGACAACTGATTCACCCCCCTCTCTGTTGTCTACTCTTGTGTTGCCAACAACATTGCCTTCACTTTTGGCTTCATCTTTCTTCCTACATAATCCTTATTAGGGGCATTTTTGGTCCCCAAATTTACTTCCTCCAAGTCCTTTGGGTGAGCAATAGTTGTCTTGGCATTACCTTTATCCTGACTATCAAAGACCCTTTCAAGAGCTACAAGGCCTTTAGGGATTTTATTTGTTTTCAACTAGATGGTCTCTTTTCCAAACACCATATCCTTTCCATCAATATTCTCAACAAATCCCCCAAATTCAATCTCCTGACCTTCATATTTATCAACACAATTTAAGAATATGAGAATATCCTCATCATCATTAAAAATCTACCAGTTATATACATTATCAAGGATGGAAGGCCTTGTCTGTATCTCAACCTTAGATATTCCTATGAAAGTTATATCATTAGGTCTCAATGCAATATTAGCAAGTAAATCAACTACTCTATTATTTCTTCTTTCCATTCAATCAATCCCAAAAGCATCAAACTGCTCAATGGAATCCCAGACAACATTTTTGTATTGCTTTAGTCTATTATTCTTGTAGGCATACTTAGCTCTTACTTGGGAAATTACTAGCTCAAAGTCACCAATCACCATCAACTTTTTTATTCCGTGCTTCTCAGCCAATCTTAGTCCCAATAATAAGGCTTCATACTCTACCATATTATTTGTACAAACAAAAGATAGTGTAAAAGAGAACTTATAAGTATTTCTAGTAGGCGATACTAATAAAATCCCTACACCAGATCCTTCTTTGGAACTTGCACCGTAAAAGTACATTCTCCACAGTCCATCTTTGTCAGATTCTCTTAAAACTTCATTTTTTATAGGTGTAGGAGATACATCAAATTCTCTTGGTACATCTTCTACCTTGAACTCACCAATATCGATATCTATAAAAAGAATCATGTCATCTTCAGGAACATGTTCCAACATATGTGGTACCCTTGGTTCTCTCATTACTTGAACATCCTTGCTATCAATGGGAAATGTGGCATAAGACATGTCACACTACATACTACCTCCCATGGATGTACTCCATTTTCAAAATAACAAAATTCCATAATTCAGAGTGATGTCTACTACTACCACACTCATTTTGAATTCTTCGTTAGGGTAGGCTAGCCTATAGGGAAGATCATTTATTACACCTATGACAGAGACTTGTCTTGCATCCATGGCATAAATTTTTTTGTGAGTGCTATCAAATTTTAACCCTAGTGCATCCATGATTTTAACTAGCATGATATTGTTAGATGCACTAGAGTCAATGATACAATTCTTTATAAAATTTCCTTTAACCACTAGGGTAAAAAAAATGGGTCTATCTTATTAGGATAAGTGTTTACAAAATTTCCTAGGAAAATATGGGGAATCTCAGTAATTACCCCCTCAGCTTCCTTTCCTTTCTTATCGTTTTCACTCACTTGGGTGGAGTGGACACCACTGAATCATTACAAGGCATAGTAACACCATGAATGAGGGCTACTACCTTTTTTTATGTTCCTCTATTCTCATCATTTCAAGAAAAGACACAGATACTTTTACTTGGCTAAGTAATTGAAACATATCAACGAGAGTATATTTTGGTATTTTAGTTGGGATCATACCTTTTTCTCTGCTATTATCCTTCTATTGATTCTTCATTGTCTCAGTCTTTTGTTTACCATCCTTCCTAGTGACTTCAAGATTTTGCTTGTGTCTTTATCTTCTCAGTAGGAGATTTGGAATCTTGAGTAACTTTTGGTTTTTCTGCTCTCTTAGCCCAGATTTTATCTCCCCTACCTTCTTTAGCTTTGACTGCTTCTACTTTTCCATTGGGATCTTGTTCTTTTCCCTTAGCATTCTGCTCTTTGATGAAAAGACTAGTAGGACTACCTTGTTCACCTCCAACAACCGTATTCCTTAAATGATAGGAACTCCTAGCTTGGGTGGAAAAAATTGTAGTGTATTTTTCAATTTCTTCTTCTAAGGGTCTTCTCAATGAAACACCATCATCCATTGCTTCTAAATTGTAAACCTCGACATCACTATCAACATCCTCATTAGAGAGAACTTGTTGATGATATATACTAGAAACTTTCCTTTGATTATCAACATCCACTTCATAAGAATCATCATCAAAAGAGCATTCATTATCAGCAATATTAGAATCACCCATAATCATAAGTACATCACCGTCCTCCTCATTCTACTAATCACAATCTTTAGGCATGTCATCCTTTATTTCAACCATCTATGCTACTGCACATTGATGAGAAGAATGCAGCATTTGGCAAGTCATACTCCAAGGGGTATCTTCAACAAAATTTCCTGAGTTCTTTTGCAGAGGGTCTAGAGTAACTTTATTCTGGGTGTTTCTTTAATTATTTTGAACAGGCTTCCCATTATACTAATTAGTATTATATGGGTGATCTTGCAACCTAGGAGGTCTTTCATTCCTTTGATAATTTTTTGGTTGAGGCTTTTCTTGTTTTACAATTTTATCACTTATAGTCTTTATAAAATTATCAATCTTATCTTTCAGAGTTCCTTCTTTGGCACTTGAACTCTTATCTTCCTTTTTTGGACTCTTGAAGAGTTTTGGATCATCTCTTCTATCAACTTTACCAATTTCTCTTCTTATGTTTTCAATATTCTTCGCCATCTTGAAAGCTTCTCTCAATGTCTGAGGATTCTTATCTAATAAGCGGTATCTCATTTTTGCATCAAAATCATTACAGTAATTTACCAAACATACATGATCATTCAATTGTAAATGAGGAGGCAACCTCTTCCTCGCCTTTTGGAACCTTGTGTTGAACTCAGCCACAAATTCATTAGAACCCTTAGCAATAGTATTAAATTGATTCAATAAAAAGCTTGAATCAGTCTTGTCACCATATTGTTCTCTAAACACTCTCTTGAATTCTTCCCAAGAACCAATGCTCTCGGTAGGTAGACTTATATACCATTCTTGTGAATCTTCAATGAGAGACTACATAAACAACTTCATCATGACATCTTCTGATTCTACCTCAAAATCATCCATAACATTAGCAAAAGCTTTAAGGTGGTCTTCACCACTCAAGGAATTATTACCAGAAAACTTGACCATAGCAAATCTGAAGTCCTTAGGGAATGGGTTAGGGTAACCAGGTATCCCAGTGAAGCACAATTGTTGGTATCTATCTACTTGGAGTGGCCTCCTAGTATGTCGATCCATATGATCATCCTTTTTCTCATCACTTCTTTTATTGTCAGATTGATTGCCATCCTTACCCTTTCCACTTTGATCATTATTATCTCCTTTCTTGCTCCCTTCATCATCTATTGAATAAGTATTCTTATTCTTATTATTTCCTCCACCTCCACCATCCTGATCTCCACCTTCTCCTCCACTAGGAGTATTTCCTTCTTTTGTGACTCACTATTGTATGTCTAGAGCTTGAAGATTCTAGATTAGATGAGGATATTCTAAGAAAAGCAATTTTCCTAGCCATCTCTGCATTATAAGCTATCATCTCAGCTTTTTTCAAATATTCTTGTAGTTTTTCATTCTCTAGTTGTAACCTCAATATCTCAGGGTCTGGAGGTGCATTAGATGGGGTTCGATCAACTTCAGTTTTATGTGTGGGGATTTCAGTAGATGATGTTTTGGTATTAGAATTGGTATTGAAGGAATTTTGCTTGTGCTGGTCCATGGGTTTCTTCCCATGATCTACAAATGATATCTTCTTGGGGTTAACAGGAGGATTGAAAGCTTTAGTAGTTGAAACAAATGTAGTATATGTATTGGTAGTAGATGCTCCCATTTGGATTGTTTCTTCAAGGATATCATTGGTCATTCTATGAGTAAACTTGAAAATATTTTCCTTAAAAGTCTTACGTCTACCAACATCTTCTCTCATTTTCTCCAACTTTTTCTTTCTAGCATCTCTCTCGAGTTGCTTAGCTCTAATCCTATCCTACCTTTCTTTTAAATCCTTTATTATTTTTTCTTCTTCCTCTTGAAGTCTTCACTCTTCTTCTTTTATAGCTTGCATATCTTTATCTATATCCTCTTAATTCTCTAGGATATCCCCATGTTCACTTGTGGCAGGAGTATAATAGGGTTGGTCAATAGGATCTTCCTCTAGGGAACCAAACACTTGTACCTTAGGAGATTTACCTCTTGGATTGAAATTCTTTCCATTGAAAATAGAACCAACCCCAGGGGTTAAAGGCTCTGAAAACTTCTTATTCTTATCCCAAAACTCCCACCTATCCTCCTCTCTTGAAATATTTAGTTTTGTATCAAACACTTGCTCAACAGGAAAAATTCCTTGGTCTATATTAGACCATTCAACCTCATGTGTCTCTTCATGAACAATAGCACTAGTTACATCAATATTAAAAGTAGGAGATGCATCAATAGGGGAATCAACATACTTGATTTAGAGCTTTTCTTGACCCAAGTGGGTTGTTTATTTTTTGTAGGTTCAAATTCTGCCTTCTGCTTAGGGTGTTTCTTTGCATAACTTTTGGTCTTCTTCATGATGTCAAATATGTTAGAATCCTTCCTTGTACATCCCTCTCGAGAACTTATCTTCACACTGGTATTAGAGAACTTAGAGCCACCACCCAAAATACTGGGAAATATAAAGTGATTTCACTTTGATTTTGTACTTGTTACTTCAGAAAAGACTTTAAACATAACCCAATACAATGTGACCTAAAGAAATAAGACCTAACGTAATAGACTGAATACAATAGGACTAATGCAACAAACTTTAAACTGATTATTCTTCTTACAATGAAGAATACCTTAACAAACAATTGACTTTGACTGTACCAGATCTAAACTAGAGACTTTGGACCTATTTAGTCCCCAATAGAGTCGCCAATCTATAAGTTGTTTTTTTAGAACCAAGCTAATCTACAAAAATACCTATGGACTTTGTCGTTTCCAATTATCAGTGCTTTTAAAGGGATTGGCCAATGAACGAATAGAGGCTGCAAGACTTCTATTCCTACTCTTTGGGCTCTATGAAACCCAAGAGGGTGATCCCCCAATGTACACTTGGACACTTCATATAATCTTAATCAAATACATTGTCAATAATAGATACTTCTCATAAAACCATTTAATATATTGCATCAAATAAGCTAGCAACTTATTAATCAATGTTGTATATATTGTGCATGAGAAGGTGGAATTTCAACACACAACAAGGGTGGTATCCATTTGAGAATTTATAATTTATAAAATGAGTAGCTCATGAATCAACACTAAAACTAAGACTCAAGTATTTTGCATGAACTAGTGCCTTTATCCCAAGCACAGAGTCAATATCAATCTGTGTGACCTAATAACAACTTAAACAATAGCACCTATAACCTCAAGAAACCTTGCATTACAACATTTCTCTATAACATTCATGATTATTACTGCTTACAAATATCCTGGCACTCAGTTCTTGCAAGTTATTGATTTCACCCAAGCATTTACATTAATTCATTGAATCAATAAGCAAGTATGAAACTAAACATCCATTAAGAAATGACATAGACAAATGAAAGAAATCATGGATTACTCTAACTCATAACTCATAGAATGCATACAAGGAGAGACAATAGCCATGAAAATGATATTACTTCATGTTAAAAATGCTATACTATAATCAAGCTTACATGCATAATAATGAACTCCAAAAGAAACTTAAGACAAAAACTATAAAAAACTTGCTTAGTATTGTCTTAACAATATCACAATGTTTACTCAAAATTTTACAACTAACTCTTGCTTTTGGCCTTGAATTCTTTCTTATAGAGATGAAAGAGAAAAACAAGCCTCAGGCCAAGACGCACGTATGTCAAAATTTCATTGGACCGCTGCAACAATATTCTATTTTCAGTTATACTCGAGTTCACAGGTGGAGCAAATAAGCATCAAGAAAAATTGACCTCAACTTGATGTAGAAAATAGGTCCCTCCTTGAAATCATCATTGGTTTGTTACAAAAGTTTCAAAATATTCCCCACATGCCCAAAAATTGCTAACCATGGGAGAACGAGACAACAAAATTTGCAAAGCAAGACAAGAAAACAACTAAAAGTCAAGATTGCCTTACCCATATTAGCACCACGTGCTATTCATTTCAAGATTCGAAGAGAGAACAATATTTTACCATCTTTTATGAAAAGCCTAATTTGTATTGTATTCAAGCTATGCATTATTCTTCTCCTATCCATTATTCACCTTTTCCATTTATCCCTACAATTCATTTTGTGTATTTCTCCAACCAAGTATTATATTCTTCCTCAGTGGACCACTTTACTTTTAATAACTCTTGCACTTTAGCAATGTACTGAGTATACCTAGCATCAACCAGGATCCTAGCCTCTTTAACAAAGACGTCCATCTTTGTTTCAATCTCCATCATTATATTAGTATTTGAATTGAGCAGAAGGTAGCCAATTATAGTCAATGTCATCATAGCTGATGGGAGCATCTTCCACAAAAACTCCTTCCAGGTGTCAAATGGATGCAACTCACCTTTTGTATTTAATATCTAAGGCATTCCATGTTCCTCCATTTCTTTAAATATTTTCAACTTACTCCAGAGTTGCACACCTAACTTTCCATGGAAAGTAATTATCTCATTTATTGAGTCAATAATTTGCAAGACTTTAGGAATATTAGTAGGTGCCTCAGGATCCTCCTCCATTTTGGGCATGATAGCATTTATCCTAGTAACTCAATTATTCTATTCACTCCTGAAAGCCTCTTGTACTTGCAGATACTTTGCATTTGCTTCATGAATATTCTTATAGGTGGCCCAAACATCGTTAGCCTTGTGGAACAACTTGGTCACCCTATGCTTCAACACATCATCAAAGATTTCATTTGCTACCCTTACAATTTCAAGCTTTTCCCTTTTGAAATTTTCTTTCTTAGCATTCAACTAATCACTAATATCCTTAATTTTTGAGACCAATGTCTCCTTCTCTGTGAAGATGAATCAGGTGAAGAAGGAGATGGAAAAGTAATTGTCCTTTGAGCATCCTGAACAGTGGCTCTCATCTTATTTAGTTCATCCAAGGCCTTATTGTATTCCTTAACCAAAGAATCATATTTTTTCTGAGAAATATGTGCAGTATCCACACTAAGCATGGTAGCATGAGTAGTTAATTTAGCTACTTGGATAGGAGTTATATTTGTAGCTCTTTTGACCACTAAGGAACCAATAACCTTCTCAATGGGCCTTGTAACTTCATGTTTACCAATATTAGGTTTCATAGACCAAATTGCAAGAGTATGCAACTTTGGGCTATATCCAGATCCAAACACTTTATTCTCAAATCGCTCCTTAGATATTGAAGCTTGATGATCTCTTCTTATTGCATCATATGCTATGGTAGTAGAGATAGTACATCTTGGTAATAGCATGATTCCACTACTTGTAACAATTTTCCTAACCTCAGTACGAGTGATAGCTACAATTTCAGCCTTGATCTTTTCCTCCTCTACTTTCTCGGGCTCTTCCTGATGAGAAGGGTCAGCATTAGCTCGGGCTAATTCAATTCTCTCCTTTATATGCTTATTCCATTGTTGAATCATAAACTTCTTAAACTCTTTGTTTAGCACAAATTTATCATCAACAAGGAATTTATCACATTCCTTGATCCTGGGGTCATCATCACTCTCCCTATCATACTGCTATTTGACAATTCTATCAGGAGGAATATCTAAACTAAGGATTTCTTTAGTGTTGGGAGGAGGGAATTTCTTCTAGACCTCCTCATTTTCTGGCACATGTTTTTCCATTTGTTCCTTCTTGACATCTTGAACATTTGTAGGTTGTTTTCGTATATCCATGGCCTGTTGTTGTTGTTCTAGGAGAACTTGTGCTTTATTAGCAACCTCCTTCACCTTTACTTTGAAATCACCATTTTGATAATCCATTATCATAGTGAATTCTCTTTCAAGAGGATTCACAATTTCATTAAATGGGCTTATGTAGAAGGCATTCCTTTTCATGATGATTTCTTCAATATTCATTATAGATGTCCACTCCTTTCTAGCCATGACAACCTCATCACTTGTCAAATTCCTCAATAAATCATTTGGATACCAGAATTCATGACCTATTACCTTTAAGTTTTTGGCTCTTCTCCTTCATTCCACAAATCCTTCTGGATCAAACTTCCTAATCTCATCAATAGGAATTCTGAGATTATTCACCATGATGCCAAACCTTTCATATTCTTTAGGAGCAGTAATCTTGAAATATGCAAAAGCACATTGGGGATTTACCACAGTACCTTTTCTGGGCTTCCTGAACATCTCATAATCCATAACATCAATTTTCCACATGAGTTCCATAAAATCCAATCTATCTAAAACATATAAGGGTAAACAATGAGGTGCCACTTTAGCTCCATAGGCTCTAATTAAAGTATATTTAGAATGAAGAAACCAATTTGCCCAATTATGTGTTGCTTTAGATTCTTGTGCATCTCTTGGGCGCATGATATTTTTTGATTTCTAGATAAAGCCTATGAATAGGTGATACTTCCAATGATTCTAGGATACCATATTTTACAACATTGGAAAATAGAATATAATTAGAATTAGAGTAGTCCTGATCCCAAATGTGTGTCCACATTTGTACTGGTAAAACATTGTTTTCATTGTCCCTAATTCTTAGATTCAATTTATTTTTCCAATCATAATCACCCTCCCATAAGAGCATATGCATTAACAGAGAGTAATGAGGGAAATGTAAAGGGAGTACTTGCTTTTTCAAATTGAGGAAATCATCATGCATCTGATCAATGACATGGTTGGCATAATCAAAACCAGTGTTCCTGTTATGACTCTGTATATCCACCACCATTACTGGAAAATCAGGGGCTATCCTTCAAAATCTCAGGCCAACACTTGATTTAAGCAATAATAAGTGTTCTTGAAATAATCTACAAATTCCTCACACTCAAAAGGATCAACATCCTTAGCAGTGAACTTCTCATTTTTCTTTCTGTGCTAAACTAGGAGTCTCTCTCTGTATGCAAATTTGTTTTTTTCATATTCAACATATAAATCAGCACACCTAAACTTCACAACGTAGTTGGGATTTAGCCCAAATACATCTATCATCTTGTCCCTTCTCACCTCCAAAATCACATGTCCATTTTCACTCCTAATTGTTTTGTCATTAGAATTATAATGTCTAGCCAGCTCCATCATCAAGTCCACTTCCACAAATACATTTGGCACTACCAGCTTTCTGAGGTTCAACCCATACAAGAAACATGCAGGCTTATTTGAATACCGCCTATTAAAAGCATATCAGAATAATTACCACCCGCTCTAAGGCTGGAGTTTCTCGCCAATTTCACCAACATTATCAATTAACCTAGTAGTCATGGAAACCTGACCTATAGGTCTCTTGCCAATTCATGATCCTCCTTCCTTTATGTCTATAGAGGTCTCCTGCATGAACCTTTTTGTTTCCTTCTTTTCACTTTTGGTCCTAGTTGACACTGTAGGAGTACTTGATATAGGGCTAACTACTGAAATTGGTGTCAGCGTAGCGACAGTTGGAACATCCTGAGTCTTATGTCGCTTAACCCTCTTTTGTGTTGGTTTTCTCTCTGGCCTAACACTGGATTAACTAGGCTTAGGGTCATTCATTTTGACAATGTAGGGGAGCTAGGGTTTAAAATTCTTTTGCAATTGAAGAAACCCTTCTAAGTGTGAAAAATCTAAGGACTTTTGTTCTTTCTACATCTTGAAATTTTGAGCGTAACTATCTTCATTTTCTTGTGCAAATCATATTTTGCTGATTTAAAAAAAAAGTGGCATCTTAAGAGCCAAAATTGTGTCCTAGATCCATGCACTTGCCCATATAAATAATTAATATAAGCCATGAGATTTATCATTATCAAAAATTTAAAATAAAAATCTTTTATTTTCCTACTTAAAGCATTTTTTACAAAAAAAACATCCATAAGACAGTCATTATTTAAATCATAATGCATAATAGGAAATGACGTACTCGTGATAACTCAATGCATAGCGTAATCATTCACAATGTAGGATGAATTTGCAACTATGTGAGTGTGTGCATAGGATTTCCATCATCTAGACTATTATCAAATGGCTAGGTCATCTCTACCTCAACCATGTTCTCACCTTCAACCTGTTCTTGCACGCATTTGCACTCAATATCTCATCAATAGGTTAGCTCATAAAACCATAATCAATAATCAAAATATTTGCATCATAATAATTCATTAGTACTTTAATCATAATAACATACATTTTAAAGATAACATCTAATTTATCATCCACAAAAACACATTAATCTATGCTTCAAACACATATTGTCTAATAGTCACGTCGAGTTCCATTTATTATCAATAAAGTTTATGCAAGAAAAATTGAGATGTGAGAAACTTGCATATTTTAGGTGCTTTTAATAGTCATTTATATATATGTTCCAAATGATCCTAACAAGGTATGTGTATAACAAAATCTTATAATGATAAGATTGTTGGACGAGACTATAATACACGTCATGCAACAATTCATAACCATAGAAAAGTAGGTTTTGTTTGGGTAAACATGATGCATATAATTTTTATTTTTGTGTTGACAATACACACTATCCCAAGGAACTTGACAATATCTCTCATGACTAGAGCAATTTACAAACACAAACTTTTATTTTACTAGTAAAGTCACTCTAAAGACTTACTAACCATGCAAGATGAGAATAAATAAAATAATATGAAACTCCTATAATTTATCTATTTATTAATTTTACTTTATCAAACTAGAAAGTAATAGATTATAATGAATCACATATGTTCATATTTCCTTATATATTGAAGTAAACCTTTAAATATGCAATGATGCAATATTAACATTATTAAGTGTTGACTAATGAATCCCTACACAAGCCATGGTATTATAATCTTAGATCTCTTATCCATAATTTCAATAAAACTCAAAATACCTCTGACATTTTTTTGCCACTTATCATATAACACAAATTATAACAAATATAAAGTAATAAAACAACTTAAAATGCCTTACTATTTGAGTTATTTTATATTTTATTTCATCAAATCAAAATAACATGCTACAATGAAAGATATATGCTAATATTTCTTCAAAGATTAAAGAAAACCTTGAAATATATCTATTAGTATGCATGGATATGCATTCATGATCTATGCAATAATAAAATTGAAACATCTTGTTGTAATCATTTGGTTCGTCTTGTTACCTTTTTCTAATTTCATTATGCATATAAAATTGATGCTTTGTTTTATTGTTACAATATCTTCCAAAATAGACTTAAACCTGTTGGAAGAATGAAGAAGAACATCTTATTCTACAACTTTTGTGTTGTCATTTATGTCACCATGATATATGAGTTGCAATTGCAAGATTAAGTCATTTCTTGATCTAGTATTCTGGACTGATATATGAATCGGTACGCAGTTATGATCCTCCAGTGTTTTGGTCTGGAATTCTCCATTGTTGATTATTGTTGCTTGCAATTTTTTGGGAAATGGTTTCTAATATCAAAAGATCATAAATTTAGAATATCATGTTCAAATGGTCGTATGGTGAGTTGGGATTATTTTGTTATTGCATTTTTTCTATTAAGTCCTTCTCTTGCCGACCTAATGGATAGTGGATAATTGATGATTAATTTTGTAATGCGGATGTATGTGCCGACATGTTATAGTGTGCTACATTTTTGAATTGTTTTTGGGAAATATTTTGTGAAAGCTTGAAGTCAACAGTTAATATTTTGGTGATTAAGGGTTGCATCTAATTAGGCCAACCTAATTGTTGATGTGGATATATATTGAATAGTTTTGTGTTTGTTGGTGCTCAATTTTTGAGAGAGAGATCAGAGTGAATGTGAAAATATGCGAAGATGATGAAGTGTGCTAAGTCAGCAGACTGAGCATCAAGGGAACTAAATTAACACTTGTTAGGTATACTTTATCAATTCATTTGCTGGTTGTAAACCATCTTGTTACTATATTTCTATAGGCGATGAGCCTCCCATTTTTGGACTTATACTATATTGTGAGCTAACCCTCATTGTGGTTTTCCAATTCTGGGTTTTCCACGTAAAAATTCGGGTGTTCATGTGTTGTGTGATTTCATGTTTTGTTAATGCTCCTACTTATCTTTACTATTATAAGCATTAGAATAATTGGATAGTATTTGTTCAATAAGTTTAATAAGATATTGATTCACCCCCCTCTCAGTATCTTGGGTATTCAACAATTGGTATCAGAGCTTGGTTCCTCTAGAAAATCCTAACAACTTGAGGAAGATCTTGAAGATTGAACAAATGGATAAAGAAGAGCTCAAGGCAACACTTAAAGATCTTGACAAGGTTGAAAATGAAAACAAAGATTTGAAAGAAAATCTTGATGAGGCAAATGAATGTGTTTGGAAACTGAAAGAGAAATTAAAGAAATTCAAAGAAATACATAGAGAAGTGAGTGAGAAATTGAAACAAGCAAGTGAAGAGGTTACTAGATTGAAGGTGCAAGTGGAGGAAAGAAAATAATTAAAGATTTCCTAAATAAAGTGGTGCAAAGCAAGACTGATGAATGCAGTAGACTGGAACAAGAGGTGGTAAACCTGAGAGCAGATCTAGAGAAAGCAAAACTATATGAAGATAATTTAAAGACAAGCTCCACCAAGCTTGATGAGTTGATTGCAGGAAAAAAACCTTCTAAAGACAAAGGTGGCTTCAGAATTGATGTTGGTGAAAGTTCAAAGGATGTGTAGACCTCAAACACAGTGGATAATCAGAAGACTCAAGATAAAGGAAAGCAAAAAATTAATTCAAGAAACTTTGCTAAAAGATTGATTATCAAATAGCCAAATGCTCAAAGGTACCTATCTTTCAATGGTGTTTGTTTTTCATGTAACAAATTCGGCCACAGGGCAATAGAGTGCAAAAGTAGAATAAATTAGTTTTATAGCTCCTTCTTTGGATAGTGTTTTGCATGCAAGAAAGTTGGACATAGAGCTAGTGAATGCAAAACTCAGATGATGAATTGGTTTAATGGAGGAAAAATGAATCAATCCTTTATTGGCATTGCTATACATGTAATAAGTTTGGACACAAATCCAACCAATGCAAATCAAGGGCTAATGGAGGTCAAACAAATCAAAAGAATGTTTTTTGCTACAATTGCAACAAACTAGGACATATTTCAAGAGTTTGCAGAAGTAAAAAGGGAAAGCATTCTGATCTAGTAAAGCAAAATGAACCAATGAAAAAGATTGATAAGAATGAGGTTAAGCAAGAAATGAATAAGATATGGAGGAAGAAAGAAGAGCTAGAAATGACAAATGTGTCTATGCCCTCATCCAGTGCAGACCATTCCTCTGGGAATTAGACCCAACATGGTCTTAGGGGGAGGTTTAGTAGAAAATTGTTTGAACCCCCTAGATATTTGGCATGCCAGTCTTTGGCACGAAGATATAGTGTAAGGAATGGATGTGTAGAGGTGATGCAAAAGAAACCAGAAGAAAAGACACAAACACATTGATTTGTGGAGTAAATTAGGGTTTTTATCAGCTTTTTGAAAACTATCTCATTTAATGAGAGTTAGGGAAAATTGTTGGTTTATAAAGTGAATTAGTAAGGAATTTTAATCACTTATGCATTTGAAGAAATTGGAGAGCGAATTGAAGCATTCTTGAGGTGATTTGAAGTGCGAGCTGTGCAAACCCTAATTCTAGTTTTTCACAAAAGAAAAAGGTATTTCACTCATCTATGATCTTGTGGGTCTGTGTGAATTGTCTTTTGAAATCATTTGAGCTCTATATTGTGGAAGAATGGAAACTCCAGTAGTTGTAAATGTGTCAAAAATACCAAGATCATTGTATAGGAAGTATTCTATGAAGGTTTTCAAAGACGACTCTCTAGGCGCCTTCTCATCTATTCCCTACAGTGTCATGCCCACTAAGGACATCAGGATGTAAATTCGTGGTAAAACTAAGGAATTTAATCACACAAAGTTGATAGACATATGGAAGAATGAGCTCACTGGAGATGATTTCTTGGTAAAACCAGAATATGCAAACCTAGTTTTGAAGAAGTTAGATCGATGGAATTGTTTTCCTAATTTTTTCTCCACGCTGGATGATAAGTATGTTAAACCAACTCTTAGTAGAATTCATGATTTTTTTGTGGATGGAAAGACCATACTGTAATGTCCCCTTCTCGAACCTGACCTTTCCAGTGACCGTTGGCCTTTTTCTGGAAACCCAAAGGCTAGTCGGAAGGTAAAATTAGGGTTTCCTATTTTTAAGGATGTCCTTGCTCAGAGTTAGTGGATTCAATGGCGGATTCTTTCTGGGTTTTCAGAGAGCTTCGCAATGGTATGTTCATCTCGGCTTTCCGAGCATTTCCAGGAATTTACTATTTTTAGTAAATTCTATTTTTGGCAGTAAACAGGTTGGTCTCAGGCAGTTGACTTTCCCCTTCAGTTGACTCAAGTGGCGTATTCAGTTTCGGGCTTCAGAGTACAGTTTTGGAGAGATGAGCTCGTTTCACTTAAAAATAACATTATATTTTAAATGTTATTTTATCACCTTGGCCTAGCCAAATAACTTAATGTTATTTTAAAAGGTGGACTTGAAGGGTGGCGCCATCATTGAGGATATATTAAATTTATATTGAATTTATCAAAGTCAAAACTAAGCCTTAAGGAGGACGCATTTATTTAAGTGAGAAATTTAATTAAATGAAGTCAAAATTAAAGATGCATGGAAAAGGATGCCATCTCTTGTGATTAGGGTTTTGACTATGGAAAAGAAGTTAGGGTTTCAAGGAAGGTCAACAGAAACTTATAAAAGACAGCCTTGGGTTCTCTTTTGGATATCTTTGGTCTATGCTAATGTTATGCTGCCGAAATGGTTGCGGAATTGCTTCGAGGAATGAATGCCTCCTAGTCTGGGCTCGACTTCGTGCTTGAGAGACAGCACCTAGTGGAGAGGTTTGCTTAGTTGAGTGTTTTGTAGTAAGTTTTGCATTTGTAGTTCAATTTCTAGCATGTTAATGAAGTTCTGGAGTTGCTGATTTAGTATAGCTGCATGTTGTATTTGCTCATAAGTCAAAAAATAAAAATATATTCGTTCTGGGTATTGGCTAGAACCATTTCTATGCCCTAGGCGCCCATTTGTGCAAATTTTGGTGATTTATAACGAAGAATCTGATTTTATCTTGTTGGTAGAACATTTCTAGAGGTTGTACCATTCTGTTCCGCCTGGCAAGTGTTTAGAAAAAAAAATACTTCAATTTGTCAGCTGTTTCTTTGTCTAGTCTTCATTGTCATCATCCTAGCATTCGTTTGCATCAAGTCTCATGTCATTCTGACAAGTATTGAGTGAGTTGTGAGCATTTTAGTGGATTTTAGGGTTGCTGGTTTTGCATTTAAAGGTGCAGATCTGATTTGATCAGAATTTTAAATCTGGTTTTTGAGAGAAGAAATCAGTTTGGTATTTCCATTAAGCAAGGAGAATTCTATATCTAAATGCTCGTTGAATTGTTCTAACTCTATGCTCTTGGCAGGCGAATTCTCTATCATATTGTAAGCTGACAATAGTACTGGCAGCAGTTCTTAATCTTGCTTAATATTCTATTTTGTAACGCTTATTTTCATTAAAGTTGTTGTAATAGATCTATCTCCGCCCTATGGTCGCTACTATCCCATCCTAGGTTAGCAAGCACATTCTGGGTGTTGAGTAGTTTCATTTCTCAGCATCTTTCTTTCAAGCATCGTTTTGTTTTCACTCCGTCATATGGTCGCCCCTCACTCTGCTTTGGATTGGGTAGCACATACTTGGCGTCGAGTTCCTTTTCCAGCATAAGCAGTTTATTTTAGATCCTCTGACCAATGCTCACCATCATCGGTGCCATTCTGGTTAGAGTTGCTTTCTTGCACGTTTTGGTTTTCTCATCTAACCTTAACGGGTGCACCGTTTTGTAATGTTGTTAATGGAAAATTGAAAAAACGAAAAAAAATTGGCTCAGAATATTTCACATACCTTATTTCAAAATATGTGATTAAGGTTGTTACCAGACTCTATGATACTAGACTCGTACTAGTGTTGAAAGTTGTTAAGAATGAAGTGGTGATGGAACTCACTAGTACTACATATGACAAGATGGCTCTTACACAAAGCCTATCACCAATCCTGTTGTGAAGTATGCTACGATAATGATTGGACACAAAATATATTTCACTATTAGGGAGAATTCAATGTCTGCTACAACAATTTACACCAGATATGATATGGTAGCTAATGGTGCATATTATGATATGTGTGAACTCCTTCGACAACAGTTGTTTGAGAACTTGAAGATGACTAGGGAAAAGAAGTATGCTTTTAAATTTGGCTCTTTTATTGTTTGTCTATTGTTCTATTTTCTTAGAAGACTTCCTAGAAGAGATGATGTGGTGATTTGGGACTCATCCAAACCAGTTGCACATCAAATTTTTGAATATATGCATAGTTTGGGTGATTTGAAGAGTCAGGAAAATTCTTTGACAATATTTTTTGTTGCATTCAAGAAAAATATGAATGAGAGGGAAAGGATCCCAAAGAAGATTGCTGAAAAGTACAAAGATGAGATCATATTTCATGTCTCTTTTGATGAATGCATGATTGAAGTAGTTGAACCCCAGACTATATGTATTCAACCGTTGGGTTAGGATATTACAGAGAATGAAGTTGAAGGCTATGTGCAAATTCTGTTGAAAATTCCTAAAGATGTCAATGAACCTAGAGTTGGCACTTATGTAGAAAATATAAGGAAGTTTGGATGAAGGACAAAGAGCTTGTGGTAAGAAAGAAAGTGGATGAAATGCTTAGAAATTTTGGCTTCGTTGATGAGTAGATTGCACAAGGTATAGCAATGGAAAGGCAGGCAGCTAGAGAATCATCAGGACCAAGGAGATCTGCTAGGATTACTCCTTCAAAACCTACTGTGGCCGTTGTAGTGAAGATTAAGACCAGTGGTCTTGAAAAAGGTAAAGGTTTGGCTCCTTCCAGACCCAATACTAGATTTGGTAAGAGGAAAGAGATTCCTCTAGTGGCATTGGAAAAGAGAGGAAAGAAAGAAAAGGCCATAAAAGAAAAGAACCTCGACATAATTGAAGATCAAGAGGAAGAGGAGGAGGGCCTTGAAGAAAAGTTGGTAAGGAAGAAAAGAGAAAGTGTGTCCTCTAGTGAAGGTGCTTCTCAGGAAGCTAGTGTTGGTTCTAAGAGGTTACATATTTTGTCATCCTCCTCTGAAGAAGATGAAGAACAGGATTTTGGTGTTCATGTGCACACCAAACTGGAATCTAAGAAAGAAAAAGTGTCAGAAGAAGCCTCTCCAAACCAGGAAGAGAAAAAGGAATATCTGGTAAGACCTAGTTCTCTTTTCAAACTAAAGGAATTAGTTAATACATTGATACATTATGAAGATATGTTGAGGCCTACAATAGAATATTATACTCAAGTAGGAAGAGAGGACAAGAAAACTTTAATTTTGGCTATCATTTAATATGTCATTACCTTGGATGTCAGTTGGGATGATGTTAAGATCAATGTGCCTGAAAAATTTTGGGGAGCCCTGATGAAAAGAAAATTAGAGGCTATTGAATTAGAAGAAAAAATAAGAAATGAAGCATTTGAGAAAATTGGGTCTTCTCTAACCCCAAATAATTTAGAATCCCTGAAGAAGATTTGTTCAAAGTTGTTTGGATGAAGAAAAGAGTAAAATCTTTAATGACAAGGGACAAGAAGCATATAAAGAAGATAAGGAAAGAGATTGTAGAAGTCATCAAAGGTATGGTTGTGAGCTATTGCATGCTTGGTGCACTCCCATCTAGTTCTGCACCTAAGTCAGGGGAAGAAGTTTCTGTAGAAGACGACAAGGAAGACATTCCCTCTAATACAAGCATCCATCCAGAAATAAATAATGAAAATATACCTCAAGACACAGGTGTTGCAAATGATTCTCTAGAGTCAGGGAAACAAAATGAGGGAGATGCTAAGCCAGAGAAACATGATGTTTATCCTCAAGAGCGTGATGAAGGAGGAAAAGATAATACTGAAGGAGAGCAAGACAAAGATGAAGGTGACGGGAATGACGAAGAAGAAAACAAAGACATAGATGAAAAAGAAGAGGATTGAAAAGAAGAAGAGAAGGTAGAAGAAGAAGAAAAGGAAGAGGAAGAAGAAAAAGAAGAAGAAGAAGAGAAAAATGAGGAATCTACTGGAAAGAATGAAGAAAATCAAAAGTAGATTGTAGAAGCTCTTAAGTCTCCCATAGAATCTTACTCTGGTGATGATATTTTGAAAGGCTTGCTATCTAAGCAGATTAGGCTCCAACTGGTGATTCCTCTAAAACTTCTATAACTACCCATGATTTAGGGCTATGTGGACCTAGATAAAATTTCTCTTGTTCATTAGTTGGTGTTGGGTGATGCATTGCATGCATCCGGTAGAAGAAAAATTATAGAAACTCACTAGAAAAGGACAAAACTTATTGATGATGCTCCTAAAGCTTTGCAGGAGGTCACACCCAGTACATCCATGGATACATCTCTCACTCTGAAAAAAATTTAAAACTACTAGTAGACTCCTTTAAGGAGTATGCCTCTGAACTTAGTGAGAAGATGAAGCAAGAAGTTGAGGAGATGTTGGTAGAGAAAATACTCTTGGCACTTCATGATATGTGTGCTATGGCACACATGAATGTTGAGAAGAATCTAGAAGTTGTGTAGACTTGTGAGTCTAAGGAAAATGCTATCTTTTCCTACTACTTAAAGTGGTTGGATGCCACTCATAACATTAAGGTTCTCATGGACTCCATTGAGTCCCAGTTGGCTACTGTCTCTGGTACCTACAATGCATCTAAAGATAGAGATAAGACAACCTAGGATACTACCTCTACACATAAAGACAAATTCTTTATTCTTTAGCAACAAAAGAAGGATATCATCAGAAGATTTGGTCAATAAGGTGATCTTGTAAGAATGGAGTATACTCTGGTTGCCAAGGATTTGGCATATGTTGAGAAATTAGAGAAGATAAATTTGACTCCTAGTACTCTAGATGATGCAGAGGAAAGTTTGATGGAATTGGAATCCTTGAACTTAATGTTGTTGTCAGCAAAGAAGAGTTGGGAGAATGGTAAGGCAGCTTGGCAAGGTATTCTTAAGGAACTTCAAGGCTCACCATCCTCTGGGTAATGTTTTTTTAGTTTTTTTAAATTTCTTTTTGGACAACCCTTTGTCCTTGATGTCAAAGGGGGAGAGAAGGATGTAATAAAGAAAGGGGGAGAGAATGCTAAAGATAATGTTTTTCATAGGGAAAGAGAATGTTGTGGTAAGAGAATTTTTGTTCATAGGAGTTTTTTGTAATTTTTGGCACATGTTTCCATCAGTGACAAAGGGGGAGATTGTTGGAAGAATGAAGAAGAACATCTTATTCGATAGCTTTTGTGTTTTCATTGATGTCACCATGATATATGAGTTGCAACTGCAAGATTAAGTCATTTCTTGATCCGATATTCTGGACCAATATCTGAATCGATATGCAGTTATGATCCTCTGGTGTTTTTGTTTGAAATTATCCATTATTGATTATTGTTGCTTGCAATTTTTTTTGGGAAATGGTTTATGATATCAGAAGATTGTAAATTCAGAATATTGTGTTCAGATGCTTGTATGGTGAGTTGGGATTATTCAGTTATTGCTTTTTTGCTATTAGGTCCTTCTCTGGTCGACCTAATGGATAGTGGATAATTGATGATTAATTTTGTAATGAAGATGTATGTGTCGACATGTTGTAGCATGCTACATGCTTGAATTGTTTTTTGGAAAGATTTTGTGAAAGCTTGAAGCTGACAGTTAGTCTTTTGGTGAATAAGGGTTGCATCTAATTAGGCCGACCTAATTGATGCATAAAAATATACATATTAAATAGTTTTGTGTTTATTGGTGATCGGTTTTTGAGAGAGAGAGCAAAGAAAATGTGAAAATATGCGAAGATGATGAAGTGTGCTAAGTCAGTATACTAAGCATCAAAGGAACTAAATCAACACTTGATAAGTGTACTTTATTAGTTTATCTTTTGGCTATAAGCCATCTTGTTATTGTATTTCTATAGGTGGTGAGCCTCCCATTTTTGGACAGCGAGTCTTGGTAGTGAGCCACCCTTTTTGTAATATCTTATAACTAGTTATACTATATTATGAGCTAACCCTCACCATGGTTTTTCCCATTTAGGGTTTTCCATGTAAAAATTCTGGTGTTCATGTGTTGTGTGCTTTCATGTTCTATTAATGCTCCTACTTATCTTTATTGTTATATGCATTGGAATAATTGGATGGTATTTGTTCATTAAGTTTAATAAGATACTGATTCACCCCCCTCTCAATATCTTCGATATTCAACAAAACCTACCCATTAAATTGGTCTAGTTGTCATTATCTACAAATAATTGGAAACTTTGAAAACAAGAATAGTGAAAGTGATCAATAATTCTATGGAAATATTTGTTTTTTCTTAGAATTTATTTAGTGTTAACATGTTAAATTATATACTATTATTAAAATTGATTAATAGCATTTAATAGTTCATAGTAAAAAAAAATACAATTATATTAGTATGAATTATTTATGGATTTGATTGTGTAAGTTTTTCCTTGAGATTTTAAATCAATCTCCATGATCTATCATCAGGAAGTAGAAAGAAAGAGAAAATAATTGAATTATTATTAGGAAACCAAGCTAATTAAAAAGAGGATGGGAGTAAGAAGTCACAAGACCCAAGATGACTTAAGGGGAATGGTGAGGAAGCCATTGATTTAAATTAAAAATACAAGAAAAGAATGACAAAGAGAAAAAACTCAATATGTGACTCCAATATAAAAGAATGCTAAGAAAAATATCTAAAAAAATATGTGAAAGAGAGTGTGCATGACCAAGTAATTAGGATGGATTAAATATGTACAAAATGATAATCAACATTTGACTATCTAAAATATGAGCAAGATTGAGAGATAATACATATTTATATATGGGTTTATGTGTGTGGATAATAATCATTCATTTCTTGGGGCAGGGGCACTAGCTCGATTAACTAAAGCATCTTGTTGTAGGAAAGAGGTCATGAGGTCTAGTCTCCCCCATCCCCATGGTATCAAAGGGCATGTTGTTCCAATGTCACCAATGACATGAATTTTTTTTACCAAGCACACTACAGTTTATAGGGGGCTAATTGATTCCTCTAGTCTCACAAAAAAAATAATAATCATTCATTTCTCTTCTCTTGATTTTTATTTCTTGATGATGGATTATGGAGTTTGATCCATATATGTGTATAATAATCATTAATTTATCTTCTCTTTCTTTATGTTTTATGATGATGGATTATGTAGTTTGATCTAAAACATTGAGGGAAAAAACTTACATAGTTAAATCTAGAAACAATTCATGCTAATTTTATGGACTATAGAAATTATATGTATGTGATTAATGCCATTATATTTGAAAATTATTTTATCATGACATAACATCTCAAAGTTTAATTATATTAAATTTTATAAAATGGATTAACATATACAATTAAATTTTATAGCAATTAGTTTTTTTATAAGAACATTCCTCTCTTTCTACGAATCAGTTATTTTAATGATGATGTTACAACTACAAGATATATTTTATAAAATACATAAAAATATTACATTCACAAAATTTTATTACAATTAATTTCATAAAATAATACATTTCACAAAGTTATAAAATTTCACATGATATATATACATGAAACTTGTATATATATTTCTAAATCTTTTAAAATATATACATTTATGTATCCTTTAAAAAATATTTTAAATATCTCCAAGTTAAAGTGATAGGTACAAGAAAAATATTCGGGTGTACTAAACATCATTAATACTCTCACATGTATTCTACTTTTATGTAATTTTAGAGAATAAATAAGACACAAATATTGAACTCAAAATGTAGTGAATAACTTGATTTATATAAACATTTACATAATATCCAATCATACTAATTTGATATTATAAAACAATAAGAGGTAGAATATGTACTAACCAAACAAATTGAAGATTATATTGGGAATTATAAAAAGAAATTCATATTTTTACAAGAAGTGCATGATGCATAGAGATATAGAACCAACAAATAAAAGAGTAAGGTGAGAATATTATCCATATAGATAATGGATATCAAACATGGAATGTCACACCAAAAAGGGAGTTAAAAGTGTGATACTTGTGTCATATATGTTGCTTTTATCTTGTATTCATTGTTTTAGTTTAAATTTGAGTTAAGCATGATTCATATGTCATATTTATTGCATTTTCTATTAGTTATTTTTAAAATTGAGCTATGAATATTGTTGGACAAACATTTCCAAACAAAAAAGTTGAACATTTAAAATTGATATCACTAATAATAATAATATATCTATTTGATGGATCAATTACGATCACTTAAGGAAGAGGCAACCAAAAATATGATACAAATAAATGGAATACAAGAGAAATAAGTAACAAATTATGTAAGGTAATTAAATTTTATAGTTAAAGCAATCTACCTTTCCTAGGTAATTTGGTATTGAAATAGTACATTGTTCTCTTTATCATCCATAAAGTAATGGCATGGTGAGCCAGTAATAAGACATTGATGAAGATCATCAAAAGAACTTTGGATTAGAATAAGAAGAGATGGGATGACAAGATCAAATATTATCTTTAGGCTAATAGAGTCACTATTAAACAAGACATTGGGTGTATCCCATTCAATCTATTATAATGAGCATATACTAGGATGCTTATCATTTTTAGGCTACCTATGTATTAGATGTTGCAATACATGGATGATGATCAATATGATGAAATTTCCCTATGGATCATATGACATTAACTAAATTGGATGAGAAACAAAGAATATTTCATGATAAGAGTTGTTGAGGGTGGTTTTAGCACTTCCGACTTGCTAAGCAATAATATGTAACTACTTCTCTTGAAAAGTAAATAAACTACTCCAAGGTTCCTTTTTGGTCAGTTCTTGACCACATGGGACATCACAATATTCATTGTCAACATATTTCACAAGGGATCTAGTTATTAACTTTTGTAGAAAATGATATTTGAAACATACAATTCAAAATAATAATTCTGGCAATTTTGTAAACACATTGCATGTTCAAATCTACAACAAATTTGTATTAAATTAATGCTCTTTTCAATGGTTCCACACTTTATTCAAATAAAATTCAAAAGATAGAGAGGGTAACAAGAGAATTTGAAATAAATTTATTCTAACATACAATGATAGGAAAGTGTTTCACAAACTAGATCAGAGCATTTAAATGAAATCTTTCTAAACCATTAGTAGGGTAAATAGAAGTTCACATGTTTACCATTGATAATCATGTAATCTTCCAAGGAAATCAAACTCATAGGATTTTTATATTTTATCAAATTAGACAGTCATCAAACATGTATAAATCTTAGGCTAAAACTTTACTTAATTCCAAAATAACCCACAAGATTTCATTAATTTGTCCTTAGATTAAAGTGAAATAATCATACCATTATGAATGAGGCAAATTGAGGTGCATACAGAATAGGTGTAATCCTTTAATTAATCAAAAATTTAGATCTTCATAGAGTTAGTAGGCAAATCCATGCTAAGAGTGCATATGTTTGTAAAAATAACATCAAAATTCAATCCTTTGAAATGATCCAAAATTAAAATTATATAGAGATTTGAGTTCCTAAAATTGTGGATCTTAACAAAAAAGCTAATTGGAACTAACTCTAGTGATTCAATTCAAACAAAAGCAAATTGAAAATTAAATAAAAGAAAAATTAGGTGCCCCTATTTGAGTTTAGTTCAATTATGCTAAAATTTAGGAAATGAAAAAGAAAACTGAAAGAAACTAAAAAATTAATTGAAGTAACTTCTAGTTATCCAAAATTTCCAATGCTGGTTTCATTTTCTCATCTGGGCGTGGGAATTTTTAACAATTTTTTATTGAAAAATCACAAAAAGAAAAACAACACCATGTTTCTGTCTCCAATTATTTGGTGAATCTATTAGTGAATGTTGAACTAAATGTTGACACTACTTCATTCATCGTTTCCATTGTTTCCCCTTTGTGATACTAGAGTTTCACTTTTTGATCGAATGCTGATTTTTCCATTTGCTATTGTAGATTTTTAAATTTGGCTAACTCCTCTTGAAGTGATTGGAGTTTACACTTCTAATTCATCATTTTATCAATACCTACCTATTTAACCTGTCCTTGCATCTAGTTTTGTAATTCTTCAACCATTTTTTTGTGATCTCTCACCAACATAGGGGCTTACCAAAATGTACAGTCTAAGTCTTTAATGGCCTAGTGAATTTTATTCACTATCTACTCAACTTGGATTCGATATTTGTCCAACTTAGCCTTGCACTTATTCAAAATTTTAACTCGGAACTCAATTGCTCTCACCCATTTTGGCAATTTTCCTTGATCTTCATCCACAATAGCCTCTACGAGTTCCTCCATTGATGTCTCATTTATTTGATGCAATATTGGGATGTAATCTTCCCAAACTAATAATCCATCATTAATCAATTTGTCAGGATTCACTGTCTTCATCACTAATTGAGTGATAAGACTTTATTACCTCTTTCAGCACTTGATTGACTAGTCAAAAAATCACATTTCTATTTTTGTGTTGTAGGTATCTAACCATCTGGGTCTAAATGTCTAACCTCACCTTTCCATGCAGTATGCAATGTAGACTCAAGATCAATAATATTGACTAGTCCAATAAAATTGCTTATACATGTTGTGAGCTGTGATACCTAGGCTTGTAACTCTTCTTTAGTGTTTTCATCCTTTTTCACCCTCTTCAAAATTATAGAAACAAACATTTGGAGATATTGTTGTTCTCCCTCCCTTGTTTGTACACCTAGATCAACCTATTTGATCTAGTAATCCTCTAGTCTCATCTCTGATTCTAACTTGTCTACCAATGGAACAACTATGTTTTTTGTTTTGTTGCCATGTTCATCTTGTTGAACACCCAAAATATTGAGAGGGGGGTGAATCAGAATTCTATTAAACCAATAAAACATTAGCCATCCAATTACCACAACATATTTAAACACAATTATGAATAAAATCATGAAACATCCACTACATCACATAACACATGAAAACTAGGATTTTTATGTGGAAAACCCAAAATGGGAAAAACCACGATGAGTGTTAGCTCACAATATATTATAGAAAGGCCCGTGCTGCCAGGTGGACTCAATGTCCAAGTGAACACACTATCCATAGAGAAAAGAAAGATAGAAAGAATTTTGGTGGATACATAGCCAAGGTTTGAATTGATACAAAATGCATCTACTATATACTGGACTCAGTTCCTTTGAAGCTCAAAAATACTTCTTCTAACTTAGATCACAAATCTCTACCCTGCTTTGCATTCACAGCTTGTTCACTCAACTCTTCTTATTTTTGCATCACTGCTTGTGTTCACATCATACACATCAAAAATATATATTCAATCTTAACAAAAATCTATATATATATCTGTATAGTCATAAAATTGCACCCCTTGCAATTTCACATACATTCTTGTATCTGCTTTAGTGTCCACTCCCTTAGCATCATGTGTAGGCTCATTTTAGCCCTTGTATTAGCCTTTTCCCTTCTCAGGATGCTCTAGCACCCCTTTTTAGCAGCTACCCTTGTGTGTCATTTGCATCGAACTTTGTGCCTTTCTTGTTCATGTCATTTTGTAGCATGACGTGTCTGAACACTAGCGCACCACACAGACATTTGTGTGCCGCACTAGCATTTTGCGACATTTCAACATTCAAATGATTGCCTCTGAGCATGTTTTCCACTTGTCACCCCCTTTTTGTCAGTGGTAATGGCTAGGGATGCACATAAATGGCTCAAGAAGCTTCTTTTCTCTCCTTAAAAGTTGGCTTTTCAATCCATTTCGCCTTCTAACTTCTTCTTCTCCTTCTTGGCTCCTCTCTCAAGCATTCTCCTATCTTACTCTTCCTTGCACAACTCTCCTTACTTGCTACAATAGCCTCAATCTTTCAAGCTTTTATAGCACTCTTGCATTCTCATAGCACCCTATATAGAACTCTTGGCTCTTGCAACTCTCTTTTTTTTCCTCCTTGGCTTCCTAATCCTTGCTTGCACCTTTGAGCATCTTGGCATTTGCCACTTCCCCTTCTAATTGCATCCTTACTTCATGATACGGGTTTTCCTCCTCGAGCAAGGATTGCTTTTATCACTCATACTTGGTGGTATGGGTTCTACTCCTGAAGTGAGTTTTACTTTCATCACATGCTTTGTCCATTTCAATTCATTTTTCTCTATCTATTTGGTTGTTTGTGGAGGTGGGAACACCAAAACAGGGGTCTGACTGAGACAAACCCTTATATAGCCCTAACACTTTCTCCAGATCTTATAGACGTAGGTATTGAAGATATCTACTAGCTGGAGGCTTCATTACTTGGATTTTTGTGAGCATCTTCTTTTCTTTCTTCTCCTTATCTTTATCATTTCTACTTCACTTTATTTCAGTTCTATTGCATTCTGTTACTTTATCTCATTCTATAAGTTCTTAGTAATCTTGCTAGTAGTTACTCTACTATTTTTTTGTGATAAACTTAGTTCCTGGTCCATACGAGACGCTAGCGTGCCTCTGGGATGCCAACGCACTACACTATTGTTTGTATTCCACGTTGACATCCTCTAGCTGAGAGCTCGTCAATTTGTCTAGAAAACCTTTGTGATTCGCTCTTCTTGATTCAAGAACTCCCTCGTTGTTCCATGAGGTAGTTTAGGGCAGTTCTTCCCATGAGGCTCTTTGAATGAAGAGAAATCATGAGTAGCGAATCCCCCTTCTCTACATTTTGGTGAACCCGACATGAAGAGGGTATTTAAAAAAAAAACTAGGAATTTATTTACCCCTACTTTGTGGGGTCAAAATTTTGACTCGGTGCTCAGAATTCAAAACCGTTTACGCTGTTGGAAAGGTCTCCAAAAGGAATAGTTCAATCCCTAAAATACTATGCCTTTGGAAGCCAAATTTTAGGGATCAACACAAGTTTCAACCTTAAATTCTGCTCCAAAGACCTCCGAATATGCAAATTACTAGAACCTAGAAAATACTGAAAAAATCTAAAAATTGGGATTTTTGGTTTTTCTTAGTTCTATTATCATACGACTTATTTGTTTGTTATTTATCATATTTAGCTTACTATATCCAAAATTAATTTAATATCCTCTTTTATTAGTTCAATATATGATTTTATTCAAAATGTTAATGATGTTCCATTTCATCCATGTGACAGTGACTTGGCTTTTCCCATGTCATTTGGTATCTTTGATCCTTCTCATGAGATTCCTCTTGCTTCGGAGGATATCTTGTTGCAAGAAGATGAAATCATTGATACCTTTCTTAATGTTACTCTACATTCTATTCATTCCAATGCACTCTCTTCTAGAGACATTGCATTTGTGAATGATGAATCTCTTCTCTATTCCAATGCACTCTCCTCTAGAGATGATACATTAGCGAATGATGAGTCTCCTTCCACATCTGATCCTCCTTGGATTGATGTTGAGAATGTTTCTTCAAATAATTATTCCACTAGTTGTGATGATTTTGTTAATGTAATATATGTCTTTGCTGCCCATCAAAGGCCTAAGAGACCTATCATTTATGTGACTCCAACTAGTCCTCCTAAAAGGATTTGTTCTATTGATAGTGTTCCATTTGATAGTGACTCTCCTAACCTTTCTATGGATCCCTCTTACAAAGTGGTAGCCCATAATTATGAGAATAGAATGAATAAAAAGACAAGTCTTCTTTTTAGCGCCTAAACATACAACTAAAGCACCTAGTGATTAAGATCTTGTCAAGCAACTCTGTGTTACTTCAGCTAAGATCTCATTGTGGGACTTGCTTCAATATGCTTTGGTTTATCAAGGTATGCTTATTCCTTCTTCCACTAGGTTGGCGGATGTTGATGCGTTGATAGCTCATATTCACATGGATTCGCCGAATATTACATTCTATCCGCAGGAACTCTTGCCTCCAGAAGTACAGAAGCAAGTGGACCCTCTAATGATTATATCTAACATTAATAATATTGGCATTAGATGTATTCTTGTTGACACCAGTTTGGCACTTAATGTATGTAGCATTGATCTATTACCTAAGAGCAATATTGATGCATCTTCTCTCAATGCTTCTTCTGTTAACATTCATGGGTTTGATAATGTCCGTCGACAAGCCCTAGGCATTATAGTCTTGCCTTTGAGGTTGGGACCCATTACCGTACCCACCCTTGTATATGTTATGTTAGAAAAGCTACCATATAACCTTCTTGGTAGACTGTGAATTCATGTTATGGGCGCAGTCCCATCTACCTTAATAAATCTATTAAGTTCATTTGTAACAAAAAAGTAGTCACAGTCAAGGCTGGCCCTGATGTTATGCACTTATGTGAGATGGCGACTGTGTAAGAGATGAAGAAATTAGGTCAACACCCAGGAACACCTGCAAAGAACAAACCTTCCACAAGAGGATGTGCAAGAAAGAGCTTGTTGAATATTGATCAAGGATACAAAATAAGGCATATTACAATTGATACATGAGATGCCTTAAAAAGTAAATGTATGCACAACCCTAAACCTAACTTGAACTAAAAGATAGCTCAACTAGATAAGCTTACTTATTTCAACTAGATAAGATAAGTTCTAGAAAAGCCAACTAAGACTTTCTAAAAATGAATCTTTTACCTAAGTAAACTTATGCAAGTGTAATTAAATAATTAATTACACCAACACCCCCCCATAAGTGCAACTTAGGGAGAAGTAGATTATTATGCAAATGATGCAAAGATGCAAAAGATGGGTTCCGACAACAAGGCCATGTTAGGTACCCATGCACAAATGAAGAATCTCTCACAAACGAAGAAAAGGAGAAAAATCTTGTGGGAGAAAACTCCTCTCCAAAAGAGAGAAACACAAGACATGAAGAACATCATTGAAGTAGGACGAAGCTACAAACAACTGTCAGAAGATGACTGCTATGGTGTTGAAGAACCTCCTCTAAAGATAGTATGATCAGGATCAAGAAGACAACAATCTGCATGAGTGCCCCAACAACACTACTTGAACAACAGTAAAAAATATAGATGGCACAAGATTCTATACAAGTAACCCCAACGACACTACTCAACAAATGAAAGTTGAAAATATAGATGCCAATAGTCTGAAGAACACTGATCAACTGAGGATGGAAGATTCCTTCCAAGGAGAAACCAAGGAAGGATTAGCACGAACAGTATAATACCCCCCATAATGTTGACTGGGAGTGCCTAACAGATCCACTAAAATGTTGTGTAACACCTTGTAGTGCATGAAGGAGAAGAAACAACGTCTAAAAGTGCACAAGAAAGCACCTACAATTGAAAATGTGGTGTGCAAAACAAAGCACACATGCATGAGGATGGAATCATATGAATCCACTATTTTTGTGGAGGGACACTCATCGAACAAAGGTGTGATGGAAAAAAAAAGGCACTAGACAACCCCCCATGGCACTTTATAATACAGTGTGGGTACAGAACATGGCACAACCTTATGTGCAAAATCCCTCAAAATACATGTACAATAGTGTGGCACTTTATCTCAGTGCATTTACATAGAAGATTGCTTACAAATGATGCTCATAATGCCCACAAAGGACAAAAAAATGGAAATACATAAAGAACAGCCAAAAATGAAGCACCCCATGCAAACAAGAAGTTCCTAGGAGCTAATATGTCCAGGTAATTCACCAGAGTGTGAAAACACAAAAAACTAAATAAAGTTTACCTAGAGAAAAATTTGGAAAAATTGCATGGATGGAACTGAAGAGCTTTGAAAGACGGTTCCAACACTGCTAAGATTGTGAAAAATGGAGAAATTGGTCAAAAGTTACGAGCTCAGGATTGAAAATAACTCCTCTAACTTCAACTGACTGTAGAATGCACCAACAATAGAAATATATGATGAAACCCACACCACTAGAAAGTTGGCAGAACCAACTTTCTGATGATATCGCGTTTATATAAAAAGGATATTGTATGCCCAAGTTATGGCCAAAAGAAAAAAAAACCCTTTTAGGGCACAAAGGGGGTCAAATGGGGCCTTGCCAGCATCTGTACTGATGACGTCAGTGAAATATTCCAAGAATATTCCCCTATGATGGAAAAAAAGTCTGCCCCCCTAGAAAAATTGGCGATGATTGAATATGCTTACTTGCACTCGAAATATTCTGCTTTAAGCCAAAAAAACTAGAAATTCGCCAGGAAAAAATGTTGCCTGCCAAAAAGGAGAGAGATTGTCAGAAATTAAAAAAGTTGTTCAAAAAAATTAGACTCATCAAAAAATGGAGAAAGTGGCCGCTGAGAATAAAGAAGTCAAGAGGTGGAAAGGGGCGTCGATTGGTTGGAAAAGTTGTCGATAGAAAAGACTACCGCCGGGAGGAAGAGGTTGCCGCCAGTCGGCAAAGGTCATCAACAATGACTCAATAGTTGGAAATGTGTTGCCGGTAGTGTGAAAAGGTCAATGGATGGTGAGAAAAGAATATTCAGTGTATCGTATGAGGCCCGCAAGGCTTCCCATAGGCAGGTACCCTATGGTACCTTCACATTAAATGCTCCCCCCAAAACAAAAAATCTACCCAACCCTTTTTGTTTTTTTGTGGATGACCGTATGGGGCTATATGTGTAATTTTTTTTTGCCTCATGAACAGTCGATGTCGAATATAGGCGTGTTATATGTCAATTTTTGTCTCTCGAATGCTTTGGACTAGATGGTGAGGTTCGATTTGTCTCAAAATGCACCAGAAGCTTTGCAACTCCTAGATTTGGAAAATCTTCAAACCCTCATAACTTTGGCATAAAATGTTAGATTTAGGTGAAACAAAAGTCAATTCCGACTATTTCAACAGCCTTGGACTTGAAAATGAGCGCATATTTCCTCCAACTTACACTGAAAGTGACCATGCAAGAAAACCTAGATAAAAAGACAAGCTCAAAAAGATCTCACAACCATAGCTCAAACCTCATATTAGAGAAGGGTTTTTGTAGGAAAGGCTTTGATACCATGTAAGAGTTGAAGAAATTAGCTCAACACCCAGGAACACTTGCAAAGAACAAACCTTCCACAAGAGGATATGCAAGAAAGAGCTTGTTGAATATTGATCAAGGATACAAAATGAGGTATATTACAATTGATACATGAGATGCCTTAAAAAGGTAATGCATGCACAACCCTAAACCTAACTTGAACTAAAAGATAGCTCAACTATACAAGCTTACTTATTTCAACTAGATAAGATAAGTTCTAGAAAAGCCAACTAATACTTTCTAAAAATGAATCTTTTTCGTAAGTAAACTTATGCAAGTATAATTAAATAATTAATTACACCAACAAACTGTCAGTCAGGTTTCGGTTATACCTCTCTTATTCCTTCAGTGTCTTCCAATGTGTTGATGTATACTCCTGCAATACCTACTACAAAGGGTACTCTTGAGATAGATGTCCCTGAAGAAGATTCCTTTGAAGCAAGAAATCTTAAGTCTTCTCCTTCTACCTGTTCTCAAGAGAATGCATGTCTCAGTGATGATTGGGGTTCTCTAGACTTTACATATTCCTTCATTCAAGAATATAAAGTTGACCCAATCCACTTATACCTTCCAATAACATCATCCACACTTGCTATCAAAGATGGTTACTCTTTTGTATCACGGGGTAATGTGAGCAACACTTGTAATGTTCTTAGTATTGATCCTCCATTATCTACTCTCTTTGTGTCTTCTTCTTCTGAGCAGTCAAAATTTTCTTTGCAAGAGAAAGGTTTAATTCTTGCTCCTCATTCTTTGAATGAGCAAGAGTGTATTTTTTTGCAGCTTCTAAAGCCCACTTAATCACTCTTCCTTCTCCTTCATGTAAGAAATTTCACAAGCACATGATAAAGAAAAATATTCTTTCTGTGCATACCATCGAGTGCTTGGCCATTCCATTAGTGAATGTAAGGCCTTGAAGGATAAGATACAAAAACTTCATGATTCAGGTTCCATAAAACTCTCATTTGATTGATACACTCACCTTTTCTTCACATGACAAGTGATATCGAGGTCTACCTCTATCCTATATGTTTGCATGGTTCTCCTCCCCTATATGCTAGGGGCAGTGATAACTTATTTGGGAGATGTGTGTCCTTCTAAGGACCCATTCTCTTCTCTATATCTTTTGAATTAATCATCCCTTGAGTGGACCCCTTTTTCTCTTGAAGGGTTCCCAAGGGACCCCGTTTGAAAACTTTTATCTCAAATGATCTCTATAGCGTCTAGCTTGGGGGCAACCTGACTAGACCTTGATTTTCAAATAGTGTGTCCCTTCAGTGGAACCTGTTGAAGTTTTCAAATCCAACTTCAGAGTCCAAGAACACCTGCATGCAAGAATACCTATCATAGGGAAGAAAAAATAGAGAAAGAAAGAGATATTTTGCTCTGTGAAATTGAAAAAGTTGTATATCCTCAACAACTGAATTAGCATAATTACATAAAAGATCAATCCTTAAGAAAGGAGATCAACAAAACCCTAAAAGGATAACACATTTAATAATTAATATAATTATTAAATGTCTTATTATGCAAACTAAGGTGAAATGTTAAGAAGGAGATAAAGGTAATTTAATTAACACGATTAAATTTAAACCTTTACTCTAACACCCCCCTTAAGATGAGCAAAAGTGCAGCTACAAACATATGCAAGAAAGCAAAAGTAAATACAATGCAAGTAAGTAAACTTGGGTCCCGGCAAAAAGGCTAGATAAGGTACCCAATTACAACCAAATCTCTATAAAGTGGAGAAATAGAGAAAACCTCATGGGAAAAACTCTACTCCAAAAAGAGAAGAAAGCATGCTAAAAAAAATGAAAGAAGGAAGGAAGGCCTCACTGAGACCCCCCAAGGACAACTTCCTTCACCCCAAGCATGGAGCACAACTGAAGATAGTGCGGTGATGCCAAAGGTTTAGTGAAGATGTCTGCAACCAGCTCTTCTGTAGGAATGTACTCCAAGATGAGAGAATCATCCTGAATCAACTGCCTGATGAAGTGCATGTGGATTTCAATGTGCTTAGTCCACTGATGCTCCACTGGGTTACGAGAAATATGAATGGAACTCTGATTGTCACACCAAAGCATAGTGGGACTATCAGGAGGAAACCCAAACTCTATCATCAACTGTCGAAGCCATAAAACCTCCTGACTAGCTAACACTGCTCCTCAATACTCAGCCTCTGTAGATGATAATGCAATAGCTGACTGCTTCTTGCAAGACCATGTAATAGGACCAAAACCAAGGCAAAAAACAAATCCAAAAGTAGACTTTCAATCATCGACATCATCAGCCCAATCTAAGTCAATAAAGCTAACAATGTGAGGGGATCCTGATGTGTAGTGAATGCCATAATGAGTGGTGCCCCGAATGTACCTTAAAATACATTTGGATGCTTGCCAATGACTCTCATGTGGATCATGTGAGAATCGAGAGATAAGTCCAACTGCAAAGGAAAGATCAGGATGTGAGTGTGTCAGGTACAACAAATTGCCAACCAACTGTCTATATAGAGTAGTATCCACGAAAGAAGTAGTACAAGTGGAAGACAAGACAACACCTGACTGAAAAGGTGTGGGGGTAGGCTTGCAATCAAGCATGTCAAAGCGCTGGAGCATATTAAGAGCATACTTCTACTGAAATAAGGAAATCCCATTTGAAGACTGAATAACCTGTAGGCCCAAATAATAGTGCAAAAGTCCAAGATCTATCATCTCAAACCGCTCCATCAAAGCTCATTGAACATCCTAAATCATGGAAGATGAGCTACCTGTAATGATGAGATCATCGACATATAGCACAAGAATCAAAATATCACCCTCCTAATGCCAAATGTACACTGTGTGATCGGAATGGCAATGTGTGAATGAGTGGAAAGCAAAAAAGAGTCCATCTTCTCATACCAAGCCCGAGGGGCTTGTTTGAGACCATACAATGAACGCCGAAGTCTGCAAACCAAAGAAGAGTCCTGCACAAAATCCTGAGGCTGCTCCATATAGATCTCCTCATGTAGGTCCCCATGCAAGAAGGCACTCTTCACATCCATCTGAAACACTAACCATCCCTGTGAAGCTGAAGCTGAAAGTACAAAGTGAATATAATTCATCTTAGTGACAGGGGCAAAGGTCTCAGAGTAACCAATACCCTCCACCTGAGAAAAACCCTTCGCAACAAGACGTGCCTTATACTTATCAATAGAACCATCTGCAACATACTTGGTACAGTACAACCACTTGCACCAAACCAAATTTCTTCCCTTAGGAAGAGGACAAAGATCCCAAGTATGATTCTTCATCAAAGAAGAATACTCCTCATCCATAGCCTTATCCCACTCAAGGTGACCTGTCACCTCTGAAAACTTTTGAGGATCATCCAAAATGGCATGAATCAAAAGACTAGAACTAGATGTCTGAGCATGAGTACGATGAGTATCTGAAGGATTACATGCCAAAGAACCAGCTGCATCAACAGTGACATGGGCCCACCTAGGAAAAGACAGAGCAACTGGTGGTGGTGGAGATGGTGGATCATCATCTACATCATCCTCAAGAGATAAGTAATCCTCAAGAGATGAAGAGGGAGGAGTAGGCAATGAGGGAGAAGCTGGTGATCGAGAATCCATCTGAGGATAGCGCTCATCAAACTGGACATCTCGCTGAAACAAGACCTCTCTGGAATCAGGATCAAACAACCTATACACCTTAACATCCTCACAGTAGCAACAAATATGAGTGGTCAGCTCTTCCTCTCCATAGCTTTCCTCTGAGCATCAGGAATAAATGCCCAAGCCTCACTACCAAAAAGTCAGAATGTAGAAACATCAAGCTTGACATGGGTCCAAGCCTCCTCAGGAGTCATATGTCACAATGCCTTATGAGGCATCTGATTCTGAATATAATTGGCACAATTGACTGCCTCAGCCTAGAAGGAAGAACTCATAGCCCGAGACTGTATCATACAATTTTCCATCTCCCATAAGGTTCTATTCTTTCTCTTAGCGACACCATTCTGCTGAGGGGTGTAAGGAACTGTAAACTGATGCTGTAAACCATGCTCAGTGCAAAAATCTATAAAAGGTTGATTAACATATTCCCCCCATTATCTGTGCATATCCTCCATATAGAAAGACCAGATTGCTTCTCCAAAAATGTCTTAAAAATCCTGAATGAGTCAAAGACATCAGACTTGTACTTAAGAAAGTACACCCATGTATGTCTGGAGAAGTCATCAATAAAAGTGAGCACATAGTGGGCCCCTGAAAAGGAAGGAGTTGGAAAGGGCATAAGATCACTATGTACCAACTCTAGGGGTGCCCTAGCACAAGTGGCTTGACCCTTAGGAAACGGATCTCGATGATGTTTGCCAAGAACACAACCTTGACATACACCATCAATACAAGAAATCTGTGGGAGCCCAATCATAAGTGCCTGAGTACTCATCTGCTGTAGATATCTATAATTGACATGGCCAAAACACTCATGCCAAAGCTTGCTCACTGCATCTGCATGTGCTATAAGAGAGGAACCAACAGTGTCTGAACTCTCAAAGCCATCAAATCTATATAAGCATGATGCAGAATCCACACTCCCAGTAGCCACAACCAAGTCAGGAACATGAAGGTCTCGAATAACCACATCATGTGGTGAGAACTCAACTGTCTTACTAGAGCCAGAGTGGCAAATCTGATAAATAGATAGAAGGTTTGTCGAAATGTCAGGAACTAGAAGCACATCCTGTAGACAACCACCATCTAATGAAACAGTAACTGAACCCTGAACTGAGAGTTGTGCTGAGTCACCAACTATAATCTGTGAAGTAGCACTATGAGCAAGTGCAGTGACTAAATCCTATGAGTGTGAGATATGGTGCAAAGCACCAGAGTCAATAATCCATGTGGATCCTGAAGACGAGGCTCGTGCAGAAAGAGCATGACCTTTCCTCGTGGATGGAGGAGGCTGGGGTGAGGAAATATGATGCTGCTGCATGGCTTCCTCTAAAACCTCTAATCGTTTCCAGCACCTGGAAACTGAATGTCCTTCCTTGCCACAGAAACTACAAGGATCACCTAGATTCTTCTTAGTCTTGGAGGAAGACTCACCAGACTTAGAAGTTTTACCCTGTTTAGGATTTGATTGTGGTTTTGAATTTGTTTTAGGTGGTGGCTTGGAGGAACTCTCACTGCCAACTGAATCTGTCTTCGGCTTCTATTTCTGCTTCTATTTCCCTTGGGATGGCTGAGCAACCAATGCTTTATTCTTTGATCTAGGAAGAGTATCCAACTGTGTGAGCTTGGCCTACTCTTGTGTCAATCGATCACATAATACCTCAAGAGAAGGCATGGTAAAATGTGGACCCAAAGCATCCATGGTGGAATAGAAGGTAGAAGAGAAAATCTGGAAGGATTCTTGAAGCTTGGATAGAATCAGGTAAATGCACTTTGTATCTGTTTTGTTTTTACCACAACCCTGTAACAAAGATCTGAGAGATTTGAATTTCATCAGGAAATCCTCAATAGAAGGAAAGGAATTAGGTACCAAAGTGGTCAATTCTACCTCAATCTGAAGTGCTTAGAACTAATTAATGGTTCCAAAAAGTGTTTCAAACTTCAACCACATAGCTCAAGGAGTTGTACAACCCTTGAGATGAAAGAGAAGACTGTCTGAAACATGCAAGGATAACAACCCCATGGCCTCATCCATTCTATTCTTGTGCTGAAAGATCTCAAATTGACATTGCAACTGAGGTTGAACATCATCCAAACATGACCATAAAACTTTGGACATGAGAAGTCTTGTCATTTGTGCCTTCTAGGTATGATAATTGTGTGGGGAAAGACGCTCAACCGAAGAAGAGTCCACCATTAAACCCTGCACCTATGCCTACTTTTTTTTTATTATTATTATGTGATCTTTCAGAACAGATAGAAGATGTAGAAGGGTTTGATTGTTTTTGAGAGTTTTGGTGTTCTAGTTTTCTGATGGGAAATACAAAAAGCAAGAAAAAAAACCCCCCACAATACGAGAACCCAAACCCCAACCCCAGTACAATTTTTAAAGCTGAAAAGCTTGTAAAAGAAAAAAAATGCTTCATACAAAATTGTGTTTACTTGGTAAATTTTTGATGAAAAAATATCACATATCTGAATAGTGCATTCTGGTATCTTTCCAACACCTATTCGAGTTTGAAAAACAGAGTCCGTTTGCACCTTCTAGGGCCCCGAAGGTGCAAAAAAAATGACCCCACTTTGACTGGAAAAAAATATAGTCAAATAGAAAATCTAAAAAAATTACCAGTTCCATGGCATCTAGCATGGAAACAAATTTCCAACGCCTATTTTTGTTCAAAAATCCAAGCTAAAACGAGCGAGATAGGCCCATTTGACTGAAAGTAGCTCCAAAAAACACAAAAAAAACTTTAAAGCCCTTAGGGGCTAAAAAACACAAGGCCCCTGGTCGCCTGGGTGGACCAAGGGGCTGAGCACACTGTTGGAATGGAGCTACTGGTAGAGCAGCGCAAAGCTAGTGGTGGGCCGAGCTGTCCGGTGGCGGGTCGGTGGCCGACCGCTGGCCGAGGGAGCTGCTGGCCGAGCGGCCCTCCGGTGGCCGCTAGGTGGCGCTGGGGTGGTCGCTGGGCAGCGGATGGGTGGCATAGCTTTTTTAAATGGGTTGTGCTAAAAATTTAACAAAAACCTTTGTTTTTTGTTATTTTTTTAAAAATATTCGCACGTTTTGCCTCGAAAAACAAGCCTGGGGCCGTACGACCCTAAGGCTAATTTTTTTTTGTCTCCCTAATCGATAGTGGCCAAATCTGACAAGCTTTATATGGAAATATAGGTTTTTGGCCGCTCTGAATCCAACCGTGAGGTCCTATTGGGCCCAAAATGCACCCAAAATTTAGAGTAACCCAAATCCACACAAAAATACCCTATAAACCTGTGAAAGCCAGATCTAACCCTTTCAACCCCAAATTCTTCAAAAACAAGAACAGGCTGCAATAGATCTGTGCTCTGATACCATGTTGAAGTTGTCAAATCCAACTTCAGAGTCCAAGAACACCTACATGCAAGAATATCTATCATAGGGAAGAAAAAATGGAGAAAGAGAGAAAGAGATATTTTGCTCTGTGAAATTGAAAAATTTGTATATCCTCAACAACTGAATTAGCATAATTACATAAAAGATCAATCCTTAAGAAAGTAGATCAACAAAACCCTAAAAAGTTAACACATTTAATAATTAATATAATTATTAAATGTCTTATTATGCAAACTAAGGTGAAATGTTAAGAAGGAGATAAAGGTAATTTAATTAACATGATTAAATTTAAACCTTTACTCTAACAAACCCCTCTTCTTTTAAAGGGTTCCCGAAGGACCCCTTTGAAATCCTTCCAACTTGTTGATGATCTATGTGACTGTCCACTCACTCACTTATGTGGCCACATTTTGACATGTTCTATTTGTAGGTAAACATGTCACTTTGCAGGTGCACTTGTGAAGCCACTTTTTGACTCTACGGAATCCCCTTCCTTCAGTTTCCTCCATGTGAGAGTTCTTGGGGGATACCTCCCTATATTTCTATGGTTTTATAGGTCACTTCCTTTAAGCTTTCTCCATGTGAGAGATCTTGGGGGTCACTCCCCTACAGGTTTGCGGGTTTGTAGGGTGCTTCCTTTGAGTTTCCTCCATGTGAGAGATTTTGGGAGATACCTCCTTGCAGGTCTACAGGTTTGTAGGGAACTTCCTCCATGTGAGAGATTTGGGGGTCGCTCCCCTATAGGTTTGCAGGTTTGTAGGGCGCTTCCTTTGAGCTTCCTCCATGCGAGAGATCTTAGGGGTCACTCCCCTATAGGTCTGCAGGTCTGTAGGGTGCTTTTTATGAGTTTCCTTCATGTGAGAGATCTTGGAGGACACCTTCCCTACAGGTCTACGGGTATATAGGGTACTTTCTTGGGGTTTCCTTCATATGAGAGATCTTGGAGGACACCTTCCTTGCAGGCTTGTGGGTTTGTAAGGTGCTTTTTCTAGGTTTCCTTCATGTGAGAGATCTTGGAGGACACCTTCCCTATAGGTCTGCGGGTCTGTACGACACTTTCTTTGGGTTTCCTTCATGTGAGAGATCTTGGAGGACACCTTCCTTGCAAGTCTGCAAGTCTATAAGGAACTTTTCTAGGTTTCCTTCATGTGAGAGAACTTGGAGGACACCTTCCTTGTAGGTTTGTGGGCCTGTGAGGCGATTACATTCTTAAATTCTCTCTTCTCTTCTCTTTTGTATATACCAGATTGAAGATCTACATCTTCATCCTGTGTATATACCCTTCCTCTCTTCATTTTAGAATTCTTCTATGTGTTATTTCTTAGTTTGGGGATGACACATAGTATTGAGACAACCTTTTACATCAAGGTCTCTTTCACTTTGTTGACTCAAATCCTTTAGTTTTTTATGTTCTAACATTGTTGTCTGGTGCAGGTTTTTCTCTAATGCATTTGTTTTCCTTGGTTCGAAGATTTATTTGCTTCCTCTATAGTATCCTTTTGGCATATGATGTTATTTATGATTAGTAAATTTCCTTTAGCGTGCATATTAGTGTAGATTCATATGCCCACTAAAGTGGGGGAAAAATGTATAGTCATAAAATTACACCCCTTACAATTTCACATACATTCTTGTATCCACTTTAGTGTCCACTCCCTTAGTATCTTGTGTAGGCTCATTTTAGCCATTGCATCATCCTTTTCCCTTCTTAGGATGCTCCAACACCCCTTTTCAATAGGTACCCTTGTGTGTCAGCTTTGCATTGAACTTTGTGCCTTTCTCGTTCACATCATTTTGTAGAGTGACGTGTCCAGACACTAGCACACCACATAGATGTCTGTGTGTCGTGCTAGCATCCTGTGACGTTTCAATGTTCAAATGACCACCTCTGAGCATGTTTGTCACTTGTCACCTCCTTTTGTTGGTGGTAATGGCTGGGGATGCCCAAAAATGGCTCAAGAAGCTTCTTTTCTCTCCTTAAAAGGTATCTTTTCAATCCATTTGGCCTTCTAAATTCTCCTTCTTGCCTCCTCTCTCAAGCATTCCCCTATCTTACTCTTGCTTACACAACTCTCCTTGCTATAGCAGCCTCAAGCTCTCAAGATTTTACAACACTGTTGCATTCTCATAGCACCCTCTACAACACTCTTGGCTCTTGCAACTCTCTTTGTTTTCCTCCTTGGCTTCCTAAGCCTTGCTTGCACCTTTGAGCATCTTGGGAATTGTCACTTCCCCTTCCAATTCCATCCTTACTTCATGATACATGTTTTCCTCTTTGAGCGGGGATTGCTTTTATCACTCATACTTGGTGGTGTGGGTTCTACTCCTAAAGCAGGTTTTGCTTTCACCACACACTTTTTCCATTTTGGTTCATTTCTCTCTATCTATTTGGCTTTCCGTGGAGGTGGGAACACCAAAATGGGGGTTTGACTGAGGCAAACCCCTATATAGTCCCAACACTTTCTCCAAATCTTACAGACATAGGTATTGAATATATATACTAGTTGGAGGCTTCATTACTTGGATTGTTACGAGCATCTTCTTTCCTTTCTTCTCCTTATCTTTATCATTTCTACTTCACTTTATTTCAATTCTATTACATTTTGTTACTTTATCGCATTCTATAAGATCTTAGTAATTAGATTGCTAGGAGTCACACTATTGTTTTTCTATGATAAACCTAGTCCCTGGTTCGTACGAGATGCCAACGCACCTCTGGGATGCCAGCATGCCGCACTATTATTTGTATTCCACACTAACGTCCTCTGGTCGAGAGCTCGTCAAATTTTCTAGAAAACCTTTGTGATTCACTCTTCCTAATTCTAGAACTCTTGCATTGTTCCTTGAGGTAGTTTATTACAATTTTCCCTGTGAGGCTCTCTGAATGAAGAGAACTCATGAGTAGTGAATCCCTCTTCTCTACAATATCAAACTTCATTGCAAACATCAATTAGGTCAGCCTAATCAGATGTAGCCTCAAAACATACAAAACGTGCTTTGTCGGCACCAAATTCAAATCAAAATACCTTCATGCCCAAAACAACATGCGTAAGGCATGATATAGGTTGGAATGGACCTATAATAGCTCCCTCTTACATTCACATCACATATTTAATCTTTGCAACCCTTATCACACATTAGGTCGACCACGCATATGACCTAAAAACAAAATACTCCAACTATTCATCACCACAAGACACGTGGACCTCAAAATGACACATCATCAGGAAAGAAAAATTCTTTGACACCTATGAACATTCTCCCAAAACTACAAGGTCTATCTTGAATCCACAAAGGAGTGTGAGCCGGATAAGTCATAGTCATTACACATAAAATTGTGTAAACCTTATATAACGAACTTATGTTACTTCCAACTTACACACCACTTATCCAAATCAAGTGAAATTATGAATGGAAATACAACTAACAATCATGAGCATCATATTTGAATCACAAAAGTGTATCTCTAAGTGTAATAGAATGCAAACCAAATTACCAGAGGGCTCTATATATTGAATCTGTTGGTGTAGACACTTAACAAAAATACTTAACTATTTTTGAGTGTGGATCAAACTCTCTTACAAAATGTCTCTTCTAAAATCATCCTAGATACAATGTTGACATCCATCAATCAATGTTGGCATCAATGACAACTCATTAGTAACTATCTTCTTCATTATTTCAACAATCTCCCCCTTTGTCATTGATGGCAACATGTGCCAAAATAAAACTTCTCTCCAAGTACCTCTCCTCACAAACATCTCTCCTCAAATATGTCTCCCCCTTTGACATTAATGGAAAAGGACATACTGGTACAAATACTCTATATGCTCCCCCTTAGACATATATGTAAATTGAAATGAATGCACTAACACCCCCTTGGGAAGTTAACTCAAAAAAACTTCTAAACCATCCACATATTTACAAAAGATTCTAAAAACTTGAAAAACTGAAAATGCATAAACATAGAAATGGTCAACCTAAAGATGTTGACCCTTGAAACTTCTGCAACATAGCTTTCCAAGTAGGTTTACCTTCTTCCCATCTTTTCTTTGCTACTTTAAGTGTTCTCAATTGAAATTCAAGCTCCACCAGTGTTTCCTCTCCTTCTTCCAGAGTACTAGGAGTAAGATTTAGATTTACAACTAGTATTGGCAAGGGCTCTTAAGACATGTATGTATTATGTTTTCACCAAGTCCCTCAATATCCAAAGTTGCTTGATTATATCTTTCTTTTGGCTTTGCAAGGTAAAGAAATTTTTCATGAAAATCTATTATAGAAATCTAGGTCTGATTGTCTTTGTCTTGTGTTGGATCATAAGCACTCGATGAATTGATTATTTGAGTTTCAATTGTATCCATTGCATTTTTTATTCCTTATGTGGCATCTAGCCACTTCATGCAATACAAGAACATAGTATTTGCTTCTTCTTCACAAGCTTTCACATCCTTTAAACATTTTTCAACTTTTTTTTGTGAGGATGCACACTTCTTTCTAATCTCTGACAGTCTCTTTTATACAAGCTTCAACTCTACCTTTGTTTCCACTTGACTCTTCAACCCAGTGGCATATTCCTTGAAAGAATCAATCAATAATCTAAAGTTTTCAATAGCAGACAAGGAGGTATCAATAGTTTTCTCTAGTGTTATCTCTTGCAATTTCTTTAAGATTTTATCCATTAGCTCACTATTCCATTGGTGTGTCCCAATAATTTTTTTTCTTGTTGAGTCATGAAACACATCTCCAAGCTCCAATTTATGAACAAGATTTTTTTTTTTATCTAAGTCCACATTGCCCTACTACATGGGAAACTATAATAACTGAGATGAAACTATTGGTTGAAACTTTAATTGCTTGGATATAAATCCTTTCAAAGGATCACCAAAGGAGGATTCACTAGAGGGCTTAGGTGATTTCTTAGTTTTATCATCTTCTTCATTATTTCTAGTCTTGGTGACCTCTTCTTCCTCTATCTTTTCTTCTTCATTTGAGGCTTTTTCTTCATCTTCCTTCTTTTCCTCTTCTCCTTTATCCTTGTCCTTTTCTCCTTGTTCACTCTCTTCATTCTTATCTTCTTTCTCATCATCATCTTCTTTTCCCTTCTCTTGTCATTTGTCTTCAAAATGTTTCTCGCATTCACCAGAAGTATTTTCAGTATCTTCCAGAGGAGCATATGTCTCCTCATTGCCTTGAATATCATTAGCCAATGGTGAAGGAGACTTATCTTCAACTGTAGCATGTGTAGTCAGAGTAGGGATGTCATCCTTTAATAATTCCTCTCCAATTACAAATTATTTTTCTGTTGTCATTCCAACCTCAACATTTTATGTCACTATTTCTATATACAAAGGTGCATTGTCAATATTTCCTCTGTGTCAGTAGCACTAACATCAACCTCATGCTCGTATTGAGCATCATCAATATGCATTTATCCTTCCACATCATGTTTTGGAGGAACATTGTCATCTTATTTATTGGGAGTAGACCCAATTCTATGCAATTGTAAAGGAAGAAAATTCCACATACTAAACATAGTAACCCGAAAAGCAAAGCACATTTCCAAATAAGGATAAAGAAACAAATATATTAAATAATATATATTAAGAAATTCTCTAAGGCAATTTACAATAGCGAATTACAATTACATACACCAATAGGGTGTTACAAACTTCTATTTCAGTGTTACAAAAGTAAGCATATATCAATAATTACGTCCATGACATGAAAAGTTTATATTTTCAAAATTGGCTATGCTAGCCATACAAAACAAGTATAAGAAATATATCCATATGATGATGAAATCTTGATCCTCAACCTCCATGACTTCGCTAGTCTTCCACAAGTCAAGGCCAAAAGTGAGCTTAAGGCACATTTTCCGCCCAACCATGAAGCACTAAACTTCCTCGGATTTCTTCCTAGCTCAAAGAAAACTCTGACCCTGCATGACGAACCTAGCAACCTAGAAGGGTGTAAGCAAGAGGGAACTCTTGATGCATGGCTGCTGCCTATATGAAATTCCTAATACTAGAATGGCATATTACTCGCATTCAGGATGTGGCAAAGACATTATATATATATATTCTCTAGGCTTTTTAATCCATTTGTTTCACTGGTGCATTTAGCTTGGCCAAGCAATAAAAGCAAAATGATAGTTTTGAAAAGGAAAACTATCATCTCTGGAAGCCCACATTCAACATCCTCTCTCATAAGTAATCTCATAAAAGGATAAATATAGCATAATTTCTCAAAAGTTTATAAAACTAACAAGCAATTGCTAATCATTAAGCTCTTTCAAGAACATATTTAATTCCAAGTTTGCTAAATGGTATATAAGTTTTCAATACCATCGAAAAAGCAAATAACCATAAATAAATAAGTTGCCCAAAAATAATTCTACAACTCAACCAATCAATTACTTATATTTCTAATAAAAATAGAAACTATATGTGTCTCTGTAGCTTTTCATTTGCCCAAAGATTCTATTGTTCAATTTTCAATTGAAATAATAATACATAATTATAATTCTACATATAAGTTAAATACTTTCATAATCAGATTTAAATTATTCTTTTCAGAATTTAAATATATACATATATATGTATATATACATATACATATATATGTATATACATATACATATATTTAGGAAAATATCCCTTATGAACATAAATAAAAACTCATAATATATACATATCATTTATAATCAAAGTTATATACAGCAAATATAGAATTCTTATTATATAAATTTAAACATATATATAATTACCTACACACAGATATATATAGAGGTATTTTCAAATATATTCCTTCACAGAATGCAGGTAGCAAATATTTCACAACAAATACAAATAAAAAATTGAATAACAGTTCACAGGCTTCAAGTTTGATATATTCAAAGTTCAGCAGGCAGTGACTGCCCCATGGAATGGGGAGGAGGGAGGCGCCAGCCCCCTCTTGGGGCGCGACCACTGTGGGAGAGGTTGTTGTCCTCTCCACAACACACCTTTCCTTGTAGCTTAGACTGCATACAAAAATCTTATATACTTATTTTGAAATCAATGTAAATAATTCCCAGGCAAGGGCATAAGGACGTCGATGCAATATACTTTGCCAATATTTATTTACAAGCATATTATGTATATGTATATATATTATACAGAGCAGTATAATCTGTATACATATATATAATATGATGAATTTTAAGTAAAAATAAATCAAATTGTGTCTCAAAACTGAATTCGATAAGCAAAATATAATCTATGTATGCAATACATTAAACAGATATACATATATTTATTGTAGAAGAATGAGAAAAATAGAGATTCCTATATCCATGATTTATAATTTTTATATTTCAATGGCATATTTTCAATGTGTATATCCAATTGGGTATCATGAATTTAGATCTTTCTCATAAGACACATAGAAATAGTTTATTTATCTGCATAAACTGAATTGCAATACAATGGAATAGTAATTAAAAACCTGGTAAATATGTTATCCTTGATGATTCTTCTTTTGTTCTTTTGTCTTTCTCCCTTGTTCTTCTTCTTCCCAAATATTATTTAACTTCCCTATTCTTGATAAACTATTGTTTTTAGAAAAAAAGATAGAGAAATAAATTGAATCTCCCATTCAGAATGAATCCTCTTGTGTAGAAAATTTGAGTTTTAATTGACATTTATTCTTTTCTTCCCCTCTTTTTCCCATATTTATTTTTCTTTGCTTTTTAGTTTAGTTTTTCTAATTTTAACATATTTTCTCTTATTTTCTATCTTTATCACTTTGTTTTTATAATATTTCCATCTTTTTCAAGTTTTTATTCAAGTTTATCTAATTAAATCTATTTTTTAAAGAAAACAAGATTTATTGCTATGCAATACAATTATCCTCAATAATAAACAACATTTAATTTTCAAAAGAACTCATTAAAAATAAAACAATTCTTTTATTTTCATGCACTTTTAATTTACCACTAATTAATTTAATTAACAACTATAAAGTAAGAGCAATATTGAACAATTAACTAACTAAAAATGCCTAAATGCAACTATATGTTACTAAGTGTGTGTGTGCGAGAGTATCAGTTCCATCTTAACCTTGCTAGGTGGCTAACCTCCTCTACCTTAACCACCCTCTTGGTCTTCGACAACTTGCATCTCATGTAAACTCAAGCACCCATTAATAGATTAGTGTCCAAGAAATATAAATCAAAGAAATATAATTTATCATTCTAATATATCATTCTCTATATTACATCATTTTAATTAAATAATAATAATTACATTTCAATTTTTCTAAAACAAAATAACATTCATTTATTCCATCATTCAAATAACACACATTTATTCTACCACTTATAATCATTCATATTTTTAGTTCCTCACAAAGTAAAAGCAAGCAGTATCAAAGTCTAAGATGTGACAACAATCTCCTCAGCCTTTTCATTACATTCTTTTCATACCATTTCATGACCATTTTGATCCATTCCCATAAGAATATTTACCCTTTTCTTGGTCCTTAGCTCCTTGTTGTAGATATTAGCCAATGTGGCTTGGTCTACATCTATCAAGGGAGCACCAACTCTCTCTAGAGCGTCATCCTTCATCTTCTCATGTTCCAATATTGCATTTTCTCTTCTCTTAAAAAATGATTTCCAAAAATCATTTGGTATATCATTCCATATGTTCTGCAAATCAACTTCAAACACAAAAATATATTATACAATAGCTTCAATTATTTTAGGTTTATCTATCTCATATGCTTCTTTGTACATTTCTATTGTTTCCTTCAACATTTCATTATGCACTATGTTATTGAATAGTGCATCAACCTTCATAGGAGTGTGAGGCATTTATGACTACTTATACTTCTTTCCCTTTATCAGAGGCTTCTTAGTTTCCTTCTACTTCTTCGGTGAATCCTTCTTGGCTTCCTTCTTCCTTTTATAAATTTGAAGGGTTGCTTTTTCTTTCCCAACTTCTTCTTCACTGTTTGTGTCTATGGTATCAATTATTTTCCTTTTTGAGCTTGCTTCACCTTGTGAAGCATCCTTCTTTGATCTTCGAACCAAATTTGGTCCTTCCTCTTCCAATTCCTCCTCTTCTTTAGCAACATGAAGTCCAATTTATTTTCTTCATGAAGCTTTTTTCTTTACTCTTCTTCTAGTAGGGGCAATAGGGGGCACTGAAGTAGTAGTATTCTTTGATTTTTCCCTAGTGATATGCACTTCAAGAGGGGATTTCTCCCTTACTATAGGATTATCTATGAATTTTATCTTCTCACCAACAACAAGAAGAGAGGCAGTAGCTGCTCTACCTGATCTTCTAGGTCTAGTGGACCCACCTATTGTGCTTGTCCCTTCATCTATTTTTTCCCTCAACACTTGTATTTGTTCTTCTGTAAACCCTTTTTCCTTGAGATGTTCATCTACCATTTTTGTCACCTTCCTCTTTATTTTAGGCTACTTCAACTCCATGTGCACTTCCAAGGATTTATCCTCATATTTTCTATATCTTTTTGGAATAGTGTCCTTAAGACTCTTTAACAATATATCAACCAAGACATTGACTACATCTTCACTAACTTCATAGCCAAGTGGAAGAATCTATATTGTTCTAGGTTTCATAGCTTTAATAATGCATTAATTGGTTGTAACTAAAAATGTAATATCATCTTGATATTTTTCCACCATAGACTTAGGGATCCTCTCCCTTTCATGCATTCTCCTCTTGAATATTGCAAAGAAGGTAGTAAGTGCTTCATCCTATGCCTTCATGTCACCAATTTTGTATAAATATTCCAAAATATGATGGGATATCAATCTACTTCTATCCCATATCACATTGCTTCTTCTGAGAAGCTCCCTCAAAAAGTATAATAGTAAGAAAACAACCAAGGAACCAAACTTGAAGGGGTATTTCTTCTCTTTTGTTTGCTTCAAGTTCTCAAATATCTATTGTTTGAGAAATTCACACAACTCATAGTCCTTTCATTTCTCCACAATATCATAGGCTACATTAATTGTAGTAGTTGACAAATCATTCTCTCTATTTGTGTAATATATCTTATACCCCATGACCATAGCTGTATATCTTACTGTAGGGTTCTGAATGGTATTCACTGTGAGATCCCTTTGATCAAATGTGGCTCCAATCAATTCCATCACATCCTTGTTAACAAATTTCAATACTAGTATAGGTCCAAAGACATAAATTCCTTTAATATCCCTTATGACTTCCTTAATTATCAAACCAAGCATATTCATCTAAAAGAATTTTTCATGTACTCTACTCAATGCCAATCTCACAAACTTAGAATCATCGTTATAGCTGAAATTTAGAAATAACTGCCACACATCCAGTTTCTTAAACACTAGGTTTTCATATTCTAGCTTAATCTAGAAATTGTCTTTAATCAACTCATTTTTCAATAGTTCGATGAATTTCAGATGGTCATATTCTTCCATTTTCCCATGGATATAAGCCTTAATATATTTTGTAGGCAAAACCCTATATGGAATACTCAAAATGCTCTTAGCGGATCATTCTCAAACACTTTGATGGGGCATTTCTTGAATTTCAATTTAGGCTTCTCACTACATTCACTACAATAGGTGTTTCCATTTCTATTTAATTCAAATGTTTCAAAAAAAACTTTACTACAGCTTTAGGCAATGGTAAAAACCTTTTACTCGCTTAGCCAGAACTAGGGTTTGAATGCTCTACTTCTCAATTCTCCTTTGATATCTTGAATTTTCTCCAACTCGCTCTACTTGCTCCAAATGTGTAAAAGTGATTTGATTGAAAGTGTGGACACTTATAATGAGTTTGTGAATCCTGAAGGAATTTTTGGTGGTGAAAAAATTGTTGACTTGAGGTAGACTACCTATGTTTTCAACCGATCATTGCCTATGAGGAAATTGAAACCCTTGTAGCCAGATCGTTGAATTGAGACAGTTGTACCATTTTGAGGGGAGACATACCACCAAGGAGAGTTCCTGCTATAGTGAATTTTATTGGAAGAATGGATGAGAGGTTGGAAATGATGCGAGCAATGCGAGTGCAATTAGAAGTAGTTGAAGAAGATAGAAGGTGAGGCCTAAACTCTAGGAAAGCCAATGAAAGTGATGATGATGAAGCAAATCATGTTGAAAATCAAATTGATGATACCCTAGGTGAAGAAGAAGAAGAAGAATTATATCAAATGAAGATTTTGAAAGTGATTTTAAGAATTGGGAAAACACAGAGTTGAAATTCAAAATTACAAGGGAAATTTGAACCTTGGAGAACTAATTGATTGGATCAATGAAATGGAGGAATACTTCAAATATGAAGAAATTGAAGAATAAAAAAGAGTCATATTTGTAAAAAAAATAGTTGAAAGAACATAATGCATTATGGTGGAAGGAAGTCCAATTAGATAGAAATAGAAGAGGGAGAGATAAGATCATGAAATGGGATAGAATGGTTATGAAGTTAAAGAATCAATTCATACCAGCTAACTATGAATTAGAATTGTTGAAAAGATTGCAGAACTTGAGACAAAAAGAAAGATCTATGAAATAATACACTTAAGAATTCTATAAAATGATAATTAAGACTGGACATAGCGAAGTAAGCAAAGAGAAGATTACAAGATACATCAATGGACTGAGAAAAAACATACAAGAAGAATTGAGCCTGGAAAATATGACATCAATTGAAAAAGCATGCCAATTTGCATTGAAGGTAGAAGAGTTGAACAAAGGAAAAGGAGCACAAGAGGAAGATTCCAGAAGAGTGGATACCGATCCAGAGAAACAAGACCTTATACAGAGAAAAGAAAGGATGTGAAGCCATTCCAGAGTGAAGAAAAGGATTGTAATTCATATTGCAGAGGAAGAGGAGATAGAAATTTCTACTATAGTGATAGAGGAGGTTATAATTATTACCGCAATGAGGGATACCAAAGAGAAGAAGGAAGATATGAGAGAAATCCATTCAGAGGAACTTGTTTCAAGTGTGGAGGTGAAGGACATAGAGCCTTTGAGTGTCATCAAGTACCAGCAAGAGAACTGAACATACCAGAAGAGCTGCATATGTCAATGAAGAATTTGTTAAATCCCTAATTCAGTTGGGAAGCTAGAAAGAGGTGAATCATTGGTGATGAGGAGAGCATTGACGCATGAGGAAGTAACTAAAGAACCATTGTAGAGAAAGATTTTATTTAGAACCAGATGTAAGTATGGATAAAAGGTATGTAAAGTAATTATTAATAGTGGTAGCATTGATAATCTAGTTTTAGGGGAGATGGTAACCAAGTTGAATTTAAAGATATTGAAACATCCAAACCCCTATAAGATAGCATGGATCTAAGATGAGAACAAGATATTAGTGAATGAGAAGTGTTTGGTGAAATTTCATATTGGATCATAGGGATGAAGTTTTGTGTGATATTATGCTTATGGATTCTTGTCATTCACTATTAGGAAGGCCATGGAAATATGATAGGAAAGCTATTCATGATGGAAGAAGGAATACTTATACTATGAAATCAAATGGTAAAAGAATCAAGTTGATACCTTTGGAGGAAGAGGATAAAATTGAATCTTATGGCACTACTAGAGTATGTTTGGTAGATGGAAGGAAATTTTTGGATGGACTAAGGCATGAAAATATGTGTTTTACATTGATTCCAAGGAAGGGTGGGAGTTCAAAAACAACAAAGGATGAAGATCCACCATAGATATAAGTAATAGAGTTGTTGATAGAGTATGAAGACATCATATCAAAGAATGTACTAGAGGGATTACCTCCTGTCTGGATTATCAGTCATTATATAGATCTTATGCCAAGAGCAAGTTTTCCAAACAAGGCATCACATTGAATGACACCGACAAAGAATGTAGAGTTGAACTAACAAATATAAGAGTTGTTAAGGAAATGACTGATCAGAGAAAGTTTGAGCCCATGTGTGGTACCTACTGTACATACACCAAAGAAAGATGGAGAGTGGAGAATGTATAGAGATTCAAGAGCTATCAATAGGATCACTGTGAAGTATAGATTCCCATTGCCAAGGATGGATGACATTATGGACAATTTGAGTGGAGAAAAATATTTCACAAAGATTGATGTAAAGAGTGGATAACACCATATCAAAAATAGAGAAGGAGATGAGTGGAAGACTGCATTCAAAACTAATGAAGGATTGTATGAGTGGTTAGTTATGCCTTTTGGATTGACCAATGCACCAAGCAATTTGATGAGATTGATGAATGAGGTATTGAATTAATTCTTGGGTAAGTTTGTTATTGTCTACTTTGATGACATTTTGATTTTCAGTAAGACTAGTGAAGAGCATTTGTGGCACATTAGACAAGTATTGCAGAGGTTGAGGGAAGATAAAATGATGATTAATGTCAAGAAATGTAGTTTCATGAAGATAGAGTTAGTATACTTGGGATTTGTTATTTCTATTGAGGGATTGAAGATGGATTCGAAGAAAGTGAGAAATTGTTGAGTGGCCTAGACCAATAAATATTGGAGAAGTCATATCATTTCATGGATTAGCAAATTTCCACCAAAAGTTTATCAAACGTTTTAGTAGTGTTTTTAACCCCATGACAGAGACAATGAGAGGAGATAAGAAATAATTTAAGTGGGCATCCAGAGCACAAAAGAGTTTTGAACTATTGAAGCAAAAGGTGACAGAGCAAGCAGTGTTAGCATTACTAGATTTTGATAGTCTTTTAAGTCGATTGTGATGCAAGTGGAAATACAATTGGAGTAGTATTAAGTTAGGAAGGAAGACCTATAGCTTATTTTAGTGAGAAGTTGAATGATGCCAAAAGGAGCTACTCAGTTTATGATTAGGAATTTTATGCCACAGTTCAAGCCTTGAAGAAGTGGAGACATTACTTGTTGCCTAAGGAGTTTTTGTTGTGTACAGATCATCAAGCTTTAAAGTATTTGAATAGTCATGGAAAGTTGAATCAAAGACATATGAGATGGGTTGAATTCTTGCAGAGTTATACGTTTTTTCTAAAGCATAGAAGTGGTAGGTCAAAAAAAGTTACAGATGCATTGAGTAGAAGAAGGAATTTGTTGACAAAGATGAGGATGGAAGTACTACGATTTGCGGAACTGAAGCATATGTATAAAGATGATCTAGATTTTGTTGAAGCATGGAAATCCTATAAGGATCTAGTAGTAATAGACTGGAGTCAATGGTTGGACTATTTCATTTAGGAAGATGTTACACCCTGATTTATTGTTATTGAGTTACTTTTACCTTCACAGGTAAATATGATGATAAATGTTGATCATGGCTAAAATATGTTTGATAGATGAAAGGAATACTGAAATAGGTAATGTGATGTTGTTGCTTTTAAAAGAGTAATATGATTATATTGTTGAAGTACAATGAAATGAATTTTAATTGCAAATGTGGATATTCTAATGCTTTGATGATGTATCTAGATATATGTGAACAACTAACTACCTTTGTGTATGTGACAAGTTGATTGTAGGTGCAGGTTCACACCTTTGAAAGGGAGGGGAAGTATTGCTCAAGAGAATAATTTTGGTATGGAAACCCTTAATGAGTCTAAACTGAGCTTTCACACACCACTGTTAGAATGGTCAAGCCAATAGTTTCGGGTAAGTTCCTTTGGTCATAGTCTTGACTTAATGGAACAGTTGGGTAGTTTTCCTTGTTTGAGATAGGTTGTCTCTATGGATTGAATTATGTGATTGAGTCTCTTTATTAAGTTTGAGTTCTTTTTTATAAATTAATGATTATATATAGAATTTATATGTGTGTATGGAAACAATACTCATGCGTAGAGAATGTAAATGCTCATGTCTATATGAAAGTAGGAATACTTTCACATACCATGCACGAATACATCGTATGCATTGAGAAGTTGGTTGGACATATATCATGTATACATATAGGTATATTTGGTATATATTTTTCGATTGAAGAATAGGTAGATATATGTGTTTTCAATGATTATCAAGTTAGGGAAATATGTGGATATAATAAATATGTATTATATATACATTAATAAATATGTATGAAAGATTGTAAGAGACACACACATTAATATATATAAATATATGATCATAAAATATATATAGTATATCTATAGATGTTATATATAAATATTAATGATATATAACCAAAAAATGTATTTATATATATATATATAGTATATATATTGCTTATATTCAAAGAATTTGAAATATGCATATGCACATATATAGCACAAAATTTATATAAATAATATGATTGAATATAAGCCAATACATAGTGAAACAAATAAACATTCAAGGCAACGAGTAGTAAATCGAATGCCAAGGAAACAAACCACGTAAATATGAGTCAAAGCGCATAGTTTATGGGGGGCACATAAAACAAATAGCAATGCTTATAGTTTTAAATGTTGTTTTAAGCCACCAAGCAACACATCATTATAGTATAAGATATAGTATCTATGAAACAAAGTAAATAAGAGTTGGAAGTAATACTTTGACAACGGATAAAGTGAAGATAAGGCATAACACGCATTATGCAACATTTGTAAAGATTCATCTTACTTGCATAGTGAATGCCATATATAAGGGAAGAAGCATGACATACATAAGACTTGGTCAATATATAATATAATGATGTATGTAAATGGTTTAAATTATTTAACCCTATCAAAGAGTAGCAAAGCACCAAAAGCATGAATAGAGGACAAGGTGGTGCCAAACTATGAAGTTATGCATTGCAAATAGAAGCCTATTTCAGAAGATCTGTACAATGATGAAACCATGAGTAAATGAGAAGAATGAGTCTTAAGAATGTTGACATAGAATAAGTCAACTTGTATAAATTGCTACCTTGCATTTCTTTGAGGCATTCTTGCTATCTCTTGGAGAATCGATTTATTGTGTTTATCTTGCTGAGTAATGAGTTATGAGTATGCCACCTTTTTATTTCAATGCTAAGTCAAACCATGCAAGTGAGAAGTGTCAATCCATTCTCCTTATTTCTATCCTTTAGAATATAAATATTTTGTATAAATAGAGGCATTCTATACCTCATTTGGATGCATAATTGCACTCTGTTGTATATTTTTTTGAGAGGTGTTATGTTTTCTAGAGTTCTGTGAGAGAATTTGTGAGTGTTTTTGCAAGATTTTTGATGTAAATAAGGGGTGGTTAGGTCCAAATTTTCTCAAATCAACCAATTTTTTTAAAGTTTGCAAGAACTTGGTAGTGGGTTTCTGTCCTTTAGTCTACCAACTCCTAGTAGCACTCCATAAGTGGTTTTTCCAACACAAATTTCATGAAAGACTTCACACCCAAAATACAATTACATATTTGGATACCCTTTATTCCCTTTAACAACATATCTCAATTGAAGGTGGGGGGGTTTTGGAACACAAAGTCCAAAATTGGACTACTATGCTTGGAATTAGACCTAATTAGGCTTGTTTAGATAGGTCTCAACTAGCTTCTCACACTCTACACTACCAATATTCATAAAAATGGCTTAGAAAATTCATATAATGTCTACTAACACCTTTCCAAGCAGTTTCAACAATGTTCCAAGAGTTCTACTATAAACCCTAACTCTTATGCTATTCCTATGCCTAATACATGGAGATATTAGGCTACGACATCACCAAAAGTGCACTTAAGGCCATCCCCTGCTCCTGCAACATTGCAGACAAAAAAATAAAACATATTCACATCCATTCCACTGAGATTTAGTTCATTCATTGGTGGAATGGAAAGATATTCAATATTTTCAATCAAACCATACCTTAGTTATGGTTTCAAACCACTTTTAATAAATTTGCTCTAACTTGCTTCAAACTAAATGAATTCAAATGAAACCAATTTTAAAAGGACAAATATTCAATGCACTATCTATTCCAACCATATTTTGATCACTTCTTGGTTGTACAGAGTCGTACAGGACTGTGTAGCAGCAAAATAGGCTTCTATAACGTAGAAAACAAGGTACTTATTCAAATTTCAAAGTTTGCAACATCAAAACCTTCAACCAATGTTCACAAGTGTTTTTAAAAAATTACCAAACATTCCCAACCATTTTCCCACCAAAAATTTGAATCCAACTGTTCAGCTTCCCAAAAAGTGCAAAAATGCAAAAGTTGCATGACAACATTTTGCAACTTTTTGCAACTTTTACCATATTACAAAATTGACTCAACATGACTCAAAACAACTTTAAAACATGATAAATGGTCCTCAAGACCTTATTACATTCCAAAAGACTCACTAGGCCCCTTTTTACATCAAAACTCAGGTGCCCCTGCACCAAGTTTGCTCTGAGAATTTGAGAGTGTTTGGGAACATATTGAAGGGATGTGTTGCAAGTTGCAAGTTGTTTGTGGAGGCTAGGATTGTATGTTAGCTAGAACAAATTGGAGCTTTGTATTACAAGCATGTTGTATCTTACTCCCTTATGTTTTGTTTGAATTTGGAATTGATTTTGTGATGCTTGTATGTTTGTGGTTATTACTTGCTTGATGGAACCTATTTATTAGGTTAATGTTTAAATACCCTTTATGGGATTTTATATGAAGTGTTTATGTAGTGAGTCCATATTATATATATGTAGGAATAAATGTGGAACATAGATTACATCAACATCTTTGGGAAGGATAACTTGAATTTGATAGCTTAAAATGCTAGGAATACCTTTGAAATGATTGGGCTAGCAACAAAATAATAGAAATGGTATGAAAGATGTGACATTGTTGATAGGATGTGACATCATGTGAACCATGTTGTTAGTTTATGCTATTATTTTACTTGATTATTGAATGAAACCCTAGGTTGTGGATAACCTACCAGGTTGGGTTGATTATTTGATCTTTGTCGTAAACACATAGGATGAGAATATCCTACATGATCAAATTGATCATTGAGTACAAGTATTATCTAGGGAATAGGGTAAACTAAGGGTAAGGTTAACCCATGTGATTAAGTTGATCATTTGAATTTGTGAATTACTACTTGAGTGGAGCCATAGGTGGGACAACCCTACTAAGTAGGATGTTTTATACTTTTTGACATGAAGTCATTTTATGGATGTGAATCTACTTCTTGAATAGCCTTTTATTTGATGAGATTGTACTCTTGAACAAGGGTCCTTTATCACTAAGAATATACTTCTAAATCAGTCATTTATTGATTTGATTATTCTTTGATTGAGGTCATTTATTATTTTTTGGTGTGAATAACTGTCTTGTACCTAGCTAATTCATTCACTAGGTAATTAGGGGACATATTCACATGTTAAGTTTACTTAGGATATAAGATTCTTTCTAGAAGTCTTAGTTGGTTTTTTGAGAACTTATCTTATCTAGCTAGATTTCCTGATTCCTAGGTAGTTATTTTGTTAGTTGTCTCATGTAATAGGATTAAGACACTTGTCATGATTTTTTCTAATCCTACATCTCTACCTCGCCTTTATCAGCAAGGCATCTCATGTACATTTGCATTGAGGCTAATTCAAGCATATTCAACCATCTTGCATTGTTGAAGAAAGCTTTCTTGCCATTCTCTCTCTTGTGGAAGTTTTTTTGGTCTAGCAACTGTTTCTGGGGGTGTTGGGGAGTCAGCATTTACTCCCACGTGGTATCAAAGCTATCCGAGTGTTGCAGATTCCTTCCCAGATCTGAGGGTTTCATATTGGCTTGAAGATTTTTGCTAGGTGTAGATTAGGGTTTCAAGGACCTCACAATTGAGATCAGGTGGTTGCACAAATGCATTTTGAATATAAATTCATCCATTTTGGGTAAAGTTGATTTTGAGGCAATTTTTTTTTGTCCAGATAGCCTCCCAAGTGGTACAATTTTTCCATTTTTCACAAAAAAAATATTTTGTAAAATATTTTTCTACAGGTATTTATTAAATTTTTGGGCAAAAATTATAATTATCGAGCTATAGATTTAAAAATATTTTAGGGAAAATATTATTCAAATGTTTTCTATGTTGTTCGGCATCACATTGTTATTATAAATACTTAGAATATGGTGGAACTGGATCATAGCAAGGATTAACTATTCTTAATCAAAATTTATTAGTTCAACCATTGGTTAGGAATCATGTTAAAACAACTTTGTAAGTTAATAATAAAATTTATGAACATAAATATTGTAAACATAGAAGATTGTTAACACAAACTAATTATGTTTGACAAATATGTTTCATCATGTTGAGATGTGAGACTTTGTTACTTAAACATGTTTTATTTATCTTCAAATTACCTTCAATTGGGTAGCACGTTTATAATGAATTCAACATAATGTATTTCCATTTAGTATGCTTTAGACAATATAGGTAATGTTATAAGTTTTATATTGTGTGAGAAAAAAATTTGTGGTATTGTATTGTGTAGAAATGGCCAAAAAAACTAGGGTATGACATAACCACTAACGATTAACATAAATGTTTTCTTGGTTATAGAATGCTAGATTTTTTGCAAAACTTTCATGGGTTTTTCATGCCATAATTACATTTCCTATCATGTATAGAAAAAACCAATATAATAATGAAATCACCTTGTGTGGGAGGTTGACCAAGTATGTGGTAGATAGAATTTTGACCAAGTTGTTTGTATCTAAAACAACAAAAAACTCACTCTATTGAACATACACCAAAATACTAAGAGGGGGGTGAATCAGTATTCTAGAAAATCTCAAACCCTCTAGAGCAAATTGAAACTTAAACTTTACAACACAAATAGAAAAATGAAAGATGAACGCAATGCACAACACCACACAACACCAGATGTACATGGAAAACCCCAAAGGGGAAAACCATGGTGAGAAAAGATGCTAGGAGATACTATCCTAATCCAGCCCCACAAATGAATAATAGTTATATCTTTATTTTAGGGTTACTACCCAAGGAAGCTACTAGTCCCTATAGAAAGGTTTTAGGGTCACTCCCTAGGAAGCTACAACTCTCTGTAAACTTTGTTTTAGGGCTACAACCCAAGGAAGCAACTACTCCATGAACTAAGAAAAAACTCAAAAAATATTACAACATGCCAGTCCTTCCACTATCTGAATTTGGCAGTTAGATTCAATCCTTTTGATGATTGCAATTTTTCTTTTTCCCTTCTCTTTTGATGATTGTAATTTTGCTTTGACAAATCTTCTGCAACTTCTTCAAATGTCTTCTTTGTAACTTACTGGATCACTACTTTTAGCCTTCAAGAAGTTTTTCCTTTGGCTCACTGCCACAAACAAACTATTAGGCACACTCTTCACTTCCCTTTTGTCACAGAGATATGATCAAATTGAATCCAGACAGGATCTACAACTTATTCTCTTTCTCTTTTAGCCACTTACACAAATATCATAATGCACTACACATCCTTGATGACCCACTAGACCTAGATCAACTAGGTTTAAAATATATACATGATATTACATTGATTACATTACATATGTTGGCCTACAACAAAGAATATTACAATTACAGATTGACCAAAGATCAAATAACAACATGAAACATGTAGATGACAAGACCCAAACAAAATACACACAACACCAGGAAGAGGAAAATGCCTTGTGAATTCTAACACATGAATCACCTAGTCCTAAATACTCTTCACAACTTAAATCTTCAATCAACATCATCTGCATGCTTTGCAAATTCAAAATAGGTCAGCCTTAAGCAAGAAAATATGAAACTTGCAGCATGTCTGCCATCACAACATAGGTGGCACACATGAATAATTAAACATTACTTTCACTTCTTCCAAATGAGTCAGAATGACGCATACAACTCCTTCAAACACTCCAAAGACTCTGTGCAACCTTGAACTTGTGGTGCATACCTCTAACATACCCTAGTTGGCCAAGCAAAAGCATAACCCAACAACACCTTCATTCTGAACCACAACCTATTTTGAAGAAACCAAAAAACACCTTATGGGGAAACAAAAAACATCATATGATATTTAGGAACACTCTCATACAACCCTTTCACAACTTCAAATAGTAACAAGTTGGTGCAAGCTAACAAACATTGAAACCAGTCATCAGACAACATAGTCCTAAACTTTATCACTTCAAACTTTCTCTATGGAAGGATTAATGGATTGAAACTTTGGATATAGAACCTTCACAACTTACTGAACTTATCTTATGAACCACAGAACCATATCTACAACAGTGAAGAAATGTTGAGCTAATCTTTGTACCTCTGAGCACCTTCACAGAATAATAGTCATCAACGTGTCACTTTCAAACACATCTTTCTGGAACCCAAATGAACTGAAACTTGGATCACACATTCCCTAACACATCTATCTTCCAAATTTCAAGAGGAAAGCATCACCAACAAAGAAATGCAGGGCATTTCTTAGACTCTGGCAACCAAATAGCCAAACTATAACTCTCTTTTAACATCAACAACACTCTTACATTAACGACAACCAAACTGTAACAATCTCATAAATACTTTTGACATCAACAAAAACCAAGCTTATCAAGTTACAACAATCTCCCCCTTTTCATTGATTGAAAAACCATCCTCATACTACTTTGGTGCACCATCTCTCTCCCCCTTAGGTGCACATTTATTTCTCCCCCTTTGACATCAAGGAAAAAGGGCAAAAGGACTTGCTTTCCCTCTTTCAAGCACGCTTTCTCCTTTTCAAACTCTCCTTTGATGTACATTCTCTCCATATTGAAAAAAATTATAGGCTCCCCCTATTAGCAACAACCACTACGTACTCCCCTTGAGAGGTAGCTCCCATCAGTCCGGGAGTAAATAAAATGGCTTGAATTACCCCCCCTAGATAGATGCACCAACTATACATCTAACAAGAATAAGGGGGAAAATTACCCCTAACTTCTATTGTAGATATTCAAATGCATCTTTTGCAAGAGCCTTTGTGAAAATGTCTACAATCTGATCCTTTGTAGGTACATTCTCCAACTTCACTTCTTTCTTTGCAACCTTCTCTCTCAAAAAGTGATACCTGATTGATATGTCCTTGGTTCTAGAATGCATTAGTGGATTCTTGGAAATATTGATAGCGCTTGTGTTATCACATAGAATGGGAATGGGATAATCATACTTTATCTAAGTGATATCCTTCAATTTTTGTTTCATCCACAACACTTGAGTACAACATTATGTTGTACCAATATATTATTCTTTTGTTGTTGACAAAGATACTAAATCATGTTTCTTACTATGGCATGCAACTAATCTGCTTCCTAAAAATAAAGCACCACCATTGGTACTTCTTCTATCATCAACACAACCAGCCCAATCAACATTAGTATATACACTCAGATAAAATTTAGTACCTTTTGGATACCATAATCCATAATCCGAAGTGCTCTTCAATTATTTAAAGATTCTTTTGACTGCTTTCACATGAGTTTCTTTAGGATTATCTTGAAATATTGCAACCAAACATATTGCTTGCATTTAATATTAGGTCTTCAAGTAGTTAAGTTACGACAAGCTTCTAATCATAGATCTATATATAGACTCATCATCTTTGATCAAATGATAACTATTCACCATAGGAGTACTCATAGGTTTGCAATCTTCCATACCAAACTTCTTCAACATCTCCTTTACATACTTTTCTTGAGAAATAAAGATACCATCATCTAGTTGAGCAATCTGAAGACCAAGAAAGGACAACTCACCTATCATAGACATTTCAAACTCCTTTTTCATTTCTTCAATAAAAGATTTTCATATCTCATCATTTCCACCAAAGATTATATCATCGAAATTTACAACAACTATCAAAATTCTTTCATCCTCGATCTTGAAGTAAAGATTACTATATGTGGTACCTTTCTTGAAAGCTTGTTGAAGCAAGTACTTAAATCCAACCTTGCATACCAAGTCCTATGACCTTGCTTGAGCCCATACAAAGCCTTTTTGATTCTACATACCATGTTTGGTTCTTTCGATAATCAAAATCCATTAGGTTGCTCTATGTAGACTTCTAAGTCTTCATTTAAGAAAGTTGATTTGATATCCATCTAATTTACCTTGAAGTCCTTGTGAGAAGAAAAAGAAAGAAATATTTTGATTGCTTACATTCTTGCTACCGGAGCAAAATTCTCCTCAAAATCAATTCCTTCTACCTGTAAATAGCTTTTTCAGACTAGTCTTGCTTTGTTTCTAACAACTTCTTCATTCAACATATTCCTGAATACCCACTTTATTCCTATCACATTCTTGTTCGCAATCCTTGGAACCAATTCCCAAGTCTGATTCTTCTCAATCTAGTTCAATTATTCTTCCCTTGCTTGTATCCATCCTTCATCCTTGTTGGCATCAACAAATTTTTTTGGTTCTATCTTTGATAATAAATAAAATTTTACTTCTTCACTTTCCTTTGCAAGCCTTCTCCTAGTTAGAACTCCTTCATTCTTATCTCCAAGGATTTGATCTTCTAAATTATTATTTTAAACATACTTGTTAGGGGTCTTATTGTGATTTTTTGTTGTTTCTTCTTTCACTTCAATTTCTTCTTCTTCTTCTTCATTTGAGCAAAGAGGTGCACAATATTTGTACTCCTCAATTTCATTCTGATGTAGATCTTCATCAACCTTAATATTTGTACTTTCAACTATTCTGCCCAATCTTTTGTTGTAGCATTTGTATGCTTTACTCTGAGATGAATATCCAAGAAATATTCCTTCATTAGCTCTTGAATCAAACTTCCCAAAATGTCTTCATCTCTTTTGATGTAGCATTTTCTTCCAAAGACTCTAAAATACTTGACAGTTGCAGGTCTTCCATACCATAACTCATATGGAGTCTTAGTGTTGTTCACTCTTAACAATCCTCTGTTAAGAATATAGACTATAGTATGAACTACTTCTCTCCAATAAACATCAAACAAATTTTCTTCCATCAACATGTTCCTTGCCATCTCTTGAACAATCCTATTTTTCATTTTCACACCCCCATTCTGCTGAAGAGTTCTAGCAATAGATAGATGCCTCTTTATTCCATGTCTTTCACAAAAATCATTGAACTCATTTGAATTGAACTCACCTCCTCTATCAAACCTTAAGCATTTGATCTTAGCATTGATTTCATTCTCAACCATAGATTTGGAAATCTTTAATCTACTAAAAGCATTAGATTTGTCTTTCAAAAATGTAACCCATGTCATCCTGGAGAAATCATCCATGAAAAGCATGAAATACATTTCTCCTTTGATAATTTTTATTCTAGTAGGTCCACACAAATCAATATGTATCATCTCTAATGGTCTAGAGGAAGAATACTCCTTGGACTTGAAAGTTACCTTTGTTTTCTTTCCAAATTGACATTCCTTGCACATAGTACTTGTAGGCCTGATTATCTTGGGCATATCTCTTACTACATGTAATGAGTAGATCTTCACAATATTTTCAAAGTTAATGTGTCTCATTCTCCTATGCCAAAGACAACATTCACTTGCTTTTCCCAAAAGACAAGTATTTACATTGACATCCCTTAGAATGTATATGTCACCACTAGTCCTAGATCCTTCTACAACCAATTTTCTAGACCTTCCTTTTCTGATTTCACATCCTCTTTCATTGAAACTGAAATTGTATCCATTTTTTCTCATTTGAATCACACTAAGAATATTATGTCAGAGACCTTTGACATAAATAACATCTTTTGTTATGTGCTTTCCATCAATACTTATTGTACCTTTTCCACATATCTATATTGATGTATCATCTCCAAGTTTGACTATTCCTCCATTCCACTTCACAAGCTTGATCAACTTTCTCTTATCCCCAATCATGTGATTGGAACAACCACTGTCAATCACCCATGAGTTTTCTGAAATAAGTTCACAAAAAAGTTGAATCTAAGCCAAAAACAAGACTTCATCTTCATTATCTAGACCACTAGAATCATCATCCTTTGAGGAGTAGGAAACTTCCTTGGAGTAGACACTCTTCTTGAACTTATTTCTTCTAGGCTCTTTTTTCCTCTTGTTAGAATATTTCTAGGGAAATTTAGAAGAAAAATGACCAACCTTTCCACACTTAAAACATTTGAAAGGTAGCTTACCTTTGTACTTGTTGGTACCCCTCTTCAACTTCCTTACAAATTTTGCTTCTTCTTCATAAGTGTCATTGTCTAGATCAGATGCTACATAAATTTCCTTCTTAATAGCTTTAAAAGTTGCTTCTTTCTTTGGATCTTATTTGTCAAACTCTCTCATTTCAAATGTAGTAAAGGCACCATATAATTTATACATTGAAATTTTAACTAAATATCTAGCTTCATCAATAGAAGATACTTTAGGACTATAAGCTTTAGGAAGAGATCTCAATACCTTTTTAACTACCACTAGTTCTTCAAGATCTTCACCAAGTCCTCTAATTACATTGACCACTTCATCTACATGAAGCATATATCTAGTAATATCTTCATCTTATAACATTTTTAAGTTCTCAAACTTGCCTCTCTAGATCTAAAATTTGGCTTGCTTTAAATTTATGTCTCCTTCATAGATACCATTGAGTTTATCCCAGACCTCCTTTGCTAACTTGCAGTACATTACTTTCACTAGATTAGAATCTCCTAGCCCACTCAAGATAACATTTTTATCCTTTCCATTATTCTCATAAGCCCTAATTTATGTCAGATCTATTGGAGGAGTAGCGGGAACAACATAACCATCTTTGATTGATTGCCAAACACCAAACCCTAATCAGGTCAAATAGTTTTCTATCCAGAATCACCAAAAAGTGAAATTTGTTTCATCAAACCTAGGTGCCTTGTGAGACCCTTCTTGAGCCATCTTGGATCTTCCTCAAGCTATTAGGCTTCTTCTAAGAAACTAGGATCTAATACCAATTATTGAACATACACCAAAATACTAAGAGGAGGGGTGAATCACTATTCTAGCAAATCTCAAATCCTTTGGAGAAAATTAAAACTTAAACTTTAAGGCACAAATAGAAACATGAAAGATGAACACAATGCTCAACACCACACAACACTAGATGTACGTGGAAAACCCTAAAGTGGAAAAAACATGGTGAGAAAATATGCTAATAGCTACTGTTCTAATCCAACCTCATAAATGAATAATAGTTACAACTTTTTTTTAGGGCTACCAGCCAAGGAAGCTACTACTCCCTGTAGAAAGGTTTTACAGTCACTCCCTAGGAAGCTACAACTCCATGTATACTTTTTTTTAGGGCTAAAATCCAAGGAAGCAACTACTCCCTAAACTGAGAACAAACTCATAAAATATTGCAACATGATAGTCCTTCCACTATCTGAATCTGACAGCTAGGCTCAATCCTTTTGATGATTGCAATTTTTCTTTTTCCCTTCTCTTTTGATGATTACAATTCTGCTTTTACAAATCTTTTGCAACTTCTTCAAATGTCTTCTTTGTAACTTACTAACTCATTGATTTGAGCCTTTAAGAATTTTTTCCCTTGGCTCATTGCCTCCAACAAATAGTTAGGCACACTCTTCACTTCCCTTTTTTTGCAAAGATATGATCAAATTGAATCCAAACAGGATCTACAACTTTTTCTCTTTCTCTTTCAATCACTTACACAAATATCATAATGCATTACACATCCTTGACGACCCATTAGACCTAGATCAACTAGGTTTACAATATATACATGATATTACATTGATTACATTACATATGTCAGCTGACAAAAAAGAATATTACAATTATAGGTTGGCCAAAGATCAAACAACCACATGAAACGTATAGAGGGAAAGAACCAAATTGACTACACACAATACTAGGAAGAGGAACACATCTTATGGATTCCAACACATGCTTAACCTAGTCCAAAAAACTCTTCACAACATTAGTCTTCAATCAACATCATCCACACACTTTACAAATTCAAAATAGGTTGGCCTTAAACAATAAAATATGAAACTTGTAGCATGCCATCCATCACAATGTAGGTGGTACACATGAATGATTAAGCATTACTTGCGCTTCTTCCAAATGATTCAACATGACCCATACAAATTCTTCAAACACTCCAAAGACTTCATGCAACCTTGAACTTGTGGTGCATACCTTTAACATACCCTAGTTGGCCAAGTAAAAGCATAACCCAACAACACCTTCATTCTAGACCACAACCTATTTTGAAGAAACTAGAAAACAACTTGTTGAGAAATAGAAAAAATCACATGACATTCAGGAACACTCTCATAAAACCATTTCACAACTTCAAAAAGAAACAAGTTGGCACAAGCCAATAGACATTGAAACCAGTCACCAGACAACATAGTCCTAAACAATGTCATTTCAAATTTTCTCTACGAAAGGACTAATGACTTGAAAATTTGGATATAGCACCTTCACAACTTATTGAACTTATCTTTTGAATTTCATAACCATATTTTCAATAGTGGATAAATGTTGAGCTAAGCTTTGTACCTTTGTGAGCACCTTCATAGAATCAATACAATCATCAACCTGTCACTTTCAAACACATCTTTCTACAACCCAAATGAACTAAAACTTGGATCACACATTCCCTGACACATCATGAAGTTATCTTCCAAACCATAGGAGGAAAGCATCACCAGTGGAGAAATGTAGAGCATTTCTTAGAGACTTTGGCAACTGAACAACCAGACTACAACTCTCTTTTGACATCAACAACTCTCTTACATTAATGACAAACAAACTACAACAATCTCATAAATTCTTTTGACATGAATGGCAACCAAGCTTATCAAGTTGCAACACACTCACCCCTCACAATAGAACCACTTTCCATAACATTTGAAATTTCGGATGTCATGTGGAAGAGAGTTGGTGTCGAGCCCTTGAGAAGTGGTGACTACAAATGAAATATCAACAGACCCATAGAGATCACACACCAAGATTTATGCTAGTGATGAGGCCCGCAAGGATGAACAAGGGTGGTGATGTTGGAAGATTCCACATGACTCCCATAGGAAAGCTAGCAATAAGCTTTCAAAGAACCCATTGGAGAATCTCAAAGAGGCCACACATGATGGGGAAGATTATTATTGAAAATTTTGGTTTACTCCAATGTCTACACCATTATTTGTCTTATTATCCTTGTTCCACAACTGTCTTCTCCTTCAGTGACTTGATGTTCACATAAATGGCATCTACAAAGGGATGGAGTTGCATGTAGGAGTGGGTGTACACTGAGGAATTATGATGGAAATTAATCAAGTTGTTGGAAAATGATATTATTCCAACTATGGGAGAGATAACAAAGATTATTATTTATAAATTTACATGCTATATTGAAAACATTTATCTAGAACCTCACCCCTCGATTCAACCAACTATATCCATTTGTTGGAACACAAATATCCACTAAGAGGGGGGTGAATTAGTAGATCAATTAAAACATATCTGTTGACGCTTTTAATTAGATTAAACAAACAAATAATCATAATCACACACACAAATACTCATAACAAAATATATACATGGAAAACCCAATATGGGAAAAACTATGGAGAGAATAGCTACTAGGATCTATTTTCCTAATCTAGCCTCACAATAGAACCTCACTGGTTACAAATTTTAAGGGCACCAATCCTAAGGAGACACCAATCCCCTATTTTAGGAGAATCCTCTCCCTAACTAAGCACCAACTCATCTATCTGATGGCACCAACCAATCATATTTACAATGAAAATATGGAGCTACAACTTCAAATTACAAATGATTCAAATGAATCCATTTCAATGTTACAATTTTTTTCTGCAACTACTCATTCTTTGTTGATGTTCACTCAGCAACTCATTTCTCTTCTTTGCCTCTCTGCAAGCATTTCCTCTAACTCTATTGTTACTAGCCTTAGCAACATATCTCTCTTCTCTCCTCATCTCTATGTCTCTACTATGCACTCACTAAACATACCTTGGATAATGAACTTTGTATATGGTCCAAGTCTTCCTTCTCATCGCTTCATCTTACATACAACAACACAACCACACTCAAATCTCTATTTTGATAGACTTATCTCATGTCAAACTTCATCAACAAGCATTCCTTGCCTTGAGCCATGCGCCACCAACCTAATTCAATATATTTTCTATTTTTGGCATATGGTAAATCTAGGATTTTATTTGCACTTAATGCTAATTCTTTCATAATTGATCTCTTCTAGATTTATAGTTATTTTTGCATTAATGGAGGTCATCCATTCCTTCCAATCATCAACAACAAATTAGTTGAAGCAATTACTTCATTTTTTGTGCCTCATATCTAATTGTCTAAACTTGGAGTTCCACTATTTTGCTACTCTGCAATTGTAAAAATCAAATCTTCAAATTTTGCTCATTGATCTCTAGCATCACACCATTATTAGACGGTTATCACTTAGCCATCATGACAATAACTATCCCTAATTTTTAAATTTAAATCATTGCAAAAGCATAGGAGTCTAGTTCAAATGGGTACCAAAAAGAATTTTCTCGTTGTTGAGCCACCATTCAATTAGAAGCTTTAAATGTAGTCATAGATCCTTAATGATTCACAACAAAGATGTGAATTAGGTGAATCAATCAATATTTTCCATGTGTCTCATTCCCATATATCCACATTGGTCAACCCTAGTTAATGCAAGCATATTCCATGAAATGGCAGAAATATTCCTTTATTTATGGCAATATTTCATTTCCTTTCCTTTAGGGGTTGGGAATCACTAATAGCCTTTACTTCATACTTTAAGTGCATTGAAGAGCTTAGGAAGTAAGCTTGAACACCAATGTTTGATGCTCCTTGCACCTGTTAGGGTTCGACCATCAGCCTTACCCTTTACCTTCTACCTTCCTTCACTCCATCACAAACCATCACACTAACCTCTAAAACACCGAAGCATGAAACTCTGAAAAGTCTTTGAGATGTCAAATTTCAAGATTCACTCTTCCTTCTTACCACTTACATTCCTTTGTGTTAAAGTGTAAGCCTTCCCTCCAACCCGTGAACACCAAATCCATTTCAAGTGTCGAGGTTTGGGGTTCCTTCATAGCCCTTTCATCACTTTTTGTTAAGGTGTAAGCCTTAATGTTGAAACCCAATGCCTAATTCCTTTTCAAACTTCACTTAATTTGAACTTCATTTCCTCTATGCAATTGGTACAAGGTATGAACGAAGTGAATGTAGTCTGAAACCTTTCAAACTTAGCACTTTCTTTTCATCATTTCTTTGATGCATGTGATATAATATATGACTGAAGACCAATTTTCAATCACCTACATTAGAGAGTAAGCCTCAAGCCTAAAGTCTAAAGCCTAATCAGACTTAGATAAAAATGAATAACTCTTTATTTACTTAGAAAGTGATATAGGGAAAGACTGATGCCTGAACTTCTACAACACTTCAAGGCTTGCTTCAATGATTCCCTTTTGAAATCAATCAACAATCTCCCTATCAGATATCACTCAGATCTCCTTTTGACATCAATGACAATCAATGTTTCAACACCATTGAATATGGAGGTTGCCTAGGTAGAGTGTGACTTGTTTGGAGGTGGTAGGCCTTATGGAGGTTGAGATGGGTGGGGTGGGAGGCATGAAGAAATAGAAACCTCTCAAAGATGATGAAATTCCAATTTGGATGAAGAGTGTTTGGATCAAGTAGAGTGGTTGTGAGGTATTAGGGAGGTCATTGTTGGAGTAATATTCTCCAATGCCTTGTTGCCTAGTAATGATGTGGTGATCACACAAATGTGTTGGTGAAGCCTAAATGGGGCATGAAGAAGGAAGTCAAAAATTAACTTCAATAGGCATAGAAAATAGAGGATATGTATGCAACATACATTGGTTTGATGGCCACGCCACCCTCTTGCAACAATACCAATGCCTTTTACTAGGTCACACTACCTAAAAAAAGAGATAGGTTGGAGAGGTGAAGGTCAATCCTTCTTTTTGCAGAAGAGGTGTAATTTCTTACTCCTCTTTGCTTCTAGGTTGAGAATGCCAAATTTCATTCAAATGAGTTGATTGAGCCTTGAATATGGAGGCATCCTGAGATTTGAAAATCACCAAACTTTCCACGAAATCCTACAAATCATTTACAAATTTTGACCAAACAAGTTGATAGGCCACAAATTCTCTATAAATAACAATTTTATGAGCACCCAAAAGATGCCACAATGTGCCAAAATGGCCAAAAAAATTATATAGAATGAAAAATATATCCTAACAAGTAGATTGGCATAGGGAAAAATGGTCCTAGGCTAAAAAATTTATTCTTTACAACTCTTTTGAAAATAGGCTCAATGGCCAAAAAAGTGCAAAAAATGAAAATTATTGAATTTGATGAAACAAAAGGTATTTTTCATTTCTTGAGCCTTCTTGACACTATGGTGCTATTTGTTTGGCTCTATGACACTTCTTTGATCTGGATATGTCTAGGATTCACCTTGATGTGGGAAGAAACATGCTATCATGGCTTAGATACCATGTTGGAGAATGCCAAGATCAGAGAGCTCAAAACAGACTTCCACAAGTGAACAAAATAAGAATAATAGTATGTCTATCAATATAAATTGAAGATTGTATAATACAATGATCAAGCCTTGCTTATATAGGAAATGATGAGGGGGTGAGAAGGTAGGAGTGAAACTCTAACTACCCCTCCAAAGATGGAACACTTGTGAGCTCACTTGATAAGTGGGTGAGAAAGTGTCAATAAGTGTCTCAAGTCATGACACATGTCTTAACCATATGAAGTGATCAAAAGAAACCTAAGTAAACTTAAGCTAGTTGTGAATAGGTCAATCCTAGAAAGATGATTAGCTAACTAGGGATCATAATGATTCTATTTACACTAACATAGTTTAGGGTTGATTTGTAAATTCTACTAGTCCTAATTACTATAAATGAAAAATTACTAACTTGTGAAAGAAATATAAATGAACTAAAACATGCTTAGAAATTTTGAACTTTAGCACCATCCTTGACAATTGCACCAAAAATTTAGTATTCCCTCTATGTTCAATCAATTAATGTAGATAATACATACATAAACTTAATGAACCAATGTAGTATTCCCTCTAATGTCTTAGAGGTTTTTCATTTAAATTATCAACTAGGGGATCGTAATCTTGAGATGGCGTCGACACTGTATATGCAACTAATAATCCTAAAACCTCCTAAGCAATTGTGTATAGAAAAGTAACATAAGAAAATCTAATTAAAAACAACTTAATTGAAATAATTGTATCTATAAATAGATTCAACTAAATAGATTCAGATAAATAAGAATTGTTGTGGGTAACTATAATAACTACTACATGTAATTACTCTTGTAAGGACGTTAACTTGATGACTCAACTATGTTGTAGCTTATTGTATTGACAATTAATTGTTCATTCTCAACTCAACGGACTATAAATCAAGAAAATACAATTTAGTAAATTATTCTACTACAATTAATAATCTAACTTACAAGGAGTATTAAAGTACCTCAAGTGGCCCTTGCTTGTGTTGTTGCAGTCCCACAATATCCTTCTTCAAGTCCTAACTTAGAGATTCATGGAAAATGTTGTATTTTTCTTTATTATAATTTGAACATACAAAAACTTAAGAATAGAGTATCTAATCAACAATACTTATATTCAAATCTACTTCATACAAAAATATCTAGCTATCTCGATCTCTCACAAGATCAGACATATATACAATATCTTTGAGAGTCCCATCATTTTTGGATTGAAAATAAATTGTAAGCAACTCTCAAATCTCACAAAAACATAAGAAGAGGATTGGGTCTTATTTTAAACAGTAAAAAAAAATATAGTGGAGATAGGAGTGTAAGAATATTATAAAGACTCTACATATTTAAAGAATACATGGTTAAAACTAAAGTTGTGTCTAACATGGTAAAATTTATTGCAATCCACTAACCACTATTACTACAAATATATTCTTTCCTACATGACCTAATGATAACATAAAGTAAACAGATGGAATAATCCATAAGAAAATTATTTTCACAATCCCCAGTCAATGCCTCCATCAACTTCAAGAAATTTCACATGTTGTATGTGATCACCTTCTCTAATTGTGACAAACATGTATCCTTTTGCTACAGGTTTTTAGTCCCTTTGTTGCAGGTTGAAAATTCCTTCATTGCAAGGGTTAGTTTATTCCACCAAAGGCATCTTTTCATCCTTAACAACCATAATCAACATAAGACTCTATTAAATCTCATAAACATTTACAAATCTACATAATCATTTATCAATATAATATATCATCTTTAATGCTTTAAATACTTAAAATATATAGAAGGGTTTGGGAATGTCTTTGAAACTTATCAAAAATATGATAAAAATTATGAAACTAAACAAGGAAAAAAGGACAATCTTAAGACTCATCAACTATAACCACATTGAAGAAACTTCAAGCTTGTACCTCAATATGAGCATCTAGTCCCTGAATGGTTCAAATTAAAATTTATTTAATTTTCTTACATCCCTAATCTCCAATCTCTATATTAAAAAAATATGAAGTCTTGTATTCTTGAATTTGATATGTATGCACAATCCTCCTTCATCGAGGACTTAACAACCTATAAGAGAAGATGGAATATATATGTTTCAATTACGTATAAATAAATTCTTACTTTATTTATAGTGTTCACTTTCCTTTTAATTCTCCTAATTCACATTCTCCTAAATTAAATAAACAAAAAACCCTAACCGTGTTTATTTAATTAATCTTCACTAATCCTGATTAAGAATTAGAGAACATTTCTACAAATTTTTGTGTGCCACCTCATAAAGGTCACATGAAAATAAATAAGCCTAATTATTAATTAGAATTATCCTCACACACTTCCACCAATGAGAAAAAGCACATGGCTTTATTCCCCCACACTTCCAACAAATTTGGAGCACATGGGTCTTTGTTTCACACACTTGGAATCCCATACATTTGGCATGCTTAAGGGATTCTCTTCACACACATGGCATCTTGTCCTTGGTCAAGGGGACAACATCCTAATTCCTTTCATCTCCACCATCTATCTTGTCTTGTTTGAATCTGAACCGTTGATAGGTGCCACCTCACAAAATGTTTGAGAAACCCTATAAATACAGCCTCTTGCCTTAGCATTTATCATCCACCTTTTGAGTAATGTTATAATGCTATTTTGAAATACAAATTGGACAAGTGTTATAATGCCATTTTCCATCCACACTTTGAGTATTGTTACCATGCAGGTATTTCATAGGAGCTTAGAGCTTTCATGGAGTCTTATACTTAGCTTTCATATCATGTGTTACTTTGCATTCTCATCTTAGATTAATTAATTGCTTCATAGTTACATTTTATCATCTCCATTGCATCATAGTTACATTTTAGGTTAGTTTTATTTTTTGTTGCATTTAAGCATATGCATAATCATGGATAGTTCACTATAGTTGCATATCATCTCACTCATCTCCACTTGTTCATCTATCATCAACATCATCCTTTGTTTATCATTGCATCCATTATCCTTTCCATTGTTTTGTTTCATTTAGGAGCATACCACTAATCATTCCAACACACATTTTCATACCACTAATCCTTCCACCACACATTTGCACATAGAAATCATCTTAGCTTGCATATTAAGCATCAAATCTCATTTTCTAGGTAGTCATTTTAGCAACCTTTGTGCCCATAGAAATCTGAGGGCCAAACGGTTTCATAAATCCCTATAAATAGAGAACAATGATATGTATTTGAAAGTTTTGATTGTATTACGAATAGATTAGTTTTACTTGCTTCAAACTTTGAATGTAAACCATCTCATTAAGGTTTGTGTTGACATTAGAATAACTCACTCTACACATTCGACACGTGCACAACTACTATTCACTCTTTTGAATTCATGTATCCAATGAGGATGAAGAGAAACACCAAGTAGCAATTCCATGTAAAATATTCTTTGGATATGTACCTCATCATCTTTTGTTCCACTTCACCTATCCTCCATTGAAGTCAAATCTCAATGTCATTCAATTGCAGATGAATCCCAAGGATGTAGTTCAATATAAAGAGCTACATAATTATTTCTATTGCATGTCTCTCTTAAGAAGAATTGAATGAATTACCTTATAATTCAAAAAATATGTAATTTATATACTAGATAAATAATACATTTATCTTTTCAAAGACTCTTAGTTAGGATGCAAAAGCAACATTCATATCTATCATTAGGAAATATCGATATATATATATATATATAACTGTGGCATAGATAGATATATAATTTTTATTCAAGATATAAAGTAGAAGTGAGTTCATTCATTTTTTTACTATTGAAAGTTGCTTGGTATCTCTCTGGAGGTGAAGCAAGGGCTTAGTCCAGCCAATAGATAGGGACTGCCACTTCTTAAGTATTAGATTCTTTTTCAAATTGAATTTCATGTTATCATTGAGACTTCATTGGATTAATTTCATTTTCAACAATAGTTATTGTCTATTGTAATTTATGTTTTCATTAGATTCATTTAATTTTCAACAATAGTTATTTTTTGTTGTAATTGATGATTTCATTAGATCAATTTATGTTCAAGCAAAAATTAGAAGGAATGAATAGGTATTTAGTCAACTAGTCCAATTATTGTCAAGTAGTTAGGAGTAGAATGCATGTTTGAAATTTGTTAGGTGAACTACTAGGTAGATGTCTACTACAAATAGCCATGGACATACCCCAAATTTGACAGTTAGGTATAAAACTCCATTTAATTGTAAGGCGGACAATGACCCTTTTCACTAATGCATTTATGGAATGTCTTTAATTCCTTTTAGTAGAACTATCCACCATTATCTATATTAAGCACTTTGATTTTCCTATTGTTCTTATTCTCAACTCAAGCTTTAAATTCCTTGAACTTAAGAAATACCTCAAACTTTATTTTAAGAAATAAACCCAAGATTACCTAGAATTTAATTGTTAAGGAAAGTTATCTAATATAGACATTTACCAATGGACTTGATATCCATGAGACAAAAACATTATTGTGTATCACCTTTAAAATCTTCTCTATCCTTGTACTTTTAGAGACAAAATACACTCTATTGTATTTTCCCAACACACAATGTTCACAAAATTCAAATCCAATAAAATAATTAATAATTCTATCCACCATATATTTACTCACCAAGGTTTTAAAACATTTTTCACTCAAATGACCCATCTTGAGATGTCACAACCCTAATTCAAATTGAGTTTCATTGACATACCTAGACAATGTTACCATGTTACACTCCCTTAGCAAGCACAGTTGCCTCTTTCCAATGTGCAATATTTACCATCAAAAGTAACATGTGTCCTAGAGTCAATCATCTTAAACTTAAACATAAGATTTTTAGCTAAACTTGAAATATGCATAACATATGAAAGCGTATTCACTCTTCCATCCATGAAGGCTACCTTTATCTTTCATTAAACTGTTATCTTCAATAAGTTATGATGAAGGAGCATCCAGGGTTTAAGAGCAATCTTGCATCACCCAAAAAATGTTGTTTCTTTTCAATAAGGGCTAAATTTGGTAGGGTTACTATTTTTGTAAGTTTGCATTTATGCACAGTTGGACACGAAATATTACATAGACCTCCAAAATGGTAAATTGAATCCAATGGTGAAGAAATCACTTCAATACCATTTGTCATTTGAGAGATTAAAATTTTAATTTTCTAAAATCCTAGTAAAATCTTCGAGGTCAATTTTGAGGCACTTAGAGGCTCCGGATGGGCTTAAAAATTGGTGGAAAACAAAAGTAGTTGGCCTTTAGGCCCTACAAAATTTCTTGAGAACTTTTTGAAAAGGTATTATAATAGAAAATTTGACAATCAGATCAATAGTTATGACCCCGCAAAGTTGTAATACCAAAATTAATAAAATTTCAAAATATCTTCCTGAGGAAGTTACACTTTCTAGAAGATTCTAAGGTGGTTACACTTTCCAGAAGATTCTAGGGTGGTTACACCTTCCAAATAAAGGATGTAAAGGGGGACTACAGAGGGGAGGAAGAGCAAAGTAGATGGTGGCTTCGATTTGCAGATTTGCAAATTTATATAATCAGAAAGCCCATGTGATGGCAAATATAATGTTGTAGTTTCATTTTCATTTCAGTGATAATAGAACATATTTTCTTTCCTTCTTACATTTTGTTTGTGCCATTATCTATTATTTTTGTGAGTTTTAGATTGTAAGGGGAGTACCCTTCATCAAGTTATTATCATGGAAAAAACTTAACCTTTGTTATAGTTTGGATATTCAAAGTACCAATCTCTATGTGATGGCATATGATAATATGCACCTAGGTCAAATAATTAAGTCATCAACAATGGAATTAGATAAAATTAAAGCATCACTACTATACTCATAATATGAGGATCTATGAGAATAATCATCCTTCTTGGATTTGAAATCCTTCTTAATGTGATATTTTTTCCATAATTCTAGTGTTTTACATTTGATTTACCTTGAGATTTCAACTTACACTTTTCTTTGAACTTCTCCCCCATTTTTTTACCCCCTTTCTCCTGAGACCTACATCTAGAAACTAGGGAATCAAGTGAAGTTTTATCCATGGAAATCTTTCTAATTTTTTCACTTAATAAAATGCCAATGAAATTCTTGTGTTTTAGTGAAATAGCATTATTATTGATTGACATTATCAATTTTCCATTTAATCAATTAATAAACAAAGTAATATAATGAATTTATCCTCTTCTTCCATTTTAAATCCTATTAACACAAGTTGAAAAAGTATCATATTAAAATTATTTAAATGATTAATTACTAAGTTTCCTCTCATTTTAGAGAATACATATTTTTTAAGACAAGTTTATTAACAAGAATTTTTGACTGATATTGTAGACATCCAAATTTGACCACTTCCATATGGTCAAACTCATCTCCTTATTCATCCCTTTACTCGCATATTTCATTCTCTTTGTCAGTATTAATTAAATCACTCATTTAATTAATATTTCATCATCTATATAAGGTTCCTAAAGTATTTAATTCAATAATTAAATACTTTTACCTTTTACTTATTTCCTCTCTAAATTAAATAAATACATCAATTTATTTAATTTAGTCATGTGACCTCTTTGAATGTAAGTCAATTTTTAATTCCTCTTTTTCTCTTGTATTCTCACATCTTCCATAACCCTCTTCTAATATGGATTAATTTAATTAATTTTGGATTAGGATGTGCACATATTAATTAAAAATTAATGTCATATCCTCACATCTTCCAATTTCTCCTTAATCTTTCATTAATCCTATTAATCATGTGTTTGCACAACCTTAATCAAAGTCATTAGACACATTTAGCATGCCTTTTTAGTCAACCTTTTCATTTGTCTTTCTTAGTATTAACCTTCTTTCCCATGTGAATTTAAAATTCACATTTATTCCTCTTAGAATCCCCTTTTCCCATGCATCTTCTAGAATCTTTGACTTGTCACATCAAATCACATGTGGACAAGTGTTTCCCTTTTTGGAACCTTGTCTTGTCCATGAGATTCTTCCAAGCATGTGAATTTTTAATTCAAATTTATTTTCTCAACTACTTTCCTCTTCCCCATGGAGATTTTTGAGGACTACTAAAATTCCTCTTATGTCACTTTCCAACCATTTGGGAACAAGAACATGCCTTATAAAAAAAAATTCTTATCTCTCAATGTACTTTCAAGGTACATGTCCTTCCACATCACTTGTCCTTATTCTACCTTACTAACACATCATCACTTCCTAAGCAACTTCACATTCCACATGTCAATATGTGAGGGTTTGTGAGTCATCAACTCACCATAGCCCTTCATCTTGGCCTTGTTGGCTTAATCTCAATCATTGAATTCTTTAGAGAATTCAAATTCTTCTATAAATATCCCTTATTTTCTCTCATTTAGAAACCTTATGCATTTGACACCAAACTCTTTCCATTTTTTTATTTGAATCCATACTTAGCCATTTTGCATATTTGCCTTCACCATAGCACTTGAATCTACCACTAATCCACTTTCAACTACCTTGCATCCACTTTTCATCTCATTTGCCATCAAGAGGAGCATACACAACATCTAAGATCAAAGGGCCAACAAAGGGACAACTTGACAAGGTATAATTGTTTTTATTTCATCTTCTTTGTTCAAGTTCGACGTTTTACTCAATCTTGGGGTGTGAGGTGATTTTCATTGTTTTTTGCATTATTATTGTTGCTGCATATTTTCTAACAAGGATTTTCACCTGGTCCCACTGGGCATGCCAGAAATTGGAAGATGTGGAGATGTAACATTAATTTTTAATTAATGTGTGCACATCCTAATCCAAAAATAATTAAATTAATCTAGATTAGAAGAGGGTTATGGAGGATGTGAGAATGAGAGAGAAAAAGAGGAATTAAAAATTGACTTAAATTCAAAGAGGTCACATGGCCAAATTAAATAAATTGATGTATTTATTTAATTTAGAGAGGAAAGAAGTAAAAGGTAAAAGTATTTAATTATTGAATTAAATACTTTAGGAACCTTATACAAATGATGAAATATTAATTAAATGAGTGATTTAATTAATAATAACGAAGAGAATGAAATAGGCAAGTAAAGGGATGAATAAGGAGATGAGTTTGACCATATGGAAGTGGTCAAATTTGGATGTCTACATTTTTCCCCTCTTCAAAATGCTATTAGGATAATAGGGTTTCGAAGAAAATAAAATGCAGATGCCTCTATAGAGGAAGCGACTAGAAAAGAGATGCCCCAGCATGGGAGAGGCTTCGTGAGCTGCCCAAACAGAGGGAAATGGAAGGGGATGCCCCAGTCTTGCAAGGGAAGGCCCATGATGGAGGAATGGGGAAGAATGGTAGGGTATGCCCCCTCGAGAAGGCGGACAGGGGAGGAAAAGGGGCCTTAGACGACTTCTCAAAAGTACCAAGTGGTATATGTCATTGGAAAGAGCATGAAAAATGGAGAAGATTGGCTTTTGAACAGAGTCAAATGGAAGCACAATTTACAAATGGTGGCCCCAAGAAGATAGAGGGAGAATGAATTAGTTGGAGGTAAAGATTTTTTAAATAAGGGGTAAGAAATACCCTTTATTTAGAAAGGTAAAAAGGGGGGAAAGTTACATAAGGTAATTTTATGAATTACCTCTCCTCATTTGAACAGTTGTTAGTTGAGGAAGAAAGGGAGGAGAAGAGAGGGAGAGGACCAAAGGGCACAATGTCGAATGACTATGACACTGATATTATCCATCGAGCGGACGAGGTGCGGATATTCTACAGCCATTGCACCATGCCACGCTAGGTTAGCCCCAAACCCAACTTCATGATTTTTATTATGTATTTGATATTTTAGTGAAATTTGAAAATATGGGTTTAAGTGGGGGGGTAGGTTAGAAAAGTGGGTAGTTGGCAAAAGTTAGATGTCATCAAGGGGTGGGGAGAATCGCCTATGAGAGGAAATGGGAAGATAAGAGGTGATGAACATGCCCCAGTAGAGGGAAAGTTAGCCCAAGGGAAAAGGGTAGGAAAAGGTGGTTGAGCCCCGCAAAGGGGCATACCCACCTTCCCAACAACAGATCTGCCAAAGGTGAGTCTGCCCATCCGAGGGCGGGTCCGCCCCTTGGTGAGGTGGGTCCACCCTGGTTTGGGTGAGTCCGTTGATGGCTAGGGGTGGGTCTGCCTGTGCTCAGGCAGGTCTACCCCCAGATGAGGAGGGTCTTCCCATGCTCAAGCGAGTCCGCCCATGAATAGAGAAAGCTCGCCCAGGCCTAGGCGGGTCAGCCTGCGGATGAGGCGGGTCCACCTACAACCAAGGGTGGGTTTGCCCGCGGCTAGGCAGTTCCACCCCAAGCTAGGAAGGACCGACAAGGTGAGGGAGAAGGAAAATATAGGAGTAGGGGGGCAAAGATGAGAAAGAAAACTCGGGAATAGGGACAAAAAGGAAAAAAGAAAGAGAAAATGAGAAAATGAGAGAAATACTGACATAGTTGGCATGACATGGATGTAGGACTTTGACAGATTGCAAATGCCTGAGAGGCAGTCTAAAGTACTGAAGATTTGCATAGCGGCCATGAATGGCATGAATCACAAGGAACTAGCATAGGAAATACTATTACATATGCTATCATACCTGACTATTAAGGCCCACCAAGCCATGCTGACAGCATTGATAGAGCATTCAGATTCAGCTATGTCGACATTTCATCTACCGAAAGGGGAGATGACAGTGAACTTAGAGGATGTTTGGAGGATTCTGAGGCTCCCCATAGTAGGACTCCTAGTCAACGAGTGTCAAGTAGAGGGGGAGGCACTGGACGAGTCTGTGTAGGTCGTGTTCGGTGGAGATGAGCTACCGATTCAACGACAACAGCTAGATGTGGATAGATGTCTCTCCTGTAGGGTGTCAGCATTGTCCCTATATCTAGCAAGATTGATCAACAAGATCTTGATTCTAGACAAAATTAGTTAGTTCATGTATCTCAGGTTTGTGGAGGTGATTTGACACATTGTTGAGGGCCGAGAGGGGCAGTTTGCATTGGGGACCTGTTTGTTGGCACAGTTGTATAGGGATATGCATGTGATATGCTATCGGGAGGTACTAAGCTTGACACACATTACACTGCTATAGGTATGGGCCTAGGAGCATATTAGGATTATCAGACCAGTTGTGGTGAGAGGAAGAGTGGAGGATGATAGAGCACTAGTAGCTTGGGTGTGGAGGACAAAGGCTAGAGCGATACTGCAATATGAGGGATTCAAAGACATGGATGCATGGAGGAGGCTATTTGATGTGTTGTCAATAGAGACGATAGTGTGGTGACCATACATGCTATGACAATTTAGGGAGTGGAGGGAGGATGAGGTTAGGCACAAAGATTATTTTTGCACCCGATGTTATGTTATTGGGAAGGATCCCTGCATAGTTGAGTTACATAGACTAGACTGAGTGACAAGGCAGTTTGGGGTGAGGCAGGATATTTCGCAGGGTCGAGAGATGTTCTGGTGGATTATGCAAGAGTGGCCATGGAAGGATGAGATTGATCCTAATGCTATGAGGGAGGAGAGGAAGACACTGTGGTTAGTGCCATATCCAGGTAGGAGAGTTGGGCAGAGAGATGGAAGGATGACAGATCGATATGCCTAGTGGATTACTCCAGTGGTTTCGATTGAGGAGGCATTAGGTTTTGGATCAAAGGATGAGAGATGATTGGTAGTTGAAGGGAGGAGACAACATCTGCGAGGACAGCAGAGGGGAGGACAACAAGGAGGTGGATAGGAGGGAGGAGGATAGGGGGCAGTTGGAGTAGCAAGAGAGCCAATGAGGGTGGCCAGGAGGAGGAGATGGCGGTGGAGAGTCCAAGGAGGGGATGAAGCATAGGGAGGAGGAGAGGAGGCCAGGGCCATGGATTAGCAAGATAGGGGACATGAGGCTAGCGCAGCCATAGGAGGCTGGTAGAGACAGAGATAGGAGGAGACTGAGGCCACTGGAGATCAAGAGAGGATGATTGGGAGGAGGAGGAGAACCTCGGTGGTGATTGATGTGGGTGAGGAAAAGGTAGAGGGGGAGGATGAGTGGGAGGAGCCAGAGGTGATGGACATTGACATGGAGGTACATGATATCCCTCCACTATCCATGGCACCACCTATAGGAGAAGATCCAGCAGTGGTACTAAGAGGGGCCTTGGAGAGATTGTGGCCCAGCAAGCAACGACTACGGTGGTCAGAGGTAGAGCGAAGGAGATTAGAGACAGAGGTGAGCGACCTATAGGCATAGATTATTAGGAGCAAGAGGGATTACTCAGATCTAGCCATGATAGTGATGGAGATGGAGAGGAGTCTACGGAGAGAGAGATGAGCCATGAGATAAGGTGATCAATCTACACAGAGATAGATAGGCTGCGAGCAGAGGTTTCTAGGGAGCATGAGGATGGAGAGGTAGTGAGATGGGAGAGGGACCACCTAATGGAAAAGAAGGTGGTACAACAAGCTAGAGGATAAGTAGATGTTGGAGCAGAGATAGGGAAAGTTCCTGCAGAGATTAGGGTGGAGGCAGTGCAAGATGTGGAGGATTTGCGGAGGCAAGTGGAGCGGCTATGGATAGAGAGTGGATTTGCGAGGAGAGTGAGATGAGCTCTAGGATAGAGTGTATTGTTTGGAGCAGACAGTCAGAGATATGGGGTTTATGTAGGTGAGAGAGGATGAGATGAGGGGTCAGGTACATGTGATGCAAGCATAGAGAGATGTAGCACAAGCACAGGCGCAGGCTCTAGAGGTGGAGAGGGATGTAGCCCTGGCACGAGTTCAAGTGTTATAGAATGAGAGGGCGGTGGTAGAGACATAGGTACAGTCTCTTCAGAGAGAGATGAGGCAGTGTCATAGGTATCAGCTCTTCAAAGAGAGTGAGATGTAATAGAGTTGAGATTACAGGCACTGCAGAGGGATAGGGATGCAGCAGTGGCTCGAGAATAGGTTGCACAAAGGGAGAGAGATGTCGCAGAGGTGCAGATGTAGACACTGCAGGGAGAGAGGGATACAACAGTGGCTCAGGTGTAGGTAGTACAGGTTGAGGGTGATGAGGTAGGAGAAGACATATAGGGATTGTAGGCATAGTTGTAGGTTGCACAGGCTGAGAGGGATAGGGTTACAGAGAAGGTACAGTAGTTGAGGTTGACACAAGAAGCATGGGGGCAGGAGCGGAGAGCCATTAGTGTGGATCAAGATAGATACAGGAATAAGCAGAATGTCAATAGATATTAGGTTGGGCAAAGATGATTATATGCAGGAGGTGACCTACTGAAGGTGTGCTTATGAGAAGGTAGTTTCAGATCTAACGCAACACACAACGCATTATGTCAGGCAGGTACCTCAGATGTTGACACCATCCCAATCATTAGGGACATGTACCAGAGGGTATAGTGACTTTCAACCAACTGCTCCTCACATGGTGGTTATCAGGGGACTCCTAGCTGTGATTATCAGGGGACTCCCACATGCCGAGGGCCAGTGCCTGATTCTCCTCGGAGATCAAACATGGGCAGCTCATAGTAGAGCGGGCAGAAAGTAGGTGACAGGATACAAGTTTTTTTGACAAGTGCAGGATGGAGACTTAGTACATATCAACAAGGAGTAGATGTGATCTACATCCTTGGATGTGTACTTTATTTGATGATATATATGATGGATATGTATTTGATTATGTTTTAGACATGATGATGAGATGGACATTGTATTATTTTGATTATGAGATGCGATAGTCCTCATTGACACTATGCGTCATGTTTATGTGATAGATGGTTTATGTTATGCATATGATTATATTTTTATGCTCTTATTATGGATAATGCAATGTATGTACATGTGTATGATTATTTATGTTTATTTGGATGATTATATTTCTATGCATGATGTTGGTGATGATTTATTTATGTTGATGTTGTTGTGTATATGATGTATTAATGTTTATGACACAGGATGGGATGAATGTTTGGTATGATATGTAATTATTATAGACCTAACAATGTATTTTGTAGGTGGTGATGCATTTAATGTGTGAATGTTATTATGGAAATGTATGGATTAAAATGAACCTAAGATGCTCAATCTAGTTAGTCCATTATGCATATGGGATAAAGTATACTGGTCCTATGATGCAACATGCAATATGAATGGAAAATGGACTTATCTATGAAAAGCAATTCAAACATAAGTGTCAATAAGGACTTGCATGGGAATGTGGGTAGATGATAGGTGTGGTGTGGGTATGATACTACACCTGTCAAGAACCATTAGTATCCTGAGAAGAAAACAAAGGGAAAGAATCTAAGCTTGCACAATCGAAATCCTAAGTCATGGGTTAGGAACAAGAATGAATGAGGGATTCATCCAATGAAATGAAATGCAATCATGAATGCAATTTTCCATCTTTGGATCATTTATTTTTGATATAGCGACACGATCTACTAGGGTATATGAAACCAAGGCAAGTTAGCATCCAATGCATAAAACAAACACCGCAAACAAGATTATCCCAACACTCCAAGGTCACAAAGACCTTGGTCGAGCTAGGTATTAGGATGACCACAAGCACAAAGGGATGTCCCCAACGTAACATAAGATCTTAGAGACCCTATTGGGTACTACGTGGGAACAACCCAACAAACAACAACAATAGACCACCAAAAGAGTGCCCCTATATTAACCCATCAAAACGCACCATAATATGATAGATTATGGCAACCTTGACTAGTTGTAATAAGAAGCTCAAACAATAAACAAAAGCCAAAAGCATTAAAATATCACAATCAAATTCAACATCCCTTGCCATAGGATCACAAGGGTGGATGGGTTTGATGAGGTGTTAGGAAGGATGCATCCTAGTGAGACCAATGATGGATACTAAACTAAGATGTCCCAGGTGACGTAGGATTTTTGTCATTAACCAAATCTTTTAACACTAGAGGATCCTGATTGTGAAGAACTAGTTGGATAAGGGCACTCTTGATAACATGACACAAGAGACCAAAAAAATACCAACACAAGACTGACACACCCTAAAGACCTAGGGGCTCAGGGGCTGATCAAAGATTAGCCTTGCCTACATGAAAGCACATAGTCCTCATAATTCAAGAAAAGACTATGGATAAACGCGAAAAGAGGACTCATGGAAACTAATGAGATGATGACAAAACAAAGAAGAGTAAAAAAAAAAGGAAAGGAAAAGCCCCAGGGGAAGATCAAAAGATCAACCTTGCCTACGTGAAAGTGCAGGGGCAACATAGTTCAAAAAAAAACAAATGACAACTGACCATGGATAAAAGCAAAAAGGAGACGATGAAGACAAATGATGGATGACCATCACAGGATGGTAAAAATGCCCCAGGGGAAGATCAAATGATCATCCTTGCCTATGTGAAATTGTAGGGGAAATGTAGTTCAACAAAGGATGAAAAGATCAACATGATAGGATGAGGCCTAGATGGAGACCAACACGATGGATGATCCTAGATGATGACACAAACTGACTAACAGACAGACAAACGACATGAGCTCAAATTAGGATAAAAATATCAGGATGATGGATAGCCAATGTGGATTGTTCAATGTTCAATCAAAATATATACCAAGTGGCCTAGGATGGGATGGGAGAGGATGTTAGGATAGGATGGATGAAGTCATAAAGTAACTAGGATGCAAGGTAGATAATAATTAAGCCCACTACGGATGATGTCTATTACCAGGTTTTCACCACCTGTACTTATCCAAGGCGCCACCAAGGGTGGTCTTCACCATAGGACAATTTTATTTCTCTTTACTATTTTTGCATTTTTTTACTTCTTCTTTTTTGAATTATTATTTTATTTATTTTTTGACAATTTTCTACTTTTTTTGGATTTTTTGGATTTTGTATTTTTGTGCGGATAGGGTCACCAAGCAGACTTAGGTATAAAACCTTTTTAGATGCATGATGCTAATAGGCTCTTCTAGGGGCTCTCCTTCAAGGGTCATGAGTTTGTATGCCCCGGATCCATACTTTGTGGTGATGATATAGGGACCTAACTAGTTTGCTTCAAACTTGCTTTTCTTATCCCAATCCTGCTAAGTGTGTTGATTCTCTTTAAGGAAAATGCCACCAACATGGAACTTTCAAGGATGAACCTTTTTGTAGCTATGTTTGAGACAGTTTTGATAAGCTTGAATGTGATCGTAGGCTTTGATTTGTCTTTCACCAAGTAAATCCAGCTGAGCAAGCCTTGTAACATGGGTATCTTCCTCACTAATAAGGTTCTTCAGAGAAATTCTCAGTGATGGGATCTTGACTTCGATCGACAAGATGGTTTTGGTATCATATACAAGGGAATATGCAGTGGTGTTGGTAGGAGTATGAATGGAAGTACAATATGCCCAAAGGGAGGGATGAATGTGGAGGTGCCAATCTCGACTATTGTTATTGATGACCTTTTTGAGGATTCAGATCAAAATTTTATTAGTACTTTATGTCTGACCATTACCTTGGGGGTAATAAGGCATTGACCAATGATGTTGAATATGAAAGGTGTCACAAAAGTGTTTCATGGCCTGGTTTTTGAAAGGCTTTCCATTATCTAAGAGGATGGTGGATGGGATACCATATCTACATATAATATGGTAGAGGATGAATTTTGAAATCTGAGTACCAGTGATTTGTGTGAGGGGCATTGCTTCCACCCACTTAGTGAAGTACTTAGTGACGGTAATAATGAAAGTGTGGCCATCAGAGGATGATAGGTATATCTTGTCAATCAAGTTAAAACCCCACTAAGAGAAGGGCCATGGTGCGAGAATGGGATGAAGATCCTGTTCTGGGGCGTGAATCAGATCTACATGTTGTTGACATGGGAGACATTTCTTCACAAACTCACAGGCATCATGTTCTAGCATAGGCCAATAATATCCAGCTCGAAGAATTATTTTAGCCAAGGCCATACCATTTGAATGGGCCCCACAAACACCACTGTGTACTTCCATTAGTGCAGTATGGGGTTCGGTCTAATCCAGACACCTAAGGAGGGTTCCATCATACCCACAACGATAAAGCATATCACTAGCGATGACGTATCAGTATGAACGTTGGGTAAAATATTTTTGTTGGTTTTGTGTAAGGTCTGGGGGTAGAATTTCATCATGCAAGTAAGCATTGATGTCTTGGTACCAAGGGAAAGCAGGACCCATGATGTCACGCACCATTTCGGTCTTAGGGATTTCATATGCTAGGATTAGGAGTTGTTCAATGAGGAACTCGCATTTTGTTCGATCCTTGGGCATGTTGATCAAGGAGCCAATAGTAGCCATGGCATCAACTACTTTGTTCTATACCCTAAGAATCTGATCAAATTGTATGGAGGTGAAATACTTCTTGAAGTCATCACCATGCATTTGTAGGGTAGCAACTTGTCATCCTTTGTTAGGAACTCATCATTAACCTGCTTAATGACCAACAAGGAGTCGCCAAAGACTTTTAGATGAATTATGTGCCACTTTTTGGCAATTCTGAGGCATGTGAGGAGGGCTTCATACTTAGCTATATTGTTGGTGCACGAGAATGCCAATCTAAATGACTTCGGTATGTAATCACCTTGAGGGGTAACAAACATAATTTCTGCCCTCAATCCATTATGAGTGTAGGATCCATCAAAGTACAATATCCAGGTGGGTGCTTATGCAACTACAAAGACTTCTTCATCTAAAAATTTGGTGACCAAAGGATAAGCATCTACTAAGGGTGCATTGGCCAACTGATCGGCTATAACTTGTCCTTTTATGGCTTTTCAATCCACATATTCTATGTCAAATTCACTTAGGAGCATGAACCACTTAGCCATGTGACAATTAAGGTGGTTCTAGACAACAGATATTTCACTGGATCAATTTTTGCTATTAGTTTGACAGGATGGTTGAGCATATAATATCTGAATTTCTGTGTACTAAAAACCACTGCGAGGCAAGTTTTCTCCATTGGTGAAAAATTTAATTCATAACCAACCAGTGTACGACTAATGTAATATATTTCTCATTCTTTTGCAGACTCGTCATGCTATGCCAATAATGCCCCCAGTGTGACTGAAGTGGCAGAGATATATAGCAGGAGGGGTTTTCCTGGAATAGGTGGCATCAGGATTGGCGGGTGGGCGAAGTATTCTTTGATATTATCAAAACCCAACTGACACTGTTGATTCCACTTGAAGGTGGTGTCTTTCTTTAGAAGGTGGGTGAATGATTGACACTTATTTCCAAGTTGGGCTATAAACTGATGGATATATTGTAGTTTTCCTTGAAGGCTTCTTAATTGTTTCAGTTTTTGAGGTGGAGGCATATCCATGATAGCTTTTACTTTGGTAGGATCAACCTTGATGCCCCTTTGGGAGACTATGAATCCCAACAATTTCCCTGACGTGACACCAAACACACACTTTTTTTGGATTTAGTCTTAGCTTGTACTGTTCCAACCGTTCAAAGATCTTTTTTAGAATGGCAGGATGCTCTGCTCTGATTCTAGACTTTCCCAACAAGTCATCAACATAATCTTCCATGATAATGTGGATAAGGTCATGGAAGATAATGGTCATTTCTCATTAATATGTTTTCCCCACATTCTTGAGACCAAAGGGCATAACATTGTAGCAAAAGGTACCCCAAGGTGTTGTAAAATCAATCTTGTGCTGGTCTTCAGGTGCAATTCGAATCTGATTGTAGCCAGAGAAGCCATCCATGAGGGAAAACATCTTGTTCCTTGCAGTGAGGTTGACCAACATGTTGATATTGGGCAATGCGAAGTCATCTTTCAAACAGGCTTTGTTGAGATCCCAGAAGTCTGTGCAAATCCTAATGTCTTCGTTCGTTTTAGCGATAGGAACTATGTTGGAGATACAGTTAGAATAGTCAATGGGTCTAATAAATCTAGCATCTAGTAATTTCTCCAATTCTTTCTTAACTAATAGTGCTACCTACAGATGCATTTTTCTGAGTTTCTGCTTGAAGAGCTTGGTGTCTAGGCGAATATCTAGATGGTGAACTACTAAAGTGAGGTCCAAACCTGGCATGTCTGAGTATGACCAAGCAAAGTTGATGATTTCATCTTTGAGCAGCTAGAAAATGATAGAATATTCTTGTTCTGATAATTATTTGGCTATGTAGGTGATCTTCAAGGCTTATGCAGTACCCAAATTGACTTCTTGAGTTTCTTCGATCAAGATGGATGATCGGGTAGATAATTGAGTTCCCACAAGGAGAAGATGAACATCTCCATCCTCCAGCACCTCATTGAGGTTTTCACTATCAGATGCGTCCTTTATTTTTATTTTTTCTAGGTCAAGAAGCGTCTTGGAGAGGTTTTAACTAGATGACCATTTTTTATTTTTCTTGTTTTTACTTTTGCAACTGGAGCGTTCATCTTCCCCCAATCCCATAAGGTTGACATATGCATCCAGGGAGACATTGTCAGGTGCGCTATCATGTAGGTCCCAGTCAATAAGTTCAGGATGACGTAGGGAAAGGCTAATGGTAAAGACAGATAGGAAATCAAACATGGATGAAAGGTCTATGTGATCCACATCATCGTATGCATGTATGATGGACTCTTCCTCAGGTATGTCTTCTAAGGGACCATTGTCCACACTAACACTATTGGAAGCATTGGATGATGTTGTGAGGCCTTTCTATTTTTTGTCATATCCTAGGCATAAATTCTATAGACGCTTTGGTACATCAATAGGTTGTAGTCGCCCTTGTTCTTCTTTACCTAGACCCCCACCTTGATAGTTATGCTTCTCTGCAAACTTAGTAGACCAAGGGTATACTTCCTGAAAATATTCTTTAATGGGAGGATCAAGTTGTGGCTCTTCACGATAAATCCATTAACTAATATCATCTTCTAGTGTATCTGTCCTTAAAATAGGGGACCAAAAAGTGCTAGTAGGGATCTTTTTGTCACTAAAGGTAATGGTCTTGTCTTCTTCCTTTGGTATGGACTATGAAGGTTGACCATATGTGTGTGGTGACTGTGGCATGGTTGCCACATTCAAAGCTCAATGCATTTCATATTCACCATAACCCTTGTTGATGATCTGGACTTTATTGATGGTGGGATCGGTGGTGGAAGATGGAGTAGCTAATGTGGCAAATGATGGATTGGAGGATAATGACTGAGTTTCCCCCATTTCAACTCTGGGACAATAATGTAAATGGGGAAATGAAGCTTCTAAGGTGCGAAAATACTCAAATGGTTGCGGCTCAGCGTAAACGATGACTTCTTGTCCATTAACTAGTAATTTTAGGCACTGATGATATGTGGAGGGGATGGCTTGCATGGCATGGAGCCATGGATGACTAAGGAGGAGGTTGTAAGGTAAGTCCAAATCAAGGACATGACATGTAGTGTATTGAATCACGGGTCCAACCTAGATGGGAAGATTAAAAAATTCCTTCAGAATCTCTTTCTGCATTATCATAAGCCTTGATTGTAATGATTTGATTACTTAGGTATGCTTGAGTATACCCTATCTACTTTATGAACTTTAGAGTACATAGATTAAGGGCAGAGCCATTATCTACCAGGACCCTTTTTACTTTATGACAGGCAACTAGGACTTTGATGTGTAGGGGACGGTTATGGTTGGCATCGATGTTAGGCATGTCATTTTGGCTAAAGTGTAATTGGTAGGATAGGGCCAAATGTCCCACTACAGCTTGAAATTGTATGGGATCAATGTTGTTAAGCACTTGGGTTTGCTGTAGAGCTCAGTTTAGGATCTCTTAATGCATGAGAGAAGATTTAAGTAGATCCAAAATTGAGATGTGGCATGAGTTTTTCCTAAGTGATAAAGAATTTTATACTGAGAATTCATAGGATTTTGCTAGGCGGATGCAGGGGCTATAAGAACAATAATGCAGGTTCTTCAGGTAGCAACAACACATTGGGGATCTTTAGCTTTGAAATGTATCATGGATATGTGGGGTTCCACCTGCTCAATGCAATGGAAAATGCCATCGTAGTTGAGGGGCACATTCTTATAATTTATGTTATTTGTATTGTTTTTTTGGGGATTGTTATTGGATGTGCTTGCACCTTGATTATGGTTAGGGAAGGCATTTTGGTAAATTTGTAGTTGAGCATTAGATGATGAAGCCTGATTGGCATCCACATGAATATCTCCTCGATCTATAAGATCTTGGATATATGTTTATAGACTCTGACACTTGTTTAGGGTATGCCCTTTAATCTTGTGAAACTCACAGTATTCATTTTCTTTGAACCAAGCTAGTTAGGCTTAGATTCATCGGGTGGCTTGGTTACATGATATGTGATTGGATAATTGGCTTGCAAGAGCTTGTTGAACATGACACTAAGGGGTTCTCCTAATTGAGTGAACTGGCGTTTGTTGTTCCCTTGACTATTTTGGTTTAACTATTGATGGGGGATAGGTTCCCCCTATGGTACTGATATGATGTTTTTGGCAAATGGTTGGTTAGAAGCAGGTTGTTGCCTCTGAGAGGTACTAGCTACTTGAACATGCTTAGTGTCAGTGACACCATCATTTACATCATTCTTGTTCTTGTTCCAGTAGCGTGACTTATCTCCAGATGATCGTTCTCTGTCATGATTGTGTATCTTGACATGCCCTTTAACAATAAGGGCCCATTCAAGGATGGGTCATTTCTCCACTATCTCAGTGAAGGTGGTGACACAATGCAGCCTGAAGTTATAGGCCATATCAGGATGTGAATTCTCCACAAAGAGAGTGACCATGTCTCTCTCTTTGAGAGGTGTTTTCATTTGGCTTGCCAATGCACACCACCTTTGGAGGTAGCTAGCAAAGGTTTCACCCTCACGTTGCTTCTCCTTGAGGAGATCCAAGGTATCAGTATCCTTCTCTAGATTGGAGAAGTAGGAAACAAATTTCTCTGAAATATCCATGAAGGATTTGATGGATCCCCGCTCTAGACCCATGAACCAATCTAGGGTATACCCTGTTAGGCTCCATGGGAAGAGGCACAAGAGGTAGCTGTCATTATGCATAACCTCCTGACACTGGGAGTAAAACTCTTGCAAGTGGGATTTAGGATCCTTGTTTCCCTTGTATCTGTCAAATTTTGGTATCTCGAAGTGTTTTGGGAAGGGGATCAATGAGATGGAAGGTTCGAATGGATACATACATATATCTTCAAATTTGAAGGATTGCTTACCAGTCCCAACTTGGAGATCTGTCAAAGCAGCTTTGATTTCTAACAGATCCATGTTGATCGATGGTGTAGGAGTCAAGGAAGATGGGTTGGATGGATATGGGTGGTAGGATGACGAAGGATCCTATTGAGATATTGTTTGAAGGTTGATATATGGATTTTGATAGTGAGATGATGATGTCCCTTGCTGGTATGTCAAGGGTGTTTGTTGGTATGGGGGTTGTTGTTGTGAGGTATAGTACGGGTTTTTTTGATAAGGATGTGTGGCATAATGTTGAGGAGCATGAATGGAGTGTTGTGGATTGGTTTGCTAGTACTGGGGGTACTAATGTGACTGTTGGGAAGCCACATAGGTTGCTTTTTGTTGGAACTATTAATAGTTATGATAGAAATAGTGTTGGGGAGGTTGTTGATGTGATATCGGCAATTATGTGGGCCGAGATCAAATATTGTGTTGTGATTGAACTTGCAAATGTAAAATAGATGTGAGCAATGGGATATGGTCTAGAAAAGAGGTCAAGATGGATTGCCTTGCAATTGGTGTGGTGGTTGTTGTGATGAAATCAAAGGATTATGTGGGGGTTGTTGTTGATGGGGTGGTTGAGATGACGTAGAGTTCTTTTGCAAAGGAGTTTGTTGGGTGACAACGGGAACATTTGGTTGGGATGTACCTTGTAGAGGTAATTGAGGTGGTATTTTAGATTGTAAAGGTTGTTGGGATGTGAATGGAGGTGGTGGTAGATTTGTGGCTCCAAGAGTTGGAGGCAAGGTGGTGAAAGGGTTGCCCCCAATGTTTACTAGAGGTTAATTCGAAAGGGGTGGTGTTGTCAACATTAATGGTAGACACTGGGGAATATTTTGTGGCATGTTGTAGTCAAAAGGGTTATTGGGATCAGATACTTGAGGATCCCCCATGACTAAGATTGGGGCGTGCATGGGATTGTTAACATGCTAAAGGATGGCATTGTCGAATTTAGGTTGATACCAACCCTCTACTAGAGGAACATTGGGGATGTATGAAACACTTGGTGCATTTTGTGAACTTTGGGGTATGTTAGGTGTGGAATTTCCATATTTGGATAGGTCGACACCTGATGGAGGTTTGACACCGTTTTCAATTATGTGGGCCAAGATTACTTCCCCATGTTGTTCGAGTAGGCGATTTGTCATTTGCGCATTGGTAGGGTTACTAAAATGTTCAAGTGTGAGTTTGGGATGGCCATACTCTCTTCACCATGTGGTGAGTTGTTTTTATCTTTAGTGTTAGATTGCGATGACCCCCCATTAATGGCAGGATTTTCCTACGGTGCATTAGGTTGGGATCCAGGGTTTTGTTGCTTGGCCATCTTCTTTACATATGATTGGGTATGGACGGGCATGCAAGATGGTCAAGTGGACTAGGATGCAAGGATGATCAAGATGATGATAAGAGGACTGACTTGATTAGATGATGGATTATTTGACAAGGATGTGACTTGATAGGATCAGATTGGATGATTGATAATGGATTAGATTTGATTAGACCATAGTGGATTGTTTGATAAATGATCGATGGGATTAAATTGGATTGATTGATAAAATGATTGGCAAAATTGGATTGGATTGAATTGATTGATAAGACGATTGATGAGATAGGGTTGGATTGGATTGATGAAATGATCAGCAAGATTGGATTAAATTGATTAGAAATTGATAGGGTTTGATGGTAAGACAAATTAGGATGATGATAGGGGTTCAAAACCAAGTTCAGGAATTACCCTAGGCAACACAAGGTGTTGATTGATCAATTAAAGGATGGATGGATGATGAGGGCATCGAATCCAACTTGAGATGGAAATGGATTGATAGGTACAATGAGGATGACCAACTTAGGATGGATGATAATCCTAAGCTAGTTTCAAAGGATGATGATCAAGCGCAAACACCTAATTCAACTCAGATAACTACTTCAAACAAAGTTTAGCAAAATGGGAGGATGATTTCCAGAATGGACAAACGAAAATCTGGAACGGATGAGCGGACTTTCAAAACAAGGAAATGGGAACCTGAAATGAAGGAACAACTATCGGGATACATGAATGGCTATGGGTGAATGTCAGTCTGAAAGAGGGAATGAATGCTTAGATTGAATAAATGAAAATTTAGAGTGGACAAATGATAACTCAGAACGGACGAACGACAACTCAGAGCGGAAGAATGGTTGGATGAATGGAGGTTTGAAATGGATGAATGATAATTCAGAATGAGTAAATGGATGTTCGATCGAGAAGATTGACCTTCTAAATGGGGAGATGAATGGTCAGAATGGGTGAATAGTCACTCAAAACAGGAAAATGATTAGTCGAAACAAAGGAACAACACCTAGAATGACTGAATGAAGGATGAAAATAGCTATTTGGAGGGCAAGTCCGCCTATTTGAGTGAAAACAAGCCAAAAAAAGTTGTTTAGAACAAGTAAATAGGTGCACGAAATGAGGAAATGGACGTTCAGATGAAGAGGATGAATGTTCGAGACAGGGAATGGATTCTTAGAATGAATGTTTAGAATGGGGAAACGAGTGATCAGAATGATGAAACGAGCGCTTGAAATGAAGAAACGGGTGCTCAGAATGATGAAACGGGTGATAAAACTAACTATTCAAGGGATAGGTCCACCCCTAAATGGGAAGGTCCACCCTTGGATGGGAAAGTCTGCCCCTACTAGGGCAAGTATGCCTGTTTGACAAAAATTTGGGCAAAACTGACAAAACAAGTTGAAAGGGGATTGAGACAGAGGGAAGGTCCACCTCTGGTAGGGCAGGTCCACCCCTCTGAAGGGAAAGTCTACCCCTCTGCACAAATCTGAACTTGATTTTTGTAAAAATGACTATGGCAAAGGACCTAAATACAACAAACAATAATTAGAGGATAAGGCTGACTTGACTGAATAGAAAATCACTAGTTTTGCACAAAGAAAATAGTTCAAGCATCACGATCCTAAGATTAGTAAAAATGGGTATGTCCAACAAAGTCCTCTATCTAGGATAAACAATGTTTCTAGGGAGTCCTCAATATACACCTGGTACATGAGGCCAAAACCATGAACACCAGCCCATCACAAGCATGAGTCGGGAACCTTAGTGAGATACTAAAGGCTCAAACCAACACTTCACGTCATCCCGACGCTTTTCCAATAATGACGTGGTTGGATAGGGGTACCGCTTTGGCCTCCCCCCTTTGTATACCTCGCCAGTACACGTGGTTGGGATCGTCCCTTGGGGTGATGAAATCCCCAAGCAGGTCCCCCAAGAAAAAGAAAAAAAGGTGACGCAAAGGACTTGGTAGGCTATGATTTCTCTTCACCCAGGATCACCAAATGGTGCAAGGTGATTGGATACATCACTAGCTTACCATAAACACAACACACAATATAAATTTGGCTTCCTCCTAATTAGACTATGTGCCTAAGTTAATGAAAGATGATAACAAAGAGCTGATAAATGCTTTAAAAATGAATCGCCCTACAAGCAATTTGTTAGAAATTTATTTTTTGTTTTCCACCAAACACTAATCAGATCCTTGCATAGACACAAACAACACATGCCAGGGGGTCAGAAATACTCAAACCAACAAAAATGATGTTTAAAACATAGTTTTTACCTTCTGGAAAATGTTGTTTTGGGTGGGTCTGCCCCTCTATTTGGGCAGGTCTAACCCTGGTTGGGCAGGTTCGCCTCTGTACTAAAAGTTACAAAAAAATGGCCATTTTTGGGCTCTGTGGAGGGCAAGTCCACCTCTGGAAGGGAAAGTCTACCCTTGGGTGGGAAGGTCTGCCCCTAGGTGGGTAGATCTACCTCTCTGCAAGGGCGAGTATGCCCTTCTGCAACTTGAACCTACAGATGGTGAAAAAATAGAAAACATGAAAGCAAGAGACCTATTTGGGGGTCCCACCGGGTGTGCCAAAAATGTGACCAAGTGAAAATCCTTGTTAGAAAATGTTTAGCAACAATAATAATGCAAGAAACAATGAAAAACACCTAACACCTCAAGATTGGGAAAAACGTCGAACTTGAACAAAAAAGATGAAATAAAAACTATTATACCTTGTCAAGTTGTCCCTTGGTTGGCCCTTTGATCTTAGATGTTGTTTATGCTCCTCTTGATGGAAAATGAGATGAAAAGTAGATGCAAGGTAGTTGAAAATGGATTAGTGGTAGATTCAAGTGCTGTGGTGAAGGAAAATATAAAAAATGGCTAAGTATGGATTCAAATGGAAAAATGGCAAGAGTTTGGTATCAAATGCATAAGGTTCCTAAATGAGAGAAAAGAGGGGGTATTTATAGAAGAATTTGAATTATCTAGAGAATTCAATAGTTTAGATTAAGCCAACAAGGCCAAGATGAAGGGTTATGGTGAGTTGAGGACTCACAAGCCATCACATCTTGACATGTGGAATGTGAAGTGGCTTAGGAAGTGATGATTTGTTAGTGAGGTGGAATAAGGAAAAATGATGTGGAAGAAGGAAATGTACCTTGAAAGTACATTGGGAGATGAGAAGATTTCCTTAAAAGGCATGTTCTTGTTCCCAAATGGTTGGAAAGTGACATGAGAGGAATTTTAGTATTCTTCAAAAATCTTCATGGAGAAGAGGAAAGTAGTTGGGAAAATAAATGTGAATTAAAAATTCACATGCTTGGAAGAATCTCATAGACAAGAAAAGGTTCCAAAAAGGGAAACACTTGTCCAAATGTGACTTGATGTGACAAGTCAAAGATTTTAGAAGATGCATGGGAAAAGGGGATTCTGGGAGGAATAAATGTGAATTTTAAATTCACATGGGAAAGAGGGTTAATGCTAAGAAAGGAAAATGAGAAGGTTAACTAAAAAGGCATGTTAAATGTGTCTAATGACTTTTATTAAAGTTGTGCAAACAAATGATTAAGAGGATTAATCAAAGATTAAGGAGAAATTGGAAGATGCGAGGATGCGAAATTAATTTTTAATTAATGTGTGCACATCCTAATCCATAATTAATTAAATTAATCTGGATTAGAAGAGGGTTATGAAGGATGTGAGAATGAGAGAAAAAGAGGAATTAAAAATTGAATTAAATTCAAAGAGGTCACATGAGATAATCAATGCAGGAAGAATTGGAGATTAGGGATCAGGAATCCAACATACCTAATACTAGAGTAATGAGGGAAAGGAGAATCCAAAATTTTATTGAGGTGGAAAGGTTTGAGGTTCTTGGATACTAGATAGAATTTAGGTATGTCAATAGGGAAAATTTTGGGAGCTTGTGATATATAAAAATTCGAGACCTTGGGTTCAAGGTTTTGGGATACCAAATACCATTAATCATTTCAATATGGAAAATATAGGGAGCCCATAGTTTACTAGAATTCAAGACTCAGGGATACTTAATACTATAAGGATCAAGGATTAGGGCGACTAATTTATATGGAAGGAGTGTAAGGAGAGGAGTAGAACTCTGAAATCCCATAGGAGGAAAGGTATCATGAGGCAAAAACATGGTAAATTGAGGAAATGGATGCTAGAAGAGTAAAACCCAAAGTTATAAAATGTGGGGAAATAGGAAAATAGGTGTAACACAAATAGGTAGATAATTAAGGAGGTTCCCAGAAGATCAAAGCACGAAGAGATAGGGATCCAAGGGTTGAATAAAAGGCATGCCAAGGATGAGAAATCTTGGAGATCCAAAGCACAAGGAGCTAAATGATTGGGAAAATGAAGGAAATGACACTGAGGTGGGAAACCTTGAAAATATATAGAAGGAAAACGATCGAGAAAATGAGGAAGCAAGGGATGAAGGAAAAGCATGACAACATGAGAAATCATGAAACCCTACCCATGGATGGAAAATGAACCAAACAATTTCATACTTAAAAATTGGGACATTACACAAGGCTAAAGAAAATTAAGATTATGTGAAAAAATAAAAACATTAGAACTAGGTCTAATGTGATTTACTTAAGATTATATGAAAAAATAATAAATAATATAACTAGGTCTAATGTGGTTTATTTTGAGCAATTCCTTAATAGATTTATCCTCTCTATATGTTTTTAGGAGGTGTTAAAAAGTGTTCATGAAATTCTTAGAGCCTGGTACCAACTCTATGACATGTTGGAATCCTTTATATGGTAGCAATTGTAGAAGCATATTATTAAACAACACACTATATTGATTCAAAAGTGTTCAAATATCAAAATGATGACTATCTTGGTTACCAAAAAATGAGAAAGTGTGGATGCCCTCCATCACCAAGCCACTTGCAACCCGAGCAATGTATCCCTTACAAGAATTCCTCTTATCTATGAGTACTTATAGAGGTCCATTATAGACACCTCTCGATGCCACATCATTTAATTTAGATATAAAATCACTAATGTAATGTAGCCATTATACACCCATTGTACTCATAACATAGATTTTATTACATACCTCATGCTCATCCATAACAAGATTGAGTTGAAGCGAATGGGATGGTAAATTTATCAACAACAACAATATTAATCCCATCAAAAAATTTAGCCCTCATGTGTCTCTCACTATCATCTTTTTAAAGTTGTTTGGTTATAGTACTAAGATCCCACACCATCATGTAGAAGAAATTTGAAATTGAAAGAAAGGATTGTTGTGCCATTTACTACATGTTGTATCCCTCACCTTTTCATCATTATTGGAATGCTTCCTATGATAACAACAAATTTGTGATGACATGGTATGAAATTGGTGAAATAAATATTTTCTACCTCTATCCTCTTTATTTATTGAGTACTAATCAAAGAAACAATCAAAATATTTACCACCTTTCAATAATTTGGAGATTTTTGAGATTTTTGTAGCAACACTATCATTCTCAAAATGAAGCATTGTTTACAAATCCATGCCCATCAACATAGTCAACTCATAAACCATTCTCAAATAGTGATGGTTCCATATTTTCAATGTTTGAAATATAGACAAGTGGTTCTTGGAAACCACTAGAAATCATCAAACAATTTTTTTCAATTATAGAATCTTCACATTCAACATATAATTCTGATTTCTCATTAATTAAACATTTCCCTCATTTGTAAATTAATTTGAAATCTCTAGAACCTTTTTTATGATGGAAGTTTTACCTTCAATAGCTCATGTAGATTCCTTATTATCTTTTGGAGTTTCTTGAACCTTCAATTCAATTCTTTTTTCCTTCTACAATAAAATTTTCCCCTACTCATGTTGTGTTCATGGATCAGTGTAGTTGTGGTTTTAGCCTTCTTTCTCTAGGAATATGGGTTTAGTAGGATTTTTATTTTACTTTATATTGAAAAAATCTACAAAAGTTATCATCTCAAAATTCTTCACTCTATGCTCTATATTTAGCATGGAACACTATCAAATCCATGCCTTTCTTTTTGTGATGTTCTAGCTAAAATGAGATACTACCTGCTACTCTGAGGTTTTAACTTTTTCTTCAATAGCTTGGTCATTTTATCTTGGATCTTTTGTAAGTCATCTTGGATCTTCTATAAGTCATCTTGTATCTTACATATTTGCATCATTGTATCTTGAAAATGTTATGCATTTCTTCCTTTTGTTACCAACATAAAAATCTTCTCGTGATTCACATCAACAATTTACCCTAAAAAACTAGAAAGATCAAAACTATAGTACCATTGAGATGACTTGCGAATAAATATTTTGGCAATAGATTGTGTAAACAATAAAAACATTCACACATAGACTAGAACTAAATATTTTCATTCAAATTAGCTAGAATGACTACAATAATTTTAGTACAAATACAATTCTTAAATGAAATTTCTCATGAAACCAAAGGGGTTTTTACTTGTCCTTTGATTCCCAAATCCAAAGGTTTACATTGTTAGATCTAATAGATGAACACAAGTGCTAAAGATATTAAAAATTGGGGTTTGTTTTAATAAATGAAAAAAGATGATAACTAATGAGTTTTCCTAAAATATGTAAAGATTGAAGGCATGGCATAGGGCCCAAATTCAAGGATGAGGTAGGGGTAAGTGTGTAAAAGGAATATGTAGGTGGGATGGGACAAGGGACTTGAATTTGCACAAATATACATGTCATTTGTCAATATGTTTATGTATTAAAATATTATACTCAAAACAAGCACAAAACTAAATGAGAAATGACATGGATATGAAGTGTGTGGAAATGGAAGGCCAAAAAAGAGGTAAAAAATTATCACTTTTTTTTCTAAAATCAGCTAAACTTGAATTTGGATGAGTAATTTAATATGCACACTCAAAATTTAAAGATATGACAAGAACAAGAATTGTAATATTTTGAATATATTTTTTAAACTATTATTTAAAAAAAAAAACAGTTAAAGATTAAGAGTGTTGGTGTAAATAAGTGTTTTACCTATATAGGTCATATTTACATGTTTAGTCCACTTAGGTCCTAGGAAGGAATCTTTTTAGTTAAGCATTAATTATCACTTATCTTATGTCGTTGGCTTTTATTTAATGCTTGTGTACTAGATCATTTAATTTTGGCTCATGTTATTTAATTATGACACAATCATTTAATGTTGGTACATCAACACACCTTTCCTATATAAGAAAGGCTTCATATATACATTGTAATAATAATAATCTGGTTGTCATATTCATTTTGGCATTTTTGCATAAAAATGAGTTGCCCTATCCTTAGTGATCATTCACTATTGCAAAACCAAGATATACACAATGGGGCAATTCCATTGCATTTCTCGCAACATAGTCCTGATTTCCTAAATACAAAAATTAACTCTAGTTTTGAGTAAAAATGTCATAGACTTGTATAACTCCCACAATAGTAGCTATAGGTTTTTCTAAAATAAAATTCAATGGTTTTTATAAAATTTAAGGCCACAAGCTAAGAAGATTTGTCCTAGATCAGCTGAAAAGAATGAAAGACTTAAAAGCATAAAATTAGCATTGGCTTTGTAGAGGCAAAGGCAAGAATGTTAGCTTTGTTGACATTTTTATGAAAAATCTTTGTTATAGCACTGTCATAGGATTGATGAAACCTTTTTGTTAATTGAAATGATATAGGTTTCTCCCACAAAGCTCGACAAAATTCTAAGAATCTAAATGTTATAAAAGTAGCAAACAAACATTTTTGATTGAAATTTTATTTTAAAAGATGCATATGTATGTTCTCTATGCCAATAGTTTTCTAATTGATTGTTGGTTGGGGAATTGAAATCTTGGGAAGAAGAATAAAAAAATTAGCTAATTGACTTACTAAAAGGATTTTATTAAAAATTTATCTCCTTGTTCAAATACTCTTTTAAGAAAAATAAAAAAATAAAATCAAGAAAGAAAAAGAATATAGAAGAGATTACCTGCAAGTTCCTTCCACGTCTTGGATGAGCTTGGAGACTAGCTTGTCTCACAGGTGAGGTCTAAAGTGGTGAGGGTGCAACTGCATATTCCTCTCCAATACTATATGAAAGAACATATTTCTCCTTTCTTCTTCCTCTTCATGCTAGGGTTTAGAGTTTCTAAAACTAAATAAATTTTGGGTTTCTAAAACAAATAAATTTAGGGCTTCTGACAAAATCTAAATTGATATGAGCAAACAAGAATGGATTGAATTATTGCTTTGAGTAACCCGTTTAAAAATTACTTGACCAATAGCTTTGGGAAGATTATAACAGATTAAATATCTGGTTTTTTCTTCGAGATGTTCTCTAATATCTAGTGCAATATTTAATGTAGCTTTGATTTTATAGAAGTCTCAGATGTTTTTTTTTATAAAAGGGGTAAAAACTTTATTGGATCTCATAAAGAAGCATTACATCAAGGTCAAGGGAAAAATCCCAAAGCAACTAGAAAAATAAACCAAACAAAGCAAAAGACACAATCAACCAACACCCGCGTTGTCCTCAGCAAGAACCCTCTCCAAATCTAGACAGAGCTCCTGGGGGATCTGAACCAAGTCATCAATCTTCCAACCATCCAAATGCTCAAAAGCCCATTTTTTCCAAACAATCAGTTGTCCTATTCCATTCCCTTGGAATATGAACAAAAGACACCATCTCCATCAAAGTGCCAGTCTGTAAGATCTGTTGCATCATCGCCGCTAACTATCAGTTAACATCAGACACCTTTTGTGCATTAAGCAAGTTGACCAGAACCTGAGAATCTGATTCACAAATAACCTAGTGCCATCCCAACTCATAGGCCCTTTCCAAAGCATAAAGGATTTCCAATCCTTCCATAAGGTTGATAGGTTACACACCTTTATGGATAGAAAAAAGGAAAACCACCGAACGAGAAGAGTCCCTACCGACCCCACCAATCTAGTTGGTCCTGGATTTCCCTTGGAAGAACCATCAGTATTGACCTTCAAAGTGCCAACCGGAGGGGGCTAGAAATTTCCCACTCTTTGAACTCACTATCTCACTTTCCTACCTCTCTTACTACAAGCAAAGGTCGAGGATAACCCAAGAATAACCAGCCTAGCCACCATCTCCACATCCCTTTTCTCCAGTGGCAACATCACATCTCCCTTAGCTTCAATCGTCTCATGAATGATACCAAGGATTCTGAACCACACCTGCTATATCTGCAAGCTCTCCCCTATAAAAATCCTCCTATTTCTTTCCAGCCAAACCTGCCACAATAAGAAGATAGGCCCAACATGCCACACATCCTACAAAAAAGGAGCCAACGAGGGAGGTCTTCCCAAGCTGGTCCTTAAATCCACCAAGGATGAGGCATGAACACAGGGGCTATTCCAAACTCCCCACCAAAAGTGCCAGAGTTGCAAAGTAAAAGAACACTGGAAAAATAAATGAGAAGAATTCTCCTCACCTCTCCCATAGAGAACACACCTAGAGGGGCCCTGAAATCCATGCTTCTGAATATTATCCCAAGTTAGAAACCTATTCCAAGCCAAAGTCCAAACGAAGTAGTTGCACTTCGGCCAAGAAAACTTATTCCACACCCTCTTCCACCAAGGAATCTCCACCCCCTCAATCTTTTAAGAGAAGTAGACTCTGGTAGCTAGAAGCAACTGTATAGTGACCTTTCTGGTTGGTAGACCATGCAAGAAAATCCTTATCCATGAGGGAACTACACTGTCTTCCTGAAAGAATATTATGAGGCACCGCACACTCCTCTTCCATACCCACTACCCACCACTCATCGGGATTCTTCCATGTAGCACACACACGCTGCCCATGGAAAGAAAGCAACTTAAAGTCACTCACCCTTGACCAGCCTGTGTCACCAAATATCCGACTCAAGGTTGCCAAGTTAGGAAACTGAGAGATTATGGGAGGGTGGCCATCCCAAGAGTCAAACCAAAACTGAACCTATGTCCCACGTTTATAAATCCAAAATAAGCCATCTTTTACTAGCGCAACTCCTTTCTTGAGAGTAGCCCAAATTATTAATCCCTTCCCCTCCAAAGGGTATCGAGGGATATCTTCCCAAGGAATATCCTAGAAATACTTATGAAAGAATCCTGGCCCAGTGCACCACCGCCAATAAAGTTTAGCTGCCAATGCCTTACTTGCCAGCGAGGACTGCCTCAGCCCCAAACCACCATACTGCTTAGGACAACAAACAGTATCCCAATTAACAAGACTCCATTTGGAGGACAACAAGTTGTTATCCCATAGGAATTATCTTGCTAAAGCATCCATCTCCCTAACAAAGCCCATCGGGGCCACCTGAACCATACTCCGATAGATAGAGAGAGCTTGAACCATAGACTTAAGCAACTCAACACAGCCTGCAAAGGACAGACAATGATTGGTCAAATGAGTGGCCTTCGCATGAAATTTATGTAGGATAGGCTGCCAAGACTCCCTAGCTAACCTGCCCACAACAATAGGAATCCCAAGATAAGACAAAGGAAGATCTCCAATCTGAAACCAAAGAATTTGAGCAATTCTCCTCTGAATAGGATCCAAAGTGTCAAAGAAAAAGATGGAAGACTTATCTTCATTAATTAATTAACTCGAAGCCATAAGATAAATATCTAGAACTTTGCGAAGACTCGCAACTTCCCAAATTGTGGTCGCACCCATCAAAGTTGTGTCATCCACAAACTACAAATGGGACTGTGGGGGTAAGTCACCTCCACCCCTAGATGAGGCCCAACTCCACATGTCTTCTCAGTAAGCATCCCAAACCTTCAACCAGTAGAAGAAACAAGTAAGGAGAGAGGGTCACCTTGCCTCAACCCTCAAGAAGTTTCGAAAAGCTCAGAGTGCTCTCCATTAATTAAAATGGAGAATGATACAGGCGTGACATAACTCATCACCCAGTTAATCCATTCATCTCCAAAGCCAAAAGCAGACAAAACCTTTTGAAGAAAATACTATCAGACCCTATCATACGCCTTAGCCATATCAAGCTTGATAAACATAGCCTTTTCCCTAAAATTGGCCATAGAATGAATGGTCTCAGTAGCTATAACAATACCATCCAGAATCTGCCGACCCTCCACAAAACCACTCTGCTCCTTAGAAATGAGCACCTGCAACCACTTTTTTAGCCTATTAGCAATTAGCTTAGAAATAATCTTATACACCACATTGCAAAGAGATATGGTATGAAAGCGGCTTAATTTATCTGCCCCTTCACACTTGGGAATGAGCACCAGGAAAGTGGAATTCAGGGCCTTTAACATCTACTTATTCTACTGAGATTCTTGGACCACTGCCAGTAAGTCCAACTTGATAATCTCCTAAAACTCTTGAATGAATTCAATTGAGAAACCATCCGAGCTTGGGGCCTTCCCTTTCTTCATCTAGAAAAAAATCCCCTCTATCTCCTCCAGAGTGATCTCTCCCATGAGATGATCCATCATTTCCCTAGACACTAGGGAAGGGATACAAGCAAGGACCTGAGCTTCCTCCACACAACTACCCTGTGAATCCTCTCGGAATAGTGAAGTAAAGTACTAAACAAATTCAATCGAAATATCATGAAATGAGGAAAGAGCCTCTCCCCTTTCATTGACCAAAATAAGAATAGAATTACCATGACACCTAGCCTTTACCGAGTTGAAGAAGAACGCATAATTTCTATCTCCCTCCTGGAGCCACTCAACTCGGGCTTTCTGCTTCCAAAAGATCTCCTCTTGTAACTCCCATTCTTCTAAAGCTTTCAAGGTCCTTGATTCCTCCCACAGTGGATTCTCTGTCACCCCATTCTCCCTAATTATCTTGGTATTACCATCCAACTCAGCCTATGTAGCAGACTTGGCACTGAAAATATTACCAAAGCATTGTCAGTTCCAACGCTTAAGCTGGTATTTAACAAACTAAAGGAGCTTAGCAAAGACATATATAGTCGTGCCATAGGAAGGTCTCCCATCCCACCACCACTGAGCAACATAGCCATGGAGATTAGGATCACGTAGCCACATAAGCTGGAACTCGAAGGAGGAAATATGAGGCAACCGAGCAGAGATAATAGAAAGCTTTATAGGCTAATGGTCTGAACCCCTCCAGTCCAAAATCTCAGAGCTAGAAGACCACATACCACCAACCCAGAAGCTTGAGACCATGAACCGATCCAGGCATTACGAAATGCAATTGTCACCAACCCTCCAATTATTCCATACAAATTTCCCGTTGTCGAGCTTGACATCTACAAGATTTAGAACAAAGATGTCCTAGAAAAGCAACACAAAGGCTTCCAACCTTGCAGTACCACCCCTCTTCTCTGGAAGCTCCGTAATAGCATTAAAGTCACCCCCAATAATCCAAGGATGGTAAGGAGCCATACTATAGATAGATCGAATGTTGGACCATAAGAGTTGCTTTCCTTGTACCTCCACAGGCGCATACACGTTGGAGAAAAGAAAAATTCCCTCGTCTCAAAACAAGAGGTTTCCATGGAAAGAGAGGACATAAAGGACACCCACCATTGGGGGAAAATATTTTGAGGGTTCCATAAGCAAGCCACCCCCCCAGAAGACCCTTGAGCTCCAACGCATTGGAATTCACCATTCCTCCATAGCTTAGGCACTAATCCCATCATACACTCAATAGAAAGTTTGGTTTTCTGTAGAAAAAGGACATCATGAGACTAACTTCTAACCAAATCCCGAACAAATTTTTGTCTAGCGCCATTGTTCAATCCCCTTCAATTCCATGAAAGAACAATCATTTCAAGGGACTCGAGAAATGTGAATCCACAATCTCGACTGACCCTGACTCCACCAACGTCTCCCCTATCATTTTAATCTTTTCCACATCCTTCTTCCTACCAAGCTTAGAAACTTTCTCCACCCCCACTTTCTTAAGATCTTTTTTCAAAATACCCAACTGAGGAGCTAGCTTACCATTCTTACCCACCTCTGTACCAATTCTTCATGAGGCATGAGATAAAGCTTCACTACTTTGGCAACACGACCCGGCTCCTCCTGAGCCACCATTTATTGATCTACTTCCAAATTCATAGTCCCATCAACCTACTAAGCAAGAGGGACCATAACACAAAGCCCTACATGCCCTGGACCACCCCTTCCTACTCTAAGCTCAGTAAGCTCACACCCACCTTTTGTTGGTTAACCTACACCGCCTCAATAGAAGTTCCACGCTGTTAAGAATCCATAGTCCTTTGATCCAAATCTATCAATCCCAAGTTCACTTCCTACTAGCTAAGATCACCCAACATCTTGAATCTATTAAATGATTCATCATCCTACCTTTCCTTCCAAGTCCTTTTCTTCCCCTTAAATCTCTTTCGAGCTCTGACAGGTTTAAAACCATCATCCCCTACACCACCACCATGAATAAAATCCTTTCCCTTATCCCCCCTAGGTAGATTATGAGGAGGTTAAGGAGATTGAGTCTCCAATGGCCTGGCCTTTGAGCATCTATGCCATAAGTGGCCGTACTCATGGAAAAGATGGTAGCGAAAAGGTAAGGTCTCATAGTCTAGCTGCTACACCCATGAATACTCTCCTACACACACTTCTATATAATTTGGTAGTGGTTTACTTAAATCAATTTCTATGCAAAATTGGGCATATGTCATTACCTTCTTGAATTACGTCTGCTACGACACACTAATAGTTTTACCCAGTATCAAGGCCAATAAACACAACACATCATTGTGCCAGCATTCGATCAGGAGCCTCTGCAGACGAACCCAAACTAGAACCCAGCTCAGAAGCTACTCAGTCGGGTTGAAGCCCATATGCCAAGGTTTAATAAACAAGCCCATCTGGTTGTAGAAGGGCCCCCCTCAAAAACCTTATTTTGATTAGCCATGCAGTAAAATGTAACCATAAAATAATTATTCGCTAGGAGATGAATCTCCATCTCCCCTTCCAGCATCCATGTCCTCCAAGCCCAGGCTTCCAAAAATTGCAGCGATATTTTCAAACCCAAGAACTTGCAGTACAAGGAATGTATTGAATAATAATCAATATCCTCCACCAAAATCTCCATTGGAATCACTACATTCAACCTCTCTTTGCACCTTTCTAGGCATCCATTAATCTTTGGAATTTGAGGCCCTCCTAACGAGCCCATCTCAATCTTCTCCAGGTCTAGAGAAAATAGGTTATTCTCAAAAATCTTAGAACCTAGCAATGAGGGTTTCAAACCAAGCACAAAAGGGAAATCCATCTTAGGGCCAACCCCCGATGATTCCCCTCATGACATGTACCCAAAACAAAACCCTACGTGGGCATGCAAGCTTCTAAGACAACCCTTGTCAAAAACCACCACTCCTCAAAATCTGGTTTCTTTGAACCCCACTCCACTAAAATGAAAAAGAAAACACCCAACAACCAATCCCACACTCCAAACCAAGCCAACAGAGGAAAACCCAACACCTACCACTCACCTCAGCCTACACTCCAAAAAATACCATAGATTAAAGAATTAATTACCTTGTCACACCTCCACCCCACCATGCACCCAAACAGAGAACAAAGAAAGAAATGACTCCTCCAAACCAAACAACAAGCCTCACCAAGCCTCGATGTCACCACAAGGCAAGAAGCTAGGAAGAAAAAAGAGAGAGACTGTAGTGAAGAAAGAATACGCAACAAATAATCTAGCCCCCAAACATGCCAAAAGACCCTCCCCCAATAGGAAAATCACTGAAAAAACATGATCCCACCTTGAGCACCAACATGTAGACCGCGGGAACCAACATGCAACCCTCACCTAGAAGGTTGCAGGCTCCTGCAGAGCCAAGTTGATCACCATCCTTCTAGATTTTGATCTCAAACATACCATGGATATGTAGGTATGTATACATGTTCATGATTTTTTATGTGTACCTTTTAATTTACACATTACTAATGGTTTATACTAAATTTTTTTTCTTGAATGGATTATTTATATTTAAGATTAATTTCATTTAGTTTGTTAGTTGATTTGTAAATTCTTTGATAAATATTATTTCTCATGAACCAATTAAATGGGATGACAAGTTAAGTAGATTTAATCTTGAAGAAACTTCATAGTAAACACATTTGAATTATAGTAGTATTAAAATGGGTGACCTCTAAGAAATCTCAATGTATTGCATCTAAGAGCATCACTTAAATGTAATGAATACTAAATAGATAATCATGTACATGATAGATGGGTTCAGGCTAACTACTAGTCATGAAATATGGGTTAATAAGTTTGACTCAAAAACTATGCACTTGAATTTTGATAAAACACCATAACTTGACACTCTCAAAAATATCTCCTACTTATTAATGTATATTTGTTTACCCTTAAAACTCTATTATTAACATTGTTGCTTTAACATGTTTAAATGGGCTTTATATCAAATAGGTGTAGTCAAGGATAATTTGATAGTATTTACTTTTGACTATGAGGCGTAGATCAAATGGCTAAATTGTTGAAAGACATAGATAATTGTTGTAAATTTGAATCCCCAAATTTAACCACTAGATTAGTAAGGGAAGCTCATGTGTTTAAAGGTTATGCAAGTCACGTTATTAGGACCTTACAATTTGGGTCTCAATTAATGTTGATTCCTTCATTTCAAACAAATATAAATTTAATTATTATATGTAAAAATATATATGAACTTAGATTAATTAAATGGAGGGAGTTAGAAATTTGAGAGCAATTGATATTCAGATTATTTGTAATAATGAAATGCATAAATATTAAAAAAACCATATTTACCTTTATGAGTTAAGAATGCATAAAATCTAATGTAGATCTAAATTTTGTATGCCCTAGGATCTAGAATAAAAAATCTCAATTTGATATTCACCTCATAATCAAAACATTATTTTTCTTTTATGTAGGGTCTAGTCCACAATCGCATATTTGTATTGTATTTGCAAACTTGATTTGCTAATTTTTAGAATTTTACTTTTCAACTTGATTGATATGCTCCCATTCCTTATGTATTTTCTAGTATTTAGGGCCTTATGGTATTTAATAAATAGCTTGGTATGCCACAACTAGGACATGATTTTCTCCTAGGTAAAACTATAAAAATGTGTACACAAGATTAAAAATGACACTTTCTAGACATGCATATGCTCCTAGGAATGTTCATGTAAAACTAAATTCATTTTAGTGCATCAATTGAATTGTGAGCATACAAATAAGACGAATATAGCTCTAAGGATAATGTATGAGTAAGTGTGCATTAAATTCACTTAAATATAAGGTTGTGACAATAAATCATGCAAACTTGTGTTTAGTCAAACCCTTAGAGGGAAAAGGTTTGACAAAAATTAGCTAAATTTGAAAGGATTGAATTTGGAGGTCTAGGGTCAACCCCACAATAATGGAATTTACTTAGAACCAAAAACTAATTGGGTCAAGGTGGGAAATGTGTACATCAAATTACTTGTACAAGTGGGTGTAATAAATTTATAGGTAAGGAAATTGCATTATAATATGTGAGCATAGGGATGAGGCTGGGGTAAGTGTGTAAAAGGAATAAGTAGGTGGGATGGGACAAGGGACTTGAATTTGCACAAATATACATCATTTGCCAATATGTTTATGTATTAAAATATTGTACTCAAAACAAGCACAAAACTAAATGAGAAATGACATGGATATGAAGTGTGTGGAAATGGAGGGCCAAAAAAGAGGTAAAAGATTATCACTTTTTTTCCTAAAATCAGCTAAACTTGAATTTAGATGAGTAATTTAATATGCACTCACTCATAATTTAAAGATATGACAAGAATAAGAATTGTAATATTTTGAATATGTTTTTTAAACTATTAAACTTTTTTAAAATGGTTAAAGATTAAGAGTGTTTGTGTAAATAGGTGTTTTACCTATCTAGGTCATATTTACATGTTTAGTCCACTTAGGTCCTAGTAAGGAATCTTTTTAGTTAGTTAAGCACTAATTGTCACTTATCTTATGTAGTTTGCTTTTATTTAATGCTTGTGTACTAGATCATTTAATGTTGGCTCGTGTTATTTAATTATGACACAATCATTTAATGTTGGTACATCAACACACCTTGCTTGTATAAGCAAGGCTTCATATGTAAATTGTAACAACAATAAACTGGTTGAGGAAAAACCTTCTTGACATGCCATGTGTACTTTTGAGATTTACCTTCTAGTGGTTAGGCTATTTTTGAAGGATCTTGGATCATATACCAATTGATGAGTAGTCTTTCCTGAAGTAAGGGCTAGAGATGTGGTTGCTTCAATGTTCCCATCTACTAGTTCCTTCAAGTTGAGTGTCAACAACTATAAAATTAGTTGACAAGGCCAGAATGTCCTGTAGAGATTCAAACATACACTTCTTTGAAGAGGATTATGGTGAATCGATTATAGGTTGTGAAAGAGTAGGAGCTTCAGTGTTAACCTTTGGAAGAGGAGCAATGAAAAACTTTGGTGAAGAAGGGATATCCTCAATGATAAGGATATAAGAAGAAAGAGAAGTAGAAGGGGTAGACTTCTTGTGGTAAAATTCAGGGATAGGTTCCTTCTTAAGCTTATGCTTGGATGACAGGCTAGAGTGTTAAGATGTGGGAGGAGCAAAAAAGGACATGTTAGAAATGACCTTTGTATGGAGCATCTATGGGTTGCACAAGTTGAGGAAAATTAGGCAAAGAGGTGATGAGAAGTAGTTCTAGAGAAGCCATGATGAATACCTACACCCTTATGGGGTGAGGTTCATCCATGTATCTTGATGGGACCACAAGCAAGAAAAAAATGGGAATGGAAAGGGAAGAAGATGAAGGAACTAAAATGAAAGGCTTATTCCCAACCTTTTTAGCAAAATCATGTTCCCTCACCATCGCACATTGATGATACTTATGCTCACACACAAGTTGGTTTCAATGGAGACGGGAACCAAGAATAGGGGCTTGAGAAGATGTTGGAGCAACCAGTGAAGTCATCTTTGTAGCCATTAATAGTAGAAGGACAGGCTCCACAAGAGTGGCTAGAGAGGTTAGGAGTGTAGGGACATTAACCTCGACCATGAGAGCCTCTCCTCCTCATGATTTTCATACAAGGGGGGAACAAGAGGAATCCTCAAAGGAAGATGTCAGAGCCACATGTGAAGGACCGGACAAAGAGGAATAGTCACCCTTATAATATATAGTAGGGTGATGAATGTTAGGAAGAATAGGATGTTAAAAGACATGGAGTTTTGACTTCATCAATGTGGGGCCTTTCCTTTTCCTATGTCAGGCACATTCAAAGGAATGGAAGGCACCATTCTAGGTTCCAAGGTCTTGGAAGAATGGGGAGGTCTACTCAAGGGAGTGATCTTGTCTTTAGCTCGTGAAGGAGAAGGCCTAGAAGTTGACGCCTGTCAAGGGTTTAATGTATGGGGTTGAGGGTTGAGGGTTGAGGGATTGGGATTTAAGGGTTGAGGGTTGAGGGATTAAGGTTTAAGGTATAGGGTTGAGGGTTTAATGTATAGGTTTGCAGATGGAGGGTTGAGAGTTGGGGGTTTAATTTATTGAGGGATTAAGTTTTAAGGGTTGAGGGTTTAATGTTTAGGGTAGAGGGTTGAGGTTTTAAGGGTTGAGGCTTGAAGGTTGAAGGTTTAAGGGTCAAGGGTTGAGGGTTGAGGGTTTAGGGATAGGGATTAGGGTTGAGGATTGAGGGATTAGGGTTTAAGGATTGAGGGTTGAGGGGTTAAGGTTTAATATTTAGGATTGAGGGATTAGGGTTGAGGGTTTAATGTACAAGGTAGAGGGTTTAAGGGTTTATGGTTTGTGGGTTTAAGGGTTGAGGGTTGATGGTTTAAGGTTTGAGGGTTGAGGGATTAGGGTTTAAGGTATAGGGTTGAGGGATTAGGTTTGAGGGTTTAATGTATAGGGTAAAGGGTTGAATGTTGAGGGTTGAGGTTTTAAGGGTTGAGGGTTGATGGATTAAGGGTTTAAGGTTTGAGGGTTTAAGGGTTGAGGATTGAGGTTTTATGGGTTGATGGTTGATGGATTAGGGTTTAATGGTTGAGAGTTGAGGGATTAGGTTTTAAGTTATATGTTTGAGGGATTAGGGTTGAGGTTTTAATGTATAGGGTAGAAAGTTGAGGGTTGAGAGTTGAGGGTTTAAGATTTGAGGGTTGAGGGATTGAGGGTTTATTGTTTAAGTGTTTAAGGGTTGAGGGTTGATGGATTAGGGTTTAAAGTATAGGGTTGTGGGATCAGGTTTCAAGGATTGAGGGTTGAGGGATTGGGGTTTAAGGTATAGGGTTGAGGGTTGAGGGATTTTGGTTTAAGGATTGAGGGTTTAAAGGTTGAGGGTTTATGGTTTAGAGATAGGGATTAGGGTTTGGGTTGAGGGATTTGGGTTTAAGGGTTGATGGTTGGGGGATTAAGGTTTAAGGTATAGGGTTGAGGGATTAGGTTTGAGGGTTTAATATATAGGGTAGAGGGTTGAGGGTTGAGAGTTGAGGCTTTAAGGGTTGAGGGTTGGGGGATTAAGGGTTTAAGGCATAGGGTTAAGTGATTAGGGTTGAGGGATTAGTGTTTAAGGGTTGAGGATTTAATGTATAGGGTAGAGGGTAGAGGGTTGAGGGTTGATGGTTTAAGGTTTGAGGCTTGAAGGTTGAGGATTTAAGGGTTGAGGGTTGTGGGTTTAGGGATAGGGATTAGGGTTGAGGATTGAGGGATTAGTGTCTAATGGTTGAGGGTTGAGGGATTAAGGTTTAAGGTATAGGGTTGAGGGATTAGGGCTGAGGATTTAAGGTATAGGGTAGAGGGTTTAAGGTTTTAAGGGTTTAAGTGTTTAAGTTTTGTGGGTTTAAGAGTTGAGGTTTAAGGTTTGAGGGTTGAGGGTTGAGAGTTTAAGGGTTGAGGGTTGAGGGTTTAAGGGTAGAGGTTCGAGGGTTGAGGGATTAGTGTTTAATGTATAGGGTTGATGGTTTAGTGCATAGGGTGGAGGGTTGGGGTTTTAAGGGTTAATATTTGAGGGATTAAGGTTTTAAAGTTTAAGGGTTGAGGGATGAAGGTTTAAGGTATAGGGTTGAGGGATTAGGGTTGAGAGTTGAGGGTTTAAGGGTGAGGGGTTGAAGGCTTGATGGTATAATCCTTCTCTCCTCTCCATCCCTCCTTATCCATCTCTACATCTCTCCATCCATCCCTCCTTATCCATCTCTACATCTCTCCATCCATCCCTTGCTACTCCGCTAGGTCTCTCCCACTCTTCTCTCTCCCCTTTGTACGTCTTTGTGTAGGGTTAAGGCTTTGAAAATTACAAATTCTCTATATAGTAGATTTGGCACTTGCCAAAGTGCAAAACCTCCAAACATAACATTTGGTTCTCACCAAATTGAAATTTTTTTTTGTAGCACATTTGTAGCTCACCAAATAGCTTTTGCTAAAAATGGTAAAAAGGACAGTTGACCCATGATACAGGTCCACAATTTAGTGCCTTTATCTAGTTATGCACTTTATGTGACAAGCAAACGCCTTTTTATGCAGTTGACTTGTTGTAGTACCATATTATGCTTGCTCCATCACCTTTTGAGCACCAATTTACTTGTTGTACAATGTATAAGAAGATAATTTGAAGTTTCTACATCATATTTGATTATCTTAGGTAATATTTTCATTTTTGTAGAATTGAAATGATTATATTGAGTTTTATTTATTTATTTTTGAAATATAGACAATTCCTTTCATAATTTTATTAATCATAATAGTTTTAAATAGAATTCAACATTTAATAAGATGTAATTTGCATAAAAAAGTTAAAATTTTAGGAGTTTAAAAAAATGAAAAACATGACATAATTTAGATGAATTCATGTAAACTTATATAGAGGATTTAAACTTAACACAAGCATGTTTATGTATTCCATTTGCATTGCTTATAGTAGTCCATTTCGATCATGGTTAGTGGAATTCACTCTTTTTCTTGTAGCTAGATGATTTTGTGTAAAGGGTCTAGTGAAATACCATTAATTTCTATGAGTTTTGTTTGAAGTTTATGACATAGTGTATATTTGATCGATTTATATGGGTTTTTTACCACTACCACCCCTTTGTCACCACATCCACTATCAATAGGTCATTCCAACTATGATGTGTTCTTATAAATTCACTATAAATTCATTTGCATCACTGAAAAAAGATAATTTTATTTAACTTCAAGAATAAGCTTATAGGAAGAAGATCCTACCCATATGTTAATTCCACTCCTAACATTGTGTCGTCATTATTTCACCAGTGTAATTATTATCGGTATCTTCATGTCATTGGCCAATTTAAGAGACATTTGTGTGATTTTCTCATTATGTTCTCAAGAGTTGCAGGTGAATAGCTAGCTTAAGATAATTTATGTTTAATGTGTCTCTAGGGTTATAAACCTAGTGATTAGAGATGAATTTATATTAGAGCTCCAAGTTTTAGAAAATTTTCATATTCAATGATTGTATAAATCTGCCCCTTATATTCAATAAAACCTTGGCTATGGATGTAATCTACCCCTTGCTCCATTAGTTGCATATTTTTATTTACTTCTAACATAGATCAATTGCTTTTCATTTGATTTTAGTAATTGATCTAAAAAAAACAAATTGATTCACTCTAAATTAGCTAGAGTATAGGTGGATTTGGAAATGTCAAAAGGATTAAGACTATATTTATCCTATAAACCACCACTATAATGAAGAATTAAGAGCACTATATTTATCCTAGAAACCCTCTTAAGAGAGAAAATATAGATTATGGCAGTGGTAAAAATAGATTGTGGCAATTGCAATTGCCTACTACTTCTATTCTATAGAAAATTTTCATATTTAATGAGTGTACAAATGATTGGCTACAATCTACCCCCTATAACTTATTCAATAAGACCTTGGCTACATGGATGTAATCTACCCCTTCCTCCATTAGTTGCATATTTTTGTTTGTTGTTGCGCTCCTTTCCTTTGCCTCCCATCTCTTTGAAATACTACATACAATTGTTATGTTTAATTCTAAAAGAAGAATCTAAAAAATATTAAATTGTTGCCTCTTCCATCAATCTGGAGAAGGCACAATATGGAAATTTTCCTCCCATTGCATTTTTATGAACCAATGCAACCTCCAATTTATAGATTCCTAGGTGCTACAAGGTTCTCACAGTCCCAAGAAAAAATTCTTGTGCATGCTCATTTTAATATGCATGCTTCTTTACCTAAGACTGCCATAGGTCTACCCCTACCATCTTCTTGGTCAACAATGCCTTCATTACCCTTCTTCATGGAGGTTGTCCTCAACATTATGTTCATTGTCCTTTGTAACCTTCTCTAAGTTCATTGCATTGTTTGAAAACTCCTTATTATGAAAATTTGGTTGTCTTCTTGATTGCATAACCTTCATATTGATACTATTGTCCTACCTTGGACTGAAAGTGACTGTAATTTTACTACTACCCTCTCAAACTTGCTGCTATTTCCATAAACATGAATTGACCTAAAGATGAATATCCCATGAATATACATTTGTGACCCAAATGCATGACTTTAATTTTTTTTAGAAACATAATGTAGATATCTACCATGACAAAGATAAGTATACTTGTAGCCACGCACACAAGAGAGATCTAGGTCATAATTTATTTTAACTATAATTATCATCCTACACATACTAAAATAAAACTTGACAACATAGAGAGTTCCATAGAAATGGTGTTATGCCTTGTGACTTTGCTATCATGCTTTGAATCTATCCTTTATCTTTTGGTTCATCGCATACATGGTGGATTGTTATGACTATCATAAAGACTTATGACTGTCCTTTATTACATGCTGCCCTTTAATTGTTATGAATAAATTTGATACTTCTTTCTCTCAAATACTTCCAAACTATCTATGTTACTTCCATTGTTAGACTTGGTATTTGCTTAGGGTTTTGAAAATAGTCACTTCAAATAGAATTGGTATTTGAAAGAGTGTTATTATTTCCCTTGGTGAAAAAGTATTATTGTTGCCCTCTACATTTAGGCATGTTTGAGAAGGATGATGATCATGTTCATCAATTAAAGTAACTGTCCATTTTCACAATTATGTTGGTGTAAATTTGAAGTTTCTAGATTTATTTAATTATATGAGGTCATATTTGTCATGTTTGTACAATTCAATTTTTTATAAAGAGTTTTTTTATATAAATCTAAAGTTCTATGCTTCTCACCTTCTCACATAGATCAATTACAATCATTTGAACATTTGATTTTGATATTTTGGTTTTAGTGAGAATTACTTACTTTTTTTTCTTTGTGTTTGTGAACATGTGGCATTCAACATCATGCCAAGGAAATGAGCAAAGCCTCTAACGCTAGATGAAAGTGAAGCCAAAAATGAAAGCAAAAGAGAAACAAAAAATAAATTTTGTGAAAAAAGAAATCGAACCCCATAGAAGAAGAAATTATCATGCAATCTAAGAGAGATTTCGAATTGGCATCAAAAAGAGAATAGATGCAAAAAATATATACAAGAAGACAAATGAATCCTAAAGTTGGGGGAACATCATCAACCATAAGTGAAGTTCAAGGCACACCATCTACAATAAGTCATGTTCAAAGTACATCAACAATCACTTCTCCAATTGAAGACACGCCATCTACAACATGTGGTGTTGAAAGTACATCAACAAACACATCTCTACTTGAAGACACTCCACATACCACATATCAACTTGGAGGTACAACATTGTTTACATGTCAATTTCAAGGTACGTCATCATTTTCATCTCCGATTGAAGGTACACCATCTATCCTCGATGTTGTTGACATTCCTAAGGTTGAAACAACTTTACCATTGAGAACTCCTAGATTTTTGTATAGAAAACCTAAATATTTGATTGATATTGATGCTAATGTTTGGAAACCAATGGCTATTAAGATTCCAAAACATACATGTCAAAGATGTGCAAAGAGGGGCTCTAGGTGTATGATGCTGAAAACTAAAAACTTTGAATTCACAAATGAAAATCAACCTATATTAAACATCATATCAATAGAGCTTTTCCAAAATGAAATACTACTTCTAAGAAATCAAAAGCAAATTCATTCAAAAGGAAAATCACTCCATTTTTATCCTATCTACAAGATCTTGTCTTTGCTTTCAGATTTTTTCAGTAAAAGCACAAGAGGCTATGTAGAATGAATTTGAGAATTATGAAATTGAGTTTCGCAATCAAAATGTCTATGCTTTTTGGTAAGAAGAAGGGGATTTTTATAGATGAATTCACGGGGTGAATCCAATTTATGGGAGAGATGTGGGATAAAAAAGTGAGATGGAGAAATGCACACAAATGGTAAATAAATGAAATGGATAAATGATTTATGCAAATGAATGAATATAATATTTTATGATTAATGGATAAACAATACTTTAATGATTATGATTTATAAATGATTTAATGAGAGAAAAATACTTATAAAATGATTATGCATGAAATATGAATATGAAATGAATTATATATAGAATGGATAATGGATTTATGAATATGGAATTAGGATTTAATTTATGAATATAATGATTAATGAAATGGATGAGTTAATGATTATAAAAATAAATTTAAATGAAATGGATTAATGAACTATACATAGGGGTAAATGATTATGCAAATGCATTTAGTGAAATATGCAATGGATAAAAATGATTATGAGAGCATTTTTATGTGTCTACATTTTTCCCCTCTTTGAGACAATGTAGCTTGTTGTGTTGTTTCAAAGAAGAAGATATGCCCCAATATAAGGAAGAATGAGGAGGAGGTAGAGGTATGCCCCCTCGAGTGGACATGTAGATTTAAAGAACATGAGTGTACTCTCAAAATGGATGAGACGACTAGAAGATGAAGGACAAAATGATAGAGGAAAATAAATAAGGATGATGAAGGAAAAAAGGAATGATGAAGGAAATGGATGATGGAAGAAATGATAGATGAAAAATAGATATGAAAGAAAATGAATGTGATGAAGCCTCTTGTTCATATCATAGTGCTTTATCATCATAGAGTGGTAAAATATGACAAATGAACAACAAACACCATGGTATGACATAGACCAATGTGTGCAAGGTCATCCATCTATAAAATAGACAGTTGTAGAAAAAGAATGTCGTGACTCATATTAAAGGCAAAGTTTCTCCGATATTTTTGTCAAGACAAACCACAAACAACAAACAAATAAAAGATGAGTCATGAGACATCATCACTCCTCTAAATCCTTCATGGGACATCCTCAAGGTGGCTAGTAACATGATCGAAGAAAATCCAAAAGATAAGACAAAATAGACCAACAAGGTCAACAGTCATTCAGATTGTTTGCCAATAAGCATTTTCTAATGTGTCAAGGGACGAAGTAAGTGACAAGTGGATTGTTTTGATAGGGCTTGGTTTCAGGAGAAGAAACATGTCATATAAGATGTCAAGTCTAGTTTCGATCATGCAACTACCTGTATAAGGCAAATGACAAAGTGTGGCAATGAAAAGTTTTGGTTTCAGGAAGGACACATCCTGTATAAGACCATTGGTTTTGATCAAGTTGACTAGTTTGATTGATTTGACACATGACTGTTTTGACTTGAAGATTTGTTGGCTCGCTTGTCTTGTTGATTCAGGATTTGTGTTTGAAGTACAGATGATTATGTCGTGTCTGAGTTAACAGTGTCTGATTTATTTTGACTGACTCGACGAACCCTAAAAGACTAAGCTAGGGGGCCTCAGGGGCTTATCAATGGATGGCCTTGCCTAGGTAGCAATGCACAGAGACCTCGTAGTTTGACATGACCCTTGACTTTATTTCAATGATAAAGGACCGAATCATGATTTTCTTTGACAACACCTAAAGACTGACCAAATGCCTCAGAGGCACCTCGACAAATAGCCTTGCCTACATCCAATCGTAGAGGCAATGTAGTTTGACAATGACAAAGATTGACATGATTGACTCTAACTCTATTTTTGGGTTTTGACATGTTTTGATTTTTTTTTATTTTGAAGTTTTATGATTTTTTTGTCTTTTTAAAATGTTTTTTTTGTCTTTTTGTCATTTTATGATTTTTTATGTGTTTTTGTGGATATATGTTCTTTTTTGTGTTTTTGATGTGATTTTTTTGGATTTTTTTAGGACTTTTTATGATTTTTAGGGATTTTTTTATGACTTTTTTGAAATTTTTTGAGATGTCAATGGATGACAATTTGGGTAGCCTTTGTTCTAGATACCAATGATAAGGGAAAACCAAGTCTAGGTGTAAGGCGATAGATGGGAGTGATGAATGAAAGGGTGGGTGATAGGATAAGGGATAAAAGGATCATGATAGATGGATGGATAAAATGGAATGGATGTATGCATCATAAGAGAGCAAGGATGTGATCTCCAAAGACTATGTTGCATAGGAATAACATGTCCCATTCTAGGTACAATACTTAGTATTTTTATGACAATGCTTAGAACAATGAGATGGTGATAATATTGCATTGGAAAAGATGAGGTATATCAAAAGATAAACAAAGCATGTTTCAAAAAATTTCCCCCTATTTTTATCAAGATCAAAAGGAGGAAGAGAGGATGAATGGACTCAATATTATAACTATATGGGTATGATGACCAAGAATGATAAGGTAGGAGATGGTAAGATAGGATATGATAGGAGAATAAAAGGAGGGACTCAAATGTCTAGTTCCATTAAAGATGATAGTCCTGCTAGATGGATGTCATTGCATGGACCATTTCAAGTGTGCTCATAGATGTTGGTAAGGAATTGCATGAGTGTGAGATAAATTAGGTAGATGGTGGATAATGAAAGGCTTATGCAAGGATGGATGGGGAATATTGGATTATGATGTTGATTGTATTGGAACTATGCAAAAGGATAAATGAAAGGTTTATGCAAAAGCATGGACCATAGGAAGGTGATTGGGAAGATCGTAGTATAGTAGTTGAAGGATGGTGATATGTAGGTATGTGGGAATGGAATCATGACTAACGGTTGCACATATTTTGTTAAACATTGAAGCTTTTGATGGAAAGGTGGTGTAGGAAGCAATGGAAATATTTTCTTAGGAGATGGTTGACAAAGTGTTTTAGGACCTTTAGGATTTATGACTTTATGTGTAGAGGTATCCAAATTTTTATTTTGGAATCCCCTGGGTTTGGTGGAATGAGTGGAAGAGTTATATTTAGACAATGTGTGCATTTGTTGGTCATGATTAGGATTTTTAGAGGATTTATGGGTAGGTGGATAAGGGGATTGGATAATGGGGATATTAGGTGTTGGGAGTAGTGGAGGTAGATTAGATGGAGGGTTATTAGGAGTTGGAATCAATGGTGGTAAAGTGGATGGTGGAAGGTGTATGGTCACATGCTTTTGTGATTTGTAGGATGATGGAGGTGGAATGGAAACATATGTTTTGGGTGTATGATAGGGCTTATGATGGAAAGAGGCAGACTTAGGATGCATGGAGGAAGTATGATATTGGTGTCCTTGGGGTATATATTCAAGGCCATAAGAGTGTGAAGGGACCTAGAAATGGATTGGATCCAAACTACCTTGTTCAAAAAGGCCTAAGAATTTACCTTAATAGTTCATGTTTTGAAGCATATGATGGACAATGGGACTAGTTGTGTTTTGGACACTAGACACGAGTTCATTATTAGTTGAAGTGGAGGAAAATGGTTGTTGTTTTCATGAGGAACATTCACAGATGAAGGTGGGAAGACCAGTAGGATATGATGGTGGACTTGAGGTGGGATTGATAGTTGATGTGGAAGGATTATTAGGATCTGTATTATGTTCATGTAGATCCAAGTTATTTGTTTGATCTCCTATGTGTGCCTGGGGGCACATGTCTCATTATGAAAAGTGAGAGTTTGTGCATCATGGATAGGGCTAGATGGAGGGGAATTTTCTTCGCTTCGAAGGAAGGCCATGAAACAAGGTGAACGTTCAAGTAGGTCAACGAGACTTTCATCATGTGGATCTTGGGTGTCTTGTTCATGAATGGTAGTGGGGGTATGGATAAGATCAAGTTACCCATGGATAGGTTCTTCATCATGAGTAGTGTCTTGATCATGGAAAAGATATATCTTATGGATAGGTTGAATGAAAATGATTTCATCTTGATTAGTAGGAGGGCTTGATGTTTCCCCATGCTTAGGATTAGGATCTTGACATACCTTTTGGCTTGCTTGAACGGAAGTGGATGAGGAAGGCTCTTGGAGGGGCTTGATATGTTCTTGATGGTCAATCTCATGAGGGCATGATGAAGGTTGACTTGGGCTCATGGGCGAAGACTCGAGAATAGGTTCAAGGGGTTGTGGGTGACATGATGGAATTAGAATACTACGCATGGTGTTGGAAGAATATTTCATAAGCTCAAGGATGGGAAATTGTTGGCATGGTTGACTCCTTGCTAGTAGCCCTCGGGTCACATCCTTTGTAGGTGGATGGGTGGATTTGGGTTTGCTTTTGTAATGTTTGAACTTAGGGCATGGAATTGATGGAGGATTGGATGATGATGAAGGGTTTGATAAGTTGCAATGTGTGGGGACCAATGGATTTGGACTAGGACATGGTGGCTTTAGGATATGCCTTTTATTAGATGGTGGTATAATATATTTATAGGATGCATGAGCTAGATTGGTAATTCCTTTGTCAAAGGTGGCATTAAGACTTAAAGGCTTTTGATCTTGTTACTGTGTACCTTGGAATTTTACCCTATTCTAATGTGCAAAATAACAAAAAATGTAAATGATAAAATACTAAGAACACCTCAATGATTAGCCTAAAGAGTGATAAAACAAGAAAAATAGATGAAATACAAACGTAAATCGAATATACCTTCCTTGTTGTTGAAGAATCCTTGGTTGGCCCTTGATTTAGATGGATTTGTGTGCTCCTTGGATGGCTTTTGGTGTAGTTAGATGCAAGATGATCAAAGTGGATGGCTAAATGATAGTGAATGATTGAGAATGCAAATTGGCAGCATAAGGTTACTCCAAATGAAAGTGTTGAAAACGCTCTTGAGGAGGGTGTATTTATAGAAGAATTTGAATTTTCTAGAGAATTCAATAGTCAAGATTCATCCAACAAGATCAAGATGAAGGGCTATGGTGATTTGAGAACTCACAAGCCCTCACATCTTGACATGTGGATGGTGAAGTGGCTAAGGGGAGATGAAGTGTAAGTGAGGTGGCCAAAAGGTACATGAGGTGGAGGAAGGACAAGTACCTTCCAAGCACCTTGGGGAGTGAGAAGATTTCCTCAAAATGGGATTCTTTGTCCCCAAGTGAGAGTGAAAGGGACATTTGAGGAATTTTGGAATTCTTCAAAAATCTCCATGGGAAAAGGAGAGGTGGTTGAAAATATAAATATGAATTAAAAATTCACATTCTTAGGAGAGTCTAAAGGATAAAAGGTGAGCTCCAAAAAGGTGGGACTTGGTCACATGTAGATGATGTGACAAGTCCAAGGTTCTAGAAGCCATGGGATCTAGGATAAATAAATGTGAATTAAAAATTCACGTGGGAAAGAGGGTCAATGCTAAAAAGAGGTAAATGCAAAGGTTGACTAAAAAGGTGGTGCTAAATATGGCTAATGACCTTGGTTAAGGTTGTACAAATATTGGATTAGAATAATTAATGGAAGATTAGAGGCAAGTGGCAAATGTAGGAGGATGTGACAAAGAGAGAGAATGAAGAATTTTAAATTGATTTTAAATCAAAAGGGTAAAAAAATGACTAAATTAAATAAATTGGTGTATTTATTTAATTTAGAGAGGAAGAAGGTGAAAGATAAAGCATTTAATTATTATATTAAATACTTTATAGATATGAGATAAAAGGTGTAATATTAATTTAATAAATTAATATTTAATATGATAGATGAAAAGGGTGTAAATTTAATCATATGGGAGTGATTAAATTTAGATGTCTACATTTTGCCCCTCTTCAAAATATTGTTAGAATAACAGTGTTTCAAAGAAAAATAAAATGAAAATAAGAGAGGAAATGATAGATGGTGATGCCCCTAGCATGGAAAAGGTTGATGATGCCCCAATAACTAAGCTGAAGGAATGGAGGAATGGTAGGAGGGTATGCCCCCTCGAGAGGGCAGTTGGGGGAGGAAAAAAAGGGGGTTCCCACACAATGTCTCGATAGGAAAAAAGGACACCATTGGATAGAGCTCAAAAAACCAAGCAATTTTGGTTTTTGAATAGAGGTGATTCGACGCACGGTTTGCAAATGGCAGCCTCGGGAAGTTAGGGATTAGTTGGAGGAAGAAAAAGATAAATAAAAGGTAAAAAATACCTTTTAGGAAGAAAGGGGTTAAAAATGTAATTTTAAAAATTACCTTAGTCATTTTCGTTGTAGCAATTGAGAGGAGAGTAGAGGAGAGAAAGCGAACGAGGAGGAATGATGCTAACAGACAACGACACGGAGATTGTGCACCAAGAGGATGAGGTGCGTGGATTATACAGCGGGTGCGCGGGCGGACAACATGTGAGTGGTAACAAAATACGTTAATTTAATTTACGTATTTTTCACATGTTGTTTGATAGATTTTGGAAATTTGAAAACATGGGTTTTGTTAATTAGCAAAATTAAAAAAATGGGTCGGGGCTAGATTTTAGAAAAACCAAAATGTTAAAAAAAAAGAGAGAAAAGGGGCAGGGCGTAGTTGCCCCTATGAGGGTGCTGCCACTATGGCCCAAGGCGGAGCCACCCTAGCCAAGGGCAGAGCCACCCCAGCGGTGGGTGGTGCCGCCCGGTGGTGGGCGGGCGGAGCTGCCTCGACCACAGCAAAATCGCTCGGCCACAGGCGGTGCCACCCGACTATAGGCGGGTGGAGCCACCCTAGCCGCGATAGAACCACCCCAGCCGTAGGCAGTGTCACCCACCACCCTAGCCGAGGGTGAAGCCACCCCAGCCGTGGTGGAACCACCCCGGCCACGGGCGATGCCACCTGACGGTGAGCGGGCGGAGCTGCCCCGGCCACGGCAGAACTGCCCCGGCCGCGGGCAGTGCCGCCTGGCTACGGGCGGGCGGAGCCACCTCAGCCGCAGCAGAACCACCTCGACCGATGGCGGTGCTGCTTTGCAGGTAGGCGGCCAGCCAGGGCAGAGCCGCCAGCCGCAGGCAGACCCGCCCGGGGCAGAACCACCCCAACAGTGGGTGGACTCGCTCGGGGTGGCGCCTCCCGGCTGCTGGCGGATCCGCTCGGGGCAGAGCCGCCTGGTCGGAGGGGAGAGCCACCCCGCCATCGAGTGAAGCCAACCTAATAGGGGGGAAGGAAAAAGAAGACAAGGGGGAAAATAATGGGAAAAGATAGGAAAAAAAGGAGATAGAAAGCAAAAAAGACCAATGAAATAATGAGAAGATTTTTGTGTATGCAGATTTTCGAGCGGATCTGGACACATGAGCGACGATCATAGGTGATGACAGTGACGATAGCAGCAATGAATGAGGAGGATTAGGTAGCATTGGATCGTGCGGGTTTAGGACACTGTATTCAGTTTCATGTAGTTAGAGCGCATCAAGCGATGTTGACGGCGTTGATAGAGAGATGGAGCTCAGAGACATCTATGTTTCATCTTCCTACAGGAGAGATGACCATCACTTTGGAGGACGTGTGGCGTATCTCGAGGCTGTCGATAGCCGAAGGGTTAGTGAGCGAGGTGGTGTCCATAGGGGCGGAGTTATAGGAGACTGTTAGAGTATTGTTTAGATGCGAGGAGCTACCCCTGGTGAAGGGTCAGTTGGATTTGGATGAGTGTTTGTCAATGGGGGTGCCAGCTTTACCATTATTCCTGTGTGGTCTAATTAGTGGGATACTATTTCCAGATCGGAGCAGACATACATAGTCTTTGTTATATGGAGGTGATTCGACACATTGTCGAGTGGCGAGGGGGGCCATTTTCATGGGGGTCATGTGTATTGAATCACCTATACAGAGATATGCACGTGATCTGTTACCAGAGGATATCGAACATGACACATGACACTGCTACAGATTTGGGCTTGGGAGCATATTACAGTGACGAGGCCGAGAGTGGTGAGGGCGGGGACAGTGGATGATCGCGAGCCTGTGGCGTGGGAGTATGGGGAGGCAAGAGGTTGGATTTTTTTCTATGAGATACAGGGAGAGATGGAGGGGTGGAGGAGAGCATTTGATGATCTACAGCCAAGGGATATAGAGTGGCGGCCATATAGGTTGCACTAGTTTCAGGGATGGGCTGATACAAGGAGACAAGAGGGTTACTTTCTGAGCAAGTGTTTTATTATTGGGTCTTTGCCACACATAGTAGAGTCGCATCAACCAAACAGGGTGTTGAGGCAGTTTGGAGTGATACAAGATATTCCAGTAGTGCCTATCATATTCCGGCGATACAAAAGAGAGATACCATGGGGAGGCCGCATAGCACCAAGTATAGCCAGGGCATCATGGATGGCAGCAAGACATGCATTGTATCCAGGGAGAGTTGGAAGAGAGCAGGTACCGGTTGTGACCGAGTGATACCGGAGGTGGTTCTGGAATAGGTTATGGGAGAGGATTACTCATGTTTAACCTATTTTGAGGGTAGTGGGTGTCAGACCAGAGGATGATCAGAGACTATGGAGAGAGGAGAGGGTGGGTGTAGCAGCGACGAGAGGATGTGGCAGTGGTAGATCAGGGGGGACAGGAGGAGCTCGAGGAGGATGAGACAGAGTAAGCGGGCAGACCAAGGAAGAGGAGGAGGAGACATCAGAGGTGAGGTCGGAGAGAGGCTCAGTAGTGGGGGAGGGGACAACCATAGAGAGCCCAGGGGGAGCAGAGGGTGGAGGAGGTGAGGGATGTGGATGATGGGGAGGATTAGGAGGATAAGGGGTGTAGCAGCGACGAGAGGTTGTGGTAGTGGTAGATCAGGGGAGACAGGAGGAGCCCAAGGAGGATGAGACAGAGCAGGAAGGTAGACCAAGGAGGAGGAGGAAACATCAAAGGTGAGGTTGGAGAGAGGGTTAGCAGTGGGGGAGGGGACAGCCACAGAGAGCCCAGGGGGAGCAGAGGGTGGAGGAGGTGAGGGATGTGGATGATGGGGAGGATGAGGAGGATGAAGAGGATGTGGAGGTGGTACGTGCGAGGGAGGCATCAAAGGAGGGGAGGAGATAGTTTGTGGTAGGAAAACATGGTCAGCCATGGTGGTTGCGAGTTTGGCTGACTGCAAAGAGTCACGAGGTTCGACAGGAGTAGGAGGACAGAGAGGATGGGGATGTTAGAGCAGTGTTAGAGGAGGAGAGGAGGTGGACACAACGTTGATTCATGGTGGAGAGACAGGAATAGGGGGGACAATTCCAGGTTTGCCGTATTGTGGAGGACTGTGAGGGGTGACAGGAGTAGGTGGCAGGGAGGATGAGACGGAGCAGGTGGATGAGGAGGATGAGACAGAGCAGGCGAGTGGGGAGGATGATGCGATGGATGTAGACAGGGATGTGGCAGATGGGGATTTTATGGAGGCAGAGTCATTAGCATTGGTTCCTTATGTGGTACCAGAGGATCTCATTGTACAGGCGAGAGGAGCAGAGGCAACATTACAGATTGTAGAGTGGAGAGTGAGGGCTCTTGAGGACGAGCTAGCCAGATTATAGCAACAGGCATTTAGAGATTATGATGCCATTATTTTTGAGCTAGGGGGAGCGGTGAGGGAGAGAGACAGGGCATAGTCAGAGCTGCAGAGGATGCAGGATGAGTTGACCAATGTGACGCGGGATCGCAATAGATTGCAGGTGGAGGTCATGGTTTTACAGGCCAGGGGGAGCTAGAGGGGAGGACAGAGTAGGGGGAAGATCAGGGGACATGATGTACTGGTCAGCAATCAGGAGATCTCCAGTGAGACTAGGATGAGCTTCAGAACAGAGTACATTTCCTTAAGCAGGTAGTTGGAGAGATGGGGCTGATGCAGGAGAGGGAGGAGGAGGCCAGGGAGCAGGCACGGATTATGCAGGCTGAGAGGGATGTAGCACAGGCGTAGGTGCGGATGATGGAGGTGGAGAGAGATGCGGCGCAAGCACGCATTCAGAGTGAGAGAGAATTGGTAGAGGCAGAGATATAGTCGCTACAAAGAGGGAGAGATGAGGTAGTAGCAGAGGTATCGACTCTCTAGAGAGCGGGATTCAGCAGAGCTGAGAGAAAAGGCTCTTCAAAGGGATAGGGATGCAACAGTGACTCAGGCACAGGCGGCTCAAAGGGAGAGAGATGTAGCAGAGATACGTATGCAGACTCTACAGGCAGAGAGAGATGTCGCAATGGCTCATGCATCGGTAGGTCAAGGTGAGGGTGGGATGCCAGGAGCAGATATACAGGTTGTGGAGAGAGAGAGAGAGAGATGCCATAGTGGCACAGGCAGTGGCTGCGGAGGAGATGAAGGGCCGATTACAGGTAGAGCTGGCACAGAGCCAGTTGGCTCAGGAGGCATGGGAGCAGGAGAGGAGAGTCATTACTAGGGACCGAGACAGGTATCATCAGGAGTAGAATTCTGCTTGGGTCCAGGTTGTGGAGCGAGAAGAGAACATGAGAGAGGTAGGATTTTGGATGGCTGCGTATTATCATGTGGTTCCTGATCTGGCACAACAGACATTCCATTACACTTGGCAGACACCTCAGAGGCCAGCACTGTCCCAGTCATTGGGGACACAGACCCACGGTTATAGTGATTCACCAAGGGTTTCACCAGGCAGGGGAGCAGTACCTGATTCTCCATAGAGATCAGATGTGGGGAGTTCATTTGGTAGATGATAGGATACTATGTTTTAGATAGGTGCAGGGTAGATGGATAGTGCAGAGGTGCAATGGATATTTGTAGGACTTTGTATTGGTGTTTTGATTGGATGATTTTTGTATACGATGGTCACAGATTGTGATGACATCGATGGCATTATTATATGTTAGTCTTGTTTATGAGATGTACTGTGGACTTGTGGCATATTTATACGATAGCTCTTATTGACCTCATATTTTATGTGTGATGGATTTTGAGATCTATAGATGATTGTGTTGATGCATATGTGGATGGTCATTTGATGGTAGTGGATGTTATATGTATGGATGTTTTTATATATATATTTTTATGTATGATGGTGATGGAGGATGTAATGTATGGTGATTTTTATTTTTTATGAATGACAAATGCCTATGTTGTATGATGCACATGTTTGAGATAGATGTGGATATGCTTATGATGACGCGATAAATGTTTATGTTTTATATGCTTATGATAGTTATGTGCATGTGCGACTAATATGCAAGATGTAATGGATGGTAATTTTTGTTTTTTATGGATGACAAATGCCTATGTTGTATGATGCATATGTTTGAGATAGATGTAGATATACTTATGATGACACGACAAATGCTTATGTTTTATATGCTTATGATGGTTATGTGCATGTGTGACTAATATGCAGGATGTAATGGATGTATTATGACGGTATTAATGGTGGACCTAACACTTGACATTGCAGGTGGCGATATTATGGATGAACCTAAGATAGTGTGCAAATGTATGGATCTAAAATGTAATTATTTCATGATGAGTATCCATAGGGTCGTAGGTGATAGTGGAAGATGCATGCATACATGGTGTGAGTGTGCACTTGTCAAAACCTTTTAGTATCCTGAGAAGAATAAGGGATGGAGGAGAAATATTTGCACAACCAAAATCATAGGATGAATGTAATGCAATGGTCATGATTATGAAATGCAATCCTAATATGATTTATCATCTTTGGAGCACTGATTTTTTGCTATAGCATGAGACACCTAGTGCCAGGGTATGTGGAACCAAGGCGCATTAGTGTCTAATGCATGAAACAAACACAACAGACAAGAAGGCTATCCCAACACCCCAAAGTCACAAAAAAGACCTTGGTTGGGCCAGGTATTGAGATAACCACAAGCACAAAAGGATGTCCCAACATAACACAAGACCTCGGGGATCTTGGTGGGTACTATGTGGGACAACCAAGAAGACACAATCAAACAAAAGATCAAGATATGCCCCTATGTGGACCAATCAAAATGCGCCATAATATGATGGATTATGGCGGCCTTGACAAGTGATGTTAGGGAGCTCAAATGATAAACAAAAGCCAAAAGAATCACAAGATCGCAATCAATTTCAAATGTTTGTTGCCATAGGATCAAGGGGATAGATGGGATTGATGAGGTCTGTTAGGAAGGATGCATCCTATTGAGACCTATGATGAATACTAAGCAAAAAGATCGATATGATGTAGGATATTTAAAACTGATTGGATTTGTTGATACAAGTGGACCTTGTTTGTTAAGAACTAGCTAGATAAGGGCATAGCTTAATGGCACGACATAAGGAAGACAAGACACAACCTAAAGACCTAGGGGCTCGGGGGCTGATTAGAGATTAGCCTTGCCTACGTGAAAGCGCAAAGCCCTTGTAGTTCATGGAAAAATACAATGGAGAAAGCGGAAAGAAGAGAATGGTGACCGATGATGAAGGACACAAAACACGACAGACAATGCCCCGGGGAGGATCAAATGACCAACCTTGTCTACGTGAAAGCGCAGGGGCAACGTAGTTCGATGAAGGACCATGGATAAAGTGGAAAGAGGACTGGTGAAGTCCAAGCAATGGAGGATCAAAACAAGTTGATCCAAAATGACCTAGGGGTAGATCGAATGATCAGCCTTGCCTACGTGAAAGTGCAAGGGCAACGTAGTTCGATGAAGGATGAAAGTGACACGGAAGGATGAGATCTAGATGGAGATCGACACGATAGATGATCCTACATGATGAAACAGACTGACCAACAAAGGGAATGAAAGACATAAGCTCAAAGTGGGATATTAAAATGCTCAGGATGAGGGATAGGCAAGATGGGTCATCCAATGCTCAATCAATAAATACCAAGCGGCCTAGGCTAAGGTGGGTGAGGATGATAGTGTGGATGAAAGCATAAAATAACTAGGATGTTAGGTAGATAATGATTAAGCCCTCTATGGATGATGCATGTTACCAGGTTTTCAACATCCATACTTATCCAAGGCACCACCAAGAGGTGGTTTTCACCATAGGATGGATTTATTTTTCTTTACTATTTTTTGAATTTTTATTACTTTTTTGATTTTTTTGATTTTTTTGATTTAGGTGTGGTTACCAAGCGGACTTAGACATAGAAATTCTTCAGATGGATGATATTGATGGGTTTGTTAAGGGGATCTCCTTCAAGAGTAGTCAATCTGTAGGCCCTAGATCCATATTTGGTGGCTATGATATAAGGCCCTAACTAGTTGGCCTCAAATTTTCCCTTTTTATCACAGTCCGGTTGAGTGTCTTGGTTTCCTTTGAGAACAAGCTCACCAACTTGGAATTTTCTAAGACAGACCTTCTTATTATAATTACATTTGAGGTGATTTTGGTATGCTTGTAGGTGATCATAGGCTTTTATTCTTCGTTCGTCCAGTAATTCTAGCTGTGTAAGTCGTGCAATATGAGCATCTTCTTCGCTGATAAGATTCTTCAAAAAAATCCTTAGTGATGGGAGTTCAACTTCAATTGGCAAGATGGCTTCAGCACCATATACTAAAGAATAGGGGTGGCACCTATTGGGGTGTGGATGGATGTACGGTATGCCCAGAGGGTAGGATGAATATGGAGGTGCCGATCTCACCCAGTGTTATTGAAAACCTTCTTGAGGATGCGGATAAGGGTCTTGTTGGTTGCTTCTGCCTTACCATTGCCTTGAGGTTAATAAAGCGTTGACCAATGATACTGGATATGAAAGGTGTTGCAGAGGTGTTTCGTGGCTTGGTTTTTGAAGGGTTTTCCATTATTAGAGAGGATGGTGGATGGGATACCATATCTGTAGAGAATATGGTAAAGGATAAATTTAGAGATTTGGACATCGGTGATTTGTGAGAGTGGCATTGCTTCCACCCACTTAGTGAAGTATTCAGTGGTGGTAATTATGAATGTATGGCCGCTGGATAATGGTGGGTAAACCTTTCCAATCAAGTCAAAACCCCATTGAGAAAAGGGCCACAGTGCTAGGAGGGGCTGAAGATCTTGTGCTGGGGCGTGAATCAAATCTGCATGTTGTTGGCATGGAAGACACTTCTTCACAAATTCGCAAGCATCATGTTTCAATGTAGGCCAATAATATCTAGCCCATAGGATCCTTTTGGCCAGAGCCATACCATTTGAGTGAGCTCCACAAATACCACCATGTACTTCTGTTAGTGCCGCGCGGTCCTCAGTCTCATTTAGACATCTAAGGAGGATTCCATCATACCCGCGATGATAGAGCGTATCACCAACAATGATGTATCAGGAAGAGCCATGGATAAAGGATTTGCATTGGTTGCATGTAAGTTCTGGGGGTATGATATTATCATGGAGATAAGTGTATGTCTTGATACCAAGGGGAGGAAGGACCTACAATATCGCATACCATATCAATCTCAAGAACATCATATGCAGGGATTAAAAGTTGTTCAATAAGAAACTCACATTCTGTTATGTTTTTAGGCATGTCAATTAGGGAACCAATAGTGGCCATTGCATCTACCGCTTTATTCTGTACCCCAAGGGATTTGATCAAATTGTATGAAAGTGAAGTATTTCTTGAAATCATCCACCATGCGTTTATAGGGTAACAGTTTATCATCTTTCATGAGGAATTCATTATTAACTTGTCTAATGACTAGCAAAGAATCACCAAAGACTTTTAGATGAGTTATATGCCACTGTTTTGCAATTCGAAGGCTGGTGAGGAGGGCTTCATACTCTGCGATGTTGTTGGTACACAAGAATGCTATTTTGAATGATTTTGGGATGTAGTCACCTTGAGGGGTAATTAATAAAATTCTTGCTCTAGATCCATTATGAGTGTATGAGCCATCAAAATATAGCATCCAAGCTAGTGCTTCTGTGACTGTGTAGATTTCTTCGTCTGGGAATTTAGTGTCTAGTGGGTAGGCATCTACTAATGGTGCTTCAGCCAATTGATTAGTAATGACCTGTCCTTTTATGGCTTTTCGCTCTACATATTCTATGTCAAATTCACTTAGGAGCATGACCCATTTGGCCATGCGGCTAGTCAAAGTGGTTCTAGATAACAAATACTTCAGGGGATCAATTTTAGCAATTAATTTGACTAGATGGTTGAGCATGTAATGATGGAGTTTCTGTGTGTTGAAGATTAGCACAAGGCAAGCTTTTTCCATGGGGGAGTAATTTAACTCATAGCCAACTAGTGTTCGACTGATGTAGTAGATTGCCCTCTCTTTGAACGACTCATCATGTTGTGCCAACAATGCCCCCAGTGCGACTGAAGTAGCAGAGATGTAAAGCAAGAGGGGTTTTCCTGGAATAGGTGGCATCAAGATTGGTGGATGAGCTAAATATTCCTTAATTTTATCGAAACCCATCTGACATTGTTGGGTCCATCAGAAGGTGGAATCTTTCTTCAAAAGATGGGTGAATGGCTAACATTTATCTACTAGTTGGGCTATGAACCGACGAATGGACTGCATCTTCCCCTGGAGGCTTCTTAACTGCTTCAGATTGCGTGGAGGTGGCATGTCTAGAATAGCCTTTACCTTGGTGGGATCAACTTCAATACCCCTTCGGGAGACTATAAAACCCAACAATTTTCCTGATGTAACTCCAAAGACACACTTTTTTGGATTTAGGCACAACTTGTAATGTTCTAACCATTCAAAGATCTACTTTAGGATAGTAGGATGTTCTGCTCATGTTTTTGATTTTCCTAGCAAGTCATCAACATAATCCTCCATGATAATATGGATGAGGTTGTGGAAGATGACTGTCATTGCCCTCTGATATGTTGCCCCTGCATTCTTGAGACCAAAGGGCATAACATTGTAACAGAAAGTACCCCAAGGTGTTGTGAAGGTAGTCTTATGTTGGTCTTCAGGTGCGATTCGAATCTGATTATAACTAGAGAAACCATCCATAAGGGAGAGCATCTTGTGTCCTGCTGTGAGGTCGACCAACATGTCAATGTTAGGCATAGGGAAGTCATCTTTTGGGCAGGCCTTGTTAAGACCCTTGAAGTCTATGCAGACTCGAATGTCTTCATTTGGTTTGGCAACTGGTACTATATTGGAGATCCACTCAGAGTAGTTAATTGGTCTAATAAAACCTGCCTCTAGTAACTCTTCCAATTCCTTTTTGACCAGCAATGCAACCTATGGATGCATCTTACAGAGCTTTTGTTTGACATGCTTGGCATCTGGGCGAACGTCTAGATGATGAACTACTAAGGCAGAGTCTAAACCTGGTATGTTTGAATATGACCAAGCAAAGTTGGTGATTATCTCTCAGAGTAGCTATACAATGACTGGATACTCTCGTTCTAAGAGTGACTTAGCCACATAGGTGATTTTAGGATTTTCAGCAGTACCTAGATTAACTTCTTGAGTCTTCAATTAGAATGGATGATCTGGCGGATAAATGAGTTCCTACAAGGGGAAGATGAACATCTCCATCGTCCAGCGCCTCTTCGATGTTTTCACCATCGGATGCGTCCTTTATTTTTACTTTTTCAAGGTCAGGAAGTGCCTTAGGGAGGTTTTCACTAGATGACCATTTTTTACTTTTCTTATTCTTATTTTTGCGACTAGAGTGTTCATCCTCCCCCAATCCCATAAGGTTGACATATGTATCCGCAGACATATTGACAAGTGTGGTATTACGTAGGTCCCAATCAATAAGCTCAAGGTGACAAAGGGATAGGCTAATGGTGCAGACGGATAGGCATTTGAACATGGATGATAAGTCGGTGTGATTGACATCATCGTACGCATGTATGATGGATTCCTCCTTAGGTATGTCTTCCAATGAGCCATCATCCACGGTGATACTATTGGAAGTATTAGATGATGTTGCAGCGCTTTTCTATTTCTTATCATACCCAATGCCTATTTTTTTGGTAGCTTTGGTGTATCAATAGGTTGCAACCACCCTTGTTCTTCTTTACCTAGGCCCCTACCTTGGTAGTTATATTTTTTTGCAAACTTAGCTGACCACGGATATGCTTCCTGAAAATATTCCTTTAGAGGAGGGTCCGGCTGGGATTCTTCTCAGTAGACCCATTGGATTATGTCCTCTTCTAGTGCATCTATCTTGACACTTGGGGATCTAAAAGTGGTGGTAGGGATGTCTTTACCACTGAAGGTGATAGTCTTGTCTTCTTTTTGTGTAGCTTGTGAAGGTTGACCATACTCGTGTGGTGACGGTGGCATAGTCGCTACATTGAGAGTCGTATGCATTTCATATTCACCACACCCTTTGTCAATGATCTGGACTTTAGTGATCGTAGGATCAGTGGTGGAGGATGGAGTGGTCATCGCGGTGGAGGATGGATTAGTGGATGATGAGTGGGATGCCCCCATTTCAACCCCGGGACAATAATGTAAATGGGGAAATGATGCTTCTAAAGCGCGGCAATATTCAAATGGTTGGGGGTCAACATAGATGGTGAATTCTTGTCTGTTGACAGGGAATTTTAGGCACTGATGGTACGTGGAGGGGATGGCTTGCATAGCATGGAGCCACAGACGGCTAAGGAGGAGATTATATGGTAAGTCCATATCAAGGACATGACAGGTAGTATATTGAAGCACAGGTCCCACTTGGATAGGAAGACTGATAATTCCCTCTAAATTTCTTTCTACATTATCATAGGCTTTGATTGTGATGATCTGGTTACTTAAGTTTGCTTGAGTATACCCCACCTATTTTATGAATTTCAAAGTACACAAATTGAGGGCAGAGCCATTATCCACCAAGACTCTTTATTTCATGGCGAGCAACCACGACTTCGATATGTAAGGGGCGATTATGATTGACATCGATGTTTGGTATATTGTTGTGGCTGAAGTGCAGTTGATGAGATAAAGCCAAATTTCCCACCAAAGCTTGGAATTGTGTGGGGTCGATGTCATTTGGGACATGGGTTTCCTACAGGGCTCTATTGAGGATTTCTTGATGTACCAGGGAAGACTTAAGCAAATCGAAAATGGATATATGAGCAGGGGTCTTTCTTAAGTGATCAAGGATGTTGTACTGAGAGCTTACAAGAGTTGATTGGGTGGGTACAGAGGCTACAGGGACAGTGATCCTGGCTCGTCGTGTAGTAACAGCACATTGAGGTTTTTTGGCTTTAACATGTATCATGGATACACGGGGTTCCACCTGCTCAATGTAATGAATAACTCCCTCGTAATTGAACGGCACATTCTTGTAGCTCACATTATTTGTGTTGTTTCCTTGGGGGTTATTGTTAGATGTGCTTGGGCCTTGATTATGATTCGGAAAGGCATTTTGATATATCTGTAATTGAGCATTGGACGATGAAGCTTGACTAGGATCAACCTTGATATCACCTTGATCAATGAGATCTTGGACATAGTTTTTCAGACCTTGACACTTGTTTAAAGAGTGTCCTTTGATTTTATGGAACTCACAATACTCATTTTCCTTAAACCATGCGGGCTTGGGTTTGGACTCGTCAAATGGCTTGGTGATAGGATACGTGATGGGATAGTTGATTTGTAACAACTTATTAAAGACAACACTCAGAGGTTCTCCTAATTGAGCGTATTGATGTTTGGTGTTCCCCTAATTGTTCTGGTTTGATTGTTGAGGAGGATGAGGTGCCCCCTGTGGTACAGATATGGCGTTGGGTACAGACGGTTGTTGTTTTTGGGATGTGTTAGCCACTTGGACATGTTTAGTGTCTATCACGCCATCATTCATTGCATTCTTGTTCTTGTTCTAGAATCATGGTTTATTGCCAAATGACCTCTCTTTATCTTGACTATGTATTTTGATGTGTCCTTTGGCAATAAGGGCACGTTCAAGGATGGGTCCCTTTTCCACTATCTCTGTGAAAGTGGTGACACAATGTAACCTAAAATTATGAGCCATGTCAGGATGAGAGTATTCCATGAAAAGAGTGACCATGTCTTTTTCTTTCAGAGGGGTCTTCATTCAGCTTGCTAATACATGCCACCGTTGTAGGTAGCTAGTAAAGGTTTCCCCCTCATGTTGCTTCTCTTTGAGGAGATCTAAGATGTCTGTATCCTTCTCCAAATTGAAAGAGAAGTAGGATACAAATTTTTCTGACAGGTCTGCAAAAGTTTTTATGGACCCTTTTTCAAGAGTCATGAACCAATCCAGGGCGTGGCTTGCCAGGCTTCGTGGGAATAGTCGCAAGAGATAGTTGTCATTGTACATAACTTCTTGACACTGGGAGTAAAACTCCTGCAAGTGAGCCTTAGGGTCTTTGTTTCCCTTGTATTTGTCAAACTTTGGTATCTCAAAATGTTTAGGAAATGGGATTAATGAGATGGAGGGATCAAATGGATATGGGCATATGTCCTCAAATTTGAATGATTGTTTGGTAGCCCCAGCTTGAAGGTCTTTTAGAGCGGCTTTGATTTCCAATAGATTCGAGTTGGCCGGTGGTGGGTTGGGGGGATATTGATGATAGGATGATAAAGGATCCTGCTGAGAAAGCGTCGGATTGTTGAAATACGAATTTGGATGGTTGGATGATGATATGCCTTACTAGTTAGATGGGGGATTTTGTTGATATGAGGGTTGTTGTTGTGGGGTATAGTACCGATTTGTTTGATAAAAGTGTGGGGTAGGTTGTTGAGGAGCTTGGATGGGATGTTGTGTATTGGTTTGTTGGTGTTGAAGGTATTGTTGTGATTGTTGGGAGCTCGCATAAAGCAGTTGTTGGTGAAATTGTTGTTGATTGTGATAGTAGTAGTGTTGGAGAGGTTGTTGTTGTGACGTCAAATGTTGTATGGGCCGAGATGGGATATTGTGTTGTGGTTGAGCCTACGGACGCAAAATGGATGCGAGAAAGGGGGATATGGTATGAGCAATAGGTCGAGATGGATTGCCTTGTGATTGGTAGGGTGGTTGTTGTGAAGAGGCCAAAGTATTATGTATCAGTTTTTGCTGATGAGACGGCTGAGGTAGCATAGAAGTGTTTTGTAAAGGGGATTGTTGGGTACCACCCGAAACGTTCAGCTGGGGTGTGCCTTATGGAGGTAATTGAGGTGGAATGTTGGATTGGTGAAGCTATTGAGATGGTAGATTTTTGGTCCTAGGAGGTGGAAGCGATGTGGTAAAGGAGGTGCCCCCAATGTTGACTGTAGGTTGAATCGAAGGAGGGGGTTCTATTAACGTTAATGACAGAGGTTGTGGAACATTTTGTGGCATACCATAAGCAAAAGGATTATTGGGATCAGGCACTTGAGGACCTCCCATAACTGAGGTCGAAGCGTGTGGGGGATAGTCAACCTGATAGAGAATGGCATTGCCAAATTCAGGTTGATGCCAACCCTCAACTGGAGGAACATTGGGGAAGTATGAACCTTCTGGTGCATTTTGTGAACCTTGGAGTACGTTAGATGAGGCACCCCTATATTTGGACAAGTCAACACCTGAGGGGGGTTTGACACCCTTCTCAATTAGGTGGGCCAAGATTTCTCCCCCATGTTTTTCAAGCAGACAGTTAGTCATTTGCACATTGGCGGGATTACTAAAATGTTCCTCGAGTGTGAGTTCAAGTTGATTAGCCATACTCTTTTCACCGTGTGGTGAGTTGTTCTAATTCTCGGTGTTGGAGTGTGATGAAGTACCATTATGAGGATCCTGTGGGATGTTCTTAGGATCTTGAGCAATATTTGCACCATTGGTGGGATTTGTATTGTTATTAAGTTCTTGAGACATGTTTGCTTGGAAATTTTGACTTTGTTGTTGTTCCATTTGTCTCTTAACTTGTGACCTAGTTTGAACAGGCATGCAAATGTGCTATGGGTGGATTATAGAGATGTTTTTGACAAATGACTTGATTGTAGTTGGATGAGATGTGATTTTGATAGGATTTGGATTTTGATCAAATTTTGTTTAGATATATTGGATTGGATTGGATTTTGATGGGATCGGATTTGGATTTAGCAAGATTGGATTTTGATTGAATTGGATTGGATTATTAAGATCAATAGGATAGCATTGGTTGAATGGATGTGATTTGATTGATTGGACAATTTGATCGAATGATTGGTTTTGATAGATTTGGATTATTGGATGGGTATGATTGGATGATGAAAGATGTGAGAGAGACCTTAAATTTGATCAAAGGAAGTTACCCTTAGTGACCTAGAGCTTTGATTGATTAAGAGGATGATTACAACACCGAATCCACCTTAAGATAATAATGGATTGATTGGGCTGAGGATGATAATTTACGACATTGAATTCACTTTAAGATGGAAGTGAATTGATTGGGGTTGAAGTTAAAGACTAATAATCAAATTCAAGTGTTATGGTCAATATGGGTAACCACTTTGTAATACAAGTTTAAGGTGGTTTGGTTATGAGTGGTGTTTGGTGATGTAAATGGTAAAATGATGATGTTTGCTAGGCGATGGTATGGACTTTTGAAGGGAATATGAGGAAATTAGAATGAACGGGTGGATTGAAGATGATTGTGGAGAATGAGTGGGGATTTAGAATGGTTAAACAAAGATTTGGAATGACAAGATGGATGTTTAAACTGATCAAATAAAGGTTTTGGGAGGCTTAGAGTGATGAAACAGAGGCTTAGAATGATGAGATAATGGTTGGGAATGATTAAATGATGGTTTAAAGGCTAAACGAATCCAAATGGGGAAATTTCGGGTGTTCAGGAGGGAAAATCCGCCCCTTTGCAGTAAAAAAAGATAGCACTTCTACCCTTTCTGCAGTAAAATAGGGGTGCTTCCACCTTTGTGCAACAAAAACAAGGGTGCTTCCACCCTTTTGCAGCAAAACAGGGGCACTTCTGCCTTTCTACAGCAAAAACAGGGGCGCTTCTACCCTTCTGCAGCAAAAATAGGGGTGCTTCCGCCCTTCTACAACAAAAACAGGGGCGCTTCCGCCCTTTTACAGTAAGACAGAGCTTGGTTTTGATAGAAATGGCTATGGCAAGGACTCAAAATGATAAAATAAGGCCAATGTATCAAAGATTTCACGAGTTTTTCACAAGAAAACACTTTGAGCAAGCACAATCCTATGATTAATGTTAAGGGTATGGCCAAGAAAGGTCTTAATCTAGGATGCACAAGGCTTCTAGGGATTTCTCGATATACTCTTAGTGTGTGAGGCACAACCATGAACACCAACCCATTACAAGCATGAGTCGGGAACCCCAACGAGATACTGAAAGGCTCATACCAACTCTTCACGTCTATCTAGGTATCACCCCAGCTTCGATGCTTCACCAATTACGACGTGACTGGATTAGGGTACAACTTTCATTCTCCCCCTTTATATACCCTATTGGTACACGTGGTTGGAATCGTCCCTTGGGGTGATGAAATCCCCAAGCAGGTCCCACTAGAAAGAAGACACTAAGCATTTCCAACTACTCCCTAGGCTCACACGAAGTGCAAGGGGAAAGTGAAAACAAATTAATGCTCCCTTGGGTGACACAATAATAGACAAGCACAACAAGCAATAAAGGTTAGTTCCCCCTAATTAGACTATGTTCAAACAACAAGGATAATTTTTTTTCAAGAATTTGATAAAATAGATGGCCCTGCAAGCAAATGTTAGCTATCTTATCCTCCGTTCTTGGTCAATTATGCCATAATATGCTCCCAAACTGTGTTGTTTTGGGGCGTATCTTCCTTTTTGTGGTAAAATAGGGGTGCTTTTTCCTTTCTGCAGTAAAAATAGGGGAGCTTCCGCTCTTCTACAACAAAAAAGGGGCACTTCTGCCCTTCTGCAGCAAAACAGGGGCACTTCCACCTTTCTACAGCAAAAAATAGGGGCGCTTCCGCCCTTTTGCAGCAAAAACAGGGGCACTTCTACCTTTCTGCAACAAAATGTTAGAGGAAAAGAGCCTTTCAAAAATAAAAAGGGTGTACCGCCCCTCTACAGGAAACTTTATCAGATTTTAAAAAAGAAAAGTTGTATGCCCTACTGCAAGAAAGTGTTAGAAAAGATCTTTTAAGCAAAATAAAATATACGCCTAACTGCAGCAAACTGTTAGCCAAAATCAACTTTTCAGATATAGGGCGTGACCGCCTTTCTTCAGCAGAAACAGGGCACTTCCACCTTTCTGCAATAAAAGAGAGGGCGCTTCCGCCTTTTTGCAGCAAAAATAGGGGCACTTCCGCCCTTCTACAGCAAAAACAGGGGCACTTCCACCTTTCTATAGCAAAAATAGGGGCGCTTCCACCCTTTTGCAGTAAAACAAAGGGCGCTTCCACCCTTTTGCGACCTTTTTCTACAAAATACTTATCACAAATGAAGGTTAAATGCAAGAACCCATTTGTGGGTCCAACCAGGCGTGTCAGAAATGTGTACCTTGAAATTTTACCCTATTCTAATATGCAAAATAACTAAAAATGCAAATGATAAAATACTAAGAACACCTCAATGATTAGCCTAAAGAGTGATAAAACAAGGAAAATAGATGAAATACAAATGTAAATTGATTATACCTTCCTTATTGTTGAAGACTCCTTGGTTGGCCCTTGATTTAGATGGATTTGTGTGCTCCTTTGATGGCTTTTGGTGTAATTAGATGTAAGATTGAATATGCAAGATGATCAAAGTGGATGGCTAAATGATAGTGAATGATTGAGAATGCAAATTGCTAGCATAAGGTTACTTCAAATGAAAGTGTTGAAAATGCTCTTAACGAGGTGGTATTTATAGAAGAATTTGAATTCTCTAGAGAATTCAACGATTAAAATGAAGGGCTATGGTGAGTTGAGAACTCACAAGCCCTCACATCTTGACATGTGGATGGTGAAGTGGCTAAGAGGAGATGAGGTGCAAGTGAGGTGGCCAAAAGGTACATGAGGTGGAGGAAGGACAAGTACCTTCCAAGCACCTTGGGGAGTGAGAAGATTTCCTCAAAATGAGATTCCTTGTCCCCAAGTGAGAGTGAAAGGGACATTTGAGGAATTTTGAAATTCCTCAAAAATCTCCATGGGAAAAGGAGAGGTGGTTAAAAATATAAATGTGAATTAAAAATTCACATTCTTAGGAGAGTCTAAAGGATAAAAGGTGAGCTCCAAAAAGGTGGGACTTGGTCACATGTGGATGATGTAACAAGTCCAAGGTTCTAGAAGCCTTAGGATCTAGGATAAATAAATGTGAATTAAAAATTCACATGGGAAAGAGGGTCAATGCTAAAAAGAGGTAAATGCAAAGGTTGACTAAAAAGATGGTGCTAAATATGGCTAATGATCTTGGTTAAGGTTGTGAAAATATTGGATTAGAATAATTAATGGAAGATTAGAGGCAAGTGGCAAATGTAGAAGGATGTGACAAGGAGAGAGAATGAAGAATTTTAAATTAATTTTAAATCAAAAAGGTAAAAAAATGACTAAATTAAATAAATTGGTGTATTTATTTAATTTAGAGAGAAAGAAGGTGAAAGATAAAGCATTTAATTATTAAATTAAATACTTTACAGATATGAGATAAAAGGTGTAATATTAATTTTAATAAATTAATATTTAATATGATAGACGAAAAGGGAGTAAATTTAATCATATGGGAGTGATTAAATTTAGATGTCTATAGTTACAAAGGTGGAATTTGGCTCACATGTGCTTGTTGTGGGATGAATTGATAGGTTGATGTAGGATTGACATGGAAAGAGGTGGGATAAGGTGATGTGGAATTGTTATGGAAGGATGTGGGATAAGGTTATATGGAATTGTTTTGATAGGTGGATGGATTAGATTGATATGGAATGGAGGGATATGCCACATAGGAATGAGGTGGAATTTATTTGTGTTGAATAAATAGAGGATGATGTGCTTGTTGGGTTTGACAAGTGGCTATGAGATATTGGGCTTGCGCTATGAGATGTTGCATTTGAGGTGATTGGATTGCTTGAAGTTGAAATTGTTGGATGAGGCCTTGGAGCCTATGTATAGTTTGTTGGTCTAAGGGTTGTGGTGCTTGATAAAGTTATTGGAGGAGGTCTTGGAATTGGGGAACTAGGTCTTCTAATGTTGGCATGGTGTCACTTTTGGAAAATATTTGATTAGGATTACGATGATGATTTAAAATAATTAGTATTTGATTGCTTGAATGACTAGGGTGATTTGGCTTGGAAAGATTGGATGATGTGGAAAATGTTTATTGAAAGTTTGACTTGGGCAATATCAAACACAAAATCTCACATGTAAATTCATGAACACACACACCAAACACAATGTCTTGAGTTTGTTTTGATTGTGAATGTTATTTGATTGTTGGAATACAAGCACAAATCCTAGGCTAGCAAAAATAATATTTGTTGGACTCCCACTTGGATTTCTCCAGCCGCACCTCTTTAGAGTGGATAGCTTAGGATTTTGGTGACACTGTCTCCCCTCCATGGCACTCACTTCTCGGGTACACCAAACTCTAAATTCTACAAAGAGAAATTTTCTATCTCTACTTTGAACCACGAAAGTGTGGGACAACTTCAGAGGTCCAACCTCTTGTGCCAGTAAATAGAAGGGTTTTGGCTTTATACACAAAGTTTTCTAGTAAGGGAATCTGGTTCAGGGGATACTATGATAAAATTCCTTGAGAGGTCTCTCAACCCTTAGAACAAGAGCTTTTTGCATCATAAAGATACTAGGGGAGAGCTATCATGTACCACTTCTCGTTGATTACAATCATTGCAACCACATATTTATATAGCGATTCAAAAGAGCTTGGATTTATCACGTTACCGCTTGGGTTGTTCCCACCTTTCGAAGTGGGGTGGTAGGCCCTCTAAGGGGTAAACACATAAATAGATGGGTCTGGATTTTGATCACCGAGTTTGCACAAGGTGAGAGCATACACCTACCATCTTACAAGCATAAAAAATAGTGGTTTATTAACCCCCTAGTTAAAGCTATGTGAAAAAAAGATAGTTATTATTTTTAAGCACCAATTGAAGTGTTCTCTACACTTAAAGACAATTGGTTTTAAAAAATCAAGTCTTTGAGAAACGTCTTGTACAAAATGTCATTAGTAGTTTTCTAATTTATAGTCTTCGAAAAGCGTGCGTTTATGTTTTCACCTTTCAAGTCTTTGACATGTGAACCTTCACTAAAGCCAAATTAGCAAAATTAGTCTTGAAATCAAAATTAAACTTAAAAAAAGAAAAATAAATTAATCTAAAAAATAACAAGAAAAAATAATCTAATCAACTTAATACTAAATTAATCAAAATCTAAATTAATATAATTAACTAATCTAAATTAATCTAAACCTTAAAATTAATCTAAATCTAAAAATTAATCTAAACTAGATTAAATTAAATTAAATCTATATTAAATCTACATTAAAATTAAATCTAAATTAAAAACTAAATTACACTAAATTAGAAAAAGATCTAAAGAAAAATATAAATTTAAAATCTAAAACTAATCTAAACCTAAACAAAATTAATCTTAATCTAATTAAATCTAAATAAAAAATCTTAATCCTAGAGCAGTGTTATGTGGAATTTGGAGGTTGAGTTGGGACTATGCATGTAGTCCTAAGGCAAAGAGTTATCACTTAGGATGGCAAACTATAGGATATGTTCAAAGTAGATTATGCAGGATATGATGCCATGATTGCAAGATACGTTCAAAATAGACTATTCTAAAAAATGTCCTGACTGTAGGATATGTTCAAGATATAATTTTTTGAAAATGCAGGATATATTGATGAGGTTGTAGGATGATGTGATTGAGGGCATTAATTTAGGGTGGCAATAGTATTCATTACTCAAAGATTCAAATCAAAGACTTGTGCTACCTGACAAGCCTCAATCTCATAAATCAATAAAAGTTGAAAACTGAATTATACAAGTGATCCATTTTTAAATTATACAAGTGATTATTTGTTTGAATTAATGTCTTTATTATATTTTGAATTGGCTACAATGCGTTCATAATGTAAATTGATTCAAAACGTATATCACATCAGATGTGAAGAAATCAATATGCTACAATAAAGACATAGATGTGAAGAAATCAATGCTCTACAAAATGTAGATCATATCAAATGCAAAGAAATTGATGCAAAATGTAGATCATATCAGATTTTCCTTTCAAATTTTCTAGATCGTTGATGTAAATGTAGATCGAATTAATATGAAAGCATACTATATTAAAAATGCACTAGAAAATTATGCATGCAAAAAGGGAAAGCTTAGTAGATGTGCATGTAAAACGTGAAAGGAAAGATAGACCAAATAAATCTTTTGGAAAGAGGCCCCAAAGAAACATGCTCATACCAAGTTAGCATTTAACATATTTTATCTTAGAGTTATATCGATAGCATAGAATCAACATATTTGATCTCTTTTACCAATAGAAGAAACTGTGAGAAAATATTCATCCAAATTTTCACATTGGGTTCACCATTTATGTGATGTTGAAAATGAAAACTAATTGAAACTATAATCAAACTTAAAGCATTTTCAACATTATATCAATAAAGCCTTTCCAAATTAAAACACATGCAAAATGAAAACTAAACTATGCAAAAAATAAAGCAAATGCCTTCAAAGAGAAAATCAGCTCTATTGTTATCCTATCTACAAGATCTTGTCTTTGCTCTCAGTTTTTTGCAGCAAAATCACAAGAGGCTATGTAGAATGTGTTGTGCCCTCAGCACACACGCCCCATTCGGAACGGGGACCCTCTTTTCTTTTGCTTTGTCGGGTCCTTCGGGGTTGCCTCGTTTTGCGTTCCTCTCTTTTTTGACGTTCCGCATGGTCGATACTGCTCCAAGGTTTCAGCATAAAATCGACCATGCCTCCCTTTTGGTTTTTGCTGCCCTTCGGGGCCTCGTGGGTTCCTTGGGCCTTTTGGGCTCTAGGGCGGCCCTGGGCCCCGCGGGCCCGGGCCTCTGGGGTTCCCTTATCAGGCTTCCCCCTTTCGTTCGTCGCTCCGGCGGCATTCCCCAGGCGTCTTTCCGCCCTCCAGAACCCGCCCTGCCAGTTGTCGTTCGGAGTTCTTCAGGGATTTCCTGGGCGGCCCCTGCTCCTTCGGGCCCCGGGCTCCGAAAGTCCGCGTCCGGACTTCCGTCCCGAGATCGCCGTTAGGGACGGCAACCCTGCGGCGGCCGCCCGCCCTTCGGGCTCCCGGGTGTTGATCGCCGCCGCCGTTCAAATGAAGAGCGAAATCTTTCGACGGCGAACTCTTCACCGCACCCCGCCCTCCGGGCCCCGAGCGCTCTGTCGCTGCCGTCGTCAAGGTCATCGTAAAATTTCGCGGCGGCTATGGTTGCGTGGCGCCCCGCCCGCTGGGCCCCGAGCACTCTGTCGCCGCCGTTGTTAAGGTCATCGTAAAATCTCGCAGCGGCCGTCGTTGCGCGGCTCCCCGCACGCCGGATCCCGAACTCTCTGCCACCGCCGCCGACTCGAATTTGAATTCCACCAACTTTTTGGCGTGTTCGTACCTGCAATAAATGAGAGCATTAATGATGAAGGTGGTATATAATGTATGGTCCCCAATGTCATTTTCACTTTGAGAACTCGAGCAAATTGGAGCCCACCGCCTTCTGTAGCACCTTGATCGTCATCGCCAAAGTTCGTTCCATCGATTCATAGTGGTTTGCACACCTCCCCGCTTGGCGTATCCGAGGTAGGCCATCCTCATTTGCCCTCCTATTATTTTTCGTCATTTCGGGGATTTAAAATGAATTGAACAATAAATTAAATAGCATAGAAATGAACAACACCCCATCGCGCCCAAAACCCATGACTTCAAAATTGCGGGAGCCCATCAGAATTACCCTTATCGCCGGCTCGGGGCTCGTCCATGTCGTAGGCATTCTTCGCACAGTGCGAAGGTCCTTCCAGGGCCCGAAATCCTCCTTCGCCATCCGTCTCCGGAACTGCAAAACTTTAGACGGAGGTCCGCCCTTCCGGGCCCGGGCCTCCGAGTTTCCCCTCCTGGACCGCCGCAGCAAATTTGCCGCCGTTGAAATCTCGACATCTCTCGGCAGGGCCCCATCTACTTCCTCGCCCTCCGGGCCCGGCTGTCCGAAGTTCCGTCTCCAGAACTCCGTGACGGTTTCGCTGTCGTCGACGGCGGAACCCCTCCGGCTTCCCGACCTTCGGACCCCGGGGATGCCTTCGCCGCCGCCATCGCCCAATCAATGCCTATGCCTCGCAGCGGCCGCCATCTCCCATCTCTCTGGTCACCGGACCCTGGTCCATCTTTCACCGCTGCCGTTCAAACCATCGCGGAATATTTCGTGGCGGCCGTAAGCCCACGTCGTCCCGCCTCCCGGGCCCCAGGACGATTTTCGCCACCATCGTCAGAGTGTTGCTATAACCTCCCGGCGGCCGTCGCCATGCGTCTTCCCGTGGGCCGGACTCCAGAGTTCTCCTCGCCGTCGCCGCTTCACCTCATTGCAAAATCCCTCAGTGGTGAACCTCCATCGGCTCCTCGCCCTCCGGGCTCCGCTCTTCTCCTTGCCGCCGTCGTTCGAAATGGTCAAAATCTCGTTGCGGCCGTAAGGTCACGTCCTCCCAGCCCCTGGGGCCCGGTGCTCTGAATGTCGTCCGGTTCAAACTGTTTAACCAAACCTCGTTTCGGCGGTCTCTTGCCTCCCGGACTCCGGCCTTCGGACTTCCGCTGCCGGACTTCCTCAGCCAGACTTTCGTTTGTTGTCCGCCATTGCTGGCTGCCTTCTCCTACCTACCTTCTGACCTGGAACCTCTGAAGCTCCTTAAATCAATCCAAACCAATTCAAATTGAGAATCTGACTTCGACCCACGTTCTAAATCATGTCGTTCTCCATCTTGGGTCTCTTAAAACATCAAAATATGACCAACGGGGGTCTCCGGAAACTTTCGGTCATGTTTTCCCTCCCTGACAGCATTCCTAGCAGGGAAGTCCGGCCCTCCGGGCCCAGATTGCCCGAATGCCCTAAAATGAAATCAATATCATCTGAGGATTAAATTCATGATGTATTTGAATGGTTATTTAGATGATATGCTCACAATGCGGACTAACATTAACGTTACTGGTGTTTTGTTGTGCTGACTTCGCCCTTTGCTTGCAGGATATATGGAATCGGCTGCAGGAACATCAGGGGCCTCCGCCGAAAAGGACAAGGGCAAGAAATCCGGAAGGGCCGCTCGTGGGAAGGAGGATAAAGATCAGATAAAATTCCAATTCTAGGGGGAGCCACTCCAGTCGAAGGTCTCCACTGACTGGAGAGAGATCTCGGACACCAATATCGGCCAGGTGGACATAGATGAGTTCACCCAGAGGGTCAAGGTCGACCCTAAGACAAAGAATGCCAAGTTAATATGCCAAAGTGGAATCACCAAGGCTGCAGGCTTCCCTCCGTCTCTGGTAGCACCTGAATTAGTAATGGCTTGCCGAGAAGCCTACCAGACGGATACCAGAACAATCGTGGATAAGGAGGGGAATATCCTCACCGACATGTCTCCAGAAGGAATCACAAAAACCTTCCACATTCCCACATTCCCCCATATGCAGATCCCCACATTGGAGCAGTGTCAGGCGACATGGGATGCCAATCCATTAGGCTGCAAGAAGTCAATCAACATTTACTGGCTTAAGGAGAAACGGGGCAGCGCTGCGAAGGTTCCCCAAGAGCTGTTCCGCAACGACTTCCATGAGGATTATCACGACTTAGTGACTATGCTAAGCAGGGTCATGGGTCTCCCGATAGCCGCCTACTTCCAAGAGTGGATGGCTTACTACATTGAACAAATCATACGAGGGAATGAAGATGTAAAAACTAAGATCTCATTCGACTGGGGAGGCATCATCAGTAACTATTTCCATGAGCAGTTCGTTAATGTCAAGAAAAGCTCCAAGTTCTACATGACCTTGTACCTGGTATACTCCTTGGCAGGTCAGAGACAGTATAGTGGGCTCTTTGTGGCGCTGAATGGAGATCACAAACGAGGACTCAAACCTTTTGACCGGTACCCTCAACTACAATACCGCTACTTCAAGAAGGAGTACTATCAAATCAATGATGCCTTCATAGGCCACATTATCAGATTGGTGGCCGGGGACTTTGAGAGAAGGGTATCCCATAGCGCCAGGGCACTCCTAAGGGAGTATGCCTTCTTATATATTCAATTCCCCAAGTTCACTTACATCCGAATCCAGGGATTCACGGAACGGCCGAACAGGCTGCCAAGATACCCGAACGACCGGATCATTCTCCTAGAGCTTTCCCGACAACTCCAACATATTCAGACGGTCTTCGGCCAAAAGCATGTAGCAGGGATCCCTTATCCCATGACCCTCGGCCAGGGCTTGTATCGACTACAAACATCTTAATGCGTTGCCAACTCAGAAAAGGAACTCAAAGAATACAACTTTGAATGGTACACGGCTCGCCCGCGAATGGACCCACACGGCCATGTCAGGAAGGCGCTAGGGCTGGCATATGCCCACAAGTACCATGTCGAAGATTTCTGGGCAGATTGTAAAGATGATAAGGAGGTCCGCATGAGACACTACATGCGAATGACAGTACAGTTTTTGAGGAGGGTACAGCTGTTTTCGGTGCCTGATCAACTTGAGGAGGATGAGTCCACCCTTGTGCACCCGAGGTAACCTACAGTTGTCGACCTGGCAATCCCCTCCATTGACTGGGACAAGCAAGAGGTTGAGGACCTGGATACCATCACGCAGCCAATCATAGCTCGCACTAAGGAGTGGGTTGATGGGCAAGTAGCACAACTGAAACAACAGGGGGTGACTTTAACTTATGAAGCGCTCAAAAGCGAGCCAAGCGCCACGGAGGACGTTGCTGCCTCCCCATCAGCTGGTGAGACTTCCAAGTCTCCCCCCATCACCAGGTCCTAGAAGAGAAAAGAAGCAGAAACAGCACAGTCTGCGGACCCCAAAGAGCAAGTAGCAAAAGGCACGGGAGGCTCATCCCCCAAGAGACTCAAGCAAACAATGACTACAACAGAGGCACAGCCTCCCTTGCTCCTTCCTCCCCCAACTAGTGTGCTACCCGCCTCTCAGGCCGCAATCGCTTCATCTCCACTGGCGGTGCACATTTCTGTTCACCTTACCTCTTCACCCATGGCCGGGTCGATAATCAATATTGACTCCTCCTCTAGCATGACCACTTCCCCTTCCTCTGCTGCTGCCATGTCACCCATTACCTCCCTGCTGCTGGCAACGATAGCATCGCCGGTTCCCCTTTCCATTGCGCCCGAGGCTATTACACGACACCTGCAGAGTCTTCCCCCTGAGCTTTTGCAACTCCTAATGGACCCCGCACTCTAGGCGGCCCTTGCCCAAGCCCTCGCAACAGCTCAGCCTTCGCAACCGCCAACAAGTCCGCCGGCCATGGAGGCCACGATGCATATTTCCAAAGAGTTGGAGGAGCTAGAACAAGAGGCTTCAAAGCCTATCGAAGAGGAGGCCGATAATTATTATGAGCAACCTGAATATGATCATAGAACCATCGATAAGGTTGCCTACGAAGAAGAAGAGACTGGCTCTTTCGAGGGTGGAGATGGAGAGGATGGCTCAGGTGCCAAGGAAATTATTCGGGTCTTCGATGAAGATGAGGAAGAAGAGTTGGCTCAGCAGCCAAAAGATGTTGGGGAGGAGGCAGAACAGTCGCCACGTGGTGAAGAGGGACAGCCACAAGAAGAGCAACCTACAAAGGATATAGATATCACTGAGGTTGAGACCCACATTGTGAAGAGCCCCGAGGCTGAGGCTGTTGAAGAAAATAAAGAAGAAGAGGTGGCAAGATAAGAAGATCCCACCCGGATACTGACTACGAAGGCACCCGTTAAACACCTCGTGTTTTATCAAGACTCTGACGAGGAGGAGGATGCTGCCAAAGGAAAGGGAAAATCCCAAAAGGAAGAAGGGGCAAAAATCTTACAGTTAACGGAAAAGGGTGAAGGCAGCCATGATACACCCAGGGACAAATCTGCCATGCCGGACTGGTTGGAAAAGCAGCTTGAAAAAGCAACCCCAGTTCCAACAGACCCAAGGTCAAGATTGGAAGCCATCTTGGCTCGATCTCTAGCCACCACAAAGAAGGAGAAGAAGTCTAAGGTCTGTTCCAAGATAACCATGGACGCTTCTGGCTCCCGAGCAGCACAGGTAGCGACGCCAACTATTGGCCAAGCCAGAGTTAGCTACAGCATCTCCACTATTGACCTGGGGACAGCAACCAAGGAACAGAAGGTCGAGCACCTCGAAGAGTCGGTGGCCACGATGGTGCATCTAATTAAATAGGATAAGGTCACCAAAGACGAGCTAAAGGCACAAGTTGCTGCCCTAACCGACTACATCCAGCAGTGGTCTTCAATAGACGACCTCCCCACTACCTCTACAGCCGCGCCACAACTGCTCTCCAAGGAACAGATAGATAAGCTAGAAAGGAGGAAGAACTTGGAGAGGACCACTGAGGATTGGTTCCAGCAGGTCATAAGCATTGGGAATGTAGGGATCAGCTTGGCTGTGCAGATAGCCAATAAGTTCCTGGACCTAGTTCAATCCTTGGAAGGCACGAAGAAACTCTGCACCGGCTTCCCTGTGATCTACGACTCCGCCTTCGCAAGGGTTGAAGCCATCCTTCAAATGCCAGAAAGCACGTGAGAAAAAAAGCTAGAACTGAAGAAGGAGGATTACTGGTTGGTGGACGTGTGGCGCAGAGACCTCATCAACCGAAGGGAGAGGATGGAACAAATCCAGAGCAGGGTGGATCCGGATATTGCATGGATCAAAGAAATCTGGGCAAAATGCGCTGAGTACCTTAAGCTGATAACGGGCCATGATATGCCCATGGTGCAATTGGATGTAGAAAAGGTTAGGTCATACTTTGAGGAAAAGATGAAGGACGGGACAGCCAGAGATATCACAATGGACTTCCTGAGTTTCGTTACCTGTGCCTTCGATAGATCAGAGCTATTCAGAGATTAGGGCTCAAAGTATGACGAGGACTGGAAGCGGCTAGAAGAGAATGCCAAGGAATAGAGCTACCAAGCGTTGAGATGCGAGGTCCTCGAGGTAGACAAGCTCCAGGCCGTCATCCTCAAGTACATAGAGCATGCAGCCTCCGAAGAACGGAAAGACAACCCAACCAAGGAAGAAGACCTCCCAGAAGTGTAGCTACAGCCAAGAAAACAACAATTAGCTATAGGACAAAAAGCAATAGTGTTATCCACTAGATGACAAAATGGGGAAAAGACAAAAGATGTTTTAAAATTATAAATTTATTTGGGGGTAGGTGAAACCCTATTTTGTAATGAATCTTGGCCACACAATTGTAATGAATCTTGGCCATTCATTTGACTTTTGGAAAACTATAAATAGAGCTCTCCCCTCATTTGCAAAAGAGAGAGTTGAGTTGTTGTAAAGGCATGCTGCTGAAATTTATAAGAAATAGCATTGACTTGGTGCATTTCCTTGTTTTCTCTCATGTCAATTGATTCACTTCTCCAATATTAGATGTTTAGCTTAGATCTCTTTGCTGTTTAGTTAGCTGTTCATGTTATTTGGGTAAATCTTAGGAATGCTGTTTGGTGTTTATGAAAATTCATGCTTTGTTGATGATCCCTTAGTCCATACTTTTTGCTGTTTGCTGAAAGTAGACAGCTGTGAAAGTTAGCTTGGACTTAATTAAAGCTGCCCCAAACACTTATCTTTAGTTCATACATGTATGTGGTGGATGAAGGATAAAAATCTGCAGCCCTTAGAAGATAGCACGATTTCCATGATACTGTGAAATCCCTGGTTAAGTGGGATATTGTTTTAAGGAATTTTCCATTGCAGGAACTCCATTGTCACTATTCATTGCAAGCTTCAGACTTAGGAACTTTCCTTCCCCTTCGCTCTTTTTCACTTTCTTTAGAAACTGAACAATACCAAGGTTCATTGCACATTATAAAGCCAAATCTAATAACCAGATGGAGTTTGAGACTGCTGTTTGAACCTACAGCCAACACATAACTGCTTTCATGCTAAAAACTCCTTTTCGAAGATCCAACTTCATACTTTGTGCTCGCACTCTGTATTTTTGTAAGGCCGCCTTGTGATTCTAGCAAATCACATCAAACTACTGAGGTATCTAAGCACTGTCATGACCTGACATCCGAGAGACCTTGGGATAGTGTTCTGCAATATGATTGTAGAAGATTGTCTTTCAAGAGAGGTAGTGCACCTATGCACTGCCTGTGTTGAAAAGTGCATAAAAAACACATCAACAGAATGGATTTGAGAATTATGAAATTGAGTTTCACAATTAAAATGTGAATGGTTTTTGGTGAGAAGGGGATTTTTATATGGGAGAGATGTGGGATAAAAAAGTGAGATGGAGAAATGCATGCAAATGGTAAATAAATGAAATGGATAAACGATTTATGCAAATGAACGAAAATAATATTTTAATGATTAATGGATAAATAATATTTAGTGATTATAAATTTATAAATGATTTAATGAGATAAATACTTATAAAATGATTATGCATGAAATATGAATATGAAATGAATTATATATAGAATGGATAATGGATATATGAATATGGAAATATGATTTAATGTATGAATATAACGATTATGTATAAAATGTGTAATGGATGTATTTAAATGATTATGAATTAATTATTAATGAAATGGATGAGTTAATGATTATGCAAATATATTTAAATGAAATGGATTAATGAACTATGCAGAGAGGTAAAGGATTATGCAAATGCATTTAATGAAATATGTGATGGATAAAAATGATTATGAGGGCATTTTTATGTGTCTACACTAGGAAAATTCACCACCATCACAAATTCGCCTCAAGAAAAATTCACCACCAACAATTCACTACCATGGAAAATTAATCACATTAACATTTTTTAATATATATTTCCAAAACTTTGAAATTTTTTTCAAAATACTAATTTGATTTATGATAATAAAAATGCAGTGAAAATTATTCTTTTGCAAAAAAAATCAAAGTTTTTGAAATATATATTAAAAAATGTTAATGCGATTAATTTTTCGTGGTGGTGAATTTTTCTTGAGGTGAATTTATCATGGTGGGAATTTTCTCACGGTGAATTGTTGGCAGTGAATTATCCAGTGGTGAATTGCTAATGGTGAATTTTCCTATTGCCACAAAGAGGATATGGAGATTTTTTGAAATGATGAGGCAACTCGATTTTAGGCCCACCATGAAGATTCTTGGGCTAAGAACATCAGATGACTCGAGTGAGAAATTCAACTATTTTTTTAGACTGAAAGATGTCAACTATTTTTTGAAATGATGAGGCAACTCGATTTTAGGCCCACCATGAAGATTCTTGGGCTAAGAACATTAGATGACTCGAGTGAGAAATTCATTGTAAAGAATCTAATGAGTGCATATGAGAGCATAGGTTCTACCTCACATACGAAAGATAGTAATTTCACTGATGTGTGGTGACATCAACATTGGTAAGCAACCAAAACAGGAATAAGATGATCCTTTCAAAGAAAAGTAAAAAATTGAAAATAAGTAGATCATCTCTAATGAGAGACAAAAGAAGGCGTGAAAGAGTGGAGGATCCAAATAACAATGAGCTATGGGAATTCTCAGGTAGATTACCACAGAAAGATAAAGAAATTGTTCAAGCCTTGAGATCTCTAATATAAGAATTTTGGAAGAATAACACAAGGGTCTCTCCTCAAAGAGATTTTGTAAGGAGAATTGGTAGTCAAATTCGTGAGCCACATCCAAAACATTTTTTGGATGTGACTCAAACCCAGTTTTTTGCTAAATTTATAGAGATGTATCCTCAATTTAAAAAATTTTAAAGGTTTTTTAAAATGCTAAAGCCTTTTTGTGTCTGAAATAAATCACACAAGCACTACTTGTTGTAGACTACATATTGAGTTTTCTAACCATTATGATTCTTATCAATGTATATGTGTAGATATGCATAGTAACAATGTTTTATAGGTGTGAACCTTGGAATTTATCCCTATTCTAGTGCATAAAATAACTCAAAATATAAATGATAAAAGACCAAGGACACCTCAAGATTAGCCAAAAGAGAGTAACAAAACAATAAGGAAAATAGATAACATAAGACACAAATGGTTTTACCTTCCTTTGTTGTTGATACCCCTTTGATTGGCCCTTGCTTAGAATGGGATGTGTGCTCCTTGATGGCTCTATTGAGGATCTTTACTATGTGCTTGGATGCAAATGCAAGTGGATGTAATTGAAAATTGGATGAGTTCACAAAATGGCAGCATGTAGTTGCAAAATGACTAAGTGTTCTAAATGCCCTTAAGGAGGGGGTATTTATAGAGAAACTTGAATTCTCTAGAGAATTCAATGGTTGGGATTGATCCAACAAGGTCAAAATGAAGGGCTATGGTGGGTTGAGAACCCACAAGCCCTCACATCTTGACATGTGGAATGTGAGATGGCTAAGGGTGAGATGATGTGTAGATGATGTGGAAGAGAGGTACATGATGTGGAGGAAGGACAAGTACCTTGCAAGTACATTGCGAGATGGAAAGAATCTTGGGTGAATAAAAGTGAATTAAAAATTCACAATGATTGGAAGAATCTGGTGGATAAGACAATGTTCCCAAAAGGTGGGAGTTTGTCACATGTGACTTGATGTGACAAGTCAAATATTCTAGAAGGTGCATGGGAAAAGGGGATTCTAGAAGGAATAAAAGTGAATTAAAAATTCACATGGGGAAGAGAGGAGCCTAGGGTGAATAAAAGGAATTAAAAATTTCTTGGGGGATGGGGAAGTTGACCAAAGGTACTAATTAGGTTTGACTAATCAGTATTAGAAGGATAATTAGGGATTAAAAGCCAACTTGCAAAAGTTGGAGGATGTGATACATCCTAATCAAGGATTAGGCATGTGCACATCCTTAATGAAGAGATTAGGAGATGGATTAGGATTAGATGAAAATGGCATGTGAGGAATTAAATAAATGTAATATTTATTTAATTTATTTAATGAAAAGGGGATTAAGGAGGGTAAGGTATTTAATTATTAATTAAATACCTTAGGGATTTGGCATAATTAAAGATATTAATTAAATAATAGTAATATTACTTAATTAACCCGAATAAAGTGATAAATTTGGATAAATTAAATGTCCAAATTTGGATGTCTACATTTTGCCCCTCTCTGAGATGGTGTTATGAAGTAGCATCATTTCAAAGAATATTAAAATATAGAGCCCAGAAGGAAATGGTTAGATTGGAAAGGATGCCCTAGTCATCAAACGAATGACTAGGAAGAAAGATGATGGGGATCAAGATGAAGAGTAGGGATTGAGGATGCCCCCTCGAGAGGAATGCGGGTTGAAGAGAACACGTGTGTGCTTTCGAAATAGATGATGTGATGCAAGGGGAGATGATGAAGATAATGCAAGGTGATGGGTAAGAGAGTAAGTGATATGGAGATGGATGAAGCACAAATGGATTTGAGGACAAAAGGTGATATTGATCAAGGTACAAGCCAAAATGGGTTGATGATGGATGGAGTGTTGTCAATGAGGGAATGAAGGATCCTGAAACAACACGAGGATAGGGAAGGATACATCCCACTGAGTGGTATTGATGAGGGAAGGATACATCCCAAAACACCACTAAAGGATAGGGAAGAAGACCTCCTGATGATGATGATGAAAGAGTTGTTGATGAGGGAAGGATACATCCAAAAACAATCACCAAAGGGATAGGGAAGGATACTAATGGATGATGATGGGTCAAGGCTGGTAACAAGACTGGGGACAAGACCAAGGATTTGATTAGGTGATTTGGGCTAAATGGAATGGATGGGGATTGGATGGAGATGTGAGATAAGGATGAAGGGTGAATGGATGGGGGGATACATGCAAGATGATAGAATAAAAAATGAAATGCAATCCTAATACAATTTTCCATCTTCGAAGCACTGATTTTTGCTATAGCATAAGACACCAAGTGCCAGGGTATGTGGAACCAAGGCGTAATAGTGTCTAATGCATGAAATAAACACAACAGACAAGACAGCTATCCCAACACCCCAAGGTCACAAAGACCTTGGTCGGGCCAGGTATTGAGATAACCACAAGCACAAAAGGATGCCCCAGCATAACACAAGACCTCAGAGATCTTGGTGGGTACTATGTAGGGCAACCAAGAAGACATAATCAAACAAAAGATCAAGATATGCCCCTATGTGGACCAATCAAAACATGCCATAATATGATGGATCATGGCGGCCTTGACAAGTGATGATAGGGAGCCCAAATGATAAACAAAAGCCAAAAGCATCAAAAGATCGCAATCAATTTCAAATGTCCTTTTCCATAGGATCAAGGGGATGGATGGGATTGATGAGGTCTGTTAGGAAGGATGCATCCTGTTGAGACCGATGATGGATACTAAACTAAAAGATCGATATGACATAGGATATTCAAAACTGATTGGATTTGTTGATACAAGTGGGTCTTGTTTGTTAAGAACCAGCTCGATAAGGGCATAGCTTGACGACGCGACACGAGAGACATGACACAAGATAGGAGACTAACACATCCTAGCGACCTAGGGGCTCAGGGGCCGATCAAAGATTAGCCTTGCCTACGTGGAAGCGCAGAGCCTTCATAGTTTGATAAAAGGCTGGCGACTGACGATGATGGAGAATAGGAGAAAAGTGGACAATATAGATCGATGATGGATGGAACCCCGGGGGTGGATCAAATGATCGACCTTGCCTATGTGAAAGTGCAGGGGCAACGTAGTTTGACAAAAGGCCACAAACAAGTGATGGATGAAAGATGATGAGATAACCCTAAATAAGGGGTTAAAATGACAGAACTGACATGACGGAACAAAATAGACCGGTTGGATTGGATTGGAGGATAGTGACTATATAAAGCTCAGGGATGGGATAGTTATCCAAATCATCAAAGATGAAGTGGGCGAATGACATGCCATATAGATGAATGATGAAGTGATGAAAGATGAGATAGAAAATATGTGCAAAAGAAGAAGTGATGATGATAAGATAGATGACATTGGATTGTGTGGGGAAGAGCCTATAGCTAGATACCAATGACAAGGGATTATGAGATGGGATGAGGGGAGAGGATGGGGGGAGGAAAAGGATTATTTGGGTGGATTGGATAGAGGGATAAGGATTTGGATGAGGAAAAGGTGACCAGATGGATAGATGACTGATTCTTGGAACTAGAAGGTAAAGGGTGGGAATAGGTGGAAGATTACTCAGAATGAGTAAACGATTGATCAAGATTATGGAATGAGAGTTTGAAATGATAGGAGGTTTCATGAATGTTTGAGATGATGATAGATGAAGGTTTGAAGTAGATGAATGGTTACATGGACGGAGTGAATGGATTGATTAGAATGAATGAATAGGACAAAATGGAAGAAGATGGAGGGAGGAGTCTTAAGACTTTGTTCGATATCCAAAGATCTTGACTGCAGAGGGACGAAAGCTCAGATTAGGGGTTTGGTTAAGCTCAGATGAGGATTGGATTGAAGACTAAAATGATTGAAGGATATGATTGGATTGATTCTACACCGAATTGGGGGGCTTAAGGAATGTAAGGTGTTGACAAGCAGATTTTTCCAAATTTGGCAATTTTCAAAAATTGTCAAATTTTTCCATTTTAGGAAACTTCATGGTCGTATGTTTGAGAGTCCCAATTTTTTCCAAGAAATACCCATTGGTGAGATAGGATGAATTGCCAACTAACATCCTAGATTTGAGATATGCATTTCGAGTTATGAGTGAAAACAATTTTTCGAAATGCTGGAAAAAAAACATGAAATTGAGATTTTAAGGGCCTAGATGAAAGTTTGAGGCCCTGAAAATGGGTCAAAACGGGTTCCAATGGTTTGCAAAAAAACCAGTTGGAAATCCACTCGTTATCACGTAACGCAACTACCCATCGAATTTCAGCTCAAACTGACACCCGAGTAAAAAGTTATGGCCTCCGGAAGTTTGGGTGTAAAAATCAAAAATCAATTTTGAAAATTTCAAAACATGGGTTTTGATGGCGGAGAAAAATTAGAAACTGGGTCGGGATTAGTTTTTCGAAAAAGACTATAAAAAAGTGAAATTTTGGCAAGGTAAGGTGCTCTGGAGTGTGGCGCGCCGCGGGTGGATGACGCCGAGGGAGGGCTGACGCCAGCGGGCTTGCATTACCCGGATGGAGGGCGACACGCCGTGATCTGGAGGGGCTTATCAATGATCTGAGGGCGCATTGACGTCACGGGCGGGGCGTAGATGCCCCCGGATTGGGGCAACACATGCCCCGATGGGCGCACGGGCGGGGGCGTGAGGACGCCCGGGATCTGGGAGGGGCCACACCGAGGGCTGAGATCACGTACGGGCCACAAGTCTCCTGAGGGCAGACACGCCCCGAAAGGGTGGAAACGCCCTGGGGAGGAGCGGAGTCACCGTGACAAAGAAAAGCAAAAAGGGGGATGGGGCAATGAACACGGAGAAAAGATAAGAGATTGAAAAGATGTGTAAGAGAAGAAAAAGTGAGGGCGATGAGATAAAGGGCATTGGGTTGCATGGAAGGAGGCCTATAGCCAAATACCAATGACAAGGGATTGTGAGATGGGATGAAAGAATGGATAGAGATATAGGGATGGGGGATGGGAGGGATTGTTTGGATGGATAGGAATATAAGGATTGGGAGATGAAAGGGATGGATATGAAGATAAGGATGGGGAGATGGAAGGGATGCTGTGATAGATGGATAGGGACAGAAGGTTTGGGAGATGGAAGAGATGCTAGGATAGATGGATACGAAGATGATGATGGGGAAATGGAAGGGATGTTGTGATAGATGATGTCTCCAAGGACTATGTCACAAAGGAAGCAGATGCCCCCACTCTAGATATGCCATATATAATGAGGCATGAGGGATGGGAGACGAGTGGATGGGAAGATAAAGGAGATGACTAGAGGTGGATAGGATGAGTGACCAAGGAACATGATGGATGAAGGGAATGTATACCAAGAGGTGGCCAAAGCATGTATAGATAGGTGCCCCTGTTTTGATCAAGATCACAAGAAGGATGGAGGGAATGGGAGATAAATGGAATATGATGGTAGGATGTGGAAGATAGGTGGGATGGAGGGGTTTTATGAAGAGGACAGATAACAAGAAGATGGGTGCATAGCGGGAAGCATAGCAGGAAGCATAATGGGAATGCATATTAGGAAGTTGCCCCCAAGTGTAGATGGGGATTTACGCATGATGCCTGTTTGCCAGGTTTTCATCATGGTACTTATCCAAGGCGCTTGTTTGCCAAGTTTTCACCATTGGACGAATTATTTCTCTTTACTATTTATTTTTTGACGTTTTTTTCAAAAAAAAATTGGATTTTGACTCTTTTTTTAGACTTTTTCTGAATTTTTGGATAGTAGGGGGATGAAAATGGATAAGGATATGGATATGGATGAAGGATTCAAGCATCAAGTTAAATATATGATAATGATATGGATGAAGGACATAAGCATCAAGTTCTATACGAGGTAGTAAGAGCCCATGTTCGAACCAACTATTGAATGTTGGTACAACTTGAGGATAAATGGATTATGCTAGAGGATGAATGAGAGGGATTTGATGGGGAAGGTACAGGGGATAATGGGTGGGATGTTGGAAATGGTATGGATAGAATGATGGGGTGGATACATGATGGGGAGATGAGTTCAGGACCAACATTGGCACATGTGGTGATGGATGTGAAAAGATAAGGGGACTAATGGATGGAGAATGTGGGGATAATGGAGGAGATGAAATAGCAAATTGCGGGACATAGGGACCCAAAACAGATTTAGGAGATGAAAGGGGTGTATAATCATCTTTTGGATTAGCAACTTTGGATGTTCTTACAAATTGTTCATTTGATGGCATTGCATCTTTTTTCTTTGGGATCCACATGGTTTTGATCTTTTCTTTGGTGGGCCTTTGTGGCCTATGGATTTGATTTATATTTAAATTTTTCTTCTCTTCACCATGTCTTTTGGAGGGGACATGGGGAGCCTTAGATTCATGTGGATGTTTGAATTTATGCATGTTTTCTTTAACAGCCAAAGTGCGTTTAGCAGCCATGGGATGGGTGTGAAGAGATGGATGATGTGGAGTGATGAAGGTAGGAATATGGGGATTATGTGTAGATGGAGGATGTTTAGGTAATTGCCTTTGTTGATCCTGACCATGGGGTATGTGAGAGGGATGTTTATGATGGATGAGATGGATAGGTGATGAATGGATGAAAGGATGAGATGGAGGAGGTGATCTTGGGATATATGGACCCAAGATGGATGGAGTGGATGAAGGATGGGATATGGTGGATGGGGGGATGTAAGAACCCAAAATGGATGGAGCAGATGAAGGAGGGATATGGATGGTGGTTTTGAGGCGATACGATAGAGGAGGAGGGATGGCAACATATGATTTGGTGGAGCGATGGAAAGAGCCTTTATTTATTTTGGAAGAGGCTTGTTAAGGACGTCTAGAGGTTGTACCAACATTTTTAGATTGTGAGTCATGAGTAGTACATCCAAGACCTTGCGGATACAAATGTTCTTTAGCTTGGATGGGATCTATAACACCTTGCTCATGAAGGCCTAAACCTTTTCCTTGGTAGTTCATCCTCTTGAGCATTCGATCTAGGATAGGATTTTTGTTATTCTGAAAACATGATGCGAGTCCATTATTGGGTGGAGGATGATGGGTGGTAAATACACTATGCTTTTCTTCTGTGAGGAGGCCACCATGGAAGAATGTGAGAGTACCAAGGGGATATGCAAGCGGTGTAGGTATAGCAGTTTTAGGTGATGATGGGGGATCATGAGAGGGAGATGGTGGGATAGTAGCCTGTGGATAGGTGATATCAGGAGAGGGATTAGGGGCCATGATAGGATTTGGATTTGTGGTAGTGGGATCATGTAATGGAGATGGAGATGGAGTGGGGGAAGCTTGAATGACAAGGGGATCATGGGATGGAATGGATGGGGGACTGTGATCTTGAGGTGGACTAGATGAGATGTTAGGATCTTGATCTGAAGAAGGGGATATGTTGACATGCTTTGGATTAGACGCTTGGCATGATGCATCTTGTGTGGATGGAAGGATAACAGAGTGTTGGAGAGACTCTTCAAGTTGGGGAGATGGAAGGATGGAGGATTCGATGCAGTCATCAGAATGGATTTGGGCGTCATCGATGGGTTCGATGACTCTTGGAGTAGGAAGTGGATGTTCAATGGATTCAATGGATTTAAAGGATGTGATGGTAGGAGATGGGGGCTTGGTGGATTCAGAGGGTGTGATGGTAGGAGATGGGGGCTCGATGGATTCAGAGGGTGTGATGGTAGGAGATTTGGGTTCAATGGATTTAGAGGGTGTGATGGTAGGAGATTTGGGTTCAATGGATTTAGAGGGTGTGATGGTAGGAGATGTGGGTTCAATGGATTTAGTGGGTTCAATGGTTTCAATGGTTTGATCAGTGCTAGGGTTGGTAACAACAATGATAGGTGTGGTATGGAGAAGGCTCTCATCACTAGTTACCGTGGATGATAGATTGGGATGGAATGGTTCCATGACTTCAAGATGCGGAGTTGGGGGTGGCTTCTTTGTAATGAGTCCTTGGAGAACTTCTGAAATGAGAGACTTGCATATGGTTGGCTTGGCTATGGTGGTAGAAATGGATGAGGGATTATGGATTGGTGGACTAGGGTTAGATGGAGAAATGGGATTGAATGTAGGACTATGAGTAGACGGGGGATTAGGATTGGATGGAGGACTAGGAGTAGATGGATGAATGGGATTGGATGGAGGACTAGGAGTAGATGGAGGACTAGGATTGGATGGAGAGTTAAGGTAAGGATATTGGAGTGGTGAATTAAGATAGGGGGACATGGATTGTGGATTAGGACAAGAGGATATAGGTGGTGTAGTGGGACAAGAGGATGTGGGGGATGAGTTATAATAAGGGTATTGGGATGGTGGATTAGGATGAGGATATGTGGATGTAGGATTAAGGTAAAAGGGTGTGGAAGTAGGATTAAGATAGGAAGGTACGAATGTAGGATTAGAGTGAGTAGATTGGCATGGAAGATTAGGGTAGTGGGTATATGCGGATGAAGGATTTAGATAGGAGGATGTGGATGGGGGATTAGGATAGGGGTATTGAGATGGTAGACTAGGATAAGAGGATGTGGGTGTTGGATAAGAGGATGATGTAGATGAAGGTTATGATGGATATGATAGATATCCCTTGTCAAAGGTAGCAGAAGCAACATGATTAGGCATGGATGAAGACATAACGAGAGAACTCGAGGGGGTGATTGGATTTTGGAAAGTGGGTGGAGAAAGCTTACTAGAGATGATAGTGTCAATGGGATCTATGTCGTAAACCTCTTGATCAACAAGACTTTCGTTATCGTCATCAATGCAATTAGGGTTTCCCTTGACTACTATTGATGGAGGATAAGGATTCATGATGATGAAAGCATAAATAGAATGGATCAAAAATTTTGGATGGAGATGGATGAAAGCTCAAATTGGGATTTGATTCAAGCTTAGATGAGGATTTGGATTAAAGCTCAGATTAGGATGATTGGATAGGGATGTGATTGGATCAGATTTGGATTTGGATCAGATTTTGTTGGGATATATTGGATCGGATTGGATTTTGATTGGATTGGATTTCAATTTGATTGGATTAGGATTTGATTAGATTGGATTGGATTGGATTTGGATTTGATTGGATTAGGATTTGATTGGATTGGATTGGATTGGATTTGATTGGATTGGATTTGGATTTGATTGGATTAGGATTGGATTAGATTTGGATTTGATTGGATTAGGGTTTGGATTGGATTTGGATTTGGATTGGATTGGATTGGATTTGACTGGATTGAGTTTGATTGGATTGGATTTGATTGGATTTAATTGGATTGGATTTGATTGGATTTGATTGGATGGTAAGAGATGGGAGGGAGACCTTGAGTTTGATCGAAGGAAGTTACCTTTAATAACCAAGAGTTTTAATTGATTAAGAGGGTGATTATGACACCGAATCCACCTTAAGATAGGAATGGATTGATTGGGTCGAAGATGATAACTTACGCCACCGAATTCGCCTCAAGATGGAGGCAAATTGATTGGGGTCGAAGTTAAAGACTAATAATCAAGTTCAAGCGCTATGGTCAATTTGGGTAACCGCTTTGTAATACAAGGTTAGGACGGTTTGGTTATGGGTGGTGTTTGGAGATGCAAATGGTAAGAAATTATTGATGGATTAGGGAGATATTAGAATGAATGGGGGATTAAGGATAATTGTGGAAAATGTATGGGGATTTAGAATGGTTGAACGAAAGTTTGGAATAATGAGACAGAGGTTTAAAATGGTCAAACGAGGGTTTTTGAAGGTTTAAAGTGACAAAACGAAGGATTGGGATGATGAGGTAATGGTTGGGAATGGTTAAATGATGATTTGAAGGCTGAATGAATCCAAATGGGGGGATTTCGAGTGTTCAGGAAGGCAGATCCGCCCTTTTGTGATAAAACAAGGGCACAATTGCACTTCTGCAGTAAAACAGGGGCGTAATTGCACTTCTACAGTAAAACAGGGGCATAATTGCACTTCTGCAGTAAAATAGGGGCGTAATTGCACTTCTGCAGTAAAACAGGGGCGTAATTGCACTTCTGCAGTAAAACAGGGGCGTAATTGCACTTCTACAATAAAACAGAGGCTTAATTGCACTTCTGCAATGAAACAGGGGCGTAATTGCACTTCTGTAGTAAAAATAGGGGCGTAATTGCACTTCTGTGGTAAAACAGAGGCTTGGTTTGATGCAAATGACTATGGCAAGGACTTTAAAATGATAATGATAAGGCCAAATTGTCAAAAGTTCACTGGTTTCTCACAAGAAAACACTCTCAAGCAAATACAACCCTATGATTAGTGTTAAGGGTATGGCCAAAGTGGTCTTAATCTAGGATGCACAAGGTATCTAGGGAGTCCTCGATATACTCTCGGTACGTGAGGCACAACCGTGAACACCAGCCCGTCACAAGCGTAAGTCGGGAACCCCAGCGAGATATTGAAGGGTTCGGACCAACTCTTCACATCTATCTAGGTATCACCCTAGCTTCGACGCTCTACCAATTACGACGTGACTGGATTGGGGTACAACTTTCGCTCTCCCCCCTTTGTATACCCCGCCGATACACGTGGTTGGAATCGTCCCTTGGGGTGATGAAATCCCCAAGCAAGTTCCACTATGGAGAAAGCACTAACCGCTTCCAACTACTCCCCAAGCTCACACGAAGTGCAAGGGGAAAGCGGAAACAAGCTAATGCTCCCTTTGGGTAACACAAAAAAAAGACAAGAACAACAAGCAATAAATATTACTCCCTCTAATTAAGCTATGTTGTTAGATTAATGCAAACAACAAGGATAATTTTTAAAAAGATTGAGCAAATGGATAGACCTACAAGCAATTATTAGATATTTTATCCCGCTTTCTCCATCAACTTCACAAGAATATGCTGCAAAAAGTTAGCACCAAACGCATGTATCCTTGCAAGAATAATGTTAATAAGAAAACAACAAATAAATCCAAAGCTAGGATAATAATTTTACCTTCCAGGGGGCGCAGTCGCCCTTCTGCAGCAAAACAGGGGCGTAATTGAACTTCTGCAGTGAACAGAAGGGCGCAATTATACTTCTGCAGTAAACAGGAGGGCACAATTGCACTTTTGCAGTAAACAGGAGGGCGCAATTGCACTTCTGCAGAAAAGTGTTAGTAATAATTGAAATTTCAGCCATGTGGGCGCACACGCCCTTCTGCAGAAAATGTTAGAAAAAGTGAAATTTCAGCAACAAGGGCGCACACGCCCTTCTGCAAAAAATGTTAGAAAACAGTGAAGTTTCAGCCACAGGGATGCACACGCCCTTCTGCAGAAAATGTTAGAAAAAGTGATATTTTAGCCACGTGGGCGCACACGCCCTTCTACAGAAAATGTTAGAAAATAGTAAATTTTAGCCACATGGGCGCACACGCCCTTCTGCAGAAAATGTTAGAAAAAGTGAAATTTCAGTCACGTGGGTGCACACACCCTTCTGCAGAAAAATGTTAGTTAAAAGTGAAATTTCAGCCCAGGTGGGCGCACATGCCCTTTTACAGTAAAACAGGGGCGTAATTGCACTTCTGCAGTAAAACAGGGGCACAATCGCCCTTCTGCGACGTGTTCCTGCAAAAACTTCAACAACAGCAAACGTAAAAGTATGGGAACCCATTTGTGGGTCCCACCGGGCGTGCCAAAAATGTGAACCTTGGAATTTATCCCTATTCTAGTGCATAAAATAACTCAAAATACAAATGATAAAAGACCAAGGACACCTCAAGATTAGCCAAAAGAGAGTAACAAAACAATAAGGAAAATAGATAACATAAGACACAAATGGTTTTACCTTCCTTTGTTGTTGATACCCCTTTGATTGGCCCTTGCTTAGAATGGGATGTGTGCTTCTTGATGGCTCTATTGAGGATCTTTACTATGTGCTTAGATGCAAATGCAAGTGGATGTAATTGAAAATTGGATGAGTTTACAAAATGGCAGCATGTAGTTGCAAAATGACTAAGTGTTCTAAATACCCTTAAGGAGGGGGTATTTATAGAGAAACTTGAATTCTTTAGATAATTCAATGGTTGGGATTGATCCAACAAGGTCAAGATGAAGGGCTATGGTGGGTTGAGAACCCACAAGCCCTCACATCTTGACATGTGGAATGTGAGATGGCTAAGGGTGAGATGATGTGTAGATGATGTGGAAGAGAGGTACATGATGTAGAGGAAGGACAAGTACCTTGCAAGTACATTGGGAGATGGGAAGAATCTTAGGTGAATAAAAGTGAATTAAAAATTCACAATGATTGGAAGAATTTGGTGGATAAGACAATGTTCCCAAAAGGTGGGAGTTTGTCACATGTGACTTGATGTGACAAGTCAAATATTCTAGAAGGTGCATGGGAAAAGGGGATTCTAGAAGGAATAAAAGTGAATTAAAAATTCATATGGGGAAGAGAGGAGCCTAGGGTGAATAAAAAGGAATTAAAAATTTCTTGGGGGATGGGGAGAGTTGACCAAGGTACTAATTAGGTTTGACTAATGAATTAGAGGATAATTAGGGGCTAATTAGGATTAAAAGCCAACTTGCAAAAGTTGGAGGATGTGACACATCCTAATCAAGGATTAGGCATGTGCACATCCTTAATGAAGAGATTAGGAGATGGATTAGGATTAGATGAAAATGGCATGTGAGGAATTAAATAAATGTAATATTTATTTAATTTATTTAATGAAAAGGGGATTAAGGAGGGTAAGGTATTTAATTATTAATTAAATACCTTAGGGATTTGGCATAATTAAAGATATTAATTAAATAATAGTAATATTACTTAATTAACCCGGATAAAGTGATAAATTTGGATAAATTAAATGTCCAAATTTGGATGTCTACAATAGGAATGTCACATAAGGCCTTCACCTAGATCTTCAAGGGATTTCTTATCTACCATTTTATGTGAAAGAGTGGAAGGTCAAAATTTTTACAAGAAATCATGTTTGGATGGGAAATGTGTTCATTGTGTTGGCTTGCAACATTTTCCAATTTTCCAACACATGGATAGTACACATGTAGTAGGAAACAAAATTATGGAATTTGGCAAATACAAGATAGTGACCTACAGTCTAAAAGATGGGAAAGAAGCAAAAAAGTGTGAATTGGTTAGTGATAAGATTCTAGTGTATTAGTTTATGGGATTTTTTTGTGATCATGTGGTCTATAAGTATGCAAGGCATACACATAGATCTCGATGGCTGGACTCATAGTTCAAATTATGCAAGGACACATTTCCACTTTGAAAAGAACTACACACTATATGCATAGAACAAGGTGCAATCACAATACTACAACTCCGCACAAGTTGCTATATTTATGCATATAACATCCATTCATGCAGCTAATAGTATAGAGGATAATAGGAAGGTATTGAGGGAGTATCACTTTTACATTAGTGATGATCACACATATTCTACAGAGTTTGTGCAAGGTTGCTTTCAAATGTTCTACGTTGATTTGGCTAGTAGGGGTATATCATTTAGTAAGCATATCATATGGTTAGATAATTGTACATCTCAATTCAAGAACTCCAAAATGTTTTATTGGTTGAGTAGGATGCATAGGATCAGTGGTGTTCAACATATGTGGGATTTCTCAGAGGCCAGGAATGGAAAGGGGGAGCATGATGATGCAGGAGTGTGTTTCAAAAGAGCCTTAGCACAAGGAGAGTTTAAGTACAAAGATAGTCCAAAGTTGACAGATGAAAAATCAATTGTCTAGTGGTGTAATCATGCTATGGGTCCAGGTAATTACGGTAATTCTTTAGTTCATAGATTTTTTTGGTTGGTAGATGATACTAACATTACAAAATATGAGGAATATTTTACACTGATGAGATCGAGTGAGCTACACTCTTTTAGAAGCTCCAATGCAAGTTCATGGACTATCCATACATGAAATATGGCATGCTTTTGTTCTTCATGTATAGTTCAAGCATAGAATGATTGTGACTCAAAGGAGTGGGTTGACGATTGGTCATTAAGAAGTCTAACCCCACTTGACATGTATTGGCTCCCAACAACTATATAAATCACAAAGATGCAATCATTTGTTGAATTTGATCATGTATCAGATCTACTAGAACAAGTTAATATATCTTCTTGTAGGGTAATCCCACAAAGCTGGTTTACAATTTCTGGGAGATTCTAATTTTTGTTAAAATCACATATTTTTAGAAAATATAATGATTTAAGCCCTAAAAATTTCTATTTAGAGCATTCCAATTGAAGAGGGTTTGATCAAACTACCTTAGATAAAACCCCCTTAGATAGAACCCTGCTAGTTTTAAACCATACCTATAATGGAGTCTCTTTTACACCTATCAAAATGCTGATAAAAAACCAGTTTTGATTTACCTTTTGGGGGATCAAATGAATTCATTTAAAATTTATTTTTTGTATGTCATCCTTATTATAAGATTCCCAAAAAGTATAATTAAAATAAATTTAATTTTATTATTATATTTATTTTTTATTTCTTGTGAATGTAGTTTTTTCGTCAAAAATCAAGCTCTTTGTTCTACACATGTGGAAAAATAGAAGATTATTAAAAAAATTGAAAAATATGAGTGCACCATATATTGAAGTCCTTGATCCAACAAAAAAAGAAGAATTTTGATACATACAAAAACAGTTATGTGTTATATAGTCTGCCTATTTCTAAATTGTAATTGGTTTGACTTCAAAACTTGATTAAGGAAAAAATATTCAATAAAACACTATGAAACCAATTGGAAGCACTAGATATCATAGTTACAAATCTAAATTCAAAAAATATAGAATTTTATCCTTCATGGAAAAAAAGTTATGTGTTATATGGTGAGTCACTCCTTAAAAATGGTGCTTACTGAAAAAACCAATTTTTGAAGGAGATGGAAAAAGAATTGCAATCTGATTCCAATTTTTTTGAAAAAAATATATTTAGAGTCTACAGACAAAATTTCACAAATCACTAGTTTGCATCATCTTCAAATTCCTCATAGTTTAGCCGTTATAGGTGCCCGAAAGTGAAGATTTAGTTGGAAAAAAATAGTTCAATGTCTAGTTTGGCCAAAAATTGTAAACCAGTATTGTGGGATCACCTTGTATAGTTTACAAAATTCCTATTTTTATCTTACTTTGTATTTTATTGCAATGTTCATTAAATACATCTAACCGGATGCACACATCAATGTAGGGCATGTTTATGCAGTGATTGTGGATGATGATAATGAAGAGGGAACAAATTATTAATTGTGTCGTTGTATCGAGGACAAAAAAAATTGGAGGCCTTAGTTACAAATGGAGAAAACATAGAATATCCTACAAGTTTGGTGGTTGTTACTGGAACATGGCTTAGAAGGTATCCAGTTAAGAAGTTTGATGTCTAGTTGTTTGAGGACTTCGACACGCATTAGAAGATTCTTCACTACTCCAACCTTATCATAGTATCCAACTTTCATTTGATCAAATATTGGGGCTGACCTAAGAATAAGAACTTGTGGAGGTGTGCGAGTCTAACCATGAGGCAATACTTGACATAATAAAGAGTAAAGAGAACCCAGATGGTTTATTGGATTGATTTGTATGTATGTACATTGAATTTTTAAATTCATGTTAAATTGATCACTTTTTTTGGGTTATTCAAATATGTATCATTATCTTGTGTTTCAATTGCTATGGAAATGAGAAAAGAACATATGTTATAAAGTTTCAATTTTTAAAATCACATTCTTTCTCAATTTTTAATATGATTTCATATTTGTATCTTAGACTGAAACTCAAACTTACACTACATTTTGATCATAAACTCATAACCTCATGGTTTTTTGGCTCATCATGATCCCATTTAACACCCAACTCGCCTTCTACATATTATTCATTTCAGTACTGGTACTTAGTTTTGTGGATTTGAACTCAAATTTTGTGTTTTTGAACCAAAACTAGGGCACATGCACAACTTGTAAACCACTTGTCCAAATTGTTGAACAAACCAAATAACTAAGAGGGGGGGTGAATCAGTTATTATAAAACAATTTTCTTGACTTTAATTAATCCAGAGCAATCTTAACCAATCAAATAATAATTAAAATAGATATGAACATGAAAGAACATAACAACACCATGCACAATGAACACCAAAATTTACGTGGAAACCCAAGATAGGAAAAGCCACGGAGAATGTTAATTCTCAATTATAGAACAATGGTTAAGGTGACACTGGTTAAGGTGATTTTTACAAAGGCTAATCGGAAAAATGCTCACTATCAGTTGGCTCATTGCTCGAAAAACATTTGATTACAAAATAGTCTTATTGACAAAACATGAACTGATGAAGCTACATCTACTTATGCAAGAATTTAGTTCCGATTAAGAGCACAATATTTTTTTGCAGTAGATCCAATCAAGAATCTTCTACCCACCTTCCTTGCACAACCTATGCACTACTGATTACTTCTTCCTAACACTTGCCTTCACTTCCTTCTCTATTTCTTGTCACATAACCTTTGCACCCTTTTCTCTATTTGCACACACCACACACTTTTTTAGATCCAAGGAGATGTTCTATATATATATAACTAGAGAACAAAATAAGTCGGCCTAGCAAAACATGTCGGCTTGAAGAGCAGCCTTGAAATATTCCAATAAGGCTTGTCACACTAGCACCGAACCCAAAGGATAGGTCGCACATAAAAATCTCCTTACCACGTTACCACAAGACCCATAAATAGGTCATACATAAGATATATCATAATTACCAAAATATAGCTAGCTTTCAATTACATGAGATATAATCTAGAGCTGATGGGAATGCCACAACCAAGACCAAATCTTGATCTTCATCAATTTCAATACCAACTGGAGGAATGTAATTAGACATACCAAAACTTGTAACATGCTACATGAATGTCCAGATAGCAAGGATACCTAGAATAAGCTTTGAGCACATCAACCAATATCAAAATATTAGTTTTCATTATTCTACATTTAACTGTCTTTCATGGGTGTCCCAAAAAAAAGAGTACTACCATATCTAGATCAAGGATAAAATCCATACTTACACAATAGGATAGATCATTTCTATATATCATTCAGAGCACAACCTTCTGAATCCCAGGTTTTGACATATATGACAACACTGCCAAATCTTCTCAACAACTTCTCAACAATCTCCCTATTTGGCATTGATGGCAAAACAACAAAAACTAAAAAACACAAAAATTGCAAACAAGAAAAACTCCAAGCGCTCCCCCTTTGTCAAGCAATTCAATTCCTCTTTATTTTCTCATTGTTTTCTCCCCTTGTTTTCCATCAAGGAAAAAGGGTCATATAAGAACATTCAAGAAATCAAGTAAAAATAACACTTTCCACATGAAAAAATTTCTTGTACCTTTTTCTCATAGTTGGAAGAATCCTCTTCCAAGCTTGTATTGCAGAAACCATTCTAGCACACATACTGTCTAGTAGAGTCAATAGCTCAAATGATGACGACCAGTTCAAAGATAGACACCGTTGTTCACAATCCTCTGCATCAAAAAGTATCCTAGAGAAATTATCCAACCGGACCTCAACAATTTCTTTGACCAACCAAAAAATTTTAACCAAATCTTCCCTCTATCTCTAAGTAGAGAATAACTCAGCTTGCAACTCACCAACTCTTGTTCTTTTTTTTCCACCTTTATCTTTGAAGAAGTCAAAACACTTCCCAATATCATTCAATTCAGATTCAATAGCTTCAATTTTGCTTCTAAAGTTATCAACAATAGCAAGCCACTAAAGAAGATACATGTAGATGTCAGACATCTCCTTAATGCATTCTCTTGTCTCACCAATGAGTTTGGATAAATTTTCTTTAGCTTTGACACACCTTCTCTCAATCATAGCTTAGATCTTATGTCCTTCATATCCTTCACACAACAACCTTTCTTCAACAACTTCTATCAGATCATCTGGTAACAAGTCAGAAACAACAGAGACAGTAATACCCTTTTAACGGTCAATCCTTGACCCTATCCATCATAAAGGCATCAAAACTGCCCCTAGATGCTCTCCAAAGTCATAAACTTAGTCAGAAAACACCCCTTATATCTTTGGCACTTGTCTACCAATCTCTCCAACCTCCCCTAGATGTTTGTATTTGATTATAAATTGCTCAACTAAATCCCCTTTATGACTTGATCTTATCAACACATGTTTCTCTATTTTGCATTTAAAATAACATTTAATTAAATGGTTTATAATTTCACCACTTAACCAAATGCTTTACACTTTTAGTTTATGCAAAAATAAAAAATTCATGTTTCGACCCTAATTGGTAGGCACATACGCATAAGGTATGGGTATTAGTTATATTGTAAAAGCTTAAAAATAGAAGGCAAAATGCCTTAAGCTTATGTCGACATTTCTTAGGGTAAAAACCCTAAAGGTAAAATCAATGGCAAAATGCTAAAATGCATTTCATTTTTACACTTTGAACTTGTTGAGCACTTGAGAACACCGCCATAGGGTTTTAGTTGGAGCACTTTCATGGTGGATTTAAACACACAATGAGCTTTTCCAACAAATTTGTGTGCAAAATCAACATACAAAAACTCGGGTAAGCCTTTGGTGAAGACATTTTGTCATTTCTATTCCATTTTGTAGAAAATATGCTCAAACTTGAGCTTTTGCAAGGGAAACAAAATGAACAATTAGTTATATGTATTCCTCTATGATTTCCATGCATTTAATAGTATATTTTACTTGGCATTTCTCCTGGTATTTTTTTGCATTTTGAATACCATGGCTAAGAGTCTTTATAGAACATATATAGAACTTTACCCTTCATGGTCGTGACTCCACATTTCCTTTCAGTTGATTTTGAAAAATATAAGCATCTTTGTTTTTACGATGCCATGTAATAGAGGCCAATAGTGTCGTAATCCCCTTTACTATGATAAGATTGAGCAAGATCATAATATGAATGAGACTTCATGAGAGGGTGAACAACTTTTTCTTAAATTGTAGGTCTGTAGGTTACCCCAGCTTCAAAACTCCATGGTCATTCTGGGTTAGCAAAACCCGCACCTTCCTTGTCCTTCTCTGCATAATGTCTCTTTCACATTATTATCATCTTTGTAATGTATGTTGACCATCTAGCTTCTCCATCATGGAGGTCATATGCACAGACTATCAAACATGGCTCAATATAGTTTACACAAGAATCTTTGATAAGAAACAAAGACATCAATAGCATTTGCACTCCTTACATCAACCTTCTTAATGAGTTGTCATGATATTGGGAGCATTAATGAAACACCCTTCATTTACCAAGGATGCCCTCATCACTCCTTTATCTTTTTGTTGATTGCTCTTAAGGCTTCTTGAACTATTATGATGTACTCTATAATGAATGTATTCCTTCCCAAGTCTTTATAATAACTTCTCTGAACTATGGATGCCTCTTGAAACAGTCATGTCCCTTCATGAAATCTGCTAGCACAGTAGCTACATATCCATGGATAAAATTTTGCATACATAGACGCATGGATTTTCATTATCCTCATGCATTGATATCATTGTATTTTCTTTGTATATGCTCTTACAATCACTGTATGCTAGCATCTTCAAACACATCGCATCTGGGCTACATGACTGTTTCTATATGTTCTTTGTCCTTTGCTTGCACAAGCATTGCTCCTCGTGCATCTGGGTTGTCTTTGGTATAGATGATTGTCCCATGTATCTTCTTTCATTGATAATTGCAAAATGTTGCTCATCATGCATACTTCATTTATGGCTCCTTTATGTAGCTCATGATAGCTCATGATAGTACTAACTCTTTCATAGATATGAAAACCCTATACTATGCATTTAAAACTACAAACACCATGGAATCTTTGTAGACCAGTTTTGTATTATGTTCTTATTGATTAGGATTGACCATATTAATAGGAGAAAACTCTTATTAATAAGGTATTTATTCTTAATCAATATCACCATGGTGAATGAAACTTGTATCCAAGGATTCCATTGGTGATATGAAATGTGACTATCCCTCTCTAATGAAACTAGAGGGCAGCATGCTAGGCTCAACCCTTGTGGGAGCCCATTTCACTCCGCATGTTGTGATCAAATGAAACAAAACACCAACAAATATTTCACCTGTACCTGCACAATGAGCAAGCATGTTAGATAAAAATAGAGCATATTATAGATGTTTTTGATAACTTTTTTGTTTTCCTAGACATTTGTGGTATGCAAACTATTTCAATGCTTATGAGGATCAAGCTACATGTTTATGGATGTTTATATATATATTGATTGGTGATCCTTCATTGCTCTAACCAACACTTTCTCACACATGCAAGAATTTCTGAAGCACCTAAGAAACCTTTCAAAGCATTGGAGCAAAGGGAGCTGAACAAGCAAGAGGGGCAACAACAAATGCAAAGCAACTCAACTAGGATTCAACATTCAAGAAATGACGGGTCCCCTCTCTTTATATATGCATTCTTTCTTTCATGTATCTATAAATGTATAGTATTTTCCTTTATTTGCATTCAAATAGTTAGTCCCACGGCTTGTGTGGGGCACCATACATTTATGTTTATCAATAAAGACTACTTTTTGCAAAAAATTGTTCACTCTCTTCTCTGTTGTATGCATTTACATAATGTAATAATGCAATATTTTGATAATTTATTTTGTGCATATGAATGAAACATAACATAATTAAATGTGTAGCTTTTATCTTTGTTTTGCAAACACTATCTTAACTCTACCTAATTGAGCTAGAAGCAAAATCAGGTAACATTTTTGGTGACATTTGCTATATGTTTGCTTGCTAAACATCCTGACCAGTTGCCTAAGCCTATCCACTGGGCAAAATGTCAATAGGAAACTTGCAAAGGCTTGAAAAATAGTCTTGAATATTACTGCAACTCATCATACCAATGCATGATACCTTGAAAACTTATTCCAACTACAAAAGCTTCAGATCAAAACTACTTAATTGTGCAAAATAGCACCTAGAGGAATAACAAAACTAAATCTAAATTGAAACTTACTCTAATCTACTCTAACAAACAACAAGGCTTAGTTAAATAAAATCATTGACTAGCTTTGCAAAATAACTACCCCTCCTAACCAAAAAAAGATGCATTACATGATCATGCATTGCTAAAAGGATATGAAACACAAGCATATATTCAATAGGCTATTGCAATGCTTCATGAAAAATGAAAATAAACTCACTTATGCTTTGATTTTGATCATGCCTAATGCTATCTTGGACTAGATAAGTGAGTTGCATTTGATCAGTTCTAACTGCAACTCTAAATTCAACTTTTTCTTTGATTGCATCCTCATGCTTGGGTGCAAGCATGACCTGTGGAACTTCAGTGGCCTCCATACTGGCTAAAAATTTGATAGGACAACCTATTGAATAGATAAAACTTGGACTCCCATTGCTGGTTGGTTCTCTTTCTTCCTATTTTTCATGGCTATCTTGCTTCGTGGATAATTTTGAACTAAAGAGAAGACAATTTGAATGGTTAGAAATAACAATTTATCTTCTCCTTGCATAATAAATTGCCATGTTGATTCCTCCTCCATGGTCAATGGACAATCCTCTTCCATTAGGGTAGCTAATAACTCATCAAAACTATCAACTCTTGGAAGGCTCTTAGGAACAACTGGTTCAAGCTCAAAATCCTCACTATCATTTAAAGAGGTACACTCCAAATCACAATTTTCTTCTTCAATGAAAGAAGGAAAATATTCAAACAATGAAGTAGCCACTTGAAACAAACTTTCAACTGATATAATAGCCTCTGACTCCTCTATATAGTAGAAAGGAAACTCCTCCAACCAACTAAGACCTTGCAAATCAAGCTCATGAGAAGTTTCTTGACCTAAGAGAATGGACTTCTCTTTATCACGACCATGTTCCTCATGTTTCTTCAACACTTGTTCAAGCTTGTGAACCTACCATTCTAGGTCATCATGATTGTCAACTTCTTCTAATAGGTCTGATTCTTTGTCATCCAACCTTGAACAAAACTGTTCAATTATGTGTGTGCACATCTCTTCATAAAGCTCAACATTAGCTTTCTCATTCATAACATGCTCAAAGATATCAAAGCTCATACCTTGGAAAATGATGTTAGGTTCAAATTTATGCTCCTCTTCATGGTCCAAGGCTCCATTTTCATACTGATTGTTATCAATCAATAACTCACCACATTGTTTGATGTATTTTTGCTATTCTGAAACTTCATCCTTGTCAAAAAAACGAGGCAGCTCATAGATGAGAAGATCAACTCTTCCTTTTGGCCCCCATCCACTTTCCTTGCACCTTGCTGCTTTTCTTGATGCTTGGGATTGTAAACACATGCTCTTCCAACTTAGCAATTTCATCATAGTTGTCCATGTTAGATACAGCTGGCTGAAATGGCTGCGACACTTTGATTTCTCTTCAAAAGAAGGTTCATCTTGTTTGAAGCTTAATACATTGAACCTCAGAACCCCTTCCCCAAAGAATGGGTTTGGAAAAGAAAGTGTTGAATCTGCTTCTAAATTTCGAGCTCGAATAAGAAAAAGCTTCTCCTCCTCTTTCGCAACTACCTCTTTTGCAAGAGTTTCCTCATATTGCCTCTTTTGCCACTCCATCTCTTGTTCTCTTTCAACAAACTTTATTTGCTCTTGAAAATCTGACAGTATATCTTTTGTGCTCATGTCGTCAACCTGCTGAAACTGATTTTGAAAACAACCATGCTAGCTTGGAATAAAATGGTCTTCTTGGGAATGGTTATGAGCATATACAAGCTGCCATGAAACTTGAGCAGGGGTGGGTGGGTGGAAAGCATGTGGAGAATATTGATATTCTCTTGTAGCAAAGGTATTTGGACTAAAAACAGTTGCATGTTCATTTTGATATGACTGATAATAGGGTATATAGCAACATTTTCATGAAATGAAGGGTGACATAACATGTCTCCATGAAATGTAGACATATTGGAGCATTTATAGAAGCTGGAAATTCATTGAAATTTCTTATAAAGCAAGAAAAATAGGGTTGATTTTTTTGCAAAAGTAAAACATATCAGCACATGTCTACCTGAAACCAGTAGGTATTCTTCCAGAGTTGCCAGGTGTGTTGAAAACATGCCTCCAAAGGAAAAAACTATTGTTGTACACACAACAATATGTAATACAAAAGAGACTGAAAATCAATTCACTAGTACTTTTCCTTGTATACAATAGTTATACTACTTGTGTACCATTGGTGGGTTCCATTATAGTATGTTAGTTGTGTTAAATTAAGGAAATATGTAACAACAATATTGAACCATGGAGAACCGTGTGTTGTATGTGGTTTTGTTACATAAATAATGTGTTAGTATGAGATAAATGTCTCTAGGTTGCATTGGAAATTTTAGTATTATAAGTCATATTTTGTAGCCTTATCTATTGATGATAATAAAGTTTTGTAGTTTTTGTTAGTAAACATAGTACTCTTCCTTCTTCAAATAGATACGCATATGATGTTGGTGTATTATATAAATAGTATTATTAATGATAATTGTGTGTATTATGGAGAAATATTTAATTAAGGTAGTTAGTAATTACATTTATGATTTTCTTGCTCTTTTAATTTAAGTTGAAAAGAAAATTTATTTTAATGCTTGTCGCTTATCATTGATAATGAATTGGTGCCATCAAGAATACTCTCACCTTAACTAATGATGAAAGGATAACATTATCTTAATTCGTAGCATAATTTCATGGCAAACATTCCTTGAATTTATGATATCTCTAGAATTTGGATTTCATTTGTAATTGACCTACTAGTTGTTTTCCTTTATTAATCACGGTTGGAAAAAAAGGGGGGGGATATTTAATTAAATTATGTGCATGCATTACGGTGTTACAACCCCAAGGATTCATAATATGAACTAATTCTATTAGATTGATTTGAATAAATTGGAATTCATTAAAAAGTGACACAATTAGATTATTTTTGAAAATAAATGTGAAAATGTCAAGGGAAGGTGTAATTTTAAACATAAGAATGACCCTTAAATGTGATTTCTAGCTTATCTAGATATGATGAATTTGAATGATTATATTTTAATTATTTTAATAATGAAAATTGTGATATTTGCTAATAAGAATGGTGAAACTTGTGTATTCTAACATTCAAAATCGTATTTTCGGCTATTTGAGTGGAGCCACCAAAGCATGATGGAGGTATGTAAATTTGATTATTATCAATTGATAGAGTAATTAAATATTTTATTTCGATTAATTATATCATGTTAAATTGATGATTGAAAAGAGTACGCAGGTATGTGCAAGAGTCGATGGGAGGATAAGAGAATCCACAATAGCCTAGTCAACCTACTCCACAACTTGAAATGATGTGCTTATTTGTATTAATGTTAAACTAAATTTTATATCCCTTGGTGAGCTAATTATTTGAATGTGAAAATCCCAATTGAATATAGATGTTTAAGTGTTTTTTTTAGTGTTTAAAGTGGACTTTTATAGTGTAACCTCGATTCAAATTTGTAACCCAACTTTCTAGGTTGAAAAATAAAAATAAATGAGTTATTTGATCAATTTTGAGGCCCCAATCTAAGCGCTAGAGAGGTGGTGGTTAGGGTGGATCTCTTGGGAGATACATGCCTAGAAAGTGAGGGAGAAAGGGTTTCTTATTTTTTTGGCACGGCCGGTTGGGAGCAGGAGGTCCCAATTTATCGTTGCATGCATACCGGGAGAGTCAGGTTCTATTGATTCTGACCTTTATCCCCAATGTTACTGCATATTTTATTCATGTAAATTCTAGAAAACTGTGAAACTTTGTGGGCTCCTGCTATTAGTACTTCCTCCTATTTGAGTGTGCTTGTTCCTCTTGTTGTGTTGAAAGTAAAATTTTATGGAGTCCCGCTGTTATTCTCTGGGTACTTCTTCCCATCTGAGTGTGCTTGTTCCTCTTGTTGTGTTAAAAGTAAAATTTTATGGAGTCTTGCTGTTGTTTTCTGGGTAGCTCCCTCTTACTGTCTCAAAACCAAATACTGGGGTTATCTTGCTGTGTGGAGATGATGAAGTAGCTTGATTGTGTGAAAGTTATACCTATGTCCATTTCACCCAGGGTTTTATGGATCCTCTTAGCTCAGGGGTCGGCTAGAGCCATTCTTGGCTTGAAGATGCGAAAGAGGTTGGGCGGAGGGCATGTACCTCACCATTGGCTGCCATTAGATGATGATTAATTGTTAAGCTCTCACGTGGTTTGCTTTGCTTGAGGACAGGGAATCTGTTCTTTTTCTGTTAACTGGAATGGGTAGCCACTAGCAAGTTTTAGAGTAACAAGGTAAGGGTTGGGTGGAAAAAGCTTCCCTTCATTGGCTATTGAATTGCAAGTACCCAAGTTGCAGCTGGAATTCTTCATTTATTTACCTTGTCTTTCAATCAAATGATTTTAAGGATATGTATAAACAAAATATATTTATCACTACTTTTGTGGAAGAAATCTGTAAGACCCATGAAGATGTATGGCTTGTAAAAGATCATAACTGTGCTGTGATAGCAATCTAGAAACTAATATTCCATATTTTATGAAAAGTGAAGTTACCCATATGAAACTAGTAAAGTTGTAAAATATAAATACAGATTTGGGGTAGGGGTAAACATTAGGTCCTTTAACAGTTTTATAGAGGGTAGAATTCAAATTCCTTCACAGTAATATTGTTCATAACAACAGAGTAACAGCTGTAATTTCATGTCTTACAAAATTTCATACCAATCTCTCTCTTCTTTTATGATCTCTTAATTCTTTTTGAAGGGACCACAAGTTCCTCATTTTACCTCACGCTGTAGGCATCTCATGTCTGTTGCCTTATCTCAATCATTTATGCATATAGAGTTAGAGTAAAATAATGGGTACAGATGAAATGGCAAAGAAAAACAAAAACAAATATAAAAGGAACAAGAATGAAAACAAAAAGAAGAGGAATAAAGGAAAGACTTCCTTATGCTACAACTCAGTCCAAGTAGAGATTCAAAGATGTAATTTCCATTCTTCTCACCCCTTGACATAAGGTAAGCCTATTTCTTACTATTGCTTAATTTCTTTTTTTTCTTCCTCCACTCACTTCATTTCTGTGTTTTGATGTTGCCAAGAATACGTGGATGAAGAAGGCAAACAGAGAGATCATTTCAACAGAAAACCCATGTTCTCTTTTGCTGCCATAATGTTTCCTTAAACAGATGGGATAAATGAAATTTGTTATAGAATTTTAAGGTTTTAATTTATCATGAATAACTAGCAGATTTCATGGTTGGCATTAGTGCAGTTTTAAAAACAATAATCTAGGCACCATTTAGTCAATTATCCCGTGGGTATGTAATTGGACTTGCATAAAACATGGAAATGATAGTATGGTTTATTATATTTTTATGATGGTGGCTTGTTTTCTTTTTTATGTGATAAAACTATACTTTACTCTAGCACTCCCCTGTTACAGCAATGTTTATGAAATTTAAGGAATTTAATAAAGTTTAAGAGTGATACCACTCTTATGAGAATGAACTTATGAGACAAGCCTACATTTTATGGTAATAGGTAATAGAAGATGTGGTAAGATATATTCTATGCTTGGTTAGATCACAACCCCTTGTCTCTCCCCATACGCAGCCTATGAAAGGTGAGTTGAAGATATTTTATTTGCTGCTATTGTTTGCAGCCACTTATCTAATTTTTTTTACAGTTAGCTTCTTGCTGTCAATTCTGTACAGCAGCAGTTGTTTGTCTTGGTTACCGTTTACAGTAATTGTTATGGTTGGTTGTAAGTGCCTACACTTCGTAGGCTTTCTTTTGGCAATTTTTTTTTGGATAACTCTTGAACATTATGCTTGCTGTTCTGTTTTTTTCTTGCTGTTGGACAGTGCTTGTTGTGTGACCTTATGTAATTATTATTATTATTTTTAATTTCCAATATATAAAAAGTGAGCTGTGGGTATCATTTAAGGTTTTATACCTCGTATAGGATAGGGGCTTTTGTTTCTTAACTTTCATTTTAATGAGAATGTTAATATTAACATTCATACCTTTGAACTTTAGCTCACAACATTTTTTTTATTGATATTGATAGAATATGGTCATGCATTAGTGAAAGTATTATGCATCGATACTTGTAAATTTAGTTGTCAATCGTTATTATATAAATCTTATATATAGGTCAAGTGAAGGATTTAACTGAAAATATAGTAGAAATCTATAGCCTCTAAGTTAACAAAATGGAAAAAAAATCAAGGAGGTATCTTGAAGTTTAGTTGAGAGATGTACATAGGTTAAATGAGTATAGTGAGAGTGAATAATTAAGGTAATAGTAATAGTATCATGAAATATCAAATGATACCCTAATTTAATATAATAGTGGTGTCCTATGAATTAAGTTTGGAATTCAAATAAACTAGCTATTTAACATGTCAATAACCAACCTTCCCAATTAGAGGTAGGAAGCTTTCACTTTACATGCTAGAACGTTGTGCGAAACTTATGAGGAGAAAATCCTTAGTTTTACATTATATATATACATACCAGTTAATGGTATGTTGTGTTTAAGACTTAAATTGTGGACCAAGGAGAAAATGCTTATGTGTGGGAAGAAGTAAATATCCCAAGATGGGCATGAATATCCCCTTATGATGTAGTTCAAAGGAGCAATATGTATTTGCATGACAGTTATCAACCTTAAATTTAAGGGAGTTGCATAACTTAATAGTTGACTTAATGGCACTATCATGATTTAGCAACAAGTATAACATTTAGGTCTTAATTGCTTGGGTGAAGCATGATGATGCATTTTGTACTTCAAGCTAAGGACTCATACAAGTGACTTGGTCAAACCTCGACCAATTATTAATGCAGGTTGTTACAAGTCCCATCTAGTAGGGGTAGGAGTGCTTAATCAAGGTGTTAAAAAAATAATCCAGATATTCATGTCATAAAAAAATGGGCACAACATAAAGATTCAAGTTTAGTAATAGGTTAGCTGATGGAAATCATTAAAGATTAAGCTATCAAAATAATCCAGATATTCATGTCATAAAAAAATGGGCACAACATAAAGATTCAAGTTTAGTAATAGGTTAGCTGATGGAAATCATTAAAGATTAAGCTATCTCCTTATGGCAATAACAATATTTTAAAAATCAAGCAACTATGGAACCCAAATAATGAGGTATGTCTATAAGAACCTATAGTTAATTAAATCTTACAACATTTCTTATCCATTAGAATATCATTAAATAATGTAAGACCCTAGAGGTCGTGTAATGATTTAAGGGTTGCATCACTAACATGTTGAGGAAAGTTAGGTTGTGAACCCAAGTTTTTTTTTTTTTTTTTAAATTATGGCATTGTGTGTTAGTCCCTCGTTTATGATATGGGCATGGCAAGTTCTTTGTCCCACCGACGTGCCAAAATTGTTGACTCTCAAAATTGCACCCTTGCTAAGTTACAAAATTTAGCATTTTGGAGTAACATGGGAACACTCTTAAGCTGTGGGTCACCTAAACTTGGAGTGGACCTCCAAAGAAGGCTAGCTCCTATGGCATCATCTAAACTAAAGCTTTTGTAGAGAAAAGGGGAAGAAAGTAACATAAACTAAAAATTGAAAATTAAACTAAAGGTGATGCACCAAAACTAACTAGAAACGGTCAATCTTTGACCCTATCCATCATAAAGGCATTAAAAACTGCCCCTAGATGCTCTCCAAAGTCATAAACTCAGTCAAAAACCACCCACTATATCTTTGGCACTTGTTGACCAATCTCTCCAACTTCCCCTAGATGCTTGCATTTGGTTATAAATTGCTCAACTAAATCCCCTTTATGTCTTGGTCTTATCAACACATGTTTCGCTATTTTGCATTTAAAATAACTTTTAATTAAATAGTTATAATCTCACCACTTAACCAAATGCTTTACACTTGTAGTTTATGCAAAAATCAAAAAGTCATGTTTTGACCCTAATTGGTAGGCACATATGCATAAGGTATGGGTATTAGTTTTTGATATTGGGGAAAACAGATTTTGAAGGGACCTAGAACCCTTTATAGCCAAAAAATCAAACTGCTGAAAATAGCCAAAAAGACCAGATTGCAGAAAAGACAGCCTGCAGTCAACAAAAAACCAACTCCCAAACAAACACCATTAGGTTTTACAATTAGAGTTTCGCTTGTTGGAGCGAAGAGTCATATCCAAATAAGGCCCAGAGGGTTTAGATTTTTTTCCAATAACAGTAATCCAACCTTCTTCAACTTGTGTTGCCTTAGCCTACAAAGCCAGCTCATCATTTTCCTGAGGATGAAAATCTGCAACCCTAGAGGTAACATCATAGTTCTCCTGAACAGGTGTAGAAATGACCGGAGAACTGCTAGAGATGGGAAACGAAGCACCATCATTAGAAACAGAAACTGGTCTAATCGTTTGCTCAAAATGATTTATCATGGTAGCTCCCCCATCGGAGGATGGAGAAACCCCAGCAGTCAAAACCGCAACAGCCTGTGAATCAGAAGCCCCAACAACTTGTGAGTCAGAAACCAGCACCTCAGAGAAGCTCCTTAGCTGATCAGATTTCTTCTCAACCGTGAAATGTTGTAAGGTATGGGTATTAGTTATATTGCAAAAGCTTAAAATAAAAGGCAAAATGCTTTAAGCTTATGTTGGCATTTCTTAGGGTAAAAATCCTAAAGGTAAAACTGATGGCAAAATGCTAAAATGCATTTCATTTTTACACTTTGAACTTGCTGAACACTTGAGAGCGCTGCCATAGGGTTTTAGTTGGAGCACTTTCATGGCGGATTTGAACACAGTGAGCTTTTTCCAACAAATTTGTGTGTAAAATCAACATACAAAAACTCAGGTAAGCCTTTGGTGAAGACATTTTGTCATTTCTATTCCATTTTGTAGAAAATCTGCTCAAACTCGAGCTTTTGCAAGAGAAACAAAATGAACAATCTGATATATGTATTCCTCTGTGATTTTCATGCATTTAATTATGTATTTTACTTGGCATTTCTCCTGGTATTTTTTTGCATTTTGAATACCACGGCTAAGAGTCTTTATAGAACATATATATAACTTTACCTTTCATGGCCGCAACTTCACATTTCCTTTTAGTTGATTTTGAAAAATATAAGCATCTTTGTTTTTATGATGCCATGTAATAGTGGCTAGCAGTGTCATAATCCCCTTTACTATGATAAGATTGAGAAAGATAATAATATGAATGAGACTTCACAAGAGGGCGGACAACATTTTCTTAAATTACAGGTCTGTGGGTTAACCAAGCTTCAAAATTCCATGGTCATTCTAGGTTATCAAAACTCGCGCCTTCATTGTCCTTCTCTGCATAATGTCTCTTTCGCATTATTATCATCTTTGTCATGTATGTTGACCATCTAGCTTCTCCATCATGGAGGCCACAGGCACAGACTATCAAACTTGGCTCAATATAGTTTACACAATAATCTTTGATAAGAAACAAAGACATCAATAGCATTTGCACTCCTTGCATCAACCTTCTTAATGGGCTGTCATTATATTGAGAACTTTAATGAAACACCCTTCATTTACCAAGCACGCCCTCATCACTCCTTTATCTTTTTGTTGACTGCTCTTAAGGCTTCTTGAACTGTTATGATGCACTCTGTAATGAATGCTTTCCTTTTCAAGTCTTTATAATAACTTCTCTAAATTGTGGATGACTCTTGAAACAGTCATGTCTCTTCATGAAATCTGCTAGCACAGTAGCTACATATCCATGGTTAAAATTTTGCATGCATAGACATGGATTTTCATTATCCTCATGCATTGATATCATTGTATTTTCTTCGTATATGCTCTTACAGTCACTAAATGTTAGTGTCTTCGAACACATTGCATTTGGGCTACATGACTGTTTCTATATTCATTGTGTTCTTTGTCCTTTGCTTGCACAAGCATTGCTCCTCATGCATCTGGGCTATTTTTGATATAGATGACTATCCCATGTATCTTCTTTCATTGATAATTGCAAAATGTTGCTCATCATGCATACTTCATTTATGGCTCCTTTATGTAGCTCATGATAGCTCCTTATAGTAATTACTATTTCATAGATATGAAAACCCTATACTAAAACTGCAAACACCATGGAATTTTTGCAGACCAGTTTTGTATTATGTTCTTATTGATTAGGATTGACCATATTAATAGGAGAAAACTCTTATTAATAAGGTATTTATTTTTAATCAATATCACCATGGTGAATGAAACTTGTTTTCAAGGATTACATTGGTGATATGAATTGTGACCATCCCTCTCAAATGAAACTAGAGGGTAGCATGTTGGGTGCAACCGTTGTGGGAGTCCATTTCACTCCACATGCTGTGATCAAATGAAACAAAACGACAACAAAGATTTCATCTATACCTGCACAATGAACAAACATGTTAGATAAAAACAGAGCATATGATAAATGTTTTTGATAACTTTTTTGTTTTCTTGGACATTTGTGGTATGCAAACTATTTCAATGCTTATGAGGATCAAACTATATGTTTATGGATGTTTGCTTATATATTGATTGGTGATCCTTCATTGCTCTAACCAACTCTCTCTCTCACATGCAGGAATTTCCGAGCACTTGAGCAAACCTTCTAGAGTATTGGAGCAAAGGGAGCTAAACAAGCAAGAGGGGCAGCAGCAGATGCAAAACAACTCAACTGGGATTCGTCATTTAGGCAATGATGGGTCCCCTCTCTTTATATATGCATTCTTTCTTTCATGTATCTATAAATGTATAGTCTTTTCCTTTATTTGCATTCAAATAGTTAGTTCCATGGCTTCTGTGGGACACCAAACATTTATGTTTATCAATAAAGACTACTTTTTGCAGAAATTTGTTCACTCTCTTCTCTGTAGTATGCATTTACATAATGTAATAATGCAGTCTTTTGATAATTTCTTTTGTGCATATGAATGAAATATAGCAGAATTAAATGTGTACCTTTTATTTTTGGTTTACAAACACTATCTCAGCTCTACCTAATTGAGCTAGAAGCAAAATCAGGTAACAAAAGGAAGAAGAAAGGAGAAATATGTTTCTTCATATAGTGTTGGAGAGGAACATGCAGCTGCACCCTCGCCATTTTGGACCGCACCTGCGAGACAAGCTAGTCTCCAAGCTCATCCAAGACGTGAAAGGAACTTGCAGGTAATCTCTTATGTATTCTTTTTCTTTCTTGATTTTATTTTTTTGTTTTTCTTAAAAGAATATTTTATTAGGGAGATTAATTTTTAATAAAATCCTTTTAGTAAGTCAATTAGCTAATTTTTTATTCTTCTTCCCAAGATTTCGATTCCCCAACTAGCGATTAATTGGAAAACTATTGGCATATGGAACATACATATGCATCTATTTAAATAAATTTTCAACCGAAAATGTTTGTTTGCTACTTTTATTGAAAATTCTGATCTAGTTTATTTTCATGTTGTTATATCCAGTGGTCGATATGGATTCGTTGTAGCTATAACAGGAGTTGAGAACATTGGAAAGGGCCTTATCCAGGAGGGAACTGGATTTGTAGCATTTCCAGTTAAATACCAATGTGTAATTTTCAGACCTTTCAAAGGGGAGATTTTAGAAGCTGTGGTCACCATGGTGAATAAGGTAGGTTCAGATCCTCTTTCATGAATTAATCCTTTAATATATGATAAAATTGTATTGTATTTTTTGTTATATGATTGATGTAGATCAATGAGACATTGTTGTATCACATCTAGGCAGGCATTTGCCAAAAAGCAATATCAAGCATAAATTAAATCTTTGTATATCAATTGATATCAACTCAATATATCTGAAGTTGAACATTGCTTAGAGCTTTTGAGCTTGAGATAGATCCCTAGGGTTGAAATAGAGCTTAGAGAAGGGTGGCACATCGTAATGTCCCCAATTTTGCGAGCATTAGAGTTCAGTGGATTTAGCCTACTCTTGGACCTCATAGGCTATAATATGTTTGGTTAGAGGGTTCCTTTTGGCAGTGATTAGTGGTTTTGCTGCTTCAGCGCCTCATGTGGGTTCAAGCTTAGCCTTCAGTTGACTTAGTTTCACATACTATTTATAGTAAGTCACTGTTTAGGGTTTCTATTTTTAGATGGGTATCCGATCACATGGAGAATAAGTATGTCAAGAGATATTAAAGTTTAAGTGACTTAAGTGATTTAATTAAATATTTTAATGAAAGTAACTTTACAGTAATAAAGTCACTTTAATATTATAAATTTTTATCCCACATGGGCTAGGAAAGTGTTTGAGCTCACACAAGAAAAGAATAAAAGGGGACTTAAGAGCTCATTGTCATCAACTAGGGTTTGATATTTGTTTGAAGATTTCTCTTTGGCGTTTGGGGAAGGGAGTCCTAGGGTTTCTGCTAGTGTATCGGCATTGGAGAGCATAGCTGCTTCATTGCAACAGCATGCTGAGGTTGTGAAATATCAGTTGAAGGTGCTTAACAGTTGGCTTCATCCAAATGTCAAGTTTGTGCTTCATCAAAAAAAATTAGGGGAATTTTAGAAAAGGGTTTCTTCATCTTAAGTTTGTATTCTGGGTATGCCCTATTGTAAAAGTTTTCAAAATGAATCAATAAAATCATCTATTTGCTGCAATAGAGTTTTATATTTTCATTTTCAGCATTTTATTGCATATATTATTTCATCAAAATCATTAAAACCCAAAAACCTAGAACAAGTTTTCAGCAGTCAGTTTCATAGATTCAAGGATCTGCATTTAGGAAGAACTAGGGTTCCTTACAGTTTGTCGTGTCTGCCTTGCTTAGACTTGGGAATGTACGTTGCCATAGATAGAAGGTTTAGAATCTCCAAAAGAAAACACGTCCAACAAATAGAAGTCCCAATGCTTGGTAGCTTCTCATATATGTCTGAATTGACTCCAAGCAGGGTCTCCAATGTTTGTTTTTGAATTGCAATTCTTGTCCTTTTTGGCAGCTCACAAATACCCAACGTTGTCTTCTATGTCTCTTTCAATATAAACACCTTAAATAATATTCAATTCCTCTTATTTCCCAGTGCGACCTCCCTAATGCAATAGCTACCATGCCCATCCTCCAAACTGGGAATAATATTTAAACTCATTGCACATAAATAAGACGTCTCAACTTGTCTTATGTGAATATTGTTTCCTGTGAAATATCTATAAGGAACCCTAGTTCTTCTTGACTGCAGATCCCTGAATTTATGAAACTAACTGCTGAAAACTTGTTCTAGATTTTAGGGTTTTAATGATTTTGATGAAATAATGCATGTAATAAAATGTTGAAAATGAAAATATAAAACCCTACGGCAGCAAATAGATGATTTTATTGATTCACTTTGAAAACTTTTACAATAGGGCATACCTGGAATACAAACTTAAGATGAAGAAACCCTTTTTTGAAATTCTCCTAAAAAATCTGATGAAGTACGAACTTGACCTTTGGATGAAGCCAACTGTTAAACACCTTCAATTGATATTTCACAACCTCAACATGTTGTTGCAATGAAGCAACTATGCTCTCCAATGTCGATACACTAGTAAAAACCCTAGGGCTCCCTTCCCCAAATGCCAAAGAGAAATCTTCAAACAAATATCAAATCCTGGTTGATGAGAATGAGCTCTTAAGTCCCCTTTTATTCTTTTCTTGTGTGAGCTCAAACACTTTCCTAACCCATGTGGGATAAAACTTTATAATATTAAAGTGACTTTATTATTATAAAGTTACTTTATAACTTTATAACTTTATAATAACATTAAAATATTTAATTAAATCACTTAAGTCACTTAAACTTTAATATCTCTTGAAATACTTGTCTGATTGCTATGCCGTATGAACCAAGAGTTGACTCACCCTGTTCTCCATGTGATTGGATGCTCGTCTAAAAATAGAAACCCTAAATAGTGACTTACTATAAATAGTAAGTATGTGAAACTGAGTCAACCGAAGGCTAAGTTTGAACCCACACGAGACACCGAAGGAGAAAAACCATTGATCACTGCCAAAAGGAACCCTCTAACCAAACATATTAGCCTACGAGGGCCAGGAGTAGGCTAAACCCATTGAACTCTGATGCTCACAAAATTGGGGACATTACAGTCTACCCTCCCTAAAATTGCTTGTCCCTAAGCAATCTCTACTACAAAGAAACCCAATTCCTCAAAAGGCTCAAAAGAAGAACTGTGGAGTGTCCCATACATCTCTAACTATCTCCTATAGCATCAACAAAAACACAGCTACACAAGCTATCCCTGAATCCCAAACGCAAAATGAAGGTATGTCGTATTTGTCATCCTCAAACTTCCACTGCGCTCTACTGCTTCCAACTCCACCATGCTGAAAGTGGTGAAGTAACCCAATGGGGCCCATCCAATACTTAATGCCAAACCTGTCACCACTTGGATCCCAATACAATTTGAACTCACATCCATCTGTCATGTGGAGATAAGAACATCTAGAAGTATTTGCTATACCAAATCTCTCTCTTCCCTCTGTTAAACCCGCACGGATGTGATAACTAGTCAAGCCATTGCCAACTGACGCCATAGTCACTCTGTAACATAGAAGTAGTAAACCCTGTCGGATACACATCAGCATGATGGATAACTGGCTGCTAACCCTACAAGTAATCCCTTGCAAACAACTGAGTCAGGTACTTGCAGCCTCTAATCCCATCTTCTGAAGATGGCAAACTCCCATCCCACAATAGAGGGTATAATCCCGGAGCCAATCCACAACGATGCATCATCAAGTCCTCCGTGTGTGGATCAAAAGAAAAATGATGAGCATTCCTCACTGTGTAGTTGCGATAAAATGTTCCAACCTCGGTCAATGGCTCATCACTAGCAATACGAGAATCAAGCAGTTGATCACTCTAACTCTGAGACACAACAAGCTAGCGTCGAAAATCAGCTGCATGGGATGAGGTAACAGATTTGCTTCCAGGAGAGGGAAACAAATCGATATGAGAGCCATACACCCAACCAAATGACACTCTGCGAGTCGGCTATGAAGATGATGGAGTAGCGTCATGTACTAACATATAACTCTCTGGAGGACCCACCACAACCACACAAGAGCTATCAGCTATCAGACATGCATCATCTGTCATAGTACTGACCACAAGAGAGCCTGATGTAACATGTGGTTTTTTGCTGCTCTCAGTCAAAGTACTCAGCTCAACTGAGTCAACTACCCTTGTATCCAGGATGGATGTTACCACATCCTGACTACAACCCATGGATGTCAAATCATGACCAACTGCCACTGTAGGAAACTGTACTGTAACTACAGCTGGTGGAGATTGTGCCAAACTCAACTCCACGGTAAGCTCCTCCAATCGTGACTATGACTCTTGAAGGGCCAACTAGGCACTTTGCAATGAGTCCATAGTCACCTCAAGCTCATGATTGAGCTCGTCAACCTCCTCCGCCTTCCCCTTTAGCGCATCATAGCAAATACAATCCCACTTGAGAAGATAGTCCCTATCAACAAGTAACTACAAATAATTATGTTTCATAATTCCAATAGCTTCTCAGAGTGCATGGAACTCTGCTAGGGAAAGACCACTATCACTGTACTCATTTGACATAAGAGTACTCCACCCATAGGTTGCCAACATCTGTCGAGCAACATCAAAATGCTCCAAAGCTATAACAATCATATCATCACTAACCTTTAACTGCCCCGCCAGATGATGATACCCTTGTGACTCATCATTTCCACCCATGTCTGCACTATAGTAAGAGGTTGAATCCTCATCACTCACCTCCTGATCAACAGTATCATGTGTGCTATTATCAATGCACACATCAACAGCTAAGGTATTGCTGCTATGTACTGCAAAGGTTGGCTCAACTGGGAAAGTAGAAGTTGTTGATGTGACAGTATCTTCACACACTAACACTTCCAATGTAACTGTATCACCATCCAACTTTCGATCCTAGGATTCCATGTCAACATATGAACCTTCTAACTTATTTTCTCAGGTTTGATCAGGAAAATTAGACTTACCATGACATGAATCCACATCAAATACTGCACCATTAGTACCCAAACCTTGAGTGTCGTCTTGTGACAACTCAATAGAATCATTTTGCACATGTGCAATCACCGTTGTCTCATGTTGTTGCAAAGTTTAATCACTATTGTCATGAAAAACATAATTGTTAGCAGTGTTGATCACAACTTCTAGAATGTTGTGAATATCATTCTATGGCTCCACCATACTATCTTCTTGATGTAAAATTTCCTTATCAACCACCATTACATTTTCAACCCCATGTCCATCTGTAGGTTGAAGATCATGATCTGCTAACTTATCACATTTTAAACCAAACTCATCATAGAGACTTCCGGTTACTTCCCTTGTAGAGACCTCATGTTTTGACTCAGATTTTTCACAATTACTTTGTTGGTCAGATTTTTTAGGTTCTAAATCCTCATAGGGTGCCCACATTATTCTATTTTCCTTGCCCTTAGGTCTCAAAAGACAATCATGGTTTTCATCATAAGGCCCTTTGCAATAGAAACACAACTTCTTTTTGTTTTGTGGTGTCGGACCTTTGCTGGTAGGAAGTGAAATTGATCCTTTAGGCCATCCAAACTTTGAAAGCGTCTACTCTAAACGCAGAAACTCTCGACTAAGCTTGTATTGTGATTGTTCAAGTTCTTTCAATGCCTGTTTATCACTGAACAATGTTGTCATGAAGCCCACTTTTGTTGCCCAGCTGAAAACCAAATCCAGCTGACTTGTGCACAACTGATTTTACACCTCTGCTATGCAATACATTTCATCACTGTAATTTCTCGTTCTGTACTAAGTTTTTAGTTTCCACGCTTGGACATTTGGTCAAACAGTTTGCTTGCAAACCCTTTTCCAGTAGGTTAATGTTCCTGATCTGTTTTTCCTCTTCAATTGTGATGATAAAATGCATAACAAGACTTAACAATACAATGCTAATTGACATCAATTGACATAAGGATGCAGTGTAATAACTTTCAGGTCTCTCTATGCAAGATATGACTGAAACTTATTCAATTATGCATCTACAACACTCGAGGAATTTTCTGCCCAACCTTAGCATGCAAATTATCTTTGTCTGAAATGAGAGAGAGTGCAATGCAATATAATCTCTGACGCTTCAAGGTCAAACAATGACTCCAGCTTATTCAAATGCATAGGTGCAACAATTGAACATTTTTATCATACCCTTCAATATAATATTATTGTGGTGGCTTGGATGATGAGGTTGGTGCAATTATCCGTTCCACGGCTTTAAGCAGCTCCCGTCAATATCTCAATGGTGTGGATATTGCCCTATCCAGTGTACCTCTATTTTTTTGTCTTTACCTAGGAATACATTCTAGTTTCATACATATTCAGAATACAATTACTATTCACAAAATTAAGACTTTTGTGCTTGTACACTTGCTATCATGAATAGATTAGCTACTCAACAATATGTATCTCACTATACGTTTCAACAAACTCAGATTGATCATAACCAACAACTCATGAAAAATTCAATGTCTGAAATATGCTTAGAAATTATTTTCAGACTTTGGACAACCCAGACTTCCCAAATAAGAGCATATCATAACATCCCAAAGCTAAAGCAGACCAAGGCTATTGGCTAGCAAGGAAACAGTCAACCTCCCAGGACCCAACTGCTCGCTTTATGCCTACGTGTAAACCACGATGGCAGCGCTTTGGCTTCTTGCACAATAACAAAGCCTCTATAATGTCTTAAGTTGCTCTCGACAGCTCTAAAAGATAGCAATTCTTTTAGCTGGCGACTTTGGTATCGATCTCATTTGATCTTCTCTTTAGACCTCTTTGTCTTATTTGCTTACAAATATTTGGCAGCTGAAGTGAGACCCGATACTCTTGAAATATTTGATAGCTTTTTTTAAAAGTAATGCCTTCTCCAAAATACAATATGCCAGATGAAGAGTTTGGCATGCTTACAACTTTGTCTTTATTCGACCCTCCCCAAATTTGGTCGGGACTGACGACATTCGTAAATGTCATATCTTGTCTCCTTAAAATATATCTCAGATAGGTAAGCCACAATTTTATTCAAGAGAAGACTTAATAATGGAATTCGATATTTGCAAACCAAAGACACTTGTTGGGAATGCCACGTCTTCCCTCCACATTGAAATTACTCAAAATTGAATGAACTTGATGTCAGGTGGCTACGCCAGAACAACAATCCCAATAATCCCAATAATTATTATCAGATTGCTATTTTCTGATGTCTGGTTAATGATTTGAATGAGGGATTCCAAAACTGTAATTGCTTCTTCCAACTTCTCTCCTTTCCTCAGGACTTCAATCAACTGCTCCAATCTACATTTAGTTTGATCATTTACTTTCCAGAAGGTGTCCATAAGAGTGTTTCTGAAAAAATGAATCTTTGCATGCTCAACCTGCAACTCATGAATTATGTTCTTTACTGCTCCATCCTGGTTCTAAACCATATTGTAGTCCTGACCAATTTTATTCAATTCACTTTCAATTTGCTCTAGCTTGACTTTGTATTTTCCAACAACATGAGGAAAACATAGACAATAATTATAGATGTCATTAGTTGAATTGATGCACTGCCTCAACACATTCATTTTCTTTTTCAGTTTTGTAAGGGATAGCCTGAACTGCTCCTTCAAATGTAGGATTATTTCCTCCTCTTTCTTATCTTGAGAGTCAGAGGCCACAACTTCCTTAATACACTCAATCAACTCTTCAGGGAATACATTCTCCAAACTTTCCAATTCAATGTTATTCTGTACAAGGTATCTGCCTAGAGTACTCTCAATCAGATCTTGCTCATATGAGGGTCTATCTAACCATATGTCAACAATCTTTTGCATTCCATCTTCCTCCTGAAAAATCTGCAATATCTTTGCTTTGATTAAAGCACCTTCTTCATCGCTTCCTTATGCTATTATTACATCCGGTTCAACTGATTTCGTTTCATCTCTTGGGGTGTATTCATCAGAGTCTTCATCAAGTATATCCACAATTATCTATTATTTTCCTTTTCCTTCAGATTTTGGAGACTTGAGTACTGGAGGAGTATCATTAGTAAACTCTTTTGCTCTTTTCTGCTTCCTCTCTGTCTTACCGGAAGATGATCCAACTTCAACTTTTTTTACCGAAAGAGGAATACCAACTACTCTAGACTTTCCTAACAACTCTCTAAAGAAATTTGCATAAACTTGCTCACAATTTTCTAGAGTATTGAGGTGCTTAAAATTTTTCTTATAGGCCAATTCACTCTCCTTCCATACAACATTATCATTTTGCGGCAAGCAATTTAGAAAATACATCATGGTACATATGATTAAAGTGACAAACTTGAAAGGATAATCTATATCCATTGTCAATTGCATGTTCTCCATTAGTTGATCTTTCAGCAAATTGCATAGGTCAAAGTCTTGGTCCTCCATTATCATCTTATGCGAAATGTAAAATGCGCCTGTAGAGGTTGATCCTTCCCTATTTCTAAAGAAGATTTTGTATGAAATTCCATATGTAATGTACCTTGTCAATGGATCTTTGATCGTCAAAATTACTAGAGCCCTCTTATGTCCTGTTACACCGGTTAGGGTTTCAACTTCCTTATTTCAAATCAACTTCTTCGGAATATCTCCATCATTGCATAACCCAGTTAATTTTCTAATCACTTCCTTCAAAATAAGATAGGGTTTGTCCAAATTTAGAGTGTCTTCATTCAATCTGCTCAAGATGAACCTAACCACTTCCGCGTTGTCAAAATAAGGAAATTCGTTCCAAATGTCCAAAATCCTATGTTTCACTCCTTCGAGCCATTTCAATTTGCCGACAGACAACATTTCTCTTACATCCCTAATCTTCTTGCTACTGTATTCATCCAAACTCACAATTCCCTTGATTTGCTTAATTTTTCGTACCGAACAAGGTTTTTCTATCGAGCACAAATTTAGAAATTCTACAAGCGAATGGAATACCTGATGGATTTGCCACCGAATCGACTTGACTTCTTCCAAAATTCTGCTCCAGAGGCTCCTTCACTATTCTTTTTCAACACAAAGTGACAAATAAGGGTTCCAAGTATCCTTTTATAGCTTCACACACCTAACCTTTTTTTATCGCAATAAATGCTTTGCCCTAGGAGTTTCAGTTGCATTGCTCTCTCAGACAACAAGAGAAGAATCCATTTGTGGACCTTCAAGATCTCAACTTATAGAACAAGTGATCACAAATACATTTGTTGGCTGGTTGCACAACTACTTACAACTTCCTGTATTTTGGTGCCAACTATTGATAGAGGGGGCAAAGGATTTTACTTGAAAGATTCCCCCTAGGGTGATGGCCTGAGATCAATTTCTGGAGGAATTACTAGAGGGATTACCAAAGGTAGCTTCCAGTACGGGCTTATCAGATTCACTCTTCTTTATCCATGTTTTCTTCATCTGATCTCTTATTTCTTCCACAGTCACTTTTCCTTTTCCTTTTTCATTTTTCTGTGAATTTCTTTCTTGATATACTGGACCTCTTCTATCCATGTTCTTGTTCTTGCAAAATCTTGAAATGTGACCAAATTTGTTGCAATTGTAACACACTAGATTTCTTTGTCTAGGCCATTCATTTCATTGATTTCCCTTTGATCTGCACTAGTTAGCAACATGTCCAAATATTCTGCAGGTGTAGCATTTTACATTCCTTATACTAACAACCATACTTCTATATTCAATTGACTTATGACCAAACTTATTACAACTAAAACACTAACCAGGAAATGATGGACTGCTTGAACTTACTTTTCTTCTACACTAAGAAGCTATATGACTAAATTTACTACAAGCAAAGTAGTAACCATTAAACTTTTGAGCATTAGGTTGTCTTACCAAATACCTTTTTCCTTTGTTCATCTGATTTCTTTGTCTAGGATCCTTGTGTTAAGATCTAGAGCTTTCTTCTTTCTCATATCCAAGACCTCGCTTATCATTTGCATCCTTTTGTCCTTTAGTCATCTTATCAAGCTTAGCAAAACTGATCCTAAACTTCTCCTTGTATTCATTTGCAGTAGAGAGTTCATCTTTGAGAATAACTATCTGTCTTTCAAGCTCTTGTTCATTACTTCTGGATTGTTGTAGTTCAATCTCGAGCTAAATGAATCCATTATTAACTATGTTGCATTCTTCAAATTTCTCTTTCAAGGACTGAGCCAGATTCTCCTCATTCTTCTTTCTTTCTTCAATCTCCTTAGTTAGCTTCATTGCCACAGATTCCATCTCAAGCTTTAGAGTAGCATTGTCCCTAGCAAGCTTTTCACATTCTTCAATTATTCCTTTTAGGGTCTGATTCAGGTGAACATCTTCCAAGATTTTATTTTCTTTCTATTTCAGTTGATCACACAGTTCCTTCCTCTTTTCTCTTGAATCATTGATTTTATCCTTCAATGACTGATTGAATTTTTCAGCATCTACAAGATTTGCTTTTAGCTCCAGGACTTTTGCTTTAGACTGATCAAGATCATCAAGTGCTACCATAAGTTGTTGAAGACTACCAGAGTCCATTGTACTTCAAGATCCACCTCAAGTTTTTAAGCTTCTGAAGAGGGAGCTGCTCTGACACCAATTGTTGGACTCAAGGAACACTAAGAGGGGGCGGTGAATCAATGTTCCACAAATTTAAACTTAAATTATATTTTAAACCATTTACAACAGATAGACAAAAATAAAGATGCAAGCACATGAACAAGATAATCAAAGCACCATAACACCAATATTTTTACGTGGAAACCCTATTAGGGGAAAAACCACGGTGGAGTTTGATCCACAATTTATATACTCTGTTAAAAGTATGAAGAAAAGGGAATGCACATGCATTTAGGCACACTGCCTAGAGCTCACTACTCAAAATAAGAAAGGCTCACTGCCTTACAAAATGTTTGCATTACAAAAAAAATTGAACTAAGAAAATAGCATCTACAAATGCCTAGTTTCAGTTCTAGTGAAGCTCATAAATCAAGTTCTAAACCTTCAGTTAGACTCTACACTTCAATTCTGCTCTGTCACCAAATCCTCTTATGTACCAACAAAATTCTCACAAATGATCTTTTGATATTCGCATACCCAACTTCTCTGCCCTACAATTGCTCTCATATATCTCATGCACACAAAATGAATTGTCTGAACTCGCATAAATACTTGCTTGCAAGAATTCAAACACTACATGTTGACTTCACACAAAATATAATATTCTCCACATGTCGGCTCAAATCATAAATAATTTTTGATGCATACCCACACACGTCAGCCAAACCATAGCTAGGACCCAAAACAAAATTCTTAAACATAGAAACAATTAAACAATCATCCCTTATACATCCGCAACATGCTTCATTGACTGGGTTGGCCATAATGAACAAATAGATAGAAAAACATTCTGCCAGATCTCTTTACTCGTACACGGATTAATGCAACATCACAAAACTTACCAATAAGGTACCATACATGCTTAACAACCTATCTTGGGGATCCACAACACAAGATGATGATCCGGTGAAGCATACAAATTGACATACTAACCAGATACCTTGTTCTTCATGTTCTTTGTCGGTAAGACACTGTACTTGACTTTAGCTGCTGGTATGACCAGGTTCAGATTTGCGGACCACAATAGTGAATTTAGTTGCCATCAATGACAATACTAGAAGCCATACAAATAATCTTCCTGAGCCATATGCCAATACACTATAGATTAATCAAGTTGTGTATGTAGCACAATCCACAAAGTTTGCTAAAAATGACTAACAAACTATGGGTTGTAGTAAAAAAACAATAAATGTTGGTAAGTTGAAGTGGACCTAATTGTTTGAAGAAAAGACATGCAATGTTTAGTGTGGTGAGGCTTTTCTTGCATACAATTAGGATGGCCACAATGGAGAATTTTTCTACCACAATGAACATATTCATGTTGGCATTTTGTTGTAGGCAAGTTGCCTAGGAAATCCTTATTGATGGATTATCAAGCCATCTCCACATCATGAGAGGGGAGTAGAGTTTGAGCTTCCTATTTAAGAATAGAGGGAAAGTGTTAAACGAAGTTGAATATGAACTTATTACTATCTTCTCGAATGTAAATTTCACTAAAACTTCCCCTTTATATGTGCACAAGACACTTATTTTTAAACTCTCTGAAAAAGCTTCTATGAAAGAAATAATTATAAAAGAAACTTTAAAGCTACTTTAAAAGTGAATCTTATCCCTATCTCTTAAAATTAAGGAAATAAAACAACACCTTTTAAGACAAATAATTTTAAGAGAATTAAATAAATACATTTTTCCTAAAATAGGCTCTTATCTTTGTTCAAAAATAGAAAAATGGATGAAAATTAGAAAATGGTTATAAACAAACATTTTGCATCATCAACTTCATTTTCTAGATTTGAATTTGAACCACTTGAATGCCTTGGACATTTTGATGAAAGTGTATTGTCCTTTTCTTTTTCCAATCAATAGTAATCTAAGAACTCAATAATTTTGGTGATTGGAGATAGTTAAATATTATCTATCTAACTACCATTGCAAGAAACTTTTGTTGCTCATTTGGCAACTTGAGCTTGCATGTTGTAATTCTCAATGCAATCTCCATCAATTTATCCATATTTTTTATATTAAAGATTGATCCTCCTAAGTAAGTTAATATTAACCATTCAAAATTAATCTTTGTTGCATCTTGGTCATCCTCAATAAGTGTGAAACACAAAGGTGTACAAAAAGATACCATGTTTTGGGATCTTTAACTTTTCTATGTTAACTCTTTTGAGACCAAGCTCTTGTAACACAAATTGCACTTGCAAATTGACAATCTATTTTGGAATTTGATTACTTTCTAGATTAGCTATAACCTTTATAATCATCAACTCATCAACACCCTAAAATTCCATGGGCTTGAAGTGTCAAGATTTGGGTATGTTATTCACTTGTAAATAGTTCTAAAAGAAAGAGTTTATCTATAATTTGATAAGAAAATGTAGAATGGAATGCAATATGATGTGATGATTTTTAGATGTGTTACATCATGTGTGTTTGTTTACACGTGATGTTGTGGTAGAAACCACAAGACATTTGGAGGAGAATTCACTCCCACGCATTAAATTTGTGTTAGTAGATGCATGAATGAGAATGTAGGTGCACTTGTGATAGAGCTAGAGTTCATGCAATAGAATCCAAGGACATAGTAATGTTCAAGTGGGTGTTCTAAAGTAACACAAGCATCTAGAAATGGGTAGATGTTTGTATATGTTACTACAAGCTTGGTGCTAGTAGTGGTGGCTATATAGGAAGACATGTACACACCAATAGTGTCTAATGAGCAACTATTGCCTCTTAATGTGCAAGAACAAGTATGAATAAAATATTGATTATCCATGTGGAGACATCATGTTTAGTGATACGTGTGACATGTTGATGTAAGTGTGGTTAGGATATAGTTGTGTGAGTATTGGTATGCTAGGTTGGTTGGACACTTAGATGCCCGGTATTCCATGTTGATGCTTATATGTATCTTCTTGTGTGAAGGTACCAAGACTAAACTAAGTTTGGATATATAGAAATTTGGTCATTGGAAGGTTGATTGTAGAAGGGTATGCTATATTACTATAATTGAGACTTTGTAAGAGATGTATTGAATCTTTAGATCCTGAATAATATCAGCGACTATCTTTTGTCTGTGGCTTTTCTCTCATAAGGGGTTTTCATGTAAATATTGGTGTCTCATGTAACCTTGTAATTGCATACTTTTTCCTTTGCTTCTATTGATGTTGTTAGATAGATTGGTTAATATTGTTTACTATTTTTCACATACTCTTAAGTTTCTTTATCCTAGTGTAATGTCCCAATTTCTAAGTATGAGGGTGTTTGGGCCGCTTTTGTAATGTCCCTTACCTGGTCCTGTCTTTGAACTTGCTTGTTTTAGGGTTAGGGTTTTCCAAATGGACACTTTAAGATGGGTTTCTCTTGGTTGATCACCTACATCCACAAAATGAGCAATATTCCCACATGTGCACATGTTCATTAACATTAATATCTAGGCATCCATATATAAATATATTCATAAATGTAATCATGAAAACATGAGGGGTGGCATGGATGGATCCTCCCGAAGCCATGGTACCTAGTAAAAAGATGGTAACCTACAACCTTCCCTTCTTAGTGACTTGTAACTGCATTCTCTATCCATGTGGATAGATCCGCCTGGAGCCCTTGGCTAAGTTCAAGGGGTTGTAACCTACAACCTTCCACTCTAGGGGACTTGTAATTGCATTCTCCACCCTTGAAATCTCCCTAGAAAACACATGACCTAATGGGGGAAGCCAACGAAGCTTCTAAGTGGCCTAGGCCTACCACCCCTCCATGGCCGCAGTAGAATATTAGGTGGGACCCCCACCCCTCCATGGCCCAACGACCCTTGCCTTGGGACTAGCAGAACCTTAAGTGGACTTGCCACCCCTCCATGGCACATACCTACCTTGGGTCCTAGGGGCGAAACCTTAAGTGGGGTTTTTAGGCACCACTTTTCTTAGGCCCTTCCTCCCTAGTAGGTTTGCAAGCATGAAGAAGACAATATTTTAGCAATCAAATATATTTGCATTTATTACTGATTCTTTAAGTCAATATCAACATCATTATCATCATGATAATACTAAGAAAGCATTACACCAATAATCAGTTTAGCAATATTTGTTTCTTATATTCAAAATATGCTAAATATTATTGCTAAGTGAGGACATCACTTGATTGACTATGTCTTCCCATGACTCTTTATTCCTTAATTGCCTCCCTTCAATTAGAATATCAAAAATTTTGATTCCTCTCTCTTTTTGGATCACTGCACTCTCCTATTCTTCCTTTTACGTGAATAAGACAAAGTACCTCCTTTTATGAATAAGACAAATTTTGTCTTATTTGACTGCTCCCTGTCCTTTCTTCCTATTACGTCCCCACATTTATGATAGGGCATTGTAATCATTCCCACAACTTGATCAATGCCTTTAGTATTGATTTAATTCCCCTTTTATAGCCTGATCCCCAAGAGACTTCCCCTTGATTTGGGACGTTCCTTTTAGTTAAGTCTAATGTCTTTATCATAATCTATTTTTATTCCCAG
>VDFB02000013.1:121285188-121300776 GCA_007258455.2 Sequoia sempervirens
AAAACATATTCAAAATATTACAATTCTTATTCTTGTCATATCTTTAAATTATGAGTGAGTGCATATTAAATTACTCATCTAAATTCAAGTTTAGCTGATTTTAGGAAAAAAAGTGATAATCTTTTACCTCTTTTTTGGCCCTCCATTTCCACACACTTCATATCCATGTCATTTCTCATTTAGTTTTGTGCTTGTTTTGAGTACAATATTTTAATACATAAACATATTGGCAAATGATGTATATTTGTGCAAATTCAAGTCCCTTGTCCCATCCCACCTACTTATTCCTTTTACACACTTACCCCAGCCTCATCCCTATGCTCACATATTATAATGCAATTTCCTTACCTATAAATTTATTACACCCTTGTACAAGTAATTTGATGTACACATTTCCCACCTTGACCCAATTAGTTTTTGGTTCTAAGTAAATTCCATTATTGTGGGGTTGACCCTAGACCTCCAAATTCAATCCTTTCAAATTTAGCTAATTTTTGTCAAACCTTTTCCCTCTAAGGGTTTGACTAAACACAAGTTTGCATGATTTATTGTCACAACCTTATATTTAAGTGAATTTAATGCACACTTACTCATACATTATCCTTAGAGCTATATTCGTCTTATTTGTATGCTCACAATTCAATTGATGCACTAAAATGAATTTAGTTTTACATGAACATTCCTAGGAGCATATGCATGTCTAGAAAGTGTCATTTTTAATCTTGTGTACACATTTTTATAGTTTTACCTAGGAGAAAATCATGTCCTAGTTGTGGCATACCAAGCTATTTATTAAATACCATAAGGCCCTAAATACTAGAAAATACATAAGGAATGGGAGCATATCAATCAAGTTGAAAAGTAAAATTCTAAAAATTAGCAAATCAAGTTTGCAAATACAATACAAATATGCGATTGTGGACTAGACCCTACATAAAAGAAAAATAATGTTTTGATTATGAGGTGAATATCAAATTGAGATTTTTTATTCTAGATCCTAGGGCATACAAAATTTAGATCTACATTAGATTTTATGCATTCTTAACTCATAAAGGTAAATATGGTTTTTTTAATATTTATGCATTTCATTATTACAAATAATCTGAATATCAATTGCTCTCAAATTTCTAACTCCCTCCATTTAATTAATCTAAGTTCATATATATTTTTACATATAATAATTAAATTTATATTTGTTTGAAATGAAGGAATCAACATTAATTGAGACCCAAATTGTAAGGTCCTAATAACGTGACTTGCATAACCTTTAAACACATGAGCTTCCCTTACTAATCTAGTGGTTAAATTTGGGGATTCAAATTTACAACAATTATCTATGTCTTTCAACAATTTAGCCATTTGATCTACGCCTCATAGTCAAAAGTAAATACTATCAAATTATCCTTGACTACACCTATTTGATATAAAGCCCATTTAAACATGTTAAAGCAACAATGTTAATAATAGAGTTTTAAGGGTAAACAAATATACATTAATAAGTAGGAGATATTTTTGAGAGTGTCAAGTTATGGTGTTTTATCAAAATTCAAGTGCATAGTTTTTGAGTCAAACTTATTAACCCATATTTCATGACTAGTAGTTAGCCTGAACCCATCTATCATGTACATGATTATCTATTTAGTATTCATTACATTTAAGTGATGCTCTTAGATGCAATACATTGAGATTTCTTAGAGGTCACCCATTTTAATACTACTATAATTCAAATGTGTTTACTATGAAGTTTCTTCAAGATTAAATCTACTTAACTTGTCATCCCATTTAATTGGTTCATGAGAAATAATATTTATCAAAGAATTTACAAATCAACTAACAAACTAAATGAAATTAATCTTAAATATAAATAATCCATTCAAGAAAAAAAATTTAGTATAAACCATTAGTAATGTGTAAATTAAAAGGTACACATAAAAAATCATGAACATGTATACATACCTACATATCCATGGTATGTTTGAGATCAAAATCTAGAAGGATGGTGATCAACTTGGCTCTGCAGGAGCCTGCAACCTTCTAGGTGAGGGTTGCATGTTGGTTCCCGCGGTCTACATGTTGGTGCTCAAGGTGGGATCATGTTTTTTCAGTGATTTTCCTATTGGGGGAGGGTCTTTTGGCATGTTTGGGGGCTAGATTATTTGTTGCGTATTCTTTCTTCACTACAGTCTCTCTCTTTTTTCTTCCTAGCTTCTTGCCTTGTGGTGACATCGAGGCTTGGTGAGGCTTGTTGTTTGGTTTGGAGGAGTCATTTCTTTCTTTGTTCTCTGTTTGGGTGCATGGTGGGGTGGAGGTGTGACAAGGTAATTAATTCTTTAATCTATGGTATTTTTTGGAGTGTAGGCTGAGGTGAGTGGTAGGTGTTGGGTTTTCCTCTGTTGGCTTGGTTTGGAGTGTGGGATTGGTTGTTGGGTGTTTTCTTTTTCATTTTAGTGGAGTGGGGTTCAAAGAAACCAGATTTTGAGGAGTGGTGGTTTTTGACAAGGGTTGTCTTAGAAGCTTGCATGCCCACGTAGGGTTTTGTTTTGGGTACATGTCATGAGGGGAATCATCGGGGGTTGGCCCTAAGATGGATTTCCCTTTTGTGCTTGGTTTGAAACCCTCATTGCTAGGTTCTAAGATTTTTGAGAATAACCTATTTTCTCTAGACCTGGAGAAGATTGAGATGGGCTCGTTAGGAGGGCCTCAAATTCCAAAGATTAATGGATGCCTAGAAAGGTGCAAAGAGAGGTTGAATGTAGTGATTCCAATGGAGATTTTGGTGGAGGATATTGATTATTATTCAATACATTCCTTGTACTGCAAGTTCTTGGGTTTGAAAATATCGCTGCAATTTTTGGAAGCCTGGGCTTGGAGGACATGGATGCTGGAAGGGGAGATGGAGATTCATCTCCTAGCGAATAATTATTTTATGGTTACATTTTACTGCATGGCTAATCAAAATAAGGTTTTTGAGGGGGGCCCTTCTACAACCAGATGGGCTTGTTTATTAAACCTTGGCATATGGGCTTCAACCCGACTGAGTAGCTTCTGAGCTGGGTTCTAGTTTGGGTTCGTCTGCAGAGGCTCCTGATCGAATGCTGGCACAATGATGTGTTGTGTTTATTGGCCTTGATACTGGGTAAAACTATTAGTGTGTCGTAGCAGACGTAATTCAAGAAGGTAATGACATATGCCCAATTTTGCATAGAAATTGATTTAAGTAAACCACTACCAAATTATATAGAAGTGTGTGTAGGAGAGTATTCATGGGTGTAGCAGCTAGACTATGAGACCTTACCTTTTCGCTACCATCTTTTCCATGAGTACGGCCACTTATGGCATAGATGCTCAAAGGCCAGGCCATTGGAGACTCAATCTCCTTAACCTCCTCATAATCTACCTAGGGGGGATAAGGGAAAGGATTTTATTCATGGTGGTGGTGTAGGGGATGATGGTTTTAAACCTGTCAGAGCTCGAAAGAGATTTAAGGGGAAGAAAAGGACTTGGAAGGAAAGGTAGGATGATGAATCATTTAATAGATTCAAGATGTTGGGTGATCTTAGCTAGTAGGAAGTGAACTTGGGATTGATAGATTTGGATCAAAGGACTATGGATTCTTAACAGCGTGGAACTTCTATTGAGGCGGTGTAGGTTAACCAACAAAAGGTGGGTGTGAGCTTACCGAGCTTAGAGTAGGAAGGGGTGGTCCAGGGCATGTAGGGCTTTGTGTTATGGTCCCTCTTGCTTAGTAGGTTGATGGGACTATGAATTTGGAAACAAATTAGTAGGTGGTGGCTTAGGAGGAGTTGGGTCATGTTGTCGAAGAAATGAAGGGTAGTGAAGCTTTATCTCATCCCTCGCAAAGAACTGGCACAGAGGTGGGTAAGAATGGTGAGTTATCTCCTCAGTTGGGTATTTTGCAAAAAGATCTTAAGAAAGTGGGGGTGGAGAAAGTTTCTAAGCTTGGTAGGAAGAAGGATGTGGAAAAGATTAAAATGATAGGGGAGACGTTGGTGGAGTCAGGGTCAGTCAAGATTGTAGATTCACATTTCTTGAGTCCCTTGAAATGATTGTTCTTTCATGGAATGTAAGGGGCTTGAACAATGGCCCTAGACAAAAATTTGTTTGGGATTTGGTTAAAAGTTAGTCTCATGATGTCCATTTTCTACAGAAAACCAAACTTTTTATTGAGTGTATAATGGGCTTAGTGCCTAAGCTATGGAGGAATGGTGAACTCCAATGCGTTGGTGCTCAAGGGTCTTTTGGGGGGGTGGCTTGCTTATGGAACCCTCAAAATATTTTCCCCCAGTGGTGGGTTTCCTTTAAGTCCTCTCTTTCCATGGCGACCTCTTGTTTTGAGACAAGGGAATTTTTCTTTTCTCTAACGTGTATGCACCTGTGAAGATACAGGGAAAGCAACTCTTATGGTCCAACATTTGATCTATCTATAGTATGGCTCCTTACCATCCTTGGATTATTGGGGGTGACTGTAATGCTATTACAGAGCTTCAAGAGAAGAGGGTTGGTATTGCAAGGTTGGAAGCCTTTTTGTTTCTTTTCTAGGACAACATCTTTATTCTAAATCTGGTAGATGTCAAGCCCGACAACGGGAAATTTACATGGAACAATTGGAGGGTTGGTGACAATTTCATTTCAGAATGCCTGGATCAGTTCATGGTCTCAAGCTTCTGGGTTGGTGGTATGTGGTCTTCTAGCTCTGATATTTTGGACTAGAGGGGTTCAAACCATTGGCCTATAAAGCTTTCTATTCTGTCTGCTCAGTTGCCTCATATTTCCTCCTTCGAGTTCTAGCTTATGTGGCTATGTGATCCTGATCTCCATGTCTATGTTGCTCAGTGGTGGCGGGATGGGAGACCTTCCTATGGCATGACTATATATGTCTTTGCTAAGCTCCTTTAGTTTGTTAAATACCAGCTTAAGCATTCAAACTGACAATGCTTCGGTAATATTCAGTGCCAAGTCTGCTACATAGGCTAAGTTGAATGGTATTACCAAGATAATTAGGGAGAATGGGGTGACAGAGAATCCACTATGGGAGGAATCAAGGGCCTTGAAAGCTTTAGAAGAATGGGAATTACGAGAGGAGATCTTTTGGAAGTAGAAAACCCAAGTTTAGTGGCTCCAGTAGGGATATTGAAATTATGCGTTCTTCTTCAACTCGGTAAAGGCTAGGTGTCATGGTAATTCTATTCTTATTTTGGTCAATGAAAAGGGAGAGACTCTTTCCTCATTTCATGATATTTCGATTGAAGTTGTTCAATACTTTACTTCACTATTCTGAGAGGATTCACAGGGTAGTTCTGTGGAGGAAGCTCAAGTCCTTGCTTGTATCCCTTCCCTAGTGTCTAGGGAAATGATGGATCATCTCATGGGAGAGATCACTCTAGAGGAGCTAGAGGGGATTTTGTTCTAGATGAAGAAAGGGAAGGCCCCAAGCTTGAATGGTTTCTTGATTGAATTCTTTCAAGAGTTCTAGGAGATTATCAAGTTGGACTTACTGGCAGTGGTCCAATAATCTTAGTAGAATAAGTAGATGCTAAAGGCCCTGAATTCCACTTTCCTGGAGCTCATTCCCAAGTGTGAAGGGGCAGATAGATTAAGCCACTTTCATCCCATATCTCTTTGCAATGTGGTGTATAAGATTATTTCTAAGCTAATTGCTAATAGGCTAAAAAAGTGGCTGCAGGTGCTCATTTCTAAGAAGCAGAGTGGTTTTGTGGAGGGTCGACAGATTCTGGATGGTATTGTTATAGCTATTGAGACCATTCATTCTATGACCAATTTTAGGGAAAAGGCTATGTTTATCAAGCTTGATATGGCTAAGGTGTATGATAGGGTTCAATAGTCTTTTCTTTAGAAGGTTTTGACTACTTTTGGCTTTGGAGATGAATGGATTAACTAGGTGATAAGTTGTGTCACACCTATATCATTATCCATTTTAATTAATGGAGAGCACTCTAAGCTTTTTGACACTTCTTGAGGGTTGAGGCAAGGTGACACTCTGTCTCCTTGTTTCTTCTACTGGTTGAAGGTTTGGGACGCTTACTAAGAAGACTTGTGGAGTTGGGCCTCATCTAGGGGTGGAGGTGACTTACCCCCACAGTCCCATTTGTAGTTTGTGGATGACACAACTTTGATGGGTGCGACCACTATTTGGGAAGTTGCGAGTCTTCGCAAAGTTCTAGATATTTATCTTGTGGCTTCGGGTCAATTAATTAATGAAGATAAGTCTTCCATCTTTTTCTTTGACACTTTGTATCCTATTCAGAGGAGAATTGCTCAGATTCTTCAGTTTCAGATTAAGGATCTTCCTTTGTCTTATCTTGGGATTCTTATTGTTGTGGGTAGGTTAGCTAGGGAGTCTTGGCAGCCTATCCTAGATAAATTTCATGCGAAGGCCACTCATTGGACCAATCGTTGGCTGTCCTTTGCGGGTTGTGTTTAGTTACTTAAGTATGTGGTTCAAGCTCTCCCTATATATTAGAGTATGCTTCAGGTGGCCCCGATGGGCTTTGTTAGGGAGATGGATGCTTTAGCAAGACAATTCCTATTGGTTGGAAGTGTGTTGTCCTCCAAATGGAGTCTTGTTAATTGGGATACTGTTTGTTGTCCTAAGAAGTATGGTGGTTTGGGGCTGAGGCAGTCCTCACTGGCAGGTAAGGCATTGGCAGCTAAACTTTATTGGTGGTGGTGCAATGAGCAAGATTGGAAATGGGCCAGGATTATTTCATAAGTATTTCCAGGATATTCCTTGGGAAGATATCCCTTGATACCCTTTAGAGTGGAAGGGATTAATAATTTGGGCTACTCTCAAGAAAGGAGTTGCGCTAGTCAAAGATGGCTTATTTTGGATTTATAAATGTGGGACATAGGTTTAGTTTTGGTTTGAATCTTGGGATGGCCACCCTCCCATAATCTCTTAGTTTCCTAACTTGGCGACCTTGAGTTGAATATTTGGTGACGTTGGCTGGTCGAGGGTGAGTGACTTTAAGTTGCTTTCTTTCCATGGGTAGCGTGTGTGTGCTACGTGGAAGAATCCTGATGACTGGTGGGTAGTGGGTATGGAAGAGGAGTGTGCGGTGCTTCATAATATTCTTTCAAGAAGATAGTGCAATTCCCTCATGGATAATGATTTTCTTGCATGGTCTCCCAACTAGAAAGGTCACTATATAGTTGCTTTTGGCTACCAGAGGCTGCTCTCTCAAAAGATTGAGGGGGTGGAGATTCCTTGGTGGAAGAGGGTGTGGAATAAGTTTTCTTGGCCGAAGTGCAATTGCTTCATTTGGAATTTGGCTTGGAACAAGTGTCTGACTTCAGATAATATTCAGAAGCATGGATTTCATGGCCCCTCTAGGTGTGTTCTCTGTGGGAGAGGTGAGGAGGATTCTTCCCATTTATTTTTCTAGTGTTCTTTTACTTTGCAGTTCTGGCACTTTTGGTGGGGAGTTTGGAATAGTCCCTGTGTTCATGCCTCATCCTTGGTGGATTTATGGACCAGCTTGGGAAGACCTCCCTCATTGGCTCCTTTTTTGTAGGATGTGTGGCATGTTTGGCCTATCTTCTTATTGTGGCAGGTTTGGCTGGAAAGAAATAGGAGGATTTTTAGAGGGGAGAGCTTGCAGATATAGTAGGTGTGGTTCAAAATCCTTGGTATGATTCATGAGATGATTGAAGCTAAGGGAGATGTGATGCTGCCACTGGAGAAAAGGGATGTGGAGATGGTGGCTAGATTGGGTATTCTTGGGTTATCCTCGACCTCTGATTGTAGTAAGAGAGGTAGGAAAGTGAGATAGTGAGTTCAAAGAGTGGGAAATTGCCAGCCCCCTCTGATTGGCACTTTGAAGGTCAATACTAATGGTTCTTCCAAGGGAAATCTAGGACCAACTAGAGTTGGTGGGGTTGGTAGGGACTCTTATGGTTCGGTGGTTTTCCTCTTTTCTATCCATAAAGGTGTGTAGACTATCAACCTTATGGAAGGATTGGAAATCCTTTATGCTTTGGAAAGGGCCTATGAGTTGGGATGGCACCGGATTATTTGTGAATTAGATTCTAAGGTTCTGGTCAACTTGCTTAATGCACAAAAGGTGTCTGATGTTTGCTGGCAGTTAGCGGTGACGATGCAATAGATCTTAAAGATTGGCACTTTGATGGAGATGGTGTCTTTTGTTCATATTCCAAGGGAATGGAATAGGACAACTGATTGTTTGGAAAAATGGGCTTTTGAGCATTTGGATGGTTGGAAGATTGATGACTTGGTTCAGATCCCCCAGGAGCTCTATCTAGATTTGGAGAGGGTTCTTGCTGAGGACAACGCGGGTGTTGGTTGATTGTGTCTTTTGCTTTGTTTGGTTTATTTTTCTAGTTGCTTTGGGATTTTTCCCTTGACCTTGATGTAATGCTTCTTTATGAGATCCAATAAAGTTTTTACCCCTTTTATAAAAAAAAACATCTGAGACTTCTATAAAATCAAAGCTACATTAAATATTGCACTAGATATTAGAGAACATCTCGAAGAAAAAACCAGATATTTAATCTGTTATAATCTTCCCAAAGCTATTGGTCAAGTAATTTTTAAACGGGTTACTCAAAGCAATAATTCAATCCATTCTTGTTTGCTCATATCAATTTAGATTTTGTCAGAAGCCCTAAATTTATTTGTTTTAGAAACCCAAAATTTATTTAGTTTTAGAAACTCTAAACCCTAGCATGAAGAGGAAGAAGAAAGGAGAAATATGTTCTTTCATATAGTATTGGAGAGGAATATGCAGTTGCACCCTCACCACTTTAGACCTCACCTGTGAGACAAGCTAGTCTCCAAGCTCATCCAAGACGTGGAAGGAACTTGCAGGTAATCTCTTCTATATTCTTTTTCTTTCTTGATTTTATTTTTTTATTTTTCTTAAAAGAGTATTTGAACAAGGAGATAAATTTTTAATAAAATCCTTTTAGTAAGTCAATTAGCTAATTTTTTTATTCTTCTTCCCAAGATTTCAATTCCCCAACCAACAATCAATTAGAAAACTATTGGCATAGAGAACATACATATGCATCTTTTAAAATAAAATTTCAATCAAAAATGTTTGTTTGCTACTTTTATAACATTTAGATTCTTAGAATTTTGTCGAGCTTTGTGGGAGAAACCTATATCATTTCAATTAACAAAAAGGTTTCATCAATCCTATGACAGTGCTATAACAAAGATTTTTCATAAAAATGTCAACAAAGCTAACATTCTTGCCTTTGCCTCTACAAAGCCAATGCTAATTTTATGCTTTTAAGTCTTTCATTCTTTTCAGCTGATCTAGGACAAATCTTCTTAGCTTGTGGCCTTAAATTTTATAAAAACCATTGAATTTTATTTTAGAAAAACCTATAGCTACTATTGTGGGAGTTATACAAGTCTATGACATTTTTACTCAAAACTAGAGTTAATTTTTGTATTTAGGAAATCAGGACTATGTTGCGAGAAATGCAATGGAATTGCCCCATTGTGTATATCTTGGTTTTGCAATAGTGAATGATCACTAAGGATAGGGCAACTCATTTTTATGCAAAAATGCCAAAATGAATATGACAACCAGATTATTATTATTACAATGTATATATGAAGCCTTTCTTATATAGGAAAGGTGTGTTGATGTACCAACATTAAATGATTGTGTCATAATTAAATAACATGAGCCAAAATTAAATGATCTAGTACACAAGCATTAAATAAAAGCCAACGACATAAGATAAGTGATAATTAATGCTTAACTAAAAAGATTCCTTCCTAGGACCTAAGTGGACTAAACATGTAAATATGACCTATATAGGTAAAACACTTATTTACACCAACACTCTTAATCTTTAACTGTTTTTTTTTTTAAATAATAGTTTAAAAAATATATTCAAAATATTACAATTCTTGTTCTTGTCATATCTTTAAATTTTGAGTGTGCATATTAAATTACTCATCCAAATTCAAGTTTAGCTGATTTTAGAAAAAAAAGTGATAATTTTTTACCTCTTTTTTGGCCTTCCATTTCCACACACTTCATATCCATGTCATTTCTCATTTAGTTTTGTGCTTGTTTTGAGTATAATATTTTAATACATAAACATATTGACAAATGACATGTATATTTGTGCAAATTCAAGTCCCTTGTCCCATCCCACCTACATATTCCTTTTACACACTTACCCCTACCTCATCCTTGAATTTGGGCCCTATGCCATGCCTTCAATCTTTACATATTTTAGGAAAACTCATTAGTTATCATCTTTTTTCATTTATTAAAACAAACCCCAATTTTTAATATCTTTAGCACTTGTGTTCATCTATTAGATCTAACAATGTAAACCTTTGGATTTGGGAATCAAAGGACAAGTAAAAACCCCTTTGGTTTCATGAGAAATTTCATTTAAGAATTGTATTTGTACTAAAATTATTGTAGTCATTCTAGCTAATTTGAATGAAAATATTTAGTTCTAGTCTATGTGTGAATGTTTTTATTGTTTACACAATCTATTGCCAAAATATTTATTCGCAAGTCATCTCAATGGTACTATAGTTTTGATCTTTCTAGTTTTTTAGGGTAAATTGTTGATGTGAATCACGAGAAGATTTTTATGTTGGTAACAAAAGGAAGAAATGCATAACATTTTCAAGATACAATGATGCAAATATGTAAGATACAAGATGACTTATAGAAGATCCAAGATGACTTACAAAAGATCCAAGATAAAATGACCAAGCTATTGAAGAAAAAGTTAAAACCTCAGAGTAGCAGGTAGTATCTCATTTTAGCTAGAACATCACAAAAAGAAAGGCATGGATTTGATAGTGTTCCATGCTAAATATAGAGCATAGAGTGAAGAATTTTGAGATGATAACTTTTGTAGATTTTTTCAATATAAAGTAAAATAAAAATCCTACTAAACCCATATTCCTAGAGAAAGAAGGCTAAAACCACAACTACACTGATCCATGAACACAACATGAGTAGGGGAAAATTTTATTGTAGAAGGAAAAAAGAATTGAATTGAAGGTTCAAGAAACTCCAAAAGATAATAAGGAATCTACATGAGCTATTGAAGGTAAAACTTCCATCATAAAAAAGGTTCTAGAGATTTCAAATTAATTTACAAATGAGGGAAATGTTTAATTAATGAGAAATCAGAATTATATGTTGAATGTGAAGATTCTATAATTGAAAAAAATTGTTTGATGATTTCTAGTGGTTTCCAAGAACCACTTGTCTATATTTCAAACATTGAAAATATGGAACCATCACTATTTGAGAATGGTTTATGAGTTGACTATGTTGATGGGCATGGATTTGTAAACAATGCTTCATTTTGAGAATGATAGTGTTGCTACAAAAATCTCAAAAATCTCCAAATTATTGAAAGGTGGTAAATATTTTGATTGTTTCTTTGATTAGTACTCAATAAATAAAGAGGATAGAGGTAGAAAATATTTATTTCACCAATTTCATACCATGTCATCACAAATTTGTTGTTATCATAGGAAGCATTCCAATAATGATGAAAAGGTGAGGGATACAACATGTAGTAAATGGCACAACAATCCTTTCTTTCAATTTCAAATTTCTTCTACATGATGGTGTGGGATCTTAGTACTATAACCAAACAACTTTAAAAAGATGATAGTGAGAGACACATGAGGGCTAAATTTTTTGATGGGATTAATATTGTTGTTGTTGATAAATTTACCATCCCATTCGCTTCAACTCAATCTTGTTATGGATGAGCATGAGGTATGTAATAAAATCTATGTTATGAGTACAATGGGTGTATAATGGCTACATTACATTAGTGATTTTATATCTAAATTAAATGATGTGGCATCGAGAGGTGTCTATAATGGACCTCTATAAGTACTCATAGATAAGAGGAATTCTTGTAAGGGATACATTGCTCGGGTTGCAAGTGGCTTGGTGATGGAGGGCATCCACACTTTCTCATTTTTTGGTAACCAAGATAGTCATCATTTTGATATTTGAACACTTTTGAATCAATATAGTGTGTTGTTTAATAATATGCTTCTACAATTGCTACCATATAAAGGATTCCAACATGTCATAGAGTTGGTACCAGGCTCTAAGAATTTCATGAACACTTTTTAACACCTCCTAAAAACATATAGAGAGGATAAATCTATTAAGGAATTGCTCAAAATAAACCACATTAGACCTAGTTATATTATTTATTATTTTTTCATATAATCTTAAGTAAATCACATTAGACCTAGTTCTAATGTTTTTATTTTTTCACATAATCTTAATTTTCTTTAGCCTTGTGTAATGTCCCAATTTTTAAGTATGAAATTGTTTGGTTCATTTTCCATCCATGGGTAGGGTTTCATGATTTCTCATGTTGTCATGCTTTTCCTTCATCCCTTGCTTCCTCATTTTCTCGATCGTTTTCCTTCTATATATTTTCAAGGTTTCCCACCTCAGTGTCATTTCCTTCATTTTCCCAATCATTTAGCTCCTTGTGCTTTGGATCTCCAAGATTTCTCATCCTTGGCATGCCTTTTATTCAACCCTTGGATCCCTATCTCTTCGTGCTTTGATCTTCTGGGAACCTCCTTAATTATCTACCTATTTGTGTTACACCTATTTTCCTATTTCCCCACATTTTATAACTTTGGGTTTTACTCTTCTAGCATCCATTTCCTCAATTTACCATGTTTTTGCCTCATGATACCTTTCCTCCTATGGGATTTCAGAGTTCTACTCCTCTCCTTACACTCCTTCCATATAAATTAGTCGCCCTAATCCTTGATCCTTATAGTATTAAGTATCCCTGAGTCTTGAATTCTAGTAAACTATGGGCTCCCTATATTTTCCATATTGAAATGATTAATGGTATTTGGTATCCCAAAACCTTGAACCCAAGGTCTCGAATTTTTATATATCACAAGCTCCCAAAATTTTCCCTATTGACATACCTAAATTCTATCTAGTATCCAAGAACCTCAAACCTTTCCACCTCAATAAAATTTTGGATTCTCCTTTCCCTCATTACTCTAGTATTAGGTATGTTGGATTCCTGATCCCTAATCTCCAATTCTTCCTGCATTGATTATCTCATGTGACCTCTTTGAATTTAATTCAATTTTTAATTCCTCTTTTTCTCTCATTCTCACATCCTTCATAACCCTCTTCTAATCCAGATTAATTTAATTAATTATGGATTAGGATGTGCACACATTAATTAAAAATTAATTTCGCATCCTCGCATCTTCCAATTTCTCCTTAATCTTTGATTAATCCTCTTAATCATTTGTTTGCACAACTTTAATAAAAGTCATTAGACACATTTAACATGCCTTTTTAGTTAACCTTCTCATTTTCCTTTCTTAGCATTAACCCTCTTTCCCATGTGAATTTAAAATTCACATTTATTCCTCCCAGAATCCCCTTTTCCCATGCATCTTCTAAAATCTTTGACTTGTCACATCAAGTCACATTTGGACAAGTGTTTCCCTTTTTGGAACCTTTTCTTGTCTATGAGATTCTTCCAAGCATGTGAATTTTTAATTCACATTTATTTTCCCAACTACTTTCCTCTTCTCCATGAAGATTTTTGAAGAATACTAAAATTCCTCTCATGTCACTTTCCAACCATTTGGGAACAAGAACATGCCTTTTAAGGAAATCTTCTCATCTCCCAATGTACTTTCAAGGTACATTTCCTTCTTCCACATCATTTTTCCTTATTCCACCTCACTAACAAATCATCACTTCCTAAGCCACTTCACATTCCACATGTCAAGATGTGATGGCTTGTGAGTCCTCAACTCACCATAACCCTTCATCTTGGCCTTGTTGGCTTAATCTAAACTATTGAATTCTCTAGATAATTCAAATTCTTCTATAAATACCCCCTCTTTTCTCTCATTTAGGAACCTTATGCATTTGATACCAAACTCTTGCCATTTTTCCATTTGAATCCATACTTAGCCATTTTTTATATTTTCCTTCACCACAGCACTTGAATCTACCACTAATCCATTTTCAACTACCTTGCATCTACTTTTCATCTCATTTTCCATCAAGAGGAGCATAAACAACATCTAAGATCAAAGGGCCAACCAAGGGACAACTTGACAAGGTATAATAGTTTTTATTTCATCTTTTTTGTTCAAGTTCGACGTTTTTCCCAATCTTGAGGTGTTAGGTGTTTTTCATTGTTTCTTGCATTATTATTGTTGCTAAACATTTTCTAACAAGGATTTTCACTTGGTCACATTTTTGGCACACCCGGTGGGACCCCCAAATAGGTCTCTTGCTTTCATGTTTTCTATTTTTTCACCATCTGTAGGTTCAAGTTGCAGAAGGGCATACTCGCCCTTGCAGAGAGGTAGATCTACCCACCTAGGGGCAGACCTTCCCACCCAAGGGTAGACTTTCCCTTCCAGAGGTGGACTTGCCCTCCACAGAGCCCAAAAATGGCCATTTTTTTGTAACTTTTAGTACAGAGGCGAACCTGCCCAACCAGGGTTAGACCTGCCCAAATAGAGGGGCAGACCCACCCAAAACAACATTTTCCAGAAGGTAAAAACTATGTTTTAAACATCATTTTTGTTGGTTTGAGTATTTCTGACCCCCTGGCATGTGTTGTTTGTGTCTATGCAAGGATCTGATTAGTGTTTGGTGGAAAACAAAAAATAAATTTCTAACAAATTGCTTGTAGGGCGATTCATTTTTAAAGCATTTATCAGCTCTTTGTTATCATCTTTCATTAACTTAGGCACATAGTCTAATTAGGAGGAAGCCAAATTTATATTGTGTGTTGTGTTTATGGTAAGCTAGTGATGTATCCAATCACCTTGCACCATTTGGTGATCCTGGGTGAAGAGAAATCATAGCCTACCAAGTCCTTTGCGTCACCTTTTTTTCTTTTTCTTGGGGGACCTGCTTGGGGATTTCATCACCCCAAGGGACGATCCCAACCACGTGTACTGGCGAGGTATACAAAGGGGGGAGGCCAAAGCGGTACCCCTATCCAACCACGTCATTATTGGAAAAGCGTCGGGATGACGTGAAGTGTTGGTTTGAGCCTTTAGTATCTCACTAAGGTTCCCGACTCATGCTTGTGATGGGCTGGTGTTCATGGTTTTGGCCTCATGTACCAGGTGTATATTGAGGACTCCCTAGAAACATTGTTTATCCTAGATAGAGGACTTTGTTGGACATACCCATTTTTACTAATCTTAGGATCGTGATGCTTGAACTATTTTCTTTGTGCAAAACTAGTGATTTTCTATTCAGTCAAGTCAGCCTTATCCTCTAATTATTGTTTGTTGTATTTAGGTCCTTTGCCATAGTCATTTTTACAAAAATCAAGTTCAGATTTGTGCAGAGGGGTAGACTTTCCCTTCAGAGGGGTGGACCTGCCCTACCAGAGGTGGACCTTCCCTCTGTCTCAATCCCCTTTCAACTTGTTTTGTCAGTTTTGCCCAAATTTTTGTCAAACAGGCATACTTGCCCTAGTAGGGGCAGACTTTCCCATCCAAGGGTGGACCTTCCCATTTAGGGGTGGACCTATCCCTTGAAT
>VDFB02000013.1:121300876-121356441 GCA_007258455.2 Sequoia sempervirens
TCTTACTTTAGAGGTTTAAAGCACACAGTGAAATTGGCAATGTGAGCAAAAAAAAATTGTGGTTCACTTGCTCATTCATTCCAAAGCTCTCTTTATAGCACAATTGTGCATTGCCTCCAAGACTCAGATGAATCCTTGGTATTTCAAGGAAAGATTCAATTGGATAACACTAAAAATGATCTAAACTATGATTTTATAATCAAAGTATCCAAATGCATTGCAGCAATCTGAAACCCAACTTCCATTTAACATGTACAATGAAAGTAAACATAACGAAAAATGCATTTGCTTCAAAGTTTTTAAAGCAATTTCAACAGATTGTCTAGCCATTGTCCAAAATATGGTTTTCTATCAGCATAGTCCTTGAACCTTCTTTAGGTCTGACTGCTACTTTGTTAATTCATTTTCATTGAAAGGTCAAAATGTGAAATGTTCCCAAGGATAATTATACTTATTTATCTCTTTTAATTGTTACATATTCAAAGACTAATTAGCAATCCAAACAGACTCCCCTTTAGTCAGATGCAATTCAATGCATTAATTTTGTATCAATGAATTATGTACTTTCAGCCACAAGTTTTAATCAAAGTATGCATATGGATTCAGAATCAAACTCTCAAAATAAATGCATATATAAATGTGTCTTTTTCTTCATTTCATAATGTATCTATGTATCCACAGATGCAATCATGCATATATCGATTTGTGCATATATCTTGTCATCTCTTTATGCATATGTCTATATATGTATGGTTGTATCTATGGGTACATGTATACCTCAATTTATGTATATATGCACCTATGAATTGCATACACACATCCATGTATATATGCATCTATCGATAACTTGCATGGATACATGTATATATGCATCTATGGACTCATGCACCCATGTATATATGACATCTCATTGCTTCCAAAGCTCTCTTTATAGGACAGTTGTGCATTGCCTCCAAGACTCAGATGAATCCTTCGTATTTCAAGGAAAGATTCAAATGAATAACACTTAAAATGATCTAAACTATGATTTTATAATCAAAGTATACAAATACATTGCAGCAATGCAAAACCCGAATTCCATTTAAGATGTACAATGAAAGTAAACAGAAGCAAAAATGCATTTGCTTCAAAGTTTCTAAAGCAATTTCAACAGATTGTCTAGCCATTGTCCAAAATATGGTTTTCTATCGGAATACTCCTTGAACTTTCTTTAGGTCTGACTGCTACTTTGTTAATTGACTTTGATTGAATGGTCAAAATGTGAAATGTTGCCAAGGATACTTATACTTACTTATCTCCTTTAATTGTTATATATTCAAAGACTGATTAGCAATCCAAACAGTCCCCCCTTTAGTCAGATGTCATTCAATGCATTAATTTTGTCTGAATGAATTATGTACCTTCAGCCACTAGTTTTAATCAAAGTATGCATATGGATTCATAATCAAACTCCCAAAATAAATGCATATATAAATGTGTCTTTTTCTCCATTTCATTATGTATCTATGTATCCATAGATGCAGCCATGCATATATCGATTTATGCATATCCTTCCATCTCTGCATGCATCTGTCTATATATATATGACTGTATCTATGGGTGCATGTATACATTGATTTATGCATACATGCACCTATGAATTGCATACACACATCCATCTATATATGTATCTATCGATATTTTGCATGGATACATGTATATATGCATGTATGGACTCATGCACCCATGTATTTGTCTTTGTCTTTGGCCAAATGGCCCCTAATGGCCAAAGTATCCTAGCCACCCATGGCCATCAAGCAATTCTAGCACCTTACCCACCAGTCACATGCCATTTAATGCATTTGCTTCAATTATTTTGAGCTCTCCATGTGTTCGCATTTTCCTGATATTTCAATGCATTTAATTTGCACTCATGGATTACGTATCTCTACTCGCCAGTTTTATAAACTATGCCTTTGCTTAAATTTATTTAATCAATCTATGCGATCGCATTTCACTGATTTTCAATAACAACAATAATTTATAAAGCTATTCTCATAAATAGAAATAGCTAAATGCTAATTTTCCAATATTGATTTATCAGAATAGTGCTAGTTTTCCAATATAACAAAATTAAAAGTTATATGTTGACATACATTTATGCATATTGTCCATACATGCATATATGCATATATGCCTTCATCCATATTTGCATGTGTATATGAATACATCCTTCCATGTAACATATGCATTTGTACCTATATGCAAATATGCATACATCCATGTATACATGTGTTCATATCTCCATCTCTCCATGTAGTCCTGTTTTCTGTGTATACATGTGTCTGTTGATGCATCCATGCATATATCTGTGAATAGCTCTACATATTTCTCTCTCCATGTATTTAATGTTCTCCATTGCATCAGCATTTGCATGTTCTCAGTTTTATGATCTTCCATATTTTTTTTTCATAGTATATGCATAAGAACTTCCACTTTGTCTTCTATTTTGACTCTTCTATCCATAAATATCATTATATTTTTATATCCACTCTTCTATTGTCGCATTTCGAGGAAGCTCAGGGATCTCAGTACCTTGTTCAGTACGAAGGAGAGTGAGAAATGCAACATGGGTCTTTTTTCTGTGTTTATATTGATGGACTCAGCCCTATGATGATTTTTAAAAGCATAACCAATACCAAACTAGACATTCTTCCACCCCTTGTTGCAAGAAATAATCACTTCATACCCTATTGATTCCATTCATTTCCATTTCCACCCTTGCAGGTCCTTTCTTCTCAAATCAAATACATTTCAAAATCCATTTATTTGCTTGTGTTGCATCATACCAATGTGTTGCGTTCCTTTTTTCATTAAATCTAGCTCTCTCATTGAAATTTTCATTTCTTGCATTTAATTGTAAGCATATAACTTACAAATGATAAATTCATACCATTTACATTCCCATTCATTCTCATATCCACCATCCCATATCCTTGCCTCCCATGTCAAATACTTTTCATAACTTATTCATACACCTTATTTGCATCTCACCATTCTCTCAATTCGCTCTCTTTGTTCCACTCGCATAACTCATTCTTCTTTTTAACACTCACATATTTTTATCTATCTACACCTCAAATATACCTTCATCCATCACAACAAAATTCACACCATACCAAACAAAGAAAAAGATGAAGAAAATATCAAGGTTATGCAAATAAACACTGAGGGCTTCGAAAATAACACTCATAACATACAGTTGTATTCAAGAGTTATTTTCAAAATGTCTTTTCTAAACCTTGTTTATTACAGATCCCTAAAAGCGCGTATAATAGTTTCTTCAAGCCTATAATGTGTAATCAGATTTAACAAATATTTACATGTTTCCATGCATTCAAATGCATCATTAGGTATCCTTTATACACTTGTTCAAAAAACAATATTGTATATGTTTCAAATGCAAATTGTTCCTGACATTTCTCGCTTTATGCACACATGCATTTATAGATTGTTCTTTGTGTACCAAATTACATGGACACATCTATACATCCATGCATGCATAAATGTTTACATGGATCCATATATTTATGCATTCCTTCGATATATGCATTGCTGATATATAGTTTGTTTTCCCTTTTTTCCTTTCGCTTACTACTGCAAATGCTACTTGAGCCTCAATGTGCTTTGATAGATTTGTATTTCTACTTGATTTTAGTGTTTTCCATTCAAATTTCTCGTTCACATGTCATGTATGCTTTTCACTCTTCTTTGCATTGTGTGCACATGGATACATGTATACATGCATGCATGTATACATAGATGCCTCAAGCATTATTACAAATGTTTAAGATTATTTGCATTCAATACTTGAAACAAAATAATAATACATTTTTGCTTCCTAGATAAGATCATAAAGGAAATTTGTTACTGCAAATGTAAACATGCACCCATGTAAAGGTACTAGTATTCATTGGTGTTTCTCTTTTGACTCTTGTATCCTTAAATATCATTATATTTTTATATCTATTCTTCTCTTGTCACATTTCGAGGAAGCTCAAGGATCTTGGAACTTTGTTTAGTCCAAAGGAGAGTGAGAAATGGGACATCAGTCTTTCTTTTGTATTTGTATTGAGACACTCAGCCCTATGATGATTTTAAAAAGCATAACCAATAACAAAATAGACATTCTTCCACCCTTTCTTGGAACAAAAGTTCACTTCATACCCTATCGAATCCACTCATTTCCATTTCCACCCGTGCACATCGTTTCTTCTCAAATCAAATACATTTCAAAATCCATTTATATGCTTCTCTTGCATCACACCAATGTCTTGCATTCCTTTTTTCTCTCAATCTAGCTCACTCATTCAAATTTTTATATCTTGCATTTAATTTTAAGCGTTTAACTTGAAAATGATAAATTCATATCATTTACATTCCATTCATTCTCACATCCAGTTTCACATATCCTTGCTTCCCATATCTAATACTTTCCATAAGGGATTCATATACCTTACTTGCATCTCATCATTCTCTCAATTCCTTCTCTTTGTTGCACTTACATCGCTCATTCTTCTTTACCACCCTTACATATCTTTATCTATCTATAGCTCAAATATACCTTCATCCATTAGAACAAAATTCACACCATACCAAAGGAAAAAATGAAGAAAATATCAAGGTTATGCAATTAAACACTGAGGGCTTTGAACATAACTATCACAACATAGAGTTGTATTCAAGACTTCCTTTCAAAACATTTTTTTCTAAATCCTGTTTATTGCAGATAACTAAGAGCACATATCACAGTTTCTTGGAGGCTAAAATGTATAATTAGATTTCATAAATATTTACATGTATCCATGCATTCAAATGCATCATTGGATATCCTTAATACACTTGGTCAAAAAACAATAATGTATTATTCTTTTGTTTCGATCATAAGTGTTCTTTTTATATCTTTCAAATGCAAATTGTTTCTGACATTTTCTAGCTTTGTGCACATAGGCATATATAGATTCTTGTTTACTTACCAACTTACATGGACACATGTACACGTAGATGGATGCATAAATGTTTGCCTTCATCCGTACATTTATGCATTCCTTCGATATATGCATTGCTAATAAATAAATAATTTTTCCTATTTTCTTTCATTTAATACTGCAAATACAAATTGAGTCTCATTGTTAAAATACAGTTGTACTCAAGAGTTCTTTTAAAAACATCTTTTCTAAATCTTATTTCTTACATATTCCTAAAAACACATATGACAATTCCTCGAGGGCTATAATGTATATTCAGATTTCACAAATATTTACATGTATCCATGCATCCAAATGCATTATTAGATATACTTTATACACTTGTTCCACAAACACTAATGTATTGCTGTTTTGTTTCAGTCAGTAATGTTTTTTTAGTTCTTGTTTAAGATGCAAATTGTTTCTAACATTTCTAACTTTATGGACGCAGCATATATAGATTCTTCTTAACATACCAAGTTACATGGACACATGTACACATCCATGCATGCATATGTCTTTACATGGATCCATATTTTAATGCTTTCCTTTCATATATGCATTCATACTAACTAGTTTATTTCTCTTGTTTTCTTTTATTTAATACTGCAAATGCAACTTCAGTCTCATCACGCTTTCAGGCTTGCTCAGGTGCCAAAGATCCTTTTCACTCTTCTATGCATTGTGTGCATGTCGATACATGTATACATGCATCCATGTATACTTAAATGCTTCAAGCATTGTTACAAATGTTTCTCTCTCAATAATTTAGATGCAAAGTGCTACAAACATGTAGATTATTTTACTGTACGTACATTTTATCTTACCTAATAAGATTCTTTATATCTTTTCAAGTTATTTTTTGTTTAAAACATATACACAAAAAAAATTCATTCGTATTACATTAACAACATTCAAATCTAATTTATAATAAAATCAATATCTTTGCACTGTTTCATCTAAGAATTTATCGTAATATTTATTCCACTTATTACATTTTAATAAGTTAAATTATTACATTTTATTTTATATATACACAAATTTAATATTAGGTAGTAAGGTTCTCTATTATATTTTTCCAAATTACTTATTGTTTATTATATAAACACAAATTTTTATTCATATTACATAAACAATATTAAAATCTTATTTATAATAAAATCAATAGCTTTCTAGTCATTCATCTAACAATTTATTGTAATATAATTACATTGTTCTATACACGAAAATATCTTATCATATTACATAGACATGATTTAAATCTTATTTATAATAAAATCAATAGCTTTATATAATACTAACCTTCATACTACATTAAAAAAAACATTGATTAATCTTACAAAAGTTTATACTCCAATTAGCTACCCCTATCAATCTTCCACCTAACACTACTGTTTCTATTAGCACTTGCATATTGTGATATGATAAACTAAAACAACTCAATTGTATTAATTAACATACCATGTGTTCTACAACAGTACACTAAACATAATTTTATTTACAAATAGACATACAAGCAAAAAAAAGAAATATGGTAAACTTTGTTTCACCGTGCATATAAATATGGGTCATGTAAAGAATGCATTTTCCTTTTTTGCTCGCACACATGTTTTTTTGTAAATAGTTGCAAATTATATTTGATGCTTTAGAAATATCTCTACATCAAGACTTTGTTCCATTTAAAATGACTAATGAATTTTTCAATCAAAAGGTTTTCTAAAAAAATAAAATAAAAAAAACATTGCACTGGTCATAAATAGTTTATTCCTCATGTTTTCTTTCATTTAATACTGTAAATGCGAGCTGAGTCTCATCCTGCTTTAAGACTCGTTCACATTCCGACTATGCATCTCACTCTTCTATGCATTATGTGCACGTGGATACATGTATGCATATATGTCTCAAATATTATTACAAATGTTTCCGATTGTTTGCATTCAATAATTAATACAAATTAATAATACATTCTTGCTTCCTAATTAAGATCATAAAAAATCTTCCTTCTCACAAATGTATACATACACAAAAAAAAAGAAGAAGTATTCATTGGTATATCTATAAAAAAGTCCACGTATACATAGTACCCATAAATAAAATTTCCCTTGCATCCATCCACACGTGTTACCTGTTCACATGTCCCTTTCGACCACGTTGCCCATGCACCCTAAAAATTCCATGCATTATTAGTGCACTTCTAAAAATTACTTCAAATTTTTCTAGCTATTTTTAATACATTTATATTCCTATCTGCTATCTAAAAACTTTTTCTAACTCATAGCTACATGCCTTTTACCTCTCAGCAGGAACTCGACGCTTGCGTCACTTGTTTATATATGATATTTATATTATATTATAATAAACTAGCAATGGCACTTTAGTGTGCAATAGGTACACCTAAGAAGTGTGGAAGGTCAATTAGGATAAATTTTGGTCTATTTTTTTGCATAAATAGCACACGATAATTATAATTATATTTATATATTTTATTATTATTTTAAAATATACATTATATATTAATTATATCGTAATGTTAAAATCTAAATGTGCTCGTTATTAAGATCATTGGAGTAATTTTCATTTTAATAAAATCTAAATATGCTCATTCTTAGAATTTTAATAAATTTTTATCAATAAATCTTTAATTTTTTTTAATTTATATCTTGTATACCAAGAATATTCTCCTCACTACAGTTGGAACCCACTCCATATATCTTCCTCAACTTTTTATGAATAAACATTTGAATTTTTTAATTTATATTTTGAATCTTCATTCAACACTCTACTTCGTTATGACATTCTTCATCAGTCAAACAATGAATAGATGACTAATCCAACATTAAAGACGTTATTGCAAGCATCCTCATTCACACACCACCACGACTATTCACAGTCCAGTCAAGAAAGAAAAAATGTTTTAACAAATTCTCCTCCCTACAACAAGGAAAGCCGCCCACCCGAAAGAGAACACTGCTCAGGATCTTGGCCGTAATTTTAATTTTAATAAATATACTCTAAAACCCTCGTCGAAACCTTATTTTCAGGCTGTAGCTTGCCAAATTAGAGAAGTGAAAGGTCAATACAGTGAGGCAAAGTTTGGAGGAACGAAAACCAATAGCCGCGGGGAAAGCAGTTTCCAAGATACTGAAAACCAGTCAGAGCTTGAGATCATGTGAACATTCCTCGCTTTGAATGGTACGATTCACTATAGCAATGGACTGCTGTTCTATTAATCACTATAAATTTTGCCAAAAACTATTGTAGACGTTGGCTATAAATGCTTGAAAACTTGTTTAAGGAACTTGTGATGGTTGAAACTAGTGACCAGCTACAACTAAAACCTGCCATAAAACCTATAAAGCATTTGGATACACTACTGTTTATGGCTTTGAATGACTGAAAAATCTGTGGTAACTGTTGTAGATAGAGGTCAAATAAGATGCATTGTTCATAAACCTGAAATAAAGCTTGTTGAAAACCTGTTGAAGATGTTTGGAGATGAAGACAAGTGATGTGATATCACTGAATACCTGCTATTAACCCTGATACAAATCTACTGAAAACCCTACCAGATGCTTCCAATAATGAATAACGACATTTGAACTAGGCTATTTTCACAATCTTCTGGGTTTCAATTTTTGCAAAAAATAGAGGAGAGAAGAGCCAAGCACACAGTTGATGTTGAGCAGATTGACTTGCCCAGAAATCCTAGTCGAAGTACAGAGCGGAAGAAACCCTGACAGAATGTCATTCACAAGATGCGGGTTCATAATGACACGAGCAGCCAGGATGGTAACAGTGATATTCATTTCCATGGTCCGGTCAGCGCCAACTTTGCCGGTAGGAATCTGTGCCTCTCCATACTTAATGCTGCGGTAGTACAATAGTGTACGTGTGAATCAACGGCTCACAATGGTTCCTCTGTCAACCAGGAGCTATCTTTCTTTTTCCACCATCCATAGGCAAAATGAGCTCTGAAAGCTCATATAGGACACTGACACGAGCAGCCAGGATGGTAACAGTGATATTCATTTCCATGGTCCGGTTAGCGCCAACTTTGCCGGTAGGAATCTGTGCCTCTCCATACTTAATGCCGCGGTAGTACAATAGTGTCCGTGTGAATCAACGGCTCACAATGGTTCCTCTGTCAACCAGGAGCTATCTTTCTTTTTCCACCATCCGCAAAGCAAAATGAGCTCACGAAGCTCATATAGGACACTGACACGAGCAGCCAGGATGGTAACAGTGATATTCATTTCCATGGTCGGTCGCGCCAACTTTGCCGGTAGGAATCTGTGCCTCTCCATACTTAATGCCGCGGTAGTACAATAGTGTCCGTGTGAATCAACGCTCACAATGGTTCCCTGTCAACCAGGAGCTATCTTTCTTTTTCCACCATCCATAGGCAAAATGAGCTCTGAAAGCTCATATAGGACACTGACACGAGCAGCCAGGATGGTAACAGTGATATTCATTTCCATGGTCCGGTCAGCGCCAACTTTGCCGGTAGGAATGCTGTGCTCTCTCCATTCTTAATGTGCCTCTCCATACTTAATGCCGCGGTAGTACAATAGTGTCCGTGTGAATCAACGGCTCACAATGGTTCCTCTGTCAACCAGGAGCTATCTTTCTTTTTCCACCATCCATAGGCAAAATGAGCTCTGAAAGCTCATATAGGACAACTGACACGAAAGCCGGATGGTAACAGTGATATTCATTTCCATGGTCCGGTCAGCGCCAACTTTGCCGGTAGGAATCTGTGCCTCTCCATACTTAATGCCGCGGTAGTACAATAGTGTCCGTGTGAATCAACGGCTCACAATGGTTCCTCTGTCAACCAGGAGCTATCTTTCTTTTTCCACCATCCATAGGCAAAATGAGCTCTGAAAGCTCATATAGGACACTGACACGAGCAGCCAGGATGGTAACAGTGATATTCATTTCCATGGTCCGGTCAGTGCCAACTTTGCCGGTAGGAATCTGTGCCTCTCCATTCTTAATGTGCCTCTCCATACTTAATGCCGCGGTAGTACAATAGTGTCCGTGTGAATCAACGGCTCACAATGGTTCCTCTGTCAACCAGGAGCTATCTTTCTTTTTCCACCATCCATAGGCAAAATGAGCTCTGAAAGCTCATATAGGACACGCCTTCGGCGTAAAAATATTTGAAAAAGATATCTCTTTGATTAATTTATATAGATTATTTTATAAGATAAATAAGCTAGTTATACTTAAAATTTTACTCGTAAATCTTTTAGAATTGAACTCTAAAATTCCTGCTGCTTTCATGCCTTCTGTCAACGTCAACGTCAAGACTGTTTTCAAAAAGCAACTCTTCCGCGTAATTATTTTATTGCCGCGTTGATCTCGCCGACTTTTAACTGTTCAAACACGGTTGGTTTGTATTAATGACAAATTCTCTAGAAGCTCACGAGAAAATTCCACTCACCGTGTTTTTCTGCATTTTTCTTTGTTTTATCTCAACGACTCTGAACGTCGGAACTCGGTCAATCTTCTCCATATGGTTTACTGCATTCGACTTTGTTTATCTACCCGCAATCGCTTTTGCGACTGTATATTCATACTTCCGCGTAATTATTTTATTGCCGCGTTTATCTCGCCGACTTTTAACTGTTCAAATACGGTTGGTTTGTATTAATGACAAATTCTCTAGAAGTTCACGAGAAAATTCCACTCATCGTGTTTTTCTGCATTCTTCTTTGTTTTATCTCACCGACTCTGAACTGTCGGAACTCGGTCAGTATTCTCCATATGGTTTACTGCATTCGACTTTGTTTATCTACCCGCAATCGCTTTTGCCACTGTATATTCATCCTTTCTCTTTTCTGCCACACTTAAGCTCATATTGTTAAGCTCTTGAACTTGTGCAGAACAAGTGATGGAGATTTGTATTCAGGATCAGCCTCCCACCAACAAGATCCTCTGCGATGTCAACATGAAGTTTCGTCAGTATCGGCCTCCCACCACCAAAATCCTCTTCAATGTCAACAACAGGTTTAATGTGTTTCTCAGCTTTCGCGGAGGAGATGTGAGAAAAACTTTTGTCGACCATCTCTACGAATCTCTCTCTGGAGCGGGACTTAGGGTTTTCCTCGACAGCGAAGAACTGAAGAAGGGCAAAGACATCGATTCCAGCTTGCAAACAGCAGTCGAAAGAAGTGATATTCTGATTCCCATATTTTCCAAACACTATGCAGAATCAACTTGGTGTCTGAAGGAGGCGGCCCAGATGTGTAGATCCAATGGCTTCATCATTCCTCTGTTTTATGATGTGGAGCCCTGTGATGTTCGCTACCCTCAAAGAAAGGGAGGTCCATTCGGCGAGGCATTCCAAAAACATTACACCCATTTAGATCGGCAGGATGAGAATACTATCGAGGAATGGAAGAAAGCCCTTCATCAAATCTCTTCTCTTTCTGGTTGGACGAGGGCGGAAGAATCCGGGTAACTAATTGGCACGATTTTTTTCAATTCTTTTAGAGATCCAGTTATTATATTAGCCATTTGTTTAGGGAACTAACTGTTTGGTTAATCGTTCAAAATTAGCCAGATCTTCCTACTTCAAACCAGCACATCTTTTTGATAATTTGTTTTTCTTTTTTCCATCTATTATTCTCTACCTGTTCAACTGTTTGTTAAAGTTGATTATAGCTCACTGAATATATAGAAAGATATAATCAAAACAGATCAACGAGTGTAACATACCATCCAGGCTACCAGAAATAAACCTATTTTTTCGCCATCATTAATTTATCATCCATATTGTCTCTCATGCAGGAATGTGTTCTTATAACATCAATATTTTTCCTTGGTGAGCCAACCTGTCTTTCAATATCTTGTGTGAGTCTCGGATCTGATTTGAGTTAAGGGGCTCACCGCTGGTCATGGTCAAGTAAGGAGGGCATAACATAATGCTATTAGGCATCGATTTAAAAAAAATTGGTTTGACTCTTGGAGGGGAAGGGGGGAAGGATAGATACCTCATATTATAAGTCAACAGTAAATCAAATATCAGGTTGTTCGACATCGTAGACTATAAAAAAATTCTGATTCACTAATTTTTTACCCTATTTCTATCATGATACTAGATAATGGAATGATTTATTAATTTCTTTGAGATCTGCTTCAAATCTCTTTCTAGCTTCATTCATTTTCATCACTTGAACTATCTAGCCATGCAATTTGTGTACCTTTTCCTAGTTTCCTCCCAATCATGCAATTTAGGTAGCAATTTCACTGTCGAGTTTGTAACCTACATGTCCACTTTTTCTCCAATCGCAGGCTCGATTTATGTTTCTTGTGACATTTTGTTTTTTTTACACTGCAGGAATCGGATAGCACGACCCCCTATAAACTGCAGTGCGCTTGGTAAACTTTTTAACGTGACCGGCGGCGCTGGTGCGACACACCCTCCGGTACCACGGGGGTTGGAGAAACTAGAACTTGTGACCAACCTCCTGCTATAGGAAAGATTTAGCCAACCAAGCTAGGGCCCCAACCCCTCTCTTGTGACATTTTTTTAGTTTCTCCAATTTCACAAATTATTCTTGGAAGCCTCATTTAATTTACTCCAGGGTATGTGACCATGTCATTCCTTGAACCATTTGAGTCATGTGAGTCTCATTTAAGCTTGATTTGCTAGTTTTCCGATGGTGCGATCAAGTGAGTACTCTTTGTTCTTTTTTAAATGCAAATCTTCAATTGGATGTAATTACTCCAACCCATTATTGTTGAACCAGCTTGTCTTCCTATTAATTCATTCAATCAAATTATTCTTATCGTCTTTTAATTCGTGACGTTTGGCCTCATTAATTCGACACCTACCAACCTTGCTTTCCCACTCAAAAGCAGTATTATGGTCATTTGTATATTGCAATGAATAACATTGATGGTATTAGTCTGTGAGAGCATTTTCCTTTCAAAATCTGATTTCAATTATAATTCTTCATTTTGTGTATTATATATCCTTCAAAAGAAATGTTGGGCACTTTACAACAATAAAATCTTATAAAATATGTTATTAGAAATTAATCGAAACATTTTATTTACTTTCAGAGCTTGTGAAGGCTATAAAAAAACAACTAGCACATTGATAGTTGTGAAGGCTATAAAAAAACAACTAGCACATTGATAGTTAGTCTTTATCTGGACTTAAATTTGATGGTTGATCTTATTTGAACGAATTTGTTTGATGGCTATTTATTGTAAGGTTATATTTTAATATAAATGAAATTATATAAAAATTAATATATTATTATAATTTTATATAAATTTGATGGTACCTTAAATTTATTTCTTTAATGTAAATACAGTTTTTAAAAATTTGATTGTATTTTATATTGAAAATGTTTAAATATGATCATATGATTTTGACAAAAGATTAATGTTTTATGTTATCATTTTTTCTCTTGATTGTGTTTAAGAAAATGTATTGTGATTTTTTATTTTTTATCTTTGTTTTTAATTTAAAATTTTATCTATTTTTTAAATTATAAATAAAAAAATTTGACTAATAATAAAATAAAAATAATTATTTTAAAAGACCCTTCTTTCACAATGACAAAGAGAAACATAGATACTTCAATAATAGTATCAAAGAACAATAAATATAAAATAAAAAGACAACAATACAAAAATAGTTCCTAAAATGACAACAATCTAGTTGTTTAAAGAGGTTTCATTAGACAATTGTCATATAACCAATGATTCCTTTGGTAGCATTCTCAGCTACTTCAAAATTGATATAGAAGAGTCTATGAAGTTAGTTGGATAAAGCTTCATCTCTACATCCACACATACATTCTTAATCAAATAATCTCCCATCCAAAGATAAATGATGCTTTCATCTTCCTCAATTATCACATTCTAAAACACTTTCCCTTACCAAAGATTCTAAAACACTTTCCCTTACCAAAGAATGCGAAAATATTATGAAGAGATCATCCTTGTGACATTTCGGTGGTAGGATATCCAAAAATCCTATGCTAAAGGATTCTAGCATAGAGGAAATATTGCACTTTCCCTAAAGGAAAATCTCGTGAGCATTATTTTTCATTCATCCTATCATCAGTTATGATTTGATTGAAGGTTAATGCCATTCCAACTATCTTTGTCATTTGAGACAATCACCTTCTTAGCTTGATCACACGCATTGTTTGTCAATTGATCTTCTTCGAGAGTAGCTTCTGTATGGTAATGGCAAATATACTGCATTAATACTAATCAATACCATAATGACTATTCATGCACTATCACCAATCACCAGTTAAATCTGGTGATAAAAGCACCCCTCTCTGACTTTGTTTGTCCTCGTACACATTATAGATCATCCATACATTTACATATTTGTCATGAAACATTTTTTATAAAATGATTGGTAATTCTAATTTAGAATAAATAGTGCGTTAGTCCTTAAATAGTAAATATAAAACCAAGAATTTGAAAACCTATAAATTATGTAACTCAAGTCTATCATATGGTAAATTTGGAGTTAAGACTACAGTTGATATCATTACCATGACTTGGTAGAACTTTTAATTATCATTTTCAATTGAAGCATATACATAAATATCAAATACTTAAATTAGGCTGAAATTGTTAATCGAGTTACTATTTAAACTTTTTATTTGTGTTAACAAAAGTTTGATTGAAGATCACTCTAGACCCCTTGATTCTTGATGGTAAGATTTGATCCTATTTAAATACAAGAAAACACACTTATAATTTTTCAAATATCAAATAGTTGTCAGATGTTGATCACAATAATTATCAATCTTCATATAAATATGTATTAATAATAGTGTTTCATGAGGACGTGTCTCCTATTTCAAATTTTCATGTTTTTAGGATGGGTTTGTTTGCGGAATGTGGCTCTAAAAGAAGGGGTGTTTTCTAGACATTACTCTTGTTTGGGGATGGCTTGGGATTTTGGGACATCTTCAAGACATCTAGGGGACAATTGAGAGTCTCTCAACTATTCCTAAGACTACTAGGTATCCTTTGTAATAGGAAAATGAGAAAGTAAAATATTAAAAAAACAAAAAAGTATTTTAGATCTACATGCAACAAACCCTAACCTTAATGGTCTACGAGCTCCACTCAAACTAAAAAACATAAAAATATGTATTTAAACCTTATTCCAATTCACTTCCAAATTTCAGAAATAGTAAGCACTTAATGTTGTCAAAAATAAAATTAGAATCTTGTCCTATCACCATCTTGTTATTGTTGCTCCACCATCTCTAAATCTAGACCCTTGGTCCCTCTGATCCTTATTCTAAAACTCCATAGAACATAGATTAACATTGACAAAGACAAAATTTATCATGAACAGTAAATATTATCCTTGTCATTAAATTATCAACTCCTTACAATTTTATCCAAAATTTATCATCAATAGTAAATATTATCCTTGTCATTAAAGTATCAACTCCTTGCAATTTTATCCCACCCTTTCTGAAAATTGCGGACGACGAGATATTACAATGAAAGTCTAAGTTTTTGTTTTTGTTTAATATGGACTTTTAACGAAAGATACATAACTTGTATAAATGTGTATATTAATTGTAAGAAAACTGTTTTGAGTAGGTGCTTTTTTAATTTCAATATCTGTGACAAATTATTAGCCATCTATTTAGTGGAAAAAATATTTTATTACTACTTTTTCAAATCAGTTTGATTATTATATTTTATAGCGAGAAATTGTGGCTTATTACGCAAGTTTTCTTTTCACGAGATTTTGGAAAAATAACGCAAAAATGTTTTAAATATAAATTAATCATTTGTAAATTAGCATATCATCTTAGTACGTAAATTATTGAGAAGAAGCTCATCCTTTTTTGACTTTCTGTTACTCTCCTTCGCATATTGGCATATTTATTGTATTTGTTAGAACTTGACAACAACCGACAGCTGAAACAGTTAGTGATCAGCAGCATTTAATTCGTGACTAGCAGCACCCACCTTCATAAGGGATTTGGATATTTGCATTACTCCCTCCTTCCCAGTTACATCAGCTTTATTACTGGTTCGACTACTTAAAAGTGTTAAAAGTAAAACACGTGCTTTAGATAGCTTGACTGGCTGGCTCTCCTTAATATGTATAAAAAATCCTTAATCGTTCTTGCAATATTTTTTAAGTTTTTGATAATTTTGAATGGTCAATATTTTGTTGTTATCATCTCGAAATATATAAGTTTTTGTTTTTTCTTTTGTAAATTTGTAAGATACTTGCAACTCATCAACGCTATAAACTAGTTGTATTTATGGAATTTAATGTACCTTATATGTAGTTACCGACGCCGGAGCATCCCGGTGGACATGCAATCCGCATCACCCAAAAAAGAAGTAATTAAATTTTGATTTTGACTGCAGGTGGTGGTTTCATTTATATTCTTAGATTGTTCCTGATGTGGCATTTACTTTAGCTGGGCGCACTTCTCCACCCATTCTCCCACCTTCTGGCTAATTTTCTTTTTCCTTATGTCTGGCGTTTCATTTTCTTTCATTATTATACTGTTGGGGCTCGCACGAAATGGAGAGTCTTCATTCTGGTCGAGTGATGGCCATTTATTTAGATCAACTCCATGCGTTTCTTGAGCAGCGGTTATTACCTTATCCACCGGCGGCAGAATCTTCATCATTGGCGAAAACTGGGAGTCAGATTTAAAAACTGACTTTACCCCGAATTCTGAAAAAAAAAAGAGAGTGGAAAGGGAGTGCGTAAGAACAGAGGAAGGTTGGGGGCGAAATTGGTGGTGAATTCTTTCGCCTTTTGCTGGTCACACTTTGGCGGATTCATGTGTGTTGGAATATATTTCTGAGAAGAGGTGTAGACATACCTAATAAATGAATAAGAGTTGATTTTTTCTATCATTTTGTAATTTCTGTGTCTGAGTGAATGGTGTCTCTATTCTTAAACATTTTTGTTTAATTTATTCTAAAATAGTAAGATTTGTTTACTGGCTGCAATTCCTCTCTATCTGATAAGACACAGAGGATTGGTCTGCATTAAGTGGTATCAGAGCCACGTTCATTGTGCTAAGGAGAAGACCTACAGGCATCATGGCCCAAAGAGGATGGGGTTGAAGAAGAAGAAGAACCAGAGGTGAGGAGCCTGAGCTTGTAGAGGCAGTTAGAGGTCTTATTGCACGAATGGACGCTATGGAAATGGCTCAAAGAAGAAGAGTCCGCGTGGAGGACATTAGTGACAATGAAGAAGAACAAGTCATTGAGGGAGGTGAAGAGGAGGTACAACAACCTAGATTGGACCCTGGAGAGGAAAGATTCATCAAATCCATCACGGAGGTGAGCTCTAAGCCCCGGGTTGATCTTCCAACTTACAAAGGGGGATTGAACTCTGAAGAATTGTTGGATTGGATCAACGAAATGGATAAATATTTTGAGTTTGAGAACATTGAAGAGGAGTAGAAAGTTAAGCTTGCCCACACCAAGTTGAAGGGCCACACATCCTTATGGTGGGATCATGTGCAAACGGATAGACAACGAAGAGGGAAAGACAAAATTCGATCATGGGATCATATGGTAACAAAGCTTAAATCCAAATTCTTGCCGCAAAACTATGAAATTAATCCATTGAGAAAGTTGCAAAATTTGAAGCAAAAGAAGAGTAGTGTGGAGGAATACACCGAGGAATTTTACTGGCTAAGCATAAGAGTTGGTCATGTTGAAGAGGATGCTGAGCAAGTTTCCCAATATTTGAACGGATTGCGCATGTCCATCCAAGATGAGATAAGCATGGTTAATATGGATAGTGTGGAAGAAGCATATTAGTTTGCTTTGAAGGAGAAGGAGAAGCTCAATAGGAAGCAACAAAGTAACTCTTAGGGTAGAGGTAGATTTTCACACAGAAGAGGACAGTCAAGTAGTGGTAGAGGTTCCACAAGCAAATAGGAGGAAACGAGCACTTCAAGTGCAAGTATGCAAGAAGGAAGGGGAAGAGGAGATTTCCCTAGAGAAAAAAACGCTATTCCCATGGAAGGGGATCATTTGGAAGAGGTACAGGGGAGAGTTTTAGTGGTACTTGTTACCAATGTGGGGAAACGAGACATCAAGCGTTTTGAGTGTCCACAAATCCAATATGATGGAGGAAAGGGAAAGGAGGCAAGAGTGCATGTAGTAGAGGCTGAAAATGAAATGGAGGATCCACCAAAGCATGGAGAAGACCCTGAGGATGGAGAATCACTAATGTTGTAGAGAGTTTTGTTGAATCCTGAAAAGGAGAAGCTGGAACCAATCCAAAGGTGAAATTTGTTTCGAACAAGATTCAAGGTGAGTGGTAAATGCTGCAAAGTCATTGTGGATAGTGGTAGTACTGATAATATTGTGTCCGAAGAAATGGCAAGTAAGCTGAAATTGAAAAGAACTAAACATCCCAGTCCATATAGAGTCTCGTGCTTGCAGAAGGAGGATTAGTTGCTAGTAAATGAACAGTGTTTGGTGAGTTTTCATATTGGGAATTATAAAGATGAAGTCATGTGTGACATAATGCCAATGGATGCGTGTTATATTCTTTTGGGTAAACCATGGCAATTTGATAGACAAGCTATTCATAATGGCCAATTGAACACATACCATCAAGAAAGATGGAAAAGAGTATCTCTTAAATCCAATGAAGAAAAGTGAAGATGAGGGTGAAGATAAATCAAAAGTATGTTTGGTCTTCGGAAAACAATTTTTGAGGACATCAAGAAGCAAAAAGTGTGTTTTGCTATCATCCCTAAATCAATTATAGTTCGGACAACAAAAGAGGAAGATGAAATGCCAAAGGAAATCCAAGAAATATTGGGGGAGTATGCTGAAATTTTGATGGAGTTGCCTGATGGGTTACCATCAATGAGAAGCATTAGTCATCGTATGGATTTGATTCTTGGTGCAAGTTTGCCAAACAAGGCACCTTATAGAATGTCGCCAAAGGAGAATGAGGAGATAAACAAACAAGTGCAAGACTTGCTTGACAAGGGGCTGATTAGAGAAAGTTTGAGTCGGTTCCAGCAGTGTTAGCACCAAAGAAAGATGGAGATCGGCGAATGTGTATTGATTCAAGAGCAATAAATAAGATAAACCATCAAGTATCGGTTTCTATTGCCGCAAATGGATGGTCTTATGGATTGCTTGACTGGAGCTAGATACTTCATTAAGATCAATTTGAAGAGCGGATATCATCAAATAATAATAAGAGAAGGAGATGAATGAAAGACCGCATTCAAGAACAAAGATGGATTGTACAAATGGTTGGTGATGCCATTTGGATTGACAAATGCTCCGAGCACTTTCATGAGATTGATGAATGAAGTTTTGAAGCCATATCTTGGAAAGTTTGTGATTGTATATCTAGATGATATCTTGATATTTAGTAAGACTAAAGAAGAACATTTGCAACATGTTAGAGTTGTCCTACAAAGGTTGAAAGAAAAAAAATTAATGGTGAACTTGAAGAAGTGTAGTTTTATGAAAGAAGAGTTGGGGTATTTAGGCTTTGTTATTTCTAGCAATGGTCTGAAAATGGACTTGGAAAAAGTGAAGGCAATAGTTGATTGGCCTTACCCAAGGAGTAAGTTTGAAGCAAGGAGTTTTCATGGTTTGGCAAGCTTCTATAGGAAGTTTATTAGAAATTTCAGCGGGATATGTGCACCAATCACTAAGACAATGAGGGGAGATAAAAGATAATTTGTTTGGACAACAACAGTTGAAAAGAGTTTCAACATCTTGAAAGAGAAGGTGACAGAGCAGCCTGTGTTGGCACTTCCTGATTTTGAAAAAGTGTTCCAGGTTGATTGTGATGCAAGTGGGACAGCGATAGGGGGAGTTCTAAGTCAAGAAGGAAGACCCATAGCTTACTTCAGCGAGAAGCTCAATGAGGCAAAGAGAAAATACTCTGTGTATGATCAAGAGTTACCAAAAGAGTTTGTGTTGTAAACCAATCACCATACATTGCAATTCATCAATAGCCAGGGTCAGTTGAGCCAATGACATATGAAATGGGTTGAGTTTCTTCAAAATTTCTCTTTTGTTTTGAAACATACAAGTGGCAAATCAAATAGAGTTGCAGATGCATTAAGTAGAAGGTGTTTGTTATTGAATGAGTTAAGAGTTAGTGTTGTTGGGTTTGATCACATGGGGGAGATGTGCGAAGAAGATGCAGATTTTAAGGAAGCATGGGCGGCATGTAAGAATCTAGTGGGGATTGATAGAACTCTATGGTTGGAGTATTTCATACAAGAGAATTTATTGTTCAAGGGAAAGAGCTTATGCATACCTCGAGGTTCGATGAGGGAGAACTTATTGAAGGAGAAACATAGTGGAGGATTGAGTGGACATTTTGGAGTCAAGAAGACACTAGCACAGCTGAGTGAAAGTTACTATTGGCCGGGAATGAATGCAGATGTAAAAAGAATGGTACAAAGTTGTCGAATATGTCAATATGCCAAGGGAGTAAAGCAAAACACTGGGTTATACAAGCCATTACCGATACCGGAGAGACCATGAGAATGCATCAGCATGGATTTTGTTTTGGGGCTGCCACGAACACAAAGAGGTAAAGATTCTATTTTTGTTGTAGTGGACAAATTTTCAAAAATGGCTCATTTTATACCATGTCAAAAATGTAGTGATGCTTCCCATATAGCTTCATTGTTCTTTAAAGAGATAGTTTGGTTGCATGGCTTGCCAAAAAGTATTATTTCAGATCGGAATGCAAAATTTGTTGGACATTTTTGGCGTACTTTGTTGAAGATGGGAACACAGTTAGGATTTAGTTCAGCATACCATCCTCAAACTGATGGTCAAACAGAAGTTGTGAACCAAAGTTTGGGTAATCTTCTGAGATGCTTGGTTGGAGATAAACCAACTCAGTGGGACTTGATTTTGGCACAAGCAGAATTTGCATACAATAACTCCACTAATCGAAGTGGGAAAGATTCCATTCCAAATTGTGTATGGGTACAGCCCAAGGGTAGTTGATGAGTTGAGGGATAATGCTGATTTGAGTAGAAAAAGTGTTGTAGCAGAAGAATTTGCAGAGTATATTCATGATTTACACAAAGAAGTAAAAGAGGCTTTAGAAAAGAGTGCCATGAAATATAAGGAGACTGGATAAACACAGAAGAGTGCTGGAATTTGAAGTTGGAGAGCTGGTAATGGCACATTTGTGGAAAGAAAGGTTCCCACAAGGGACCTACAACAAGCTGAAAAGCAAGAAGATTGGCCCGTGCAAGATTGTACGGAAGTTTTCATCAAATGGTCATGAGATTGAACTTCCGGTTGGAATAGCTATTTCACCAATAGTCAATGTAGTAGATTTGTATAAGTACCATGAAGGTGAGTCAGTTGGACAACAAGATTTGCTTCTAGATTTGTTGGATGCATCGAAATGGGCACATCAATTGCTAGAGAAGAAATTTGAAGGCATTGAACAGATTATTGATTCACGCATAGCGAAGAAGACAAGAAGAAAAGAGTATTGGGAGTATCTAGTTTGTTGGAAAAACTGTGCAGCTGATAAGGCTTCCTAGGTCAGTGCTTCAGAATTGGAGAAGTTCGAGATTATGGTCCCATCACAACAGAAATGTTCATGAGCTTTATACTCATGAAACATTTTTCCATACCCGTGGTGTTTGATGCCAGAGCATCCGGGTGGACATGCAATCCACATCACCAAAAAAAAAAAAAAGTGATTAAATTTTCGTTTTCCGTTTCTTGTTTCGTTTGTGTTTTGAGTTTTGACTGCAGGTGGCGGTTTCATTTCTGTTCCTAGATTGTTCCTGATGCGGCATTTACTTTAGCTGGGCGCACTTCTACACCCATTCTTCCACCTTCTGGCAGATTTTCTTTTCCTTATGTCTGGCGTTTCATTTTCTTTCATTATTATCCTGTTGGGGCTCGCACGAAATGGAGAGTCTTCATTCTGGTCGAGTGATGGCCATTTATTTAGATTAACTCCATGCGTTTCTTGAGCGGCGGTTACTACCTTATCCACCGGCGGCAGAATCTTCATCATTTGCGAAAACTGGGAGTCAGATTTAAAAACTGACTTTACCCCGAATTCTAAAAAAAAAAAAGAGAGTGGAAAGGGAGTGCGTAAGAACAGAGGAAGTTTGGGGGGCGAAATTGGTGGTGAATTCTTTCGCCTTTTGCTTGTCACACTTTGGCTGATTCATGTGTGTTGGAATATATTTCTGAGAAGAGGTGTAGACATACTGAATAAATGAATAAGAGTTGATTTTTTCTACCATTTTGTAATTTCTGTGTCTGAGTGAATGGTGTCTCTATTCTTAAACATTTTTGTTTAATTTTATTCTAAAATAGTAAGATTTGTTTACTGGCTGCAACTCCTCTCTGTCTGATAAGACACAGAGGATTGTTCTGCATTAGTTACAGCTTCAAATTTGAATCCTAAGGTGTAATATATGGAAAGTGATTTGCAGGTACGAAGGAAGACTGGTAAAAAGAGTTGTGAAAGATGTGTTGAATACCTTAAAGAATACTCCGCTGGATGTCCCTTGTCATCTTGTGGGACTCCAAAATCATATGTGTGACCTACTCAATAGATTAGATTTGAGTTCGTGGCATAACACGGTGAGAGTGGGAATCAGCGGTATAGGCGGGGTCGGAAAATCCACCTTGGCCAAGGCTGTTTACAATACAATTTATGACACAAGTTATGCCAGGTTTGATGCTTATTGTTTTGCACAGAAAAACACTACCCTTGTGGACTTGCAACTGGCGATTCTAAGAAGATTGGTAAATTACCATGGAGAAGTTTCAAGTGTTGCTGAGGGAAAAGCTATGATGAGAAACCTACTGCGAGGGGTTTGTGCCCTTGTCATATTGGACGATGTGAATGATGGCAGCCACTTGGATGCGGTGAATGGGGATTTGTTTGGGTGTGGTAGTAGAATCATCTTTACTTCCCGAGACAAACACATACTCAATCTTGCTAAGGTTGATTCAGTTCTTCAAATGGGTGGGCTAGGGGAGAATGAAGCTCTTCAGTTGTTTAGTTGGCATGCTTTCTCAAGGGCGTTCCCGGAGACCCACTACAAGGAGCTTTCTACAAGAATTGCAAGAGCCTGCCAGGGGCATCCTCTTTCATTACAGGTTATTGGAGCACATTTGTTTGATAAGAAGGAGCCCAATGACATCCTATGTTGGAAAGAAGCTCTCCATAACATTGGGGAAAATCAAGAAATATCCAGAGTCCTCCGAATCAGTTATGATGGACTTAGCCATGTTGAGAAGGAAATATTTCTGGATATAGCTTGTTGCTTTGCCGGTGAAAGGAAAAATGACTGTGTTACCTACTGGGAAGTTTTATACCCAAATAGAGTTAAAACAGCCCTCAAGAATCTTTTGCTGAAAATGCTTATAAACTACCGTGGTATTGAAAATCTCTTCGATATGCATGACCTTTTGCGGGAATTGGGAAGAATAATTCAAGAGCAGGCTGGTAATAATAGCAGACTATGGCTGCCTATGGGTGCGCAGAGAGCATTGAGTAGAGACAAAGCAGAGGGAGTGAATATGCTTGTTTACATGGGGGAGAATGGAAAAGAGCCTGTTAGCTTGCATAGAATGCCTTCTCTACGGTACCTAGTTGTGCAAAATACAAAAGTAGTGGGCAACATTGGAAATTCAGCTCCGAATTTTTTATGGATAAAAATTAGAAATTGTGATTTAAGTGTTAATTATACATGGTTAATATTAAGAAACAGATTCCAGCTGGATAGCAGTTGGTCCCAAGTCAGGATTTTAAGTTTTGAGCAGTGTGCAAGTCTTTCGAGAATACCGAACACACTTGACAACTTGGTGAACCTCCAATCCTTGTATCTGCAGGATTGTGTAGCTCTCACAACACTTCCAAACACACTTGCTAACTTGTCACAATTAAAGAAGTTATATTTGTGCGGGTGTACCAGTTTAACAAGCCTTCCCAGCACAGTAGGTAATTTAGCTCAACTGCAAGAGCTGAGCTTGAACAGATGTACGGGATTAAGGAATCTTCCCAACACAATAGGTGACTTGGCACAACTCCGATATTTGTACATGCATGGTTGTCCAGGTTTACAGAGCCTTCCTTACACGGTGGGCAAGTTACAAAACATTAGGCGATTCTGGTTGCCAGATTGCTTTTCAGATTCGACAGACGTAGAAAGCTTTCATGATGTGGTTGTGAAGTTGGCCCAGCTTAGGGAGTTAAACAGGTAAAAGATGATTTGTAGGTGCATTTAATTTGGTGTACACGGACTCTATTTAAGAACTTTGAAAGAAGATATATTTCTATTGGATTGTTTGAAATTTTGTCTCGTGATAAAGTCGTGAGCAAAATTATTTTAAATTTTGCAGAAACGCCGGATTAAGAAGGTTGGTGCAGAAGAAGTTTAATGTCTGCTTTCTTTGCCACACAGCAGATGCAGGGAAAATATTGATGGATTATAAGTACAAATACCTGTGCAGGTCACTTCGTATATACACAAGCAGCGAGGATGACGAAAGTAGTGACATTACAGAGGCAATTGGTAGCACTGATATTCTTGTTTCTGTTTTATCCAAAAGCTTTGCGGAATCAATTATGTGCGCGAGAAAGTTAGCAGCCATGTGGCGCTCGAATGGCGTTCTTATTCCTCTAGCCCTTCCTACCTATTGGTCCTATCATACCAAAGTTTCCAACACACTGAGAGAGTTAAAATATCGAAGTATTTAATATATAAAGAGAGTTTTAAATTTATTTGTTTTTTCATCAAAATTTTCACAGTGAATATTGAACTATAGTGTCTAGATTCCATTTTCCTTCACATCTTAACGTTTTGGTTTCCTTGCTGTCAACTTAAATTTTTATGGTGGGATTTTTGGGTAGAGCATTTAAACAAACTGTGGTTAAGTGTTTTAAATAATATATATAAAAAAATCAATGTTTTAAATAATATTTAAATTTTAGTAATTATTTTTTTAATTTTAAAAATTATAAATTATGTTTAAATTTTAATTTTAATTTAATTTTTATTTTGTGGAGGGAAAGGTGCATGTTCTAATTTTAAAGATTTATGAGTAAAATTACGATTAAGTTTTAAGTATAATTAAGTGTATAAAGTTTCAAATATCAAAAAATAAAATTGGTAGATCTATAAAATATTTTTATCTAATAGGTTATATATAGTGTGAGATTTGAGCCTAAAACAAGTTTCATGCTTGCAAACAACTGTTGAGTCATCGGAAAACAAGTTTTGGTTTCCATTTAGTGGTAAAAGCCTCCAAAATATCAAGTGAAAGTCTCCCAAATCTCACTTATCACATAAAAGCTAGATAAATATTGATTTTTCCAATTGGACGAGAACATTCTATACCCAGTTGTATTTTTTTTGAGTTGGATCTGACAACTTACCTTTTTCATTTGCATTGCTTTATGTTTCAAATCTACATGCAAATATTTCAAAATCAAATAGTACCCAATTTCTTTATTTCCTATCAACACATCCTTGCACCTCCTAAAGGTACAAGTGCTAGTTATGATAGTGAGATTTGACTATCCCTATTACATTGTTCAAGTTGTTAAGTGTGATTGTAAAATAAGGTTTTTTTATTCATTAGTTTAAAAATATTTGACAACTTAACTTTTCATATTGATTTTATTTTCTTTTCATAATTATTATCATGAACCCTAAGAGGAACTCCTAGCATGTAGATTAAACCAAAATAAATGCTTAACAATTTTTAGTAATTACTTCAACTATATAAATTCTCTCTCATACTCATTTTGAAGGTTCTAATACACTTGCTTCCATTAGCACTCTTCCACTATTTCCTCCTTGCCAAAAAATATAGGTTTTCCTTTCATTCTTTCTTGGCATGTTTTAGAAATCATCATTGGCCTCTTACTCACCCTTATCAATTGATCTCTACCAATATTTTTATCTCCATTTCCCTCGTATCCTTATCAAAATTCCCCATGTCCTTTGTCTCCTAATAGTCTCAGTTACAAAATTTTCCTTCCCCATTCCTCTTGGTTGAAGATATATCCTTTAAGCCTTTCCATTGGTCTTCACCTTTACATATCAAGTGACATAGTCATATCCTTTTTATTTCCTCCATCACATTCACACACCACCATAAAATGCATTTTTTCTTAGGATTTTTCAAGAGGAAGAAACACACCACTAAAACTCCATCACTCAGGGGAAACATACTCCCTATTTTACAAGGTATTGTGTAGACTAAAATTGTACACTCCAAATATGATTCACCACTACCATACATAAATAATTATGCACATATACTTTTCACATTTTCTAGATAGTTGGTGGATCACTCTCACTCATGTAGAAAAATTAAATGCAAGGGCATAGAGTATGGATGGCTTCCCTCTTCAATAAGAAGAATTTCCTAATGAGTGGAAACAATGTTTAGTTGAGGTATGGTCATGATGTTATGAGTGTTGGTCTTTATTCATAAGGTATTAATGTATGATTGAGTAGTTTGAATGATTTTTTTTTTTATACAAATAACTTCTATTTTATAGATGGCTTCAAGGCGAGTTAACTCAATGACTAATAAGTGAATATTTTCTTGTTTAATTTTTCAATAGATTTTGATTTGGGCTTCAATATAAAATAATTATAGAATTTGGTAACAAATCTCATAATTTTCTAAAAGTAACTTTAATCAAACTTCTGTCACTCATAGAAATATATGCTTGACATGACACAAGCAATCAAGATGGAGAAGTGTGACATATAATTGTTTTGATAATTGGTTTACTATCTTGTTTAATGTTTGTTGGTTTGAATGAAATGCTTATGTCCAAATGTTTTGATTATTCTTTATTTTAAGTGTTCAATGTTGAAATCATGTATCTCGATCCTTGATTGTTAAAACTATGTTTGGAGCTTCAAGCTCAAATGCACAAGATTTAATGACGTGTTCTATTCTTGCTTCAATTTTTAATATATTTTTATGATTTTTGATGCAAGAATATATGAAATATAAAATAATTCTAATTTAACTAACATGTTGAAACAAAAGATAAAATATTTTCTCCCATTATTTATGCTTGCATGTGAAGGTTCTACTATTTGGAAGAATGGAAATAATTATAAAAAATCACCAAAATAACTATTTTTTCATTTTTGTAATTATTTGTGATGAAAATGGTATCAAAAGGAAGAAGCACATGCATGCAAATAAATTTTTTCCTCATATTTAATTTTCTCCTGGATTGCAAATTGTTCAATGTTGAGTTTGATCTTAGTGTTAAGATTAAATGGTTTTTATTGATTCATAGGAATGTTCACATGCATTGTTTGGCTGTGTTTCACTATTTTTGGTTGATATATTAGTTGTGTTTGCAAAGTTCTTATAAAAAATAGTATTGTTTTAAAAATATATTTTTTGTATGAAATACAACTATTCTAAATCTATCTTTAATCCAAATCTGAATAGGAGTGTTATGAATTTAAAGCAAAGAAACAACTAAAAGATAAAAAATACTTCTCTAGTGTGTCATTGCATTTAAACTTTACAATAATTATTTATGTCATCTTTACGCATAACGTAACTTAGATCTACTAGCAATACCATTCCACCTTATAATTTAGCACAATCTTTCCATCTCTCATATTTAATCTTCTAATTCTTAAATTTATTAATCTTTCCTACAACATGAATGCTACTAACAATAATTTTTTCACTACCTAATCCTCAAGCTATACACCTTCAAATAAATATGATCACATTTTATTAAAATTTAGATATTCCACCATAAACTATAGTTTCTTACATTTAATCTTGGATATAGCCTTCTTTCCTTGATACCAATATTCAACTCTAATCTACTCTCTCCCAAATGAGTTTAAATGATTTTATTATATAGGTAATTCCCCAAGTAAAACTTATTACATCTTATGATATGATCCTAGTGCAAGTAACTATGAGCCTATGATGCATATATAATTTGAACAACTACTTTTTATCATCCCAAGGTGTATGAAATAATTAAAATTATTTGGAACCTAAAAAAAATCTTTACTAAGGATCAACATGACCCCAATTTAACAAATATATATACATTTAACTTAAAATTACTTTCATCCACCCCTTTTTATCATAATTCAAGGGATGTATCCCTTTGTCCACCAAGTTAATGAAAACAAATCCAATTTGAGTATTTTAGAATACACACTACTTCATACCATGAAATAAAATCTAAAACTGAACACCATATTACTATACATCCTATAAATGATGAATTATTCCTAAGGAATTATTGCACTAGCTTAAGATTGAAGGAATTATTGTATTAGCTTAAGATTGCTAATTTAACCTCCATCTTTAAGTGGTAATTAAATATCAATCAAATGATTATGCACTAGTACATAAGTTATTATTCTTAGTGTAAACTATTATCAAAACTAAAAATTCAATATCTAACTATCACCCAAAAATCTAACAAAAGGAACACAAAACAAAAAAGAAAATTGAACATATCTTTCTAGGAAAATAAGGGTTAAATGGTAGAGCCATTCTTTAATTTGATTTCCTAGCCTTAGCATGTCTTTAATGTATGATTTTTTTTTAAGAAATAAACTTGTGTATTCCTCTATGGCTCTTCTAGCTCTAAGAGTTAGAACATATATATATATATATATATATATATATATATATATATATATATATATATATATATATATATATATATATATATTGATATGATCCTCTACCAAGAATTAAAATTAGTTTTATGTTCTTAACAAAATAATAATATTTGCATTAAATACAACATAATTTTTTGAATTTATATTTTTTAAATTTTTTTAGAATATTATTTGGTACTTGGATTAAATATATGTTTATCCCTTGTACATTGATAACCTTCAATAGTATTCTTTAGTAGTTTTTACTTAGTTATCTCTTATCTCTCCATCTCTCTCTCTCTCACCCTCTTGACATCTCTCTCTTTCAATCTCTCTCTCACTCTATCTCTTCCTCCCTCTCTCCCTCCCTCTCTCCTCTCTATATATCTTCATTTCCCTCTATCTCTTTATCTCTCTCTACATATCTCTCCCTCTCTCCCTCTCTATCTATTTATAAGTTTGTCTCCCTTTATCTTTATTTTTATCTCTCTATCTATATCTTGGACATTGTGTTTATCTCTATATGTCTATTTCACTCTCTATCTCCGTGTGTGCTTCTCTCTCTCTCTCTCTCTCTCTCCATCTTCCTCTCTATCTCACTTTCTCTCTATCTCTCCCTATGTTTATCTCTATCTCTTTATCCTCCCTCTCTTTTGTTGAACACCTTGAATATTGAGAGAGGGGGGTATGAACTAGTATTCCTCTAAACCACTTAAGCTTTTAAACATCCAATACTTATAGCATATTCAATTGTAGTAATGAAAGAAATCATGAAAACATCCAACATCACATAACACATGAAATTTTTTATGTGGAAAACCCAAAATGGGAAAAACCACGGTGAGGATTAGCTCACAATATATTATAACTGGTTATAGTATATAACAAAAGTGTTCAATGCAGGTGGACTCACTACCCACTAAGAAAAGAAAAGAGATAGAAGATATTGTGGCACATAGCCAAGTGTTGAACTATTACAAAACACATCTACAATATGATGAAATATAGTTCTATTGAAGCTCAAAATATAGACTCTAAACTCTTCATACTGATTTGAGTTAAACACATTGTTGTACTTTGCATTCACACTAACTTCACAAAATTCACATTCAAAAAATATTATCACACATCCTCACCATCAAAATACCAAAAAATATCTAACTTATATATCCACTTCACTCATAACATCAATTAGGTCAACCTAATTAGATGTAATACACAAATTGTAACTTGTTGGCTCAAGATCTATCCACATACACACTTCACACCAAGACTCAAATCTCAAAATACTTTGAAATAGGATAGAATGGACCTATAATAACTCCCACATAACTCCACAATACTCAATTAAGCTTCACTTACCTTCAAACCTATTAGGTTAGCACCACAAAGGACCTAAAACAAAAATTCTCCAAATGTGTACCCATATTTGGACGTGCAGACCTCAAAACATCATGAAAATTGGAATGCACACTCATCTAACATATGCCAACACTTTCAAAACTCTACAAATCCAAAAAAAAATTGTGAAGAAGTTCAAACTCATCAACTCATATATACTAAACTAGAAATGTCTGAAATTGCCAAGTCGAACTTCTACTGCTCATAACTTCAAAACCAGAAAACAACACAAGATGGGATTTTGGAATTAAGTTATTCTATTAGCCAAAAAAATTATACTAGAAGCATAGAGAAAATTCTTCAACAGTGAACCAATGTAGACCCAATCACCGGATCCCCTATACATAGAATCACTGGTATTAACACAGTCAATTTTCATCATAATTGTCTTCACCAAATCAAAACTTCTTGCAAAATTGTCTTTCACAATCATCTTCAGTCATGCTCATGACACCTAAACTAATCTGCATTGTAGTCTTCGTATTAGGATACAATGTTGACATGTCAATGACAACATTGTAAATCATAACTGTATGTACCTTGAGCTTATTCCACATTCTCATGTTGCCAACAACATAAATGACATATCCTCATTCTTCCAACAATCTCCCCCATTGTAATTGATGGTAACATGCTAAAAAATTCCCCAAATTACTCTCGAAATTACTCTCCCCCTTTGATATCAAGGGCAAAGGGCATATGTATCAATTTTTCATTTACACCATATCTCCTTGTGACAAATGTGTTCATATATTCAAACTAAAAAATTGAAGTAACTCCTCCTAAGAATGTTAAGCATCATAACCAAATCAATAAATTGTACTAGAACATTCTGTACATAGTCTGCAAATGTACACTAAAGTTTAAAACATTATATTGAAAACACATAAAAAAGATAGAAACACTGTCAACCTGAGGAGGTTAAGTCTTGAAGCTCTGCAACATGAAGTTTCCATTCTTTTTTTCCTTCCTCCCAGATCTTCTTGGCTATGCTAAGCATCCTACACTAAGTCTAAAGCTCCATCAGTGCATCTTCTCCTTCTTCTAGAGTGTTAGGTACTAGATTGATCTTTGTGGCTTTCTCAACACTCTTCAGGGCATTGGCAACATATGTGATATTTGAGTTCACCAAGTCCCTGATGTTCCCAAATTGCATGATAATATTTTCCTTTAATCCTTACAGTTGGAAATTTTTCTCATGCAAGTCCTCAATCGTTGATCTTATGCTTGCATCTTTAAAGTCTTGTGCAAGATCATATGCACTTGAAGCTCTATTTGTTTGTGACTCAATCGAGTCCATTCATCTTTGATACTCTTTGTGGCTCTGTGCCACTTCATGAAAAATTAAAACAAGGCAGTGGCATTAGCCAAGCAAGCCTGTGCACCCTTAAGACTATCTTGGAATTTTTTGTGTGTTTTTCCACCCTTTTTTGTGATTTCTAATAGCCTCTTTTCATTCATATTTTTTCTATTTCTCCTTCCAATTCCTTTTTCAACTTTTCTTCCAAATTGGAGGCATATTATTTAAATGAATCAATAAAAAATTTAAGGTTTTCCATACCTAACAATGAATTATCAATTGTAGTCCCAGGTATGGCCTTCTGTAGTGTCTTTACTACCTCCTCAATTAACTCTCCACTCTTTTGGTGAGTCTCTATTATCTCCTTTTAGGCAGATGCATGGTTCATACATCTCCCAACTGAAGCTTGTGGAGTGTGGAAATCTTGTCAAGGTCCAAATTCCCCTCTTTCATTGGTAATTGTAGTAGTTGGGCTGATAGAACAAGTTGGAATTGGAGCTGCATGCTTAGTAAGTTCTTCAATGAATCTCTGAAGGTGCTAGAGGATTCACTAGTAGCATTCACACTCTCTGCAGTATTTTCCTTCAGCTCCTTTTCCATATTACCACAACTCAGTTGTGTCTCTACTTTAGTTTTTGCATCTCTAAATGCATCTTCATTCTTTTCCTCATCTTCCTTCTTATTTTCTTGGTCATCCTTCTTCTCTACATCACCATTCTCCTCTTCACCATCCTTAGTTGCATTATCTTCTCTAGCAAACTAGTTTGTGTTATCTAGAGGAGTAACTATCTTTGGTTTTCCTTGTATTATATATAATCTCAACATTTTCTTTAGATACCAAAGGATGAGTATCCTCCTGTGCAATGTCTTCTCTGATCATTGCTTCCTCAACATTCTTCTTTGTCATTTCTTCCACTTCTGGAGGTGTATTATCCTATGCATCTTCTTCACTTGCCTCATGCTCATGTTGAGTGTCGTCCATTTGCACATCACCTTCAATATTTTATTTTTGAGTAGGTGTTTTCACATTCACTTCCTCTTTTCTCTCTAGGGTCATTCCCAACTTCTATGCTATCTCTTCTACCTTTTCAATACCCTCCTTCCTAAGTCTCTTGCGATTATTTTGATCTCTTCCCATCAAGTTTGTCACCCTCTTCTTAGTTCTGAGTTCCTTATTGAAAACTATAGCCAAAGTGACTTTTCTTTCCTTGGAGAGAGGAGCACTTACTTTTTTAATGTAGAGTCTCTTAACCGTGCCTCTTCATCTATAGCTTTTTTCCTTCTTTCTATCAAAAAATTCCATAAATCCACAAGTATTTATTTATTTATGTTTCACATGTCAACATCAAGAACAATAATATACTTAATGATAGCTTCTATAATGGTGGCCTTATCCACCTCATCTACTTCATTATATACAATTGTAGTTTCTGCTAACATCTCATTTTGTACTCTACTATTAAAAATTTCTTCTAACTTCATTAGAGTGTGTGTTCTTACCAGATATTTCTTCTTCTATTTCTTTTCAAGTGTCTTCTTCTGACTTGTTTCCACTTTCTTATTTTTGGTGACACTTTCTTGGTGGCTTCTTTCTTCTCTCACATGTGGACTACAAAATCTTTCTTTTCCTTCTCTATTTATTCTTCACTATATGTATCAATTATATCAAATTTATTTCTTTTAACACTTGCTTCAACTTGTGAAGCTTCACCTTTCCCTTTGTGGACTAACTGTGGTCCTTCTTCATCCTCTTCAACATTTACACTTGTGAATTTTTCTCTTACTACTTTCTATTTTGTTCTCTTCTTTGCAGGGGCTATAGGTGGCGCTACCAAAGTAGCCTTCTTCTTCTTAGGCCTTGTACTCTGCACAACCAAAGGGGAATTCTCCTTCACTGAAGGACTTTTAGTTATCTTTCTCTTCTCTCCTATAGGGGGCCTAGTCCTAGAAGAATTCTAAATAGCAGGAAGGGTGGTATATTTTCTACCAGATCTTCTTGTGCTTGATGATCTTCTTAGAGCTCCAACCCTTGATCTTGATTGCTCCACCTACTCTTTTGTGAAGCCCATGTCCTCCATAAACTATGCAACCATATTTTCAACCTTCTTCTTTATTGTTGGTTTCTTTTGCTCCATATGCACCTCCATTGAATTTTTTTCATAGGTGTCGTATCTTCCTTCTTGGTGTCCTTGGATTTGCTAAGAATGTATTTTGTAGATGAATTAATTTCCTACTCAATAATTTCATATCCCATCTCCAAGATCCATACTAATATTGGTTCAAGTGTTTGTATGAGGGTATGTGCAGGATTATGATGGACCAAAAAGTGGCAATGGGGAAAAAATTACATTTTTCATCAACCAAAAAATGTGAAAATGCTGAGTTGACTTTTTTGTGGCTTGGGTGTCAGTACACACCTCCAAAGCAATGCCTAAACCAAGATCTCGTTATTGAATATCTGATAAATTGGATATATGATTTGAGGCAAATATATATATATATATATATATATATATATATATATATATATACATTTCACATTCACAAATAGGTCGCGGGCACATAGTGAAGAGGTTCTTCACATATCAGATATCCGATTTAGTCGATATCCATTTTGAAAAGGCTAGATTTTAGATTTTTCTTTGCTTTGATCAAATTTTGAATTAAATTTGTATAATTTTAGTTAGTTTTTTATGGATTTTTTTTCAAAATAAGGTTTTTGATTAAATTTTTATGAAAAAATTGAGTTTAGAATGGATTTTGATTAAAAATGAATGTTGAATATGGTTTTTGATTAAAAATGATTTTTTTTATGGATTTTGATTTAAAAATAGTATTTTTTATGAATTTGTATTAAAAATTAGAGAATTTTATAGATTTTTGTTAAAAAGTAGGGTTTTTTTGGTTTTTTTTTAAAACTAGGGTATTTTTATAATATTTTCATTTATACTATCTAATTTCAATTAGATTAATTAGTTTTTAACTTTAATCAGGAATTATGGCTGATGAGAATTAAAATGCACAAATTCCAAATGATCCACTAGCTTAGAATGAAAATGCACAAATGCCAAATGCTCCACCACCTCCACAACCATCAATTGAAGAATTAATTGGTGAAAAATTGTAGCAATTAAAAGGGCATTTCTGAAGTTTATAAGAGAATCCCTTGATTATTCGAGATGTCAAAAACATTGAAGGAAATAATTAAAAATATAGAAACCCTCTCCACCCAACATAATGCTTTTCATTCATTGCGAGAAGACATGAGGGAATATTATGCATGTGGATTGTCTTATGATGATGTGAAAAATCTTAGAATAACCAAAACCCAAATAGCCTCTTTATTTGTTAACCTCCGCACTAGTTTGTCAGTTAATATTAATAAACCAAAACTTTCTATAAAATGGTGCACGCATAGGGACATTGTAGATAACTTTTGGGATCATTGGTGTATGGTTTTTGATAAACCACTAAAAAACAATTTTGATATACCATTTTACTTTATTAAAAAATTATATGTTGAGTTTGTGTTAGGGCATCATGTCAATTACTATGACATTAAACCCTTCCAGGGTGTTGGTGGAGGTATGCCCTAGGATAGACCAGGGGTAGTTAGAGTAGTCTCATGCCCATATGTTCCCCTTCCTCCCCTTCCTCTGCCACCTCTAGTATATCATCCAGATATTATGCAAAATGCGGCCACAAAGACTATCTAGGCTATTCACTCTTTGAGTGGTCTTTTGGTTTCGCATGCTTCTACAGTAGTTTAGCCAAATTTTGGTGATGTTAGTAATGGCTCGAGTGTTGCTACGTCATCCTTGTCAGGTCCACATATTTGTGTGCCACATACTTGCTCCATGTGCTTCCAAATATGCTTGGGTCCTCTTGTACAACCCATCAAGCATCTCTTGGACACTTATGATTATGACCTCCATAATGCGGACATTATAAATCAGACGAAAGGAAGTGGAGTGCACCCTACAGAGTCCTCTCATGCTAGAGAGGGGGACATTGGAATAGTGACACATGTAATATTTAAGTTGTAAATTCATAACTTGCATTTTTTTTTAAATGAATATTAATAAGAGATAGTATAATGTACTAATATTTATTTAGATGGTCTATTTAACAGTTGATGTCTGAGGAGGAGGTTACACAGGTGATTGATAACACCCTTAGGGCCATTTCATTTGGCCTCGACACACACACAATATATATTTTTACACTCACTCATTTACATTTTTTTATTATATACTTTTCTTGTCATTTGAATTGTCATAAATGAAATTATATAATAACTTATATGTTTATCTTATTTTCCTCTTGTAGAAAATACCTAGTGCGAGCGAAGTGCAACCTTGTCCAGATTATGGAAGTGCAATGTTAGATAAGGGGAAGGTAATTGAACTCAAATTTGAAACACACAATGATTTCAAGGTTTACAAGGTTGCAATCTTAAGCTATCTCCTAGGCACCCTAACAGAGACAAGGCTCAAAGGTTCACTTGTGAATTAAAAAACCTCCCTTTTGGTTCCAAACCATTTCAAATCAATTTGAAATGAAAAATAACAGATGATCAACCCAAATTCAAAAGCAAATCAAAAGAATTTCACAAATCCACTTGTTAGATGCACTCTTTCCACCAACATAGCCAAACAACTTCACGGGACTTTTCACCCAACTTTTCCAACAATACTTTCCAAATAAATAATGGATTTAGACACCCATTAAGGACTTACATAACATACTTCAATATCAGATATAACTCCTTTGGACCAATTTAGACTTCCAATACATCACCATGGGAAAAACAAGGAAAATAGGTCAATTTAACAAAGGAAGTACCCTTCAAACTTATCCAATCATCTTAAAACCTTGGGGCAGCAAATTAAATGGCTCAAAACCACATAATCCACAATTGGTTTGCACTTGTACGACCAAAAACCCTCCTTTTCTAATATAAAAACAAGAGCTTCTTGAAAACTAACCTTCCAATCACTTCCAGAACTTGCTCATTGACTCTAAACCATTAGGAAAACATATTTAGTCAATCCAAACTCAAAAAAATACCCCTTATGAAGGTAGATATTCTGCTGCTACACCCTAGCCTCCATCTTCAAGCATTTTTCATAGTCAAATCTTGGTGTACACCATTTGATTCTTCTTTCCTGCACTTTTAGATTGTTAGAATGGTATGATACATGTTAAATAGGATCCATTTCACAATTTTTAGTTAAATCTTGGTGTACACTATAGGGCATGCAATATTCCGCACCTTAATATGGTTCAAGTCCCACAAATTCTGCTTTTTAGGGCTGTATCCTTCACAACCCTGCTGCAACTTGTCTTTTTTCAACCTACCAATGTCTTCCCTTGTTTCACCCTACTTATTCACCTGCAAACTCTTCTCAAAATAGATCATAAAACTTTCATTTGACTGCTCCAAAGGCAAAGACACTAATTTGTATCTAACATCTCCTTTGTGAACCAAATATGTGTTATGAAATCCATCATGCAATGTCCTTCTAGCATACTGCCATGGTCTCCCCAAGATGATATGACCACAAGTCATTGGAATGACATCACAAAGCACCCTATCATAATATGATGGAATTGAGAAATCAACAAAAGCTCTCTTACCAATCTCTACATGTTATCCTTGAGTTACCCAAGTGGCCTTATAGGGAGTAGGGTGATCAAATGTTTCAATCCCTAACTTGGTTACCATATCAACTGAAACTAAATTGCTATGTGATCCTGAATCTATGAGAAATCTGCAGATCTTATCATGACTCAAACAATTTGTTTTGAAAATAGTTACCTTTGGCTCTTGATGAAGTCTTTCTCCTTGCTTGACCATAAGAAACTCACCATCAGTCATAGGGTCTGCCATGAATGTTTTTGATTCCTCCTTTTCTTCTTCTTCTTGTACCAAGTTAGTTCTCCTATCTCTGCCCTTATCAGATTGTTCCCATTTCGGACACTTGAAGGAAGGATGCCTTGGTTCATTGCAATTGAAACACCTACCTATGAATGATCCTCTACCTTGTCCAAATCTGCCTTCTCCTCTAGGAGTGTATCCACCTCTTTGATCAGAAATTACCTCTTTGCCTTTGTCATTGCTGCTCTTGTCATTGCTTCCTTGAACTTGTTCTCTATTACCTCTGCCCCTATTTGAACTACCTCCTCTTCCACCATTGCTTGATCTTTCTTGCTTCCTTTTCACCTTTTCTTCTACTCTAATGGCCAACTGAAAACATTCTCCTAATGTCCTTGGCAATTGCAAACCAATATCATCTTGTAGATTGTACCTCAAGCCATTGATATACTTGGCTATTTTCTCATCCTCTTCTTCATAACCTCCTCTAATACTAAGCTTGTGAAATTTCTCAGTATAGGACATAACATCCAAGTCCTTTTGCTGTAAATTCTGCCTCATCCTCTTCACATGGATTGTGTAATCAGATGGTAGGATTGCTCCTTGACCAAACTCTTCATCCTAGCCCATGTAGAAACTTTTGCCAATCCTCTAGCCATCCTATCATTTTGAAAACTAGTCCACCATGTCAATGTTGTACCTCTCAACTTGGTTTTGGAAAACTTAACCTTCCTCTCTTCATCCATCTCCTCAAACTCAAAATAGTTCTCTAAGGCATCAAGCCATCCTAACACCTCCTCACTATCCATCTTCCCTTGATAGTTAGAAAAATCTATGTGACTCTTTCCTCCATGACCTTGTACTACTTTCAACAACCTCACTAACCTCCTTTCCTCAGGGTCTTCTATCTCAACTGCTGGTTGTTCTTGATTTACCCTCACATGCTCTTCATCTTCATCATTATCTTCTTGGTTTTCTTGCTCTTCTCTCCTCCTACTCCTCTCAAGGTTATTTATCCTTGCTTGCATGGTCTCTCTCTCCCTTGTCCATTGCCTTTCTTCGCTTGCTCTGGCCTACTTTCTTGCTACTTCTTGTTCCCTTCTTTCTCTTCTCTCCCTTTCCAAGATTTCCTTTAACTCTACCAACTCTCTTGCCAATTGATTCTTTGGTGCCATTGCTGTTTCTTCAATCCCTAAAGGACCTACTCACTGCTTTGATACCACTCTGATGCAGAGGGTTAGGGACTTTTGGAAACACACAATGATTTCAAGGTTTACAAGGTTGCAGTCTCAAGCTATCTCCCAGGCACCCTAACAGAGATAAGGCTCAAAGGTTCACTTGTGAATTAAAAAATATCGCTTTTGGTTCCAAACCATTTGAAATCCACTTGAAATAACAAATAATAGATGATCAACCCAAATTCCAAAGCAAATCAAAAAAACTTCACAAATCCACTTGTTAGATGCACTCTTTCCATCAACACAGCCAAACAGCTTCACGAGACTTTTCACCCAACTTTTCCAAAATACTTGCCAAATAAATAATGAATTTAGACACCCATTAAGGACTTACATAACATACTTCAATATCATATATAACTCCTTTGGACTAGTTTAGACTTCCAATACATCACCATGGGAAAAACAAGGAAAATAGGCGAATTTAACAAAGGAAGTACCCTTCAAACTTATCCAATCATCTTTAAACCTTGAGGCAGCAAATTAAATGGCTCAAAACCATAGAATCCACAATTTTTTTGCACTTGTATGGCCAAAAACACTCCCAACTCAAAAACCCTCCTTTTCTAATGCAAAAACAAGGGCTTCTTGAAAACTAACATTCCAATCATTTCCAGAACTTGCTCATTGACTCTACACCATTAAGACAACATATTTAGTCAATCCAAACTGAAAAATATACCCCTTATGAAGGCAGATCTTCTGCTACTACACCCTAGCCTCCATCTTCAAGCATTTTTCACAGTCAAATCTTGGTGTACACTATTTGATTCTTCTTTCCTGCACTTTTAGATTGTTATAATGGTATGATACATGTTAAATAGGATCCATTTCACAAGTTTCAGTCACAACCTCTCATGAAATGGATCATTATTTCATGTTGACTCTCAAAATCAATGAAAAAATAGAGTTTTCCTGAGGACAGTCAATATATTATGCAAAGAAATCAATTATTATTGCTTTCAGAGCCTTCAATGGTGTTGAAACATGTAAAATCAAATCCATAAAGCTTCCTACTAGACATAGATTCAATAGAGATCAAGTATTTAACAAAAGAACACCATAAACGTGCCAAAAATTTGTGTTTTTCACTATTTCCAAAAAAAAGTCCATACAATGCCTACTCAAAACGTCCAACCTCTGTAAAAATGATTATTTTGGCTTTGTATATCCTTTTCCCAACTGATCCAACCATTTGGGATTGATTAAGTTGCATAAAATTGATTAAAACTCATAAAAGCTAGTTACCCGCCCAAATTGGAATTCAAATATTTGAATTTCCAAATTTACATTTTATTGATTCCTACTAACTAGAAACATTAAAACCTATTACATTATTATTGATCAACCTTATTTGACACCATTAAAGCATTATAAACCAATCTAACCCCCTAGAACATGACTGTTCCCTGTATATTGCATTTTGGTCCTAGGGTCCTTATCAGGACCCTTAGGAAAGTTGACTCCTTTCAAGTTCTTTTCCATTTCAAAAGCCATTATAGGCATCAAAACATCATAGTTGATGTTTTGGAATGGTTGACAGGTCTTCCTGACCCCTGCAAACTTCTGACATTTGAAGAGCTCCTTGAAGGCCTTGGGTGCTCCTGCACCATTCTCCCGAGGAAAGAAAGATTTCTTGCCCCAAGAAGTGTCCCATGTGTTGCCACCAAAAGACCCCTCGCTCTCATATGTTTCATCTTCCAATGAGCAGGTATGTAGTCTCCCAAAGTCACTATCTTCCTCTTTTTCCAATCTGCATTCTTGACAGAATCAAAACTTTGATGAAACTGCCTCTTGGCTGTTTGATCTCAACCTGCCCTTGTACCCTATTTTTTCCTTCATTTCCCTGTCTCCTTTGTGAAATGACATCACCTCTATCACCCTCAACTATATGGCATGCAATATTCCCCACCTTAATACTTTTCAAGTCCCACAAATTTTTCTTTTTAGGATTGTATCCTTCACAACCCTGCTGCAACTTATCTTTTTTCAACCTACCAATGTCTTCCCTTGTTTCACCCTACTTATTCACCTGCAAAATCTTCTCAAAACAGATCATAGAACTTTCATTTGACTGCTCCAAAGGAAAAGGCACTAATTTGTATCTAACATCTCCTTTGTGAACCAAATATGTGTTATGAAATCCATCATGCAATTTCCTTCTAGCATATTGCCATGGTCTCCCCAAGATGATATGACCACAAGTCATTGGAATGACATCACAAAGCACCCTATCATGATATGATCCAATTGAGAAATCAACAAAATCTCTCTTACCAATCTCTACATGCTGTCCTTGAGTTACCCAAGTGGCCTTATAGGGAGTAGGGTGATCAAATGTTTCAATCCCTAAGCTTGGTTACCATATCAACTGAAACTAAATTGCTATGTGACCCTGAATCTATGAGCAATCTGTAGATCTTACCATGACTCAAACAATTTGTTTTGAAAATAGTTACCTTTTGCTCTTGATGAAGTCTTTCTCCTTGCTTGACCATAAGAAACTCACCATCAGTCACAGGGTCTGCCATGAATATTTTTGATTCCTCCTTTTTTTCTTCTTCTTGTACCAAGTTAGCTCTCCTATCTCTGCCCTTATCAGATTGTTCCCATTTAGGAAACTTGAAGGAAGGATGCCCTAGTTCATTGCAATTGAAACACCTACCTGTGAATGGTCCTCTACCTTGTCCAAATTTGCCTCCTCCTCTAGGAGTGTATCCACCTCTTTGATCAGAAATTACCTCTTTTCCTTTTTCATTGCTGCTCTTGTCATTGCTTCCTTGACCTTGTTCTCTATTACCTCTGCCCCTGTTTGAACTATCTCCTCTTCCACCATTGCTTGATCTTTCTTGCTTCCTTTTCACCTTTCCTTCTACTCTAATGGCTAACTGAAAACATTCTCCTAATGTCCTTGGAAATTGCAAACCAATCTCATCTTGTAGATTGTACCTCAAGCCATTGATATACCTGGCTATTTTCTCATCCTCTTCTTCATAACCTCCTCTAATATTAAGCTTGTGAAATTGCTCAATATAGGACATAACATCCAAGTCCTTTTGCTTTAAATTCCACCTCATCCTTTTCACATGGATTGTGTAATTAGATGGTAGGAATATCTCCTTGACCAAACTCTTCATCCTAGCCCATGTAGAAACTTTTGCCAATCCTCTAGCCATCCTATCATTCTGAAAACTAGTCCACCATGTCAATGCTGTACCTCTCAACTTGGTTTTGGCAAACTTAACCTTCCTCTCTTCATCCATCTCCTCAAACTCAAAATAGTTCTCTAAGGCATCAAGACATCCTAACACCTCCTCATTATTCATCTTCCCTTGATAGATAGGCAAATCTATGTGACTCTTTCCTCCATGACCTTGTACTACTTTCAACAACCTCACTAACCTCCTTTCCTCAGGGTCTTCTATCTCAACTGCTGGTTGTTCTTGATTTTGTCTCACATGCTCTTCATCTTCATCATTATCTTCTTGGTTTTCTTGCTCTTCTCTCCTCCTACTCTTCTCAAGGTTATTTATCCTTGCTTGCATGGTCTCTCTCTCCCTTGTCCATTTCCTTTCTTCCCTTGCTCTGGTCTGCTCTCTTGCTACTTCTTGTTCCCTTCTTTCTCTTCTCTCCCTTTCCAAGATTTTCTTTAACTCTTCCAACTCTCTTGCCAATTGATTCTTTGGTGCCATTGCTGTTTCTTCAATCCCTAAAGGACCTACTCACTACTTTGATACCACTTTGATGCAGAGGGTTAGGGACTTTTGGAAACACACAATGATTTCAAGGTTTACAAGGTTGCAATCTCAAACTATCTCCCAGGCACCCTAACTGAGACAAGGCTCAAAGGTTCACTTGTGAATTAAAAAACCTCCCTTTTGGTTCCAAACCATTTGAAATCAACTTGAAATGACAAATAATAGATGATAAACCCAAATTCCAAAGCAAATCAAAATAACTTCACAAATCGACTTGTTAGATGAACTCTTTCCACCAACACAGCCAAACAGCTTCACAAGACTTTTCACCCAACTTTTCCAAAATACTTGCCAAATAAATAATGAATTTAGACACGCATTAAGGACTTACATAACATACTTCAATATCAGATATAACTCCTTTGGACCAGTTTAGACTTCCAATACATCACCATGGGAAAAACAAGGAAAATAGGTCAATTTAACAAAGGAAGTACCCTTCAAACTTATTCAATCATCTTGAAACCTTGGGGAAGAAAATTAAATGGCTCAAAACTATAGAATCCACAATTGGTTTGCACTTGTATGGCCAAAAACACTCCCAACTCAAAAACCCTCCTTTTCTAATGCAAAAACAAGGGCTTTTTGAAAACTAACCTTCCAATCACTTCCAGAACTTTCTCATTGACTCTACACCATTAGGACAACATATTTAGTCAATACAAACTCAAAAATATACCCCTTATGAAGGTAGATCTTCTACTGCTACACCCTAGCCTCCATCTTCAAGCATTTTTCACAGTCAAATCTTGGAGTACACCATTTGATTCTTCTTTCCTGCACTTTTAGATTGTTATAATGGTATGATACATGTTAAATAGGATCCATTTCACAAGTTTCAGTCACAACCTCTCATGAAATGGATCATTATTTCATGTTGACTCTCAAAATCAATGAAAAAATAGAGTTTTCCTGAGGACAGTCAATATATTATGCAAAGAAATCAATTATTACTGCTTTTAGAGCCTTCAATGGTGTTGAAACATGTAAACTCAAATCCATAAATCTTCCTACTCGACATAGATTCAATAGAGATCAAGTATTTAACAAAAGAACACCATAAAAGTGCCAAAAAATTGTGTTTTTCACTATTTCTAGAAAACAGTCCATACAATGCCTACTCAAAACGTCCAACCTCCGTACAAATGATTATTTTGGATTTTCATATCCTTTTCCCAAATGATCCAATTGTTTTGGATTGATTAAGTTGCATAAAAGTGATTAAAACTCATAAAAGCTAGTTACTCGCCAAAATTGGAATTCAAATATTTGAATTTCCAAATTTACATTTTATTGATTCCTACTAACTAGAAACATTAAAACCTATTACATTATTATTGATCAACCTTATTTGACACCATTAAAGCATTATAAACCAATCTAACCCCCTAGAACATGACTATTCCTTGTATATTGCATTTTGGTCCTAGGGTCCTTATTAGGACCCTTAGGAAAGTTGACTCCTTTCAAGTTCTTTTCCATTTCAAAAGCCATTATAGGCCTCAAGACATCATAGTTGATGTTTTGGAATGGTTGACAGGTCTTCCTGACCTTTGCAAACTTCTAACCTTTGAAGAGCTCCTTGAAGGCCTTGGGTGCTCCTGCACCACTTTAAACACTTGATCTTCACAAGAACATCCCAAAAAATCTTGAGTTGTGTCATAAAACAAAAAATTCTAAGATTATTCTACACCTATAGGTCCTTTAGCAGGATTTCCCATGAAATTGTCTGTTTACCATGCAAATGCATAGGGTTTATTGAAAATCCCACTTGCACAACTCCCCTGACCATGGCACCAATTTAGACACCTCTATTATGACCCCAATATGCTTAAATGTTAAAGAGATTCACCCACTCTCATTGGTTTTAACAAACCCTAGGCTAAAAGCTTCATTTTCATGCAATTTAAGCAATGATTTGCTTAGGACAACTCCAAGACTCACAAATCATTTCTCCTTTCTTAAATGGACCTACACACATTCAAATCACATTGCACACATCCTCTCCACTGAGCCACATGAAAGATAGTCTCCTTGAGAAAACTTGGCACAAAACTAACAAAAAATGAAAAGAAAGCATTGAAACCAACTTTAAAGGGGTCTCAGGCCTACTACCCCCAAAATGATCTTATTGATTCTTCACAAAATTACATTCATTAATCCCCAAAATGACTTCCTCAACCTTTTTTAAGACTCTTCCCACACAAAACAACTGACCAACTCCCAATAACTGATTTACAAACTAAGTTACCTATTCGGGTTCGCAAATTCAGTTTTCCAGTTTGACTAAATTTTTTTTAGGGGTGGTTCATTTCATTTTGGGTTCATTAGTAAAAAAAAACATGTAAAAATAAAAAATATATATATATGCAGCATAGAAGCATGAAATAGGATTGGAATATCACATAACATCATATAAACAACAAAACCACCATAAACTTGAATGCCATTTAAAACATGTATGATAAATATTCATCGTTGAAACTTGAATTGTGGTAGCTTGATATACAAAGTCTATTGATTCCAAGGTTCAATTTGTATGATTTTGAAAAAAGAAGCCAATTGAGTAGAGTTATCAACATTCTTTAGAAATAATAATAATTTATTTAGTACACTAGCCATTTTGATGTCTTCTTGCAATCTCAAATGCTAAATCTATGAATAAGTTAACTCTGCTGCCCACTAGTTTCCATTAAAAAGAAAGCAACAAGCTATGGTCTCATGGCTTTTTTTCACACAAAAATCAGCGTTGGAGTTCACTTGGAGGGTGAAAAACTACTTGTAACTAAATAAATAAATCCTGTTCTACAACTTGTATGACCTAACCAACAGTTCCATCACATTTGAATGGTTATGTTTAGGTTAGGTATGGTCCCCTTTCACACCCAAATCGATCGAAGCAATTCAAGCTACGTTCAATCAACAAAATCCCTTAAGAGTCTAAAGTGCAAAAGGGCAACAATCTTTGACGAACTGTTTCTCAAAAAATGTGATGCCTACATAATTTTTTTTGTGGGTATGGGATCATGTTGGGCCCCTCTATAATAACTTCTCTTGGTTTTTGCTATTTTGGAGGCGTTTTCCCCGTGGTGGAAAGTTTTCAGTTCAGGGAAAAGTTGTTAGATGCAAGCAGTGTAAAGTTGTAAAGTGGTGCAACTTTCATTCAACAACTCATACAACCAAACAAACTATTCCAACACGTACGAATGGGTACATTTACATTAGGGATGGTCCTTTTTTGCACTCAAATACATCGAATCACTTGAAGTTACATTAGACTGACGATTTCCCTTAAGAGTCCAAAGTGCTAAAAGACAACAATCTTTGAAGGGCTATTTCTAAAAAATTTTGACATTTACAAACTCTCCATTTGAGGCTATGGGATTGTGTTTGGCCCATCTACAATTATCTCTCTCATTTTTTGCTATCTCAGAGGCGTTTTCCCATGGTGGCAAGTTTTTAGCTGAGGGAAAAGTTGTCAGATGCAACCAGTGTAAAGTTGCAAAGTGGTGCAACTTTCATTCAACAACTCATATGACCAAACAGACTATTCCAACACGTCCGGATGGGTACATTTATGCTAGGGATGGTCCTCTTTTGCAACCAAATACACTGAATCACTCAAAGCTACATTAGACCAGCGATTTCCCTTAAGAGTCCAAAGTGTTAAAAGGAAACAATCTTTGAAGAGCTATTTCTTGGAAATCGTGACATTTACAGAGTCTCTGTTTTAGGCTATGGTATTGTGTTTGGCCTATCTACAATAACCTCTCTCGATTTTTGCTATCTCGAAGTAGTTTTCCCGTGGTGGAAAATTTTCAGCTAAGGGAAAAGTTGTCAGATGTGAGCAGTGTAAAGTTGCAAAGTGGTGCAACTTTCATTCAGCAACTTGTACAACCAAACAAACTATTCCAACATGTTTAGATGGGTACATTTATGCTAGGGATGGTCCTCTTTTGCACCCAAATAAGCCAAATCACTCTGAGCTATATTGGACTAGCAATTTCCCTTAAGAGTCTAAAGTGCTAAAAAGAAGCAATCTTTGAATGGCTATTTCTCAAAAACCGTGATGTTTACAGACTCTCCGTTTGAGGCTATGGGATCATGTTTGGACCATCTACAATAACCTCTTTCAATTTTTTGCTATCTTGGAGGCATTTTCCCGTGGTGGAAAGTTTTGAGTTGAGGGAAAAGTTGTCAAATGCAAGTAGTGTAAAGTGGCAAAGTGGTGGAACTTTCATTCAACAACTCGTATGACCAAACAAACTATTCCAACACATCTATATGGGTACATTTATGCTAAGGATGATCCTCTTTTGTAACCAAATACGTCAAATCACTCCGAGCTACATTGGACCGGCGATTTCCCTTAAGAGTCCAAAGTGTTAAAAGACAAAAATCTTTGAAGGGCTATTTCTTGGAAACTGTGATGTTTACAAACTCTCTGTTTCAGGTATGGGATCGTGTTTGGCCCATCTACAATAACCTCTCTCAGTTTTTTCTATCTTAGAGGCATTTTCCCGTGGTGGCAAGTTTTTAGCTGAGGGAAAAGTTGTCAGATGCAAGCAGTGTAAAGTTGCAAAGTGGTGCAAATTTAATTCAAAAACTCATATGACCAAACAAACTATTCCAACATGTTCGGATGGGTACGTTTACGCTAGGGATGGTCCTCCTTTGCACCCAAATACACCAAATCACTTCGAGCTACATTGGATTGGCGATTTCCCTTAAGAGTCTAAAGTGCTAAAAGACAACAATCTTTGAAGGGATATTTCTCAAAAATTATGACATTTACAGACTCTCCGTTTGAGGCTATGGGATCGTGTTTGGCCCATCTACAATAATCTCTCTCAGTTTTTGCTATCTCGGAGGCATTTTCCCATGGTGGCAAGTTTTAGTTGAGGGAAAAGTTGTCAGATGCAAGCAATGTAAAGTGGCAAAGTGGTGCAATTTTCATTCAACAACTTGTACGACCAACCACGCTATTCCAACACATCTGGATGGGTACGTTTACACTAGGGATGGTCCTATTTTGCAACCAAATATTTCAAACCACTCCAAGCTACATTGGACCAACGATTTCCCTTAAGAGTCCAAAGTGCTAAAAGACAACAATCTTTGAAGGGCTATTTCTCGGAAAGCGTGATGTTTACAGGCTCTTTGTTTTCAGGCTATGCGATTGTGTTTGACCCATCTACAATAATCTCTCTCAGTTTTTGCTATCTCGGAGATGTTTTCTCATGGTGGTAAGTTTTTAGCTGAGGAAAAAGTTGTTAGATGCAAGCAGTGTAAAGTTGCAAACTTGTGCAACTTTCATTCAACAACTCACATGACCAAACAAACTATTCCAACACATCTAGATGGGTACGTTTACGCTACGAATTTTCCTCTTTTGCACCCAAATATGCCAAATCACTCCAAGCTACATTGGACCGATGATTTCCCTTAAGAGTCTAAAGTGCTAAAAGACAACAATCTTTGAAGGGCTATTTGTAAAAAATCATGATGTTTACAGACTCTCCGTTTGAGGCTATGGGATCGTGTTTGGCCCATCTACAATAAACTCTCTTAGTTTTTGCTATCTTGGAGGTGTTTTCCTGTGGTGGCAAGTTTTCAGTTGAGGGAAAAGTTGTCAGATGCAAGCAGTGTAAAGTGGAAAAGTGGTGCAACTTTCATTCAACAACTCGTACAACCAAAAAAACTATTCTAAAGCATCTGGATGGGTATGTTTACACTAGGGATGGTCCTATTTTGCAACCAAATATGCTGAATCACTCCGAGCTACATTGGACAAGTGATTTCCCTTAATAACTTCCAAAGTTCTAAAAGATAGCAATCTTTGAAGGGCTATTTCTCAGAAATCGTGACATTTATAGACTCTCCATTTTAGGCTATGGGATTGTGCTTGACCCATCTACAATAAACTCTCAGTTTTTTCTATCTCAGAGGCGTTTTCCCATAGTGGCAAGTTTTCAACTGAGGGGAAAGTTGTCAGATGCAAGCAGTGTAAAGTTGCAAAGTGGTGCAACTTTCATTCAACAACTTGTATGACCAAATGGACTATTCCAACACGTCTAGATGGGTACATTTACGCTATGGATGGTCATCTTTTGTACCCAAATATGCCAAATCACTTCGAGCTATATTGGACTGACAATTTCCCTTAAGAGTCCAAATTTGAGGCTATGCGATCATTTTTGTTCCATCTACAATAACCTTTCAGTTTTTGCTATCTCGATCCCGTGGTGTCAAGTTTTCAACTAAGGGAAAAGTTGTCAGATGCAAGCAGTGTAAAGTTACAAAGTGGTGCAACTTTCATTCAACAACTCGTACGACCAAAAAAACTATTCCAACTTGTTCAAATGGGTACGATTATGCTAGGGAAGGTCCTCTTTTGCACCCAAATATGCTGGATTGCTGCAAACTATATTGGACTGACAATTTCCCTTAAGAGTCCAAAGTGCTAAAATGCCATACCATCTATTGTGCAGTTTGTAGCTGGATTGTATGGCCATGGTAGATTTTATTAGGACTATATAAGGTGACTATGTGAGTTTAGAGAGTTGTAAATGTCTGTACTTGAGTTGGTGAGTTGCCATGCAAGGCAAAAATGAGTGAAATTAGGTGAAAAATTGATGCAGACACAAGGGCACAATCATAAAATATTTGCAACCTAACTATTTGAGGCATATAACAAGATTATTATGACCTCTTTGTATAGTCCAAAACTCCCTTAAAACTTGAGAAGCAACTGAATACACATTTCTCTCTTTAACCCCCTTAAACCCTTGTAATAGTGAGAAACTAGTTTTTTTACAATTACTCCACAATTTTCCAAAACACTAGACCAAAACATGACTGATTCAAACACCCATTTCCAAGTTACACAACATATATGAGAAACAACATAGACTCCTTTGGACCAACATTGACTTCCTATACATTCACCCTTGAAAAGGCTACTCAATTAGCCCAAAAATGCAAAGCAACATACCTTCAAACACCACACAGACCCCTAAAACCTTGGGAAAACAAATAAATTTTCAAGAAAACAAATATTCTGTAATTGGATTCCATTTGTATGGAACTGTAACCATCAAATTAGAAAACCCTTATTTTTAGTGTAATTCTTGAGGGTTTATTAGATGTAGCACTTCCACAACCTTTCAAACTCTTCCACCACCTTAGAAACCTTTATTTAGGCCCCAATATTATTATAAAATAAATAAACTTCTGGTATCTCAGAGTTTTTTGCAAAGCCTATGGTAAAAACTCTATTTTCAAGTGAAAAAGAACCACCATTTTCAGACCTTTAACTCTTCATTTTATTTCAAAACCCAATTCTCCACACCTTCCACTCTTGAAATATCATTTTTTAATCCCTACCAACTCATCCCACTAAGTCACATTGGCACGCAGTAGGTGGGATGAGATTCAATCCATTAAAATTGCAAAACTCTTATTCCCCTGTTCAAAAACTTGTCTAGAGAAAGTCTAAGTTTTGAGGCTCAAAATGAATAAAGAAACCATCTATTAAGAATTCAAAATAAATTAAATACATGTAATAATGTTTCTACATAGAGTTTTGATACAAAAATGCTTGAATGGCCTGTGCACAAGCAAAAAACACAAGAAAAACAATAAAATATGAACTAAGCAATTGAAACTTTATTGATTCAAAGAAAAAAATCCTTCAACCAAATTTGTCTCAAGCCCTTGAAGGCCTTAAGTACATTGATATTCCTTGGAATCCAACTCCCAATTCCTTTAACCACCAATCTTAACTGACTTTTGAAACCTTAATGACCGTTGAAGGCCAAAATACAAACATTTTTCACATTAATATCACTCATAATGAAATGTTGCACTTTTCCACTTCTAACTTTACTAAGACCTCACTTAATGGCTTGAAATAACATCATTACATGTTTAAAACATTGTTCTTTCTTTTCCCTAAACAAATTTACTAATTTTTCCTTCAAAGGCTATAAAGAAACAACTAGGACAAGTTGGGATCTCCATGTTTTTTTGACCCTAAAACCTAAAAAATCCTCCTAATACACGACCATTGATCCTATTAGATCTCATTAAAGACAAAAAATCAAAATATTAACTCTTTACTCATTGAAATGATCCACAATGATATTGTGGTGTAGGTGCTTTTGCACCAAAAATGGTGGTTACAACTTGCTAATGTCAATGAAATGTGGGGTCAACAAGATTTAAAGTTGGATCAAGCTTGTGCACATCCTAATAGATGTGTTTGATGAATTTATAGGGTGTGGCAAGGTTGGAAACATTGATTTCCTTAAAAACCTCATGAAAGTTGTTAAAAATGAAGTTGCACCCAAGTTGGATTTGAGGAGCAAAAGTGGCAAGTCACTATAATTTATTATATATAAATAGGAGATATTACAAAACTTGGTTCAAATGAGCATACCGACATGAAAGAACGAGGAAGAAAACCTTCAGTTGTAGCTTGATTAAGTAAAAAAAGTTATTACAGAATGGTCCCAACAACAATAACAAAGCACACACCTGTATGACTAATTCAACCTATGAGTTTCCAAAATACAAATCCCTTTACATTTTAAACATACTCTTTATACAATGCTAGACATTTGACCCATATTTCAAAAAATATCATTGGTATAGATTATGCCCATACACAATTATGACCTTTTTACATTGTTTCCAATTTGAGAATTCAAATTTTACAAAATTTTCCTATTGGAGGCATTCAGGGCACAGTCTTCCACAATAGTATTATGTTCACATTTTGGACTAACAAGCACCTATACAAACCATCAAGGTAGCTTAGAATAACCAATATGTATTATTCTAAATGACACAAAATATGATGAGATGGTAATGCAAACTATAAAAGATGCTTAGAAGAACCAATCCATATTGTTGTAATCTGTTGCATACCTCTCTGAAAGGATTAGAGCTGGGTATTGTTGCAGCAGGTCCATGATCAATCGTGCCAGGAATATCACAAAAGTGGGAAAATGAGAAATCTATATTGTCACAATAGAAAAGATGCTTAGACTAACAAATCTATATTAATCTAAACAACTTGAATGATGATGAATTGGTGATGCAAACTATAAAAGATGCTTAGAATAACCAATCTATATTATTCTAAATGACACAAAATATGATGAGATGGTAATGCAAACTATAAAAGATGCTTAAAATAACCAATCTATATCGTTGTAATCTGTCGCATACCTCTTCGAAAGGATTAGAGCTGGCTATTGTTGCAGTAGGTCCATGATCAATCATGCAAGGAATATCATAAAAGTGGGAAAATGAGAAATCTATATAGTCACAATAGAAAAGATGCTTAGACTAACAAATCTATATTAATCTAAATAACTTGAATGATGATGAATTGGTGATGCAAAATATAAAAGATGCTTAGAATAACCAATCTATATTATTCTAAATGACACAAAATATGATGAGATGGTATTGTAAACTATAAAAGATGCTTAAAATAACCAATCTATATTGTTGTAATTTTTCGCATACCTCTCCAAAGGATCAAAGTTGGCTATTGTTGCAACAGGTCCATGATCAATTGTTCTAGGAATATTGCAAAAGCAGGAAAATGAGAAATCTATATTGTCACAATAGAAAAGATGCGTAGACTAAAAAATCTATATTAATCTAAACAACTTGAATGATGATGAATTGGTGATGAAAACTATAAAATACGCTTAGATAACCAATCTATATTGTTCTAATTTGTCGCATACCTATCCGAAAGGATTAGAGCTAGCTATTGTTGCAGCAGGTCCACGATCAATCTTTCCAAAAATGCAAAATATCACTATTAAAGACACCTGCATTGCAATAGTATATAAAATATTAGTATTAAATAAATAACACTAATGAACTTAATCATAATGAACATAATCATCATACCTTCCATTCTTGAAAATGCTATTCAAGTGTGCTCAAAGGTCATCTCTTTGCTTAAGAGTATCCAATATTGCTTCATGATCAACATTACTAAGTGTCCATAGTTCTTTTGTCTTTGGTCTGACATGATTCTTCAAAAACTTAACATTTGTTGCTATAACAAGGTGCGAATACATGAGAATGGTTTTGTGTTTCTTGTAGTCTTCAAATGCAGGTATGACATTCTTTCTAATCATGTATGTTTGCAACCAAGTTCTTGCAACCACAACTGAACCTGTAGGATACATGAAACCATCATCATCTTCCATCAGTTGTGTTAGCTTATGCTTTACTCACACACATCAAGCCAATCAATAGTATGAACTCTCTTCATTCCCTTATGGTGCAACAACTACAAAAACATGTCCTGGCTGTAGTAGATCTGAAAGGAGGTTGTAATCAACTGAACTTTCCATTGTGTCATTTGTCATGGATATTGTTTGAGATAAAGGAGTTAGATACTGTGGAACCCATGTATCCACCCACTCACTTGACTCGTATTGATCCCACTTGCACTGAATACAACTCTGACAAAAACAAGTCAACTCTCATGTCCAAATGCTCCATGTGCCTGTATCTGAGCTTTGAAATGAATGCATCTTTGAAGAATCTTTGATTGTATGAAAATCCAATCTACCTCCCACTGTACCCTCCTTAATGAACCAAAAAAAATTGTGCACTATTGAATCAAATGTCCCTCCCTGTGAAAATGTTGAACTACACCAATCAACAATAGAATGTGCATCACTAAATTTTTCTCTTGAAATCTTCAATTCCTCCTTAACTAGAGCTCTCTTTATGCATGCACTTGCTCCATCATGCTCCCCTTTCCCATGTCTAACTTTAAAAAACCTCCAAAAATGAGGTAGACCCCTCTTTACATGCATTCTACTCAACCAATAAAACATACAAGCATTCTTGAATTGACATGTGCAATTATTTGACCAAATTAGATGTTGGCCCAGTGCTATATCATGCTCCTGTAAGAACTCAAAAAAATTCTCGAAACAATGTTGGACATACTCAGACAAGTGAGATCTATCATCACTCATATAAAAATGATACTCTCTTATTATCTTTTGATCCTCCTCTGTACTATCAAGTGCATGTCTAAACATTATGTGGACAAAAATAACAATCTGAATGGAATTGTAATACTGAGATTGTACCTCATTTTGTGGTTGCAATGTGTAGTTTTCTGCAAAATCAACCACTGATATAATAGTGCCAATCGGAAAAGAGTCCTTACACATCTTAAATTGTTGATCCAACCATTGAGACCTATGACTATGCCTTGCATAGTTGTAGAAAATATTGTCCTTAAAATTTGAAATAAAATCAGCAACACTACATTCTTTTGTAACCAACTCACATCTAGAACCTTCACCTTCACTTTGAAAAGTATATTTGGCTATCTCATATCTCTTTTTCTCAACAAGCTTCTTTCCAAATTCATGTTCGGAACTCTCATGAAAACATTGAACAAACTTTTACAAGCCACCACATTGTGAGCACTTTGCATTTAAACAATCATTTCTATAGAAAAAGAAACCATCATCTCTAGAACATAAAAAATAGATCTAGCAAGTCCCTTGATGATTTTGGAAGATGCATTGCACCACACTCCTGTAACATTTCATTAGTATGCAAAGTAGAACATATATAGCATAATAGTTCATGGTACATTGAAAAATACTCATGATATTTGCAACAAGTATTATGAATCTTAAGAGGCACAAAATAAAATGGCTTCAAACCTTCAAAATTTCTTTGCATGATTTCCATATTTGGATGTGTTTCAATAAATTTTTTGAACATTATTTGTCTTGATTCCAAGAAATGTTTAGGATGTGGTGGTTGTTTGGATTTCCAATTCTTAACTTTAAAATATCCTTTGCATTGGGTGATACTCTAGAGCTATCATGCCAAAATTATTAAATTACCTGCTTTACATTATTGGTTAGCTTCTTATCAACACGTGGAAGCCTCCCGAAAAAATCTCATGTATCATTTTGAAGAGGATTGTCTATTCTTCCTTTTTTTGCGAGTGCTCTATCCAAAGTTTTATGATTTATGTCAAAATAAATACAAGTTTGTCTCATAAAGAGAGCCTTTTTCAATTGATGGCTTACTAGGGCGGTTGTAATGACTCTTCTAGCAGCTCTCTTATCCTTTTCCTTGTTATTTATTCCAATAGACTTGAGAGGATTAAAAAGATTTTTGACAATAATAGAATTTTTTTTGGTCTTATTGTTCACACAAATCTTCATTTTGGCTAGCAAAGGTCTCATCTTTTGCATCTTTAGCAATTGTACAAAAAATTGGCATTCCTCGGTTAATGTCTTATCGCTAAAATATTGGTTGAAAAGTCTTCTAGCCCACAACCGAACAGTTCGTGTTGACCTCTTCCTTTCAAAATTGTTTATAATGTTCTCATCAAATTCAAGTAACCATTTAGGGGTTCTTGAATGTCTTGAATTTGGAATATGTATTTCTTCCAAAAAAGGTTCTTCATTTCTCATATAATCTAGTGAAACATAATTTACACTTGCTTCAATATTATGTTCAAAATCTTCATTTCCAACATTTTCACCTTGAACATTTTCAATATCAATTTGAATAATTTCATTCACAATTTCAATATCATGTTCAACATCTTCAAATCCAACATTTTCATTACCAATTTCAATATTTTCATTCCCAATTTCAATATTATGTTCAACATCTTCAAATTCAACATTTTCACCTTGAACATTTTCATTATCAATTTCAATATTTTCATTCCCAATTTCAATATCATGTTCAACATCTTCAATTTCCTCTTCACTTGAAAGACCATAGGGGTTAGGTTCACCAATATTTAATGTACCTTGTCTTCTCTTCTTATGACCTTCTCTATCTCCTTGTCTATATGCTTCAATTTGTTCTTTTGTAAGCTTTCTCTTACGTTTTTGCTTCTGACGACTGTTGCTCCCCATTATACCTCATAAAAGATGCTAAAAAATCATTTCTTATTAAAAATTTGAGTAGAAGATGCTCCAAAAAGTTGATCTTTGTCTCTTCCTGTCTAAAACCACGCATATGTCACCTGTAAAAAGAATGTAGGGTCCGTTGGAATGCAAAAAATGACCCACATGGGGATTTTCTATGGCCCACAAATCTAATATCCGTTATAATCTGATATCTGATACATTTCAAAAAAAATTAAAATGTTTTGTAACGATATGATTTTAGTTCTACAAATCGGATATCTGAATCAAATTGGATATCCGATTTGTGTAGACATAGACCTAAGGGTTAATGGTAGATGGTAGAGGGTTTATGGATTAAGGTTTTAGGGTTTAGGGCATAGGGT
>VDFB02000013.1:121357540-121629888 GCA_007258455.2 Sequoia sempervirens
ATATTTTATATATTAGTAATAAATATATTTAAATATTTATACATTAACTAAAATATTGAAATAATATTTAAATATTATACATAATAATATAATATATTATATATTAAATACATAACTTGGTAAGAGATTATCATAAATTGTATATTATATATTATATTATAGACTATATTGTATATTATTTATTAAATTATAAACTTTATTGCATTTTTTAAATCATATATTATAAATTGTATAACATTTTTGCAACTCTATATAGAATATATCGGATATTGGATTCAAATCGAATATCCAATTTGAATTGGATATTGGATTCAAATCGGATATCCAATCCAAATCGAATATCTGATAATTCAGAAAAAAAATTTAATGCCTAGGGATTAGCCTTGGGCTTTCTTTGGATTTTGGTTCGAAGCTGCCAATCCTAAGAAATCAACGCAAAAAAGGTGTTTAACAATTTACATTGCTTTTCCAGATTTTGCCCATATGGCTGACGACTTTTTTTTACCCAAAATTGATGAAATGAAAAGGGTTTGTAAAGGAGCTTCTCAACTTTCCACCAATATAAATTATACTTTAGCTTGAATCTAATAAATAATTAATTTTTATTTTCTATTAGAATTACGACTAAAGTCCTGATTGATAGCCTGGTTGAAAAACATTTATAACTTTCAAATGGTATCACATTTTTTGAATCCAAAACATGTGTCACATTCTATGCTTTGAATACTATAGGATTAAAAAAAAAATTGAATTTCATGAAGTTTTCACCAAGTTAAGGTGGTCAGACATACGATCTTTTATATTTTTTAACAGTTGTAATTAAAAATTCATTATTAATTATTTACTTGGAAAAAAATACAAAAAAATATGCATCACATTCGGACATGAGTCCTATACTTATATCTAAAATCTTATAAAAAAATATTATGATTTTATTATGGTTAGGGTGGTTAGACAAACACCTACTTATTTTTTCCCTGAAATTTAAGTACTACTGCATTGAAATTTCTATTTTTCACCAATTAGATTTTCTTTTAGAAAAATAAACCTACTAGTTTAGAAACTACATTCAATTTTCCATAGATTCTATTCTTACATATTTTTGAAATAATATATATAACTTATTCAAATTTTTACGTCAATTTGCCTAACTCTGATTTTTTTGAATTTTCATTGCCACTTAAGGACCTGTTTTTTCCATGATGATCTTGCACATACCCATGATACATTCATCCTTAGAAACCATAAAAACAAAATCCTTCTTGTATTTTTCCACCATTTTGCATGAAATTATTTCTCTCTCTTACATTCTTTTCTAAAATACTGCAAAGAAAGCTTTAAGAGGTTCATCTTGTGCCTCTCCATCACCCATACCTCTCAAAAAGTCTCTAATATGATGTACAAAAAGAATTCCTTTCAACCATGTCACACATTTGGTTTTAGGGAGTTCTCTCAAGAAATAGAAAAGTAAGCATACAATCAAAGTACCATACTTGACATATATTTCAATTTGGGAGATGAGGATGACTCCAAGAAATGTGGTGCAAGGATATGAATGCTATTCAGATCGGGATAATCATTGTCAAAAAGGGTAAGGTGTGGCTTGGCATGGGGTAGTGATGTTGCATAGTTAGTAGGGTGTTAGGCGGTCAACACCTAGTAATCTGTGATTGTAGTTTTCTTGGTAGCATCTAAATTTTTGTTTGTCTAAGGCAAAGCAACTAGCTTTTGAAATTTGTGCATCTGATGAGGAAGGGGAAGACACAATGAATTTTGCAATGTATCCTAACAATGTACCACTAAAAGTGACTTTTCCAAACAATATTGTTCTGGACGAGGCTTGTTATTAGGGGAATTTGTAGAGGCAGTTGCATAATGTGTAGATGATAGGAAAAAAGAGGAAAGTGGGGAAATTTTTCTTACCAACTACGTTTCCAAACAATATTATCTTGAATGAAGGGCTTGGGAAAGCAAAGCATGGGAAATCTTAGCAAAAAGTTCAACATAGGTGGAAGAGGCGAGTGGATGTCACATTTTTGGAGGAGCTCCTATGCTGGAAAATACAAAATTTAAGGGAAATCCCTAATTTCTAAGTTCTAGAAATTCGTGCCTTCAATTGAGGTTTTAAAGAACTAGGTCTATGAATCTTGGGTAGGGGTGAATCAAGTCTTTTATTTAGATCGGGGAAATGAATTCTTTGTTGTTCTTTTTTCCACAAAAGTGGAGTTGGATGCACTTCATAGGGTTAAGTCTAGTTTTTAAGGGGTCGGGCTTATTTTTACAACCTTGGTATCTAAAATTTAACCCTAGGCTGGCTAAGATTAAGTTTGTGCCATTTTCACTTCAAATGTGTTCGCTACCATTAGAGTATAGAGTGCTAAAAATTGTGGAGATTCTAGAAAATCACATAGGAATTTTTCTAAAGCATGATCTTAGTTTCTTTGAAAATATAGCAAAACCAGTAAGAGTTTGTGTCCTTTTGGACATGGGAAAATATTTTTCCAAGAAAATATATATCACGTCAAAAACTGGAGAATGGTTGCAAGATATTGTGCTACAAGGGCCTCAAAAGGCTTGTGCAGAGTGTCATAGTTTGGTGTATCAAGATAGGTTGTGTGTAGGTGCTTCAGTTCAAATGGATATCAAAGATTCATCCGTAATGGATGGCCATGCTTAGCCCTCAAGCTCAGTGTGTGAGCATCAAGCCTTATCAATGGGGGATGTAGGCGTATTAACTCAAATGGGTATGAAAGATCCATCATCAATGGAAGGTTAGGGTCGACCTTCACGCTTGGTATGTGAGTACCAAGGTGTGTCGATGGAGACAAATAGCCCTTGCAATCTGTAGGTTAATTGGTAGGCCTAAACTTAGTGTATGTGTCCCAAAGTGGCCTAGTTGTGCCTAGGGAGGTGGGAATTGCTAGTAATCAAGCATCTTGTTTGGTGGTTGCTAACACACTTTTGTTCAAAGCCAATATATGGGGCACCTCTTTAGGTAGGGAAATTAATTGTGTATTGAGTATCTCCAAGGATTGGTGTAGGAGGTGGTTTTATCCTAGCATGATCATGGATAGGGATTTACATTTATATGTGTTATGTCTTCCTCCTGTCACAAATCAACATATTCAAGAAATAATTTCTTCTCTAGTTTGGGGTAGTTCTAGGTGTGAAGTGTTGAATGGTGAGTTTGGGAAAAAATTGGCATGCATTTATGATATTTGGCATGATGACCATGTTAAGGGTATGCAAGATTCAGCTGGCCTATGAATGGGGGCATGATTGGGGGCCAACAAGTTGATTTAGTTGACTTTCAGTCCATGTTAGAAGTAGGTGATTTGTAGGGTTTAGTAGACTAGATTGTGACTATGACTGCCTCCAAGATTTTTGATGATATTGCAAATGATATTGAGAGGGAAGGTGATATTTCATCCTTATGGATGCACTTGTGACTAAAGAGGATTTGTCGCTAAGAGGGGAGTTGTGCAAATCAATGAGTGTTATGAAGTCTTCTAAAAAATTAAAGGAGGTATCTAATGATGAGTTTGTAAGGGATGAGGGTGCTGAGGTTTATGATTTTTTGCAAATTCTATCAATAGTGCAGTCTCCCTCCTCACCTCCGATTGCACAAAAGTGTCCAGGAAAAAGAGGACAAAAGTCACACACAGTCAAGTTACAAGAAGAAATTGAGGTAGGGATTCAGTTGATGTTAGATGGTGGAATCAAGAAAAGATTGAGGAAAGCATGTTGGTCTTTGAAGCCTTCATGAAGATTATTTCTTGGAATGTTAGGGGCATTAATGCCCCTAGAAAATGAGCATTTATCAAGCATCAAATTGATGTTTGTGGAGTTGATATATTGCTACTACGAGAAACAAAAATATCATGAGAGGTGTTTGAATCAACTATTAGTAAATGTTCAGGATGGAAGTCTTGTCATTCGCAAGTGAAGGGTGCATTGGGGGGGATGGTGGCTTTGTGGGATTATAAAACAATCATCATGGAGCTTGCATCTAGTAAACCAAATTGGCAGTTGTTGAAGGTGTCCCATTTTGATCTTATATTCTAGCTTCTAAACATTTATGCCCCATCCTCTATAGTTGGGATGAAGGTTTTGTGGGAGGAGTTGAGTCAAATTATGGGTTAGTTAGGAAAGGATAAAGTGGTATTGGCTGGGGACTACAATGCAATTTTGTCTTGTGAGAAGCAGGGTGGAATAATTCCACCACCTAAGGTGATGGAGGATTTTGTTTCTTTCATTTAGGATAATGCCTTGTTTGTTGTGTATCCAGTCACTGGTAAATATACTTGGACAAAAAAATGCAAGGATTTTCTTCAAATAGTGAAACAATTGGATAGATTTCTCACTACGTCAAATTGGTTAGTTGACAAGTATAAATTGTCATAAAAAAGCTTGCTGTGGCTAGGGTCAGATAATTTTCTAATAGATTTTTCATTGGTATTGTGCAGTTGGCTGCCACACACAATTATTTGTTTAATTTTGAAATGATGTGGTTTTGCCACCTTGAATTTATAGGCTTAGTAAAGTTATGGTAGCAACAAGCTCCTCAAGTGGTAGGAACATTCATGTTTAGGTTATGTAAAAGGTTATTGTATGTAAAGAGAAGAATCAAACATTGGAATACACAAGTTTTCAAGAATGTGTTTCATCAAAAGGAGGTAGTATATAAGCAATTATTAGAAATAAACACAAGAATCATATTAGAAGGGCTAACTCCAAAATCATTTACACAACAAAAGAAGTTGCAAGATGCATGGGAGGAATTAGAAATTCATGAAGAGATATATTGGAGGAAAAAGTCAAGGGGGCTTTGGCTTAAAGAGGGGGGAAAAAACATTAAGTTTTTCATGTCTCTACACAAGTTAAGAGAGATAAAATCCCAATTCTCTCCATTAAGGATAGTGAAACAATGAGAGTTCTAAAAAAATAGGAAGACATTTGAAAGTAAGGTGCTAAATTTTTCTCCAACTTGCTCTTGGCACCATCTACTAGGCCAATTGGTGTGGAAGAGGATAGGGAATATTTGTTGGAAGAAATAACAACATGGAAATAATGAGCAGTTGATTAAGCCATTCACTTTGGAAGAAATAAAGTCAGTAGTGTTCTCATTAAAGCCAAAAAAGGCTTCAGGGCTTGATGGTTTTACTGTTGCCTTCTTTCAAAAGTTTTGGGAATTTATTAGTCAGGATATCTTGAAGGTTATGAAAGAATCTAGATGTCGAGGAACAATGTTAAAGTAGTTTAGTATAACCCACATTATTCTTATTCCAAAGGTCAACAGTTCCAATTCCTTTTCAGAATTTAGACCCATATCCCTCTATAATACAATATATAAGATCTTCACAAAGGCAATATATTTGTGCTTGCAACCCATTATTACCAAAATAATTTTCAAGGAGCAGGGTGGTTTTGTGCAAGGGAGGGAAATGGTGTAAGGTTATTTGGTAGCACATGAAGTATTGCATTCAATATCAATGCATGCAATACCTTCATTGATTGTCAAGTTGGATATTGAAGGTGTATGATAGGGTAGATTGGAGTTTTTTGATGCAAGTATTGAAGAAGTTTTGGTTTCATGAAAAGTGGTGTAAATGGGTGCTCTTGTGCTTGTTAGGGGAAAATTTATCTATTCTTATTAATGGCTTGCTAGTGGGTTTCTTTAGTTCTACCCAATGGGTAAGGAAAATTTTTCCATTGTCACCTTTTCTATTTATTATAATGGCCGAGGCATTGAGAGAAGTGGTTAAAAAAGTTCACAATTAAAATATCTAGAAAGGTGTGAAGATTCCTTCAACAAATGTAACTGCTACCCACTCTTTATTTGCAGATGATACTTTACTATTCAATAGTTCAACAGTGACAGAGGCAAGGAAGATTAAAGCTGTGTTGGACAAATATACTTTTTCTTTAAGTCAAAGAATAAACACATACAAATCGAAGATCTATATCTCCAACAAAGACACGGTTCTAAAGAATCAAATTGTCAAGGTCCTGGGATTCCAAGTTGTAGGATTGCCTTGTAAGTATCTAGGAATTCCTTTTTTTGTAGGCATTAATAGAATCTCGTACTGGGATAAGGTTATTCATAGCATATAGTCCAAAATTTTGAGTTGCAAGGGGTGGTGGTTATCTCTCTCAGGTAGGATATTGTTGGTTAAATTTATTCTGTCTGCCATTCCTAGCTATTATATGAATGGCTTGAAGGATCCTAAAGCGGTCATTGTAGTAATTGAAAAATTAATTAGAAAATTTCTATGGAAGGGAAACATGGATAGTAGTAAGAAAATTCCCCTTATTTCATTGCAAAATAGTTGTATGGAGAAGTTAAAAGGTGGGACAGGGGTGCATAACATGTCATCTAGAAATGTTTCCCTTGGTGCAAAAATGGTGTGGAAGGTTTATTCAAAGCATCAAGATAAATGGTGTAGGATATTTTAGGTGAAGTACTTGGAAACCCTCGTTCCAACCAAAATATTTACCATTTCAGATCCACCAAAAGGATCTTCAATGTGGAATTTCTTGGTAAGTTGTAGGAAAGTAATTCTTCCTTATCTGTCATGGGAGATCCTTGATGGGAAAGTTGCAAATTTTTTAGAGGATTCCTGGAATGGATACCCTCTGATAGCTAGAGATCAGAGCCTTCAGTTAGTAAGAGCACAATTAACTTTGTGTTGGGGCTCTAGAGTGTCAGATTACTTTCAAAAAGTGGATGAATATACTAGTGTTGTAGTCTGGAAAAATATTGTAGATCCACCAATTCCACTTGTTCAACAAGCGTTATTAAATAAAATTCTGAGGGGGGGAGTTGTTCTTTATCAAAATAGGAATGACAAAATCATATGGGTGTCATCTCAGTTGGGGAGCTACTCAGTCAAGTTGGGTTACAAGGTGGTGATGAATTTGGGAGTGTCTCATAATCCACAGTGAGCTCTACAGCCAGGGTGTTTTTCTTAGTTAATCTTGAAGCATAGAATATTGACTGGTGAAAGGTTAGCTAAGCTTGGAGTTGTAGCTAATTTCAATTGTGTCCTCTGTGGGATGATGCTTGAATATGTGAATCACTTATTTCTGCATTTTCCCTTTGCAAGTACATGTTGGTCTTTTGTCAAATCAAATCTCAGTTGGTTTTCTCCTTCACCTAATGAGATCTAGGACTTGTTTACAAGTTTTCCAGTCTTATATAAGATCTCATTATTTTCTTTCTTATGGAGGATAATTCCCTCAGCTATTTTTTGGTCCATAAATGGTGGGAGAGAAACAAGAGGAATTTTCGCAAACAAGTGGCTAAGGTAGAGCATGTCTTGTTGAAGATTGAAAAGTTAGTTTTAGAGTTATTAAATGATTATGTATTGAATACAAAACATGTTGGGTCAGTGTTTACTAATTGGGATTCCAAGAAATTGCAACTTTGGCCAAATCTAGTAATTCCATTCAAAGAAAACATGAATTTAAGTGCAAAAAAGAAAATTGATAGGAAAAAAGTGGCCTGGGTGCCACCTCCAAAAGGTTTCCTAAAGCTAAATTTTGATGGTGCTTCCCAGGGTAACCCAGGGATATCAGGGGTAGGTGCCATTTTAAGAAATCATGAAGGTGTTCTTATTAGTGCTAAGTCAATTCACTTGGCACCAGGTATGAATAATCAAGCAGACTCACAAGCTTGGTTATACAGGGTGCAGTTGGTTGTTCTGTTAAAGATGAAAAAGTTTTGGATAGAGGGAGATTCTTTGGTTATTATTAATGTGTGTAGTGAGAGAAAGTATTCTAATTGGAAGCTAAACTATGTTCTTGAGAATATTTGGAGTTTAGTTGAGAAATTGGAATCTTTCCAATTCAATCATAAATTCAAGGAAGCTAATAAGCTTGCAGATTATTTTGCAAATATAGGTTGTAAGCAATTGTAGTTAGAGATAAACTATTAATAGAACTTAGTTAATATCTCAAGTCCAATATTGGATATTCTTAATCAAGATTCCATGTCAACTTCCAGTCAGGGCACGATGTAGTAATGGTTTGTGCTCCCGATTGCTTCTCACTAAATGACTTATCTTTTCTTTTTTGACTTCAGCAATGGAGTGATGGCACATTTTATTCATCGCCCGTCACTTTCATTAGTCTCTCTTTCTCATCATTTTAGCAATAGTGTGATAGCCTCATATTTTTTTTGAATTTGGTGATGAAGTGATGGCATGTTTTCTATAGTTCCCATCATTGTACTTAATCAAGAGGCCATGGTAGTTTCTAGTCAAGGCATGATGTAGTAATGGTTTGTGCTCCCCATCGCTTATCACTAAAGGCCTTTTATTTTCTATTTTTGACTTCGGCGATAGAGTGATGGCATGTTTTATTCATCACCCATCGCTATAATTAGTCTCTCTTTCTAAACATTTCAATGATGGTGCAACAAACTCCTCTTCCATTTGAGTTCAATGATGGAGTGATGGCATGTTATTTGCATCACCCATTTGGCGATGAAGTGATGGTATGTTTCTGCATTGTTTGTCATTGTAATCAGTCTCTTTCTAAACATTTATGCGATGGTGCAACAACCTCCTTTTCATCATTGATCCTAGTAATCTATTTCTTCTAAACATTTTTGTGATGGTGCAACAACCTTCTCTTCATTGCTAGTCATAGTATTCTATTTCTTCTTCTCATTAATTTTGTGATGGGTATTAAGTGGTCATCTGTGCAGAATACACGTGATTTTCCTTGAAGCAAATGAAGTGGTGGTTTTTGTGGCATGTTTAAATAGATCTACATGGAATCCTAGTTAGGACACATCCTAGTTAGGGCACACATGCGGAATGATGAGGTCATGCTTGCAAATATATGCCACCACCCTAGTTAGTGTACACATTGAATATGTACATGAAAGGGTAGAGGTATTTAATCCAAACTTGGTGGTAGTGGTATACGTATGTGAGGGATAAATCTATCATAGGGTGGGTGCAAAAAGATGGGGGGGAAAATTGTGGCCAAAATTTAAAAAAACTTTTGATAGGATATAACGCGAGTGTGTCATAATATGAGCATGTTATAATGTGCTCGTGTTATGGCTTGGTGTGATTGAACCTAAGGCTCAGCCACATCAAGCCTATAGTGTGCTTGCATTATAACACAAGCACACTATAGGTTATTAAAACAAAATAAAAAAATAGAATTCATTTTTATTGTGACTATTGTTTTTGCTACCCATAGCCAAAAACCCTTTTTCTTGTATGCTCACATTTTGAAAGGATGTTTTTTGCATTATCGTCATCAATTTTTTGCAATTTTGTCACCAGGATGCCACCATGTTGACAAGGAGGTCAAATAAGTAAGGATTTTTTTGTTGTTCTTGAGAATTTGTTAGTTTTAGGTTATTTTTTATATTCATTTGTTTAATTTGTAGGAAATAATAATGATGCTGAAAACCCTCTTGAAAACCCTCCTGAATATCCTCAACAACTAGAGCAACAAGAACATGAACAAAATCCTCAACTACCACAAAAACAATCTCCTCCACCAATCCCTCAACATTCACTTGGCACTCAACAAAATTTAATGGGGGCAATTGAAAAAAATAAAAAAACATATTGAGGAGTTAATCACGAGGTTGAACGATCCATTAAATTCAACCATGAAAAGAAGAACACTTGCAAGTTCACTTAAAGAAATGTTAAAACATGTAGACGCAATCAACAAAAAACTAAGTGGTTGGAAAGATAGGAGGCAGGTGGCTAGGAATTTTTATGCAGATAAATTATTATATAAAGAAGTAAAAGATGAAAAAATTACAAAATTACATTTGTGCTCATTATTTAGCGACCCACACCAAATCAAAATCTTGACCTTAATGCGAAGAGGTTTCCTATCCATTGGTGCCACCACCAAGGGTTTAGGAACTATTTTTGGGATAGGTGGTACATGGTTTTTGACTACCCACCATGCAACAATTGTGAAGTCCCACAATATTTCCTGAGGAAATTCTACTATGAGTTCATCCTGAGTAAAATCCCCAATTATTTTGAGATGAGGGACTTCTAGGGGAGAGGTGGGGGGTTGGCTCAAAATAGAACCAATGCATGACAAGATCCTAGGAGGAAAAAGAGATGATCTCTCGCTAGGCCGGATCATGAGCATGTCATTATCCCTTTCAAGGAGAGGGCCAAGGTATTCCCTTTGCAAGCTATTAGCTCTTTGACCCAGAGTGTCATCCAACATGCCAGTCCTATAGTACAATGCCATCTAGAGGAGTCTTTGAGTGGTAGGCTTCCACTCCATTTTTGTTAGGTTTGTGGGGCAACTTGTACATATGACCCCATTGACACTTAGGAGGCTACTCCACAAGATACGTCTGCAACTACGAAGATGGTGAGGGAAGTTGACATTTTGAATGAGGCTTATGACATCGATACTTAGGTAAATGTTAGCATGTTCATTGAATTTATTTTATTAAATTTCATCTTTTAAATGCAAGATTAATTAATTTAGTTTTATGATTGTAATAAAATTTGAGGGTCACAGTGTTGATACTGGATACACCGGCCCTACAATTGATTATTATTCCACTGCATCTATTGCTAAGGTATGTAACTTAGTAAACAATTATAAATTTATTACACACTAATAGTATTGTTATATGAATGGTATTCTAATAGCTATTTTTCGATGTTGAATAGGCTAATATTGGAGGTGGGTGATCCCACAATATTGGTTTACAATTTTTGGCCAAACTAGACACTGGACTAATTTTTTAAACTAAATCTTCACTTTTGGGTACCTATAGCGGCTAAACTATGAGGAATTTGAAGATGATGCAAACTAGTGATTTGTGACATTTTGTCTGTAGATTCTAAATATATTTTTTTCATAAATTTTTGAATTAGATTGCACTTCTTTTTCCATCTCCTTTGAAAGCTAGTTTTTAATGGTAAACACCATTTTTAAAGAGTGATGTCATTGGCTAACACATAATTTTTTTTTCTATGAAGGATAAAATTCTAATTTTTTCGCATTTAGATTCGTAACTACGATATTTGGAATTGGTTTCATAGCATTTTGTTGAATATTTTTTTCTTAATTAAGTTTCAAAGTCAAATTTTTTAGAATTTAGACACGATTCACTAGCTAAAGCATAACATTTTTTGTATGTATTGAAATTCAATTTTTTTTTGTTGGATCAAGGACATCAATATCTAGTGCACTCATATTTTTGATAATCTGCTATACATGTATAGAACATAGAGCTTGATTTTCAATGAAAAACCTATGTTTAATCAAACTAAAAAATAAAATACATAATAAAACCAAAACATATTAAAATTATATTCGATGGATAGCTCATTATTATCATCTAGTTGGGTCTGTGAATTATCTTGCATTTTCATCCTCAACCCGAGCTTCAAAGGGAAAAATTCTACAGAAATTTGGTGCAAGAGGGGGAGAAGGGGGAAAAAGGGGCATTCGAATGAACCCCCCCTTGGAGGTTTGCTAGAACCAGGGTTTAAATGAAGCATGGTTTGAGTGAACCCCCATGTATTCAATTTTATATTGTCTTCATTATAAAAAAATGCAAAAAAGTGGGTCCCATAATTTAATAGGGTTTGCTCGAACCAGGGTCCATTTGAACCCCTTTTGGGTCCATTTGAACACTCTAGTTCATGCAAACCCCTAAAAAGCAATTTTTTTCATAGGATTGTTTTTGCAATTTTCCTTCCTCACTAGAATTGTAAACCAGTATTGTGGGATCGCCCAAGTTTTGTGGGAACACCTCGTAGTGCCAATGGAGTTAGAAAAACCTACACGCATGTGATAGAATAAAGAGTTTAACTAATTCATTGTACTTAATAGATTTGTGTAGTTTATATTCATATTGTTGTTTACATTGCACATTGCACATCTTTCAAACTCAATGCATTACTTCACATTCCATAACTAATAACTAGATGTTGATAGATGAAAAAATTTCAACTACAATATAGTTGTTTAGAAAGTCAACATAAGCAGTGATGCAATTACTTCACATAGCATAAGTAATAACTAGGAGCAGCTGCCAATCGCATTTTCTTGTCATGGAATTCCATGAGACCACTTTTTATCGAGGAATCTTTTCAAACAATTCACTACCTTTTCTATGCTATGGATACTTGGAATAAATATATGAAAGAATAATAGTAAGCAATAGCATAGTCAAGGCAATGAGTTTGAAAAAAATCCTCAAAGAAATGTGGTCTCATGGTGATGGACATCACCATGAGACCCAATTTCTTTGAGGCATTTTTTCAAACAACTCACTGCCTTTTCTATGTTACCACATTTTCCATACATGTCTACCAAAGAATTTTATCAAACAATTCACTCTCTTCCTACAATGGCTGAAAGCCTAAAAAAAGGTGCTTTCCAACAAATTATGGATTCTTGGAAAAAATTTTATCAAAGAATAATAGTAAGCATAGACAAGGCAGTGAGTAGTTTGAAAAAATGCCTCGAAGAAATATGGTCTCATGGAGATGGAATTGCATTCCATCACCATGAGACCACATTTCTTAGAGGAATTTTTTCAAATAACTCACCGCATTTTCTATGCTACCACATTTTCCATATATGTCTACCAAATAATTTTATCAAACAATTAATTTCCTTGCTACTATGGCTCAAAGCCTAAAAAAGGTGCTTTTCAAAAAACTATGGATGCTTGGAAAAAATCTATCAAAGCATAATAGTAAGCAATAGCATAGACAAGGGAGTTAGTAGTTTAAAAAATGCATCAAAGAAATGTGGTCTCATGGTCACGGAATGCCATTCCATCACCATGAGACCACATTTCCTTGAGGCAATTTTTCAAACAGCTCACCGCCTTTTCTATGCTACCACATTTCCATACATGTCTACCAAAGCATTTAATCAATCTACTCACTTCCTTGCTGCTATGGCTAAATTAGGTGCTTTGCAAAAAACTATGGATGCTTGGAAAAAATCTATCAAAGCATAATAATAAGCAATAACATAGACAAGGCAGTGAGTAGTTTGAAAAAATTTCTCGAAGAAATGTGGTCTCATGGTGATGGAATTCCATTCCATCACCATGAGACCACATTTCTTTGAGGTATTTTTTCAAATAGCTCAGGTGTCACCTTTTCTATGCTACCATATTTTCCATACATGTCTACCAAAGCATTTTATCAAACTACTTGTATTTCCTTACTACTATGGATAAAAGCCTAAAAAAGGTGCTTTCCAACAAACTATGGATGCTTGGAAAAATCTATCAAAGCATAATAGTAATCAATAGCATAGACAAGGCAGTGAGTAGTTTGAAAAAATGCCTCGAAGAAATGTTGTCTCATGGTGATGGAATGCCATTCCATCACCACGAGACCACATTTCTTTGAGACATTTTTTAAACAACTTGCCGCATTTTCTATGCTACATGTGTACCAAAGCATTTTATCAAACTAATCACTTCCTTGTTGCTATGGCTAAAAGCCTAAAATAGGCGCTTTCCAACAAACTATGGATGTTTGGAAAAAATCTATCAAAGTATAATAGTAAGCAATATCATAGTCAAGGAATTGAATAGTTTGCAAAAGCGCCTTGAAGAAATATGGTCTCATGGTGATGGAATGCCATTCCATCACTATGAGACCACATATCTTTGAGGCATTTTTTTAAACAACTCACTGGTTAAAGAATAGAAACCAACCCTTTAGCCAAAATTCCCCTCCAAATTATTTTCAAGGTCCTCATTGTCATCCTCAATTTACCAATCCATGGAACCTACCACCTTTTATTCCACTTGTTCATGTCCCTACCCCTCCCTCTTCATGTCATGACCACCCTTCATCTCATAACCAAGACCACACTATACCATCCACCCCATCCTAGCATAATACTATAGAGAAGACAATGAACTATTTGAAAAAATGCCTCAAAGAAATACAGTCTCATGGTGATGGAATTCCATCACCATGAGACCCTATTTCTTTGAGACATTTTTTCAAATAGTTCACTACCTTCCCTATACTACCACACTTATCGTACATGTCTACCAATGTATTTTATCAAATGGTTCATTGCATTGCTGCTATGGATAAAAGCCTAAAAATAGGTGCTTTCAAACAAGCTATGGATAGGGAAAATAGTAAGCATGATAGTAAAAAATATATAGCTTAATAAGTACTCAAAATTTTGTTCATTATCTCATACATCATAAACCATGACATGCATCACTATTGTAGTTTTCATGATTGAATAATTTGTTGTTTTATTTTTAGATGTTGGAAGCGGATACATCTCCACATGTTCATAGGGCAATGGAGCTTGGTGTTTTGTCTTCTATAGAATCCTCGATGCCTCTCATAGAGTTATGAGGCAAATTACTAAATTTCAATTTACATTCATTGTTATAGTTGTTAGTTAGTGAAAAATCAAACCATTATTGATTTGTAGTTTAATTTCTCTTTGGATGGTTTCTATTGGGATTCGATATGCCTCAACATGGGCACACAAATATTTCCCTCAAGGAGAGTGATTGTCTAGTGGTAGTAAGTGATTATTTTGTTAAATATATCAATTTTTATAATGTAATTTTTATATATTAATGTCTTTACTTGTTATTGTAACAGATACAACTTGAGGAGAAACTAAACCCTAGGAGGAGCACTAGGAGCACTCCTCAACCTCAAAATAAGTGAGTGATAGACTTATCACCATCCAACTGGCAAGAAAATGATAAGAATTTGTTTCGAGAGCATTGAGAGCAATGACTTTTGATTCCAAAGCCCTTTTTTTATGCCTATATGGCACTTTTGTACATATTTTGTATTGGATATATTTGACATTGTATGCCAATATGGAATTCTTGTAAGCCTATATGACTATTTTGTATATATTTTATACTTATATTGACATATATTGATGTATACCTACATGACTATTTGGTTAATACAAATATTTTTGATCGATGGTGTCCATATTTGCATTATAAATCCATGGTTCAATAGATATGAGTTATGTATATTCAAGTGTATACTTTACAAATTACATGTATACTTTGTGACTTATATGTGTATTTCAATGTATACTTTGCAACTTACGTGTTTTCATGTGTATACATTGTATTCATGCATATATTTTGTATTAATTTGCATATACTATGTATTTGTGTGTATACTTCAAGGATTGCGCATATTTGAGTACTTGTTCTTCCCTTATTCACATGTATGCTTGAGTTATTCATGCATATACTTATTAATTGGTTATCCCTAGCATTGATCATTGATGCTATTCATGGTTTGTCTTGAATATTTATTAATTGATGTTAAACAACTTTATTAGTTGATGCTAAACAACTTCAATAATTCTAGGAATACTAGGAGAGTTACAAATTATAAAATTGCACAAATTGAAAAGAAAAGATTAACTATAAATAAATGAACTAATCATTAACTTGATAATTGATTAAGAATGAGTATTATATATATCAAGAGATGAGACTTCTAGAATGGAAATTTCCAACTAGAAAATAGGAAAAGTGTTCCCAATACTTTGAAAGCAATAATTCACCCAAAATTGCGATGAGAGGTAAGGCAAATGAACCCACATAGGAATAAATGAATAAAGAAAAATTCACCCTTCATAGCTTGGTGAAACCATTTCCAAACTTAGAAGATCATAAAGGTAAGGAATAATTATGATCTATATAATATAGAATTCATACCCACTTTTATGACTATCATGCTTTTTCAAATTTGGTAAGAAGGCTTATTTAATATCCTTGAGCAATGTATTTCCTAATGCTCCCTTGTTCTTACATATCTCAATTTAGTTTAATTCAAAGAGTTCCATCAAATGCTTTAACTAAAAGAAAAAAACACATTTTCAATTGGTATTCTATGAGATGTTTCATAAAAATATTTCAGTATATTTAATCTTTTTATTGGAACAACTCAATTAAAAAATGATACACAATCTTCACAACACTTGCAAAATATAATATTCATAGTAGATGATGAGTAGTTAACTTCTTGACACATTATCATACAAACATTTACCTTGAATAGTCTTTAAAAATTTTCACAACATAATCCTCACAGTACATAATGAATTGTTATATTCTTGATCCATCACCATATAAACACATCAAAAGATGTATATGTCAACTTTTTGCAATATTATTTCCTGTAGAGGAAATGGAATTGGGATAAAGCTTTACAATTTAGAATACAAATAAGAAATGGACTTGGGTGAAAAATTTATTTATCACACCAAATAAGAAATTTACACAAGAGCATCACTTGTTTCTCTTAGACTCCAATTTTCAAGCATAACAAATCATTTCAAATGAAAATGAAAAAATGTTTCACAACCAAAGTTGTTAATTGAGGAAAAAATAAAATGTTTCCAAGTCCTACCATTCTACACATTTACAATTGGTTGTATATTGTTGTAAGGGAAAGGAGGACAATTAAAAAATGTCTTGCACTTGCTAGACTTGAGGATGATCATATGCTTTTGGTGTGGAAAACTAAAACTTTTCAATTATCGTGTGAATGTTTCTCTTTTTGATTGTTTTGCATGCCATCATAAGGGATCGATCCAATTGAACGTAGCTCAGAGTGATTTTGTATGTTTGGGTGTGAAAGAGGACCATGCCTAGCATAAATGTACCTATCAAAATGCATTGGAATGGTTCATTTGGTCACACAAGTTGCAGAATGAAAGTTGCACCACTTTGCAACTTTACACTGCTTGCATTTGACACTTTCTCTATCAACTGAAAATTGGACACCATGGGAAAATGAGAGAATTTATTGTAGAGGAGCCCAACATGATCCCATAGGCTCAGACGAAGATTTTGTAAGCATCATGGTTTCCAAGTAATAGCCTGTCAAAGATTGCAACCATTTTGCACTTTGGACCCTTAAGGGATTGAGCTAGTTAAATGTAGCTTAGAGTGATTCAACATGTTTGGGTGTGAAAGAGCACCATTGATAGAATAAATGTACCCATATGGATGCATTGGAATAGTTTGTTTGGTCACATGAGTTGTAGAACAAAAGTTGCACCACTTTGTAACTTTACACTGCTTACATTTGACACTTTTTCCATTAAGTGAAAAATGGACACCATGGGAAAATGACTCTGAGATAACAAAAACTGAGAGAGGTTATTATAGAGGGTTCTAATGCAATCCCATAGGATTAGATGGAGAGTTCATAAGCATCAAAATTTTTGAGTAATAACCTATCAAATATTGCAACCATTTTGTACTTTGGATCCTTAAGGGATCGAGTCCGTTGAATGTAGCTTAGAGTGATTCAATATGTTTGGGTGCAAAAGAGGACCATTCCTAGCATAAAAGTACCCATCTGGATTCACTGGAATAGTTCATTTGGTCACATGACTTGCAGAATGAAAGTTGCACCATTTTGCAACTTTACATTGCTTGCATTTGACATTTTTTTCTTCAAGTGAAAATTGGAAAACACAGGAAAATGACTCTAAGATAGCAAAAAATGAGAGAGAATATTGTAGAGAAGCCCAACATGATCCCATAGGCTTAGATAGAGAGTTCGTGTCACGGTTTCTGAGTAATAGCCCATCAAAGATTGCAACCATTTCACACTTTGGACCCCTAAGGGATCGAGCCAGTTGAATGTAGCTCAAAGTGATTCGGTGTGTTTGGGTGTGAAAGAGGACCATGCCTAGTGTAAACATACCCATCCAAATGCATTGGAATAGTTCATTTGGTCACATGAGTTGCAGAATGAAAGTTGCACCACTTTGTTACTTTACACTACTTACATTTGACACTTATTCCATTAAGAGAAAACTAGACACCATGGGAAAATGAGTCCAAGATAACAAAAACTAAGAGAGGTTATTGTAGAGGGGCCCAACATGATCTCATAGGATCAGACAGAGAGTTTGTAAGCATCACAGTTTTCAAGTAATAGCCTGTCAAAGATTATAGCCATTTTGCACTTTGGACCCTTAAGGGATCAAGTTGGTTGAATGTAGCTTAGAGTGATTCGACATGTTTGGGTGTGAAAGAGGACCATTCCTATCATAAACGTACCCATACAGACATGTTGGAATAGTCTGTTTGGTCACACGAGTTGTAGAATGAAAGTTGCACCACTTTGCAACTTTACACTACTTGCATTTGACACTTTTTCCATCAAGTGAAAACTGTACAACATGGAAAAAGGAATCTAAGATTAAAAAAATGATAGAGTTTATTGTAGAGGGGCCCAATGCAGTCCCATAGGTTCAGACAAAGAGTTTGTAAGCATCACTGTTTTCCATTAATATCCTGTCAAAGATTGCAGCTATTTTGCACTTTGGACCCTTAAGGGATTGAACTAGTTGAACGTAGTTTGGAGTGATTTGGCATGTTTGGGTGTGAAAGAGGATTATGCCTAGCATAAAATTACCCATCAAGATGTGTTGGAACAGTCTGTTTGGTCACACGAGTTGCAAAATGAAAGTTACACCACTTTGCAACTTTACACTACTTGCAATTGACACTTTTTCCATCAAGTGAAAATTGGACACCACGAAAAAAAGAGTTCGAGATAAAGAAAACCAAGAGAGGTTATTGTAGAGGTGACCTAAATTATCCCAAATCCTCATATGGAATTCCTATAACTAACATGGTCTCTGAGTAACAAGTTGTCAAAGATTGCCACCCTTTTGCAATTTGGATTGTTAAGAGATTACGTTACTTGAATTACAAATGTTTGATGGAAGCAATAAATTTCAAAATTTGAGTAAATATTATTACAAATGTTTATGTGAATAGATGGTATACTATATTGATATTGATATAATCATTAGGTTGATTTTTTTTAATAAATGTAGTTTTTATAATAAGTTAGTCAATTGGTGCTAGTTATAATAGGGAGAGAATAAAAGAAAAAAAAGAATGATTGGTAACCATCAATGGTTATTACACTCACTATATTAATAATATGATTTTTACAATAAAATGAGATTTATTTGGTAGTCCTAATTCTTATTTTTGTGCTACAATTGTCTAATATGCTTCATACACCATTCTCAAACCCAAGTGCTTGTACTTGTAGGCACAACACGTTCTCAAAACTATCAAGTGGCAATACAAAATCATGAGAAAAAAATAAAACTATATGAATTCCAAAACCAAATTAAATAAAATATTGAATCAATGTGCCCCATTTTCATGCACACAAACTTAGCTTATAAGATTCTCTCATAATAACCAAAAATACGATTCAAGGATGCCTTAGTGGTGCAGGAGCACCGAATAGACTTCATGCCTCCATGAGGAAAATTTTGATTTTTGATTCAAACTTGATGTTATAAGGTTTTAAAAGGGTCCAAGAGGCCATATTTAATATGTATTAGGCCCTAGTAGGTTGTTATAGGTTTATTTTTCAAATATTGTAAAAATTGCCAAAATGTTGCAATATTGTCAATGCAAAAATGCAAAAAAGGAAAAAATGAGAAATTTCAAAGGTCATAGGGAGTTTAAAAGGTGGTTATGTTAGTTTGAAAATTTGAGGAAGTTGAAAATCCTCTAAAAAGGTCATTTTGATTGTTGTAAAGTAGATTGGTGGGTTTGAAGATGAAAATGAATAAAGAATAACACTGTTTTATTGTTATTTCAAGTGTTTTTCACTGTTGCAGGCCATTTTATGGCCATGTATAGATATAAAAGCCACTTATATTTGATTGGAGGTGAAATTATTTTAAATCTAGTTTCAAATTCAATTAGTTTTATTCCTTTTCATTGAGTTATGCAAAAGATATGTTAATTTCTTTATAGGCAGCTTGAAAATTCTGAACTAGGGGCAACAAGCACTAAAAAATGGACAGCTCTCATTTTAACTAGTAAAAACTCATGATTTTTGGTTTGGAGGTCTGTTTTAATATGTTATTTATTATTTTCCAATTTTTAGGAGTTGGGTTTAACGTTTGACAAGGTTTCAAGGAGGCCCTAGGCTATCTCAACCTTGATTTTTTGCCATTTGAAGAGCCTAGATGCTAAGGTTTTGTGAAAAATGAGTGGAAACCCATGGAAGATGAATGAATAAGCATGTTCAGACCAAATTCAAGGTGTTTGAAGAAAAAACCAGGTGGTTAGAGGTCTAGAATTTATACTTTCAATAAACCCTCACTATTTGAGCATAGTTAAGCATTAAGCAAGGGTTTTAAGTTTTGTTGCTTGAGTGAGTGATATCTTATAGGATTTATGAGTTTTATGACCTTTTGAAGGAATTTTTATAGTTATTTTATGTTGAGGAGTGAGTTAGTGAGTATTTTCTTTGAAAATTAGGCCTATTTGAGGCTCATTTGCTACATGATAGTCATTTTTTTTTATATTCTTTCCGAAAAAACAATACCTGATTTAAAATTATGTATAATAAAGCTGAAATGGGTCCTAGAATATGTTATTATATTTGAGGAACTCCACCTGGTTTGCAAGTTATTCCCAATTTAGTGTTTTAGACTCCTACAAGCAAATTTGATCTTTTGGTGCAAGCAATTGAGAAACTGGTAAAACATAGTTATAAGGGAGTGCATTTGGTTTGTTCCTATCAAAATGAAGATGGATAAGGTGTTTTATGAGTTCAATAAGTGTTTTGGGTCATAGTTCCATTTTTGGTGTCTTCTAACCTTGTGAAATCAAGTTTTAATGAAGTGAATTTGGTGAAAGTTTAAGAGATCTGATTGTATGAAAATTTTGGAACCCCAACACTGCATCACTTAGCTACTTTGTTCTCACATATATTTTATAATGTCACTCATACATTCAAGATTCTCTTATAATTTCTACATCATAGGTGCTCAAGATGAGGTTAACTTCAAATGAATAACTTAAAATTCCCTCACTAAGCTTGACACACACTTTTATAATGGCTTAAAATTAGAATTGAGATTTGTGAAGATCATCAAAATAAGGATGTTGCATTGCTTCTTTGGCCAAGATTCTCTTGGATGGCTCATAAATCAACATTTTCTACAAGGAGACACCAATCAATTTTTAGTAGTTTACTTACAAATGAGCAAAGTAAAAGAAGAAAAAGAAAGAGCATCCAAAATAGAAATGAAATTATAATAGATGGAACGAACTTACAGAAAAAAAATCCACACCATTTGGTTCCAATTCGGGAACAACAAGGCTTAAATCTTGATGCTTCCATTGAGGATATGCATGCCAATCTCTCAACTTAGTCACTCCTAGCCATACATCTTCATTGGGAGTTCTAAGATACCTATTGCACACAACAACCTCTCATGAGTAGAATAAGTTGAAATTTGAGATGCTTTTATAATATCTTCATCATAGGTGCTCATGATGAAGTTAACTTCAAATGAATAGCTTGAAATTCCCTCGCTAAGCTTCACAGACACTTTTATAATGACTTAAAATAAGAATTGAGACTTGTCAAGATCATCAAAACAAGGATGTTGCACTGCTTTTTTGGCTGAGATTCTCTTGGATGGCTCATAAATCAACATTTTTTGTAAGGAGACACCAATCAATTTTTAGTAGTTTACTTACAAATAGGAAAAGTAAAAGAAGAAAAAGAAAGAGCATCCAAAATAGAAATGAAATGAAAATAGATGAAAGACACTTATAGACAACAAATACACACTATTTGGTTCCAAGTTAGGAACAACAAGGCTTAAATATTGATGCTTCCATTGAGGATAGGTATGCCAGTCCTTCAACTTAGTCACTCCTAGCCATACATCTTCATTGGGAGTTCCAAGATACCTATTGCACACAACAACCTCTCATGAATAGAACATGAATAGAATGTAACCAAAATATTACTTTCCAACCTTTTGGAAACTTGTAACCTATTATAAAAACAACACAATTTAATCTTCCACTTAGTTTACTAATCTATAGATAATATCCTACATCATCTTTTTGCATATTTTTGAGAAAAACTAAAATACCATTGAACTTTGCATCCTTTTCCATAGTTCTAAACATAAAGTGTGCTACATTTGCAAATATTCTAACTTCATTAATCACCTACATACATGATATAAACATTAGATAATAGCATTGGAATCATAGCATTGACATCATACAAATTAATGTGCATACTTACAAATTAATCCAATGAACCATCCAAGTTTTCTCTACTCTTTATTGTGTCAAGTATTGCTTCATGGTTAGACTCACACACCTACCACAAGGTCTTGTTCAAAGGTCTACCCCCATATTTGGTCAAATGAACATTAGATACCATGACAAGGCTCTAGTAATGAAGAATCTTCCAATGCATGCCAAAGTCCTAAAACAACGAAAAAATTTAACACTCTTATGTGGGTACCTTCTAAGCCACGTTCCAGTAACAACAATTGAGTTTATAGGGTATTCGATGTTTTCTTCATCTATAAATGGGGTCTCCAATTTATTTTTGGCCTCAACACAATGAAAAAGGTAATAATGTGTTCCCTCTTCATTGTATTCATCTACAATAACTACATAAACATGCACTACATTGATATGTGCAACAAATTAGATGAAATTAGTCAACATTACAAATACACCACAAAGTAAGATAACAATAGGAATTTAACAAACTACGCAAGAAGATATCTTCCTTGGTTGAACTAGATATGATATGTGGTAAAATTCAATCAATGATTCCATCTATGTTAGTTCCAATGTCGTTGGAGGGCGATACATGTAAAGTGGGCTAAGATAACTTAATGACCATTTCTCAATCCACTCCTTTGACTCACAATCATCCCAAGCTTGCATTGTACATGAAGGATAAAAGCATGTCATCTTTTGCATATTGATACTCCATGAACATGAATTTGAGCTAAGGAAAGAATGTAGCTCACTTGATCTTGTCAATGTACAACAATTATCATATGGTGCAATGTTAGTATCATCCATCAACCAAAAAAATCAATGAACTAAAGATGTCACCACTTGACGATTGATTTTTCATTTGTCAACTTTACATTGTCTTTATACTTTAATTCTTCTCATGCTAATTCTCTTTTAGCACATGCTCCTACACCATCATGCCCCCCCTTTCCATGCCCGACCTCACAAAAGTTACACATATGTTGAAAACCTGTAATGACATGCATCCTACTCAACTAGTAGAATATGTGTGAGTTCTTGAACTATGCTATACAGTTATCTGACCATATTATATTCCGACTGTATGCTATGCTCCTCTGAGCCAAATCACTATAGAACAACTCGAAGAAAACTTGCACTAAATCTAGAGAATGTGTGCGATCATCACTAATATAAAAGTGATACTTCCTCAATACCTTCCTTTGGTCCTCAATACTATTAGCTGCATGAATGAATGCTATGTGCACAAATATTGAAATCTATGTGGAGTTGTAATATTGTGACTGCACCTCATGATTTGGCGGTAGAGTGTAGTTCTCTGCAAAGTTGACCACTAAAACTATGCTGCCAACTAGAAAGGTGTCCTTGCATAACTTTAATTACGTGTCCAACCATCAAGCTATATGGGTATTCCTTGCATACTCATACACTATATTGTCATGAAACATAGATATAAGTTGATACACTGGAATATTTTGAATAACCAAATCACACCTTTTTGCTTGATTACCATCTTTTGTAATGTATGCCACTATTTTATACTTCTTGAACTCTACTAGTTGCTTTCCCACCTCATGTGTTCTTTCCATATGTTGACATATTGGAATATGTTCCAAGCCACCGCAATGCTGACATGAACCATCCAATCATAATTTCTTGTAGAATATTTGGCCATCCTCTATTTCACATAAATTTTCTGATAAGAAATATCTTGAATATTTTGGTGGGGCATGTATGCCACAATCCTATAAAACTTCGTTAGTATGCAAATCTAAACATATAGAACAATAAACATCATAATGGTTAGAGAATTCAATATGTAGTCTACAAAAACAAGTAGTGTGTGTGTGTGTGATATATCTTGACATAAAAAGGTTTAAGCATTTCAAAATATCTTTGAAAATTTTGAATTTGAGGATAATCTTGTTGAAGTTTATGAAAAAATTGGGTTTGAGTGGTATCCAAAAAATTATTTGGATGTGGCTCACAGTTCTGACTACTGATTATCCTTCTTACCACATCCTTTTGATTCAGAAATGGACTTGTGTTATTCTTACAATAGTCTTGAATTAGTGTTCTCAGTGCTTCAAAAACTCATTTATCTTTTCCTAGGAGTCTCCTCGAGAATTCCCATAATTTATTTGAATTGGTACCCTCAATTCTTTGCCGCATTTAAATGGCTCTTAAATTTTTTTCTAATAATTCTCAATTGTTCACTCATCTTTCTAATGAGACGAGATCTCCTTGTTTGAATACTTACCAAAGTTGATGTAATGACACATTGGGTGACATTACTATCTTTTTAGCATATGGTCTTACCCACACTCTCATAAGCATCCATTAGATTCTTCACAATAGTGTTTTCACTTGAATCATTCGATGTTATCAACCCAAGAATCTTCATGATGTTTCTACAGTTTATACCTTTCATCATTTCAACAAATAGTTGAAATCTTGTGGTCTCATTTAGCCTTTCAAAGAAAAAATTTCCAAATCTTATCAACATATATTCTACAAGTGCATGCTAGAATCTTACCTTCCATGTGTTGCAAAATATCCTCATCAATATTAATCAAATTCTTTGGCTTTCTATGAAATTTTTTAGGTGGAATTCTCCTAGGTACATACATCTAAACATCATTAATTTTATCAATATTTAAGTGAGGTGGGATAGATCGTATACCTTCGATCAAGGGTAGAATATATGACATACCATGAGGTTGACATGGGGATGATGGTATGCCTTCTTCGTCAAATCCGAGTGATGATGTAATCTCAACTTGAAATGTGGTGGATGGTGTCCCTTCGTATTCACTTTTGGTAGATGGTGTCCCTCCATATTCACTTGAGGTAGATGGTGTCCCTCCATATTCACTTGTGGTAGATGGTGTCCCTTCGTATTCACTAGTAGTATAGGGTGTGTCTCCAACTATGGTACTCAAATCTATCTTAGCTCAATGCTTTCACATTTGTGCCTTTTTTCCACCAATTCCTTTTCTCTTTTTTGATGGTTGATGTTCCTCTTCAATTGGCTTATTTTCGTCAATTGTATACAATTTCTTGTTTTGACAATATTCCCTCATCCATTCTTTATTTTTTGTTTTATTAGTTTCATACTCTTTGTTTATTAGTTTATACCTTCTTCATTTCCTCAGCATGATGGATAATTTTACCTTTAGCATGGTAATGAGACAAATATTAGCTCCTAAACAATGAATCCATACAAATAAATGAAATATATGTCATTGAAGGCTTCATACAATATACTTACAATCATCCTATAGAAGAGTATTTCTAGCATAGACAAAGATCACATGATATTTTGGATGGAATTCCTTAAGGAAATGTGGTCATGTGGGATGCTATGATTGCAAGATAGACTCAAAATGGAAGCATGGATAAGGCATGTGAATTGTTTGACAATAATGTTTTCATACAAATGTATGCAAAATGTGGTAGCATTGACAAGCTAGTGAGTTCACTAGCTTGCCAATGTGGTAGGGTTGAAAAGGTAGGGGTAGCATGAGAAAATGCCTCAAAGAAATGGGGTCTCATGGTGATTGAAAAAATGCCTCATAGAAATAGGGTCTCGTGGTGATGTACATCACCGCAAGACCCTATTTCTATGAGGCATTTATTCAAATATCCCCCTACCTTGTCAACCCTACCACATTGACAAGTTAGTGAGCTCACTAACTTGTCAATATAGTAGGGTTGACAAGGTAGGGGCTGTTTGAAAAAATGCCTCATAGAAATGTGGTCTCAGGGTGATGTATACCCTACCGCATTGAGAATATAGTGAGCTCACTAGATTTCCAATGCTACCACATTTTACATACATGTCTATGAAAAAATTATTGTCAAACACCATGAGACCCCATTTCTATGAGGAAAATTCTATCGCTACCCCTAGCTTGTCAACCCTACCAAATTGGCAAGCTAGTGAGCTTGTCAAATACTAGCTTGCTAATGTGATAGGGTTGAAAAGGTAGGGGAAGTGTGAGAAAATGCCTTATAGAAATGGGGTCTCATGGTACATAACCATGAGACCCCATTTCTATAAGGAATTTTCTCACACTACCCCTACCTTTTCAACCCTACTACATTGGAAAGCTAGTGTTTGACAAGCTCACCAGCTTTCCAATTTAGTAGGGTTGAAAAGGTAGGGGAAGCATGAGAAAATTCCTCATAGAAATGAGGTCTCAAAGTGATGTACATCACCATGATACCCCATTTTTATAAGGAATTTTCTCATGTTTCCCCTACCTTCTCAACCCTATGGAATTGACAAGCTAGTGATCTCACTAGCTTGTCAATGATACCACATTTTGTATAGATGTCACCGAGAGACCCTATTTCTTGGACCCATTTTTTCAAATAGGCCAAGTTAGCTTGCCAATTTCACCGAATTGGAAAGGTAGTGGGGGTCTCCTAGTGATTTACATAACCAAGAGACCCCATTTCTTGGACACATTTTTTCAAATAGGCCACTACATTGCTAATTTAATTTAATTGGAAAGCTAGGGGAGAGAGAGAGAGGGTAGATGATGGAGCTGGCTATGCAACCTACAAAACTGAATGCCCATCCCATGTTATGTCCATCCTACATCAACTACGGAGACCCCACATGTTTGTTAGTCAGAAAAAGTATACACTAACCTACAATCCGGCAGTGGCATCAGAATCATATTTTCTCTATTTATGTACATATAATAATTATGTGCTACTTGCTGCTAATACCTGTCTACGCACTTGTGTTAAATTGAAATTAAAATTATTTAATTTAATATTTATTTTTAAGTATATTATTTATAATAATTAAAATTGTTTATTATTGTTTAAGTGTATATATAAAATAAATATTTATATTTTATAAAATTTATATTTATCATTAAATATTATTAAATATTTTATATTTTATAAAATTTATGTCTTGTTTTAATAAAATAAAATTTTAAAAATAAGTTTGATTAATTTGATTAGTAATGTACTTTACTTTTTATTATTATTTTTATGTAAATGAAAAGAAACTTAGGTAAAATTAATTAGGATTAGGGCTTAAACTTGATGGCCGTATGACAGTATTTAGAGATTTTTGCCCTAAAATACAATCAAAATTTTAAGAAGATTGTATTAGATGAAAGGAGATATTTTGGATAGATTGTCAAAATTTATATAGAATTATAATGATATATATATTTGATTTATATATAATTTTACTTACACTAAGGTATATCATAATGTTTTAAGGGCACCTTTGAATAGATAACCCTCATTAAAAGATTTGTTGGCAGGCAAGGTCAACTCTCAAATTTAAGCCTTGATTAGGATTCAACGAATACTTTCAATTATGAATAGAGTAGAGTGTTTGATAATAAAAAATTAAGAATTAAATTTTCATCATGGATAAATTGACAGTCCATCTATAACCTCAAGTATGTAATATTATTAAATATTAAATTTCTAACAAGAAATTACATCTTATATCTTACAATATTTTTTTATAATGCAATGAACAAAACACCACATAATGTATAAGATAAATTATCTACGCCATCAAACCACACTAACATATAGTAAAATCAATGCACTTGAAATTGTTCAATAAGAATAATGCAATACATATTTTAACCACAACAAACATAGAAAAGATCTATTATAATCTAATAGTTATTTCCCCACTAACATATAAACAAATGCACTTGAAATTGCCCAGTAAGAATAATGCAATACATATTTTAACCACAAAAAACATAGACAACATCTATAGTTAGTTGTTTTATCCTTCTTTAAGTGTATTTTTATAAAAAAGGATAGGATGTGAAGAAATTTAGATTGAAATTTTAAAATTTTATATTTAATTATTAAATAATTATAAATAATATTTAAAATAAATAAATAAAATAAAATTTAAATTATGTTATTTAATTCTTAAGTGAAGGATAATTTTAGATTTCAAATTTAATTTTTTTATGGTTAATTATTAGAAAATTATAAGAAATATTTGTTAGTCTATAAATAAAAGAGTATTTAGATTCTGTTATTTAACTCTGAGTTTGTATAAGTTGGTTAATTAATTTAACTGAAAGAAAATTAGGTAAAATTCTTATGTCAAAAGGCTCTTAGAATATCATTAGTCATGAATAAAGTGTTTGATCATAAAATGTCAAGGAATTAAATATTCATCACATAGATAAATGGACAAGTGGATCTATAGCCACCAAGTATTTAGTCTTATTAATTATTAAATTTCTACATGGGAGCTTGATACCTTACAATATATTTTTATAATAATATGAACACTAAATGACATAATACATGGGGAAAAAAATTCAAGCCATCCAACCACACTAATATAAAGTGAAACTAATGTAGTTAAAATTATTTAATAAAAATACTAATATTTATTTCAAAAGAGTCCATAAAAATAATAATAAACATTTATATCCATAAACATAAATCTAAATTTTAACCATAAAAGACAAGGTATTACAATATATTCCTATAGAAAAGATATGGTATAAGGTAAAAGAAAGATATGAGGGAAAATTTTGGATTACAATTTTAAATTTTTATGGTTAGTTGCAACTTACAATATTTTTAATTGTTATATTATTTCGAAGGCAAGTAGTGGTATTATTATTATTATCACTATTATCATAGCAATTAATTTCAACAAGGATTGAAAGTTAACAATTCAATTATATGATTGTATTTTTTAGCTTTAAAGAAGGACTTGAAGTTAACAATTCAATTATATGATTGCATTTTTTTAGTTTGAATACTATTTTTAATATTATGATTGTGAAAATAAAAATAATAGTATTTTGATAATATTGGTAAAACAATATTTGAAGGGGCTCAAAATCTCTTTACATTAACATAAGACCGTCAACCACTTAGCAAGATGATAAAGAAAAATATTTGTAGTACATGAACCTTCAACAATAACCAAAGGCTATAGATCCATGATGAATAATTAATTCCTTAACTTTTTATTATTAAACACTCTACTTTATTCATAATTGAAAATATTCTTTGAACTCTAATTAATTTTATCTAAATTTCTTTCTATTTACATAAAGATAATAATAAAAAATAAAATACATTAATTAATCAACTTATTCAAAATTATTTTTAAAATTTTATTTTATTAAAACAATACATATAGATTTTATAAAATTTAAATATTTAATAATAAATATAAATTTTATAAAATACAAATATTTACATTTATATATACACTTAATAATAATCACTTCAACAATTTTAATTATTATAAATAATATACATAAAAATAAATATTAAATTAAACAATTTTAATTTCAATTTAACATAGGTGTGTAACAGTTATTAGCGGGTAACACATATACAATGCATATAAATTTATATGTGCACATAAATAGAGAAAAATGGATTCTGACACCGGATTGTAGGTTAGTGTGTACTTTGTCTGACTAACAAACATGTGGGGGTCTCTGTAGTTGATGCAGGATGGACATAACATGGGATGGGCATTCGTTTTTGTAGGTTGCATAGCCAGCGTCGGTAGATGATTGGGAGAGAGATAAAGGGTAGAGGGTAGAGGCTAGGTTAGGTTACCAATTTCACTGAATTGGAAAGACAGAGGAGAGAGATAGAGGGAGTGAGAGAGAGAGGGAGGGAGTGGGAGAGAGATAGAGGGTAGAGGATCGGGAGAGAGATACAGGGTAGAGGGCAGAGGCCAAGTTAGGTTTCCAATTTCACCGAATTGGAAAGCTAGGGGAGAGAGATAGAGGGAGTGAGAGAGAGAGGGACTAGGAGAGAGATAAAGGGTAGAGGATTGGGAGAGAGATAAAGGGTAGAGAGATAGAGGGTAGAGGGTTAAGGGTAGAGGCCAAGTTAGGTTTCCAATTTCGTTGAATTGACAAGCTAGGGGAGAGAGATAGAGGAAGTGGCCTAGTTTCAAAAATGGGTCCAAGAAATTGGCAATGTAGTGGTTTGTTTAAAAAAATGGGTCCAAGAAATGGGGTCTCTCGATGATTTACATCATCAAGATACCCCATTTTTTGGACCCATTTTTTCAAAATAGGTGAAGATAGGTTGCCAAGTTAGGACCCCTTCTCTCTCTCTCCCCTCTACCCTTAACCCTTAACCCTAAAACCTTAACCATAAACCATTAAACCCTCTACCCTCTACCCTTAACCCTTTCTCCCTCTCTAAGGTCTCTCTCTCTACCCTCTACCCTCAACCCTTAACCCTCAACCTTAAACCCTTAAACCCTAAAACCTTAAACCTTCTACCATCTACCCTCAACCTTATACCCTCAAACCAATACCCTAAACCATCAACCCTATAGGTACTCAACCCTATACCTTAAATTCTCAACCCTCTACCCTATACATTGGATCCTTAACCCTCATATATCTCTATCCATCGCTCCTCTTCTATCCTTCTATCTATCCCACTTCTCCCTCCCTCTCTACCCTAATTCCTCAACCCTAAACCCCAAACCCTTAAACCTTAAACCCTAAACCTTAAACCCTTAAAACCTCTACCCTCTATCCTCTACCTAATAAATTAAACCATCAACCCTCAATTTTGAACCCTCAAACCTTAATTCCTCAACACTCAACCCTTAAACCCTAAACTATAAACCATTATACCCTCTACCCTATACATTGGACCCTCAAGCATAATCCTTCAACCATATACCCTCAAACCTATACCCTCAACCCTAAACCCTCAACCCTAAACCCTTAAACTTTCTACCCTCTACCCTCAACCCTAATCCCTCAACCATATACCCTTGACCCAAATTCTAAACCATAAAACCTATAGTTCCTCAACCCTATACCCTTAATTCTTAACCCTCTACCCTATACATTGGATCCTCAACCCTCATATATCTCTGTCCCTCCCTCCTCTTCTTTCATTCTCTCTATCTCACTTCTCCCTCCATCTCTCCCTCCATCCATCCATCCCTCTCTACCCTAGACACTCAACCCTTAAACCCTTAAACCATTAAACAATCAACCATAAACCCTAAACCTTCAACCCTCAACACTTAAACCCCAAACCCTTAAACCCTCTACCCTCAACTGTAATCCATCAACCCTAATCCCTCAATCATCAAACACTTAAGCCCAAGTAAATTCTCTACCCCAATCCCTCAACCCTAAACCATTAATCCCTCAACCCTTAAATCCTCAAACCAAAACCCTCTACCCTCAACCCTAAACCCTTAAACCCTAATCCCTCAACCAATATACCCTCTACCCTATACATTGGACTGTCAACCCTAATCCCTCAACCCTATATACTCAACCCTCTACCCTCAACCTTAAACCCTCAAACCTTAAACCATCTACCCTCTACCCTATACATTAAACCCTCAACCATACATTCTCAACCCTCAAACCTTAATCCCTCAACACTCAACCCTTAAACCCTAAACCCTCTACCCCTATACCATGTACCCTATACGTTGGACCCTAAAACCTAATCCTTCAGCCATATACCCTCAAACCTATACCCTAAACCCTAAACCTTTAAACCCTAAAATGTTAAACCTTCTACCCTATACCCTCAACCCTAATCCATCAACCATATACTATTAAACCTATACCATAAACCCTCTACCCTCAACCCTAAACCTTTAAACCTTTTACCCTATACCTTCAACCCTAATATTTAAACCCTATACCCTCTACCATAAACCCAATACCCTCTACCCTCAACCCTAATCCCTCAACCCTTAAAAACTTAACCCAAGTAAAATATCTACCCTAATCCCTCAATCCTCAACCCTTGACCATCTACCCTCAACCCTTAAACCCTAATCCCTCAACCCCTATACCCTCTACCCTATACATGGACCCTAAACCTTAATCCTTCAACCCTATACCCTCAATACTCTACCATCAAAATTAAACCCTCAGCCCTCAACCCTTAAACCGTAAACCATTAAACCCTCTACCCTCTACCGTCTAACTTATACATTAAACCGTCAACCCTCAATTCTCAACTGTCAACCCTCAACCCCTATATGTTGGATCCTCAAGCCTAATCCTTCAACCATATACCCTCAAATATATACTATAAAACCTCCACCCTCTACCCTCTAGCCTAAACCCTTAAACCATAAACCCTTAAACCTTCTATTCTATACCCTATACCCTAATTCCTCAACCCTATACCATCGAATGAATACCCTAAACCATCAACCCTATAGGTCCTCAACCCTATACCCTCAATTCTCAACCCTCTACCCTATACATTGGATCCTAAAACCTCATATATTTTTCCCTCCCTCCTCTTCTCTCCTTCTCTCTATCTCACTTCTCCCTCCATCTCTCCCTCCCTCCCTCCATCCATCTCTACCCTAATCCCTCAACCCTATACCCTCAACCCTTAAACCCTTAAACACTTAATCCCAAACCCTAAAAACTCAACCCTAAACCATTAAACACTAAACCCTTAAATCCTCTACCCTCTACCCTCAACCCAATACCCTCTACCTTATACATTGGACCCTCAACCCTAATCCTTCAACCATATACCCTCAAACATATACCTGAAAACCTCTACCTTCAACCCTTAACCCTCAACCCTAAACCCTTAAACCCTAAACCCTTAAACCTTCTACCCTCTACCCTCAACCCTAATCCATTAACCCTATACCCTCAACCCAATAAACCATCAACCCTATAGGTCCTCAACCCTTTACCCTCAATTCTCAACCCTCTACCTTATACATTGGATTCTCAACCCTCATATATCTCTATCCCTCCCTCCTCTTCTCTTCTTCTCTCTATCTAAATTCTCCCTTCATCTCTCCCTCCATCCATCCTTACCTCTCTACCCTAATCCATCAAATCTATACCCTCAACCATTAAACCCTTAAATACTCAACCCTAAACCCTTAACCCTAAACAATTAAACCCTAAACCCATAAACTCTCTACCCTCTACCCTCAACCCAATATCCTCTACCCTCAACCCTAATCCCTAAGCCATTAAACCCTTACACAGAAGTAAACTCTCCACCCTAATACCTAAACTCTCAAACCCTAATCCCTCAACCGTTAAATCGTCAATCCTCAACCCTTAAAGCATAAACCCTTAAACCCTTTACCCTCTACCCTCTACCCTATACATTAAACCCTCAACCCTCAATTCTCAACCCTCAACCCTCAACCCTTAATGCATCAACCCCCAACCCTTAAACCATAAAACCACAACCCGTATACGCTCTACCCTATACATTGGACCCTCAACCTAATCCTTCAACCATATATCCTCAAACCTATACCCTAAACCCTCTACCATCAACACTAAACCCTCAACCCTAAACCCTTTAACCATAAACCCTTAAACCTTCTACCCTATACCCTCTACCCTCAACCCTAATCCCTCAACCCTATACCCTCAACCCAATACCATAATCCATCAACCCTATAGGTCCTCCACCCTAATCCCTCAAACCTATACCCTCAATCCATATCCCTTTCTCTCTATCTATACATCTCACATCTCTCTCCCTCCCTCTCTCCTACCCTCTCTAATTGTCTCTATCTACCCTCTCCCTCTTTCTACACACCTCTCACTCAATCAATCCCTATCACTCTCTCTCACTCCCTCTATCTATCTCTCTCTATCTCCCTCCCACTCCCTCTCCATCACTCCCTTTCTCTCCCACTCCCTCTCTCTCTCTATCTCTTAGGTCTCTCCCTCCAACCCCCTCTCTCTCTGGTCTCTCCCTCCCACCTCCTCTCTCGCAGGTCTCTCCCTTTGGTACCCTACCTAGATAACTCTCTCTCCTCACTCTATTTATCCCTCCCACCATACCTAGATAATTCCCTCTCACTCCAATCTCCTCCCTCCCTCCCTCTCTCTCAGGTCACTCCTTCCCACACCCTCTCCCTCTCTCAAGCCTCTCACTCTCACACTCCCTCTCTCTCCCACTCCCTCTCTCTTGCACTCCATCTCACTAGCTATGTATCAATTCTCTCCCTCTCACCCCCCTCACACTCTCAAGTCTCTCCCTCTGGAACCCTATGTACATAACTCCTTTCTCTCCCTCTATCCCTCCCACCCTACCTAGCTAAGTCCCTCTCACTCCAACCCATTCTTTCCCACTCCCCCTCGCTTAGTATCTCCCTGCCACCCCCTCTCTCTCTCATGTTTCTCCCTCCCACCCTAAATAGAAAACTCTCTCTCTCTCTCTTAAAATTCTCCCTCCCTCTAAGTACATACATACATACATACATACTTACATACATACAAGCATAATACATATGTACATAAAATCCTACATACATACAAGCATACATGTACATATGTACATAAAATATTACATACATACATAAATATAGGCATACATACATACATGCATTGATATAGACATACAAACATACATACATACATACAAGCATGCATATATACATACATACATGACATACAAGCATACATGTACATACAAATATACAAATATATAAACATACATTCAATAGAGTAGCATTTAACATAAAGAAAGACAAAGCAAGTGGATTATAACCTGCTCACGTTATGTCTTGCTAGACATGTCTCACAAAAACCCAAAAACCATGTCAAACTAAGATATAACACAAGCACGTTATATCTTGCTTTGGGAATCCCTAAGCCTTGGGCATGGTATTTTCTTTGGAATACCAACCCAAAGGCTTGGAGGGCCTTCCCAACAACTAGATATCTATTTTTGCAAATTCTACAATATTTCACATAATCGGGTTTGTGCTCACCATCAAGATTGTATGTGTTTCAATGTTGAACAAATCGAACACCTAGGTGATGTTAGGCTCTCTCTTAGCTATCCAATGATGTAATTTTTTCACTTTTTGGAAATGTTAAGCCTTTGATCTATAATTTATTTTGTTTGTGTGTCTCTTTTTAAGTAAAAACTAGTGTTTGGTGTTTTCTTTATTATAAATTAACTATTCATTGAAATTTCAAATAAATTACATTTTTAGAAACTAGAATCCATTCTATAGATATTTAAAAAAATCAACTAGTTTCCAAAATTTGTAGGGGTAGCATGGCCAAAATTCTATTTTTCAGGAAGTTTCCACTTTGAAAATTAGTAAAACATCAAATATTCATTAAAAAATTATCATAAAAATTGTGCATCAACTACATATTGTTAGCTAATTTCTCACTGAAGTGATTTTAAAAATACTAAATTTTTTTTCACCACACTATGTTCTCACAAAAGTTGCTATGTTATCTTTTTCTAACAAAAACAACACCAATTTCTATGGGCCCCTCTTTTGAACCCATTCATCTCAACCATTTTCAAAATAAATTAGTAGTTAGGAAGTAGACTTAGAGTACTACGATCCTTGTTTTGTTGCATCTCAAAATTTTGAGTGTAACTATCCTCAATTTCACATCCAAGGTTAGTATTTCCTAATTTTAGAAAAAAAGTGGCCATTTAAGCCCCTTTTTTCCCCCCCCATCTTTTTGCACTTAACCCATAGTTGTATCACATTTATAGCCCTGCAAACTAAATTTGGTGGCAATGCTATGTGAGGGATCAATTCTTAGATGTTTCAAGTGATGTTTCATGTGTTCCTCCTCTTCTATTTGAATTTGGTGATGAAATGATGGCATGGTTTCTACATCACTTGTCATTGTAATTAGTGTCTCTTTCTAAACATTTCTGTGATGGTGTGACAACCTCCTCCTCATCACTAGTCATAGTAATATGTTTTTTCTTCTCATCACTTTTTCAAGGTGTGATAAGAGGGGCTTGGTCAATAGGAGACCCATCTATGTAGACTCCACTTGGCCTTCCTCGAGGAAAATGAAGCTTTGGATGCTGCGACATGTGTAAAATGGATCTACATGGCATCCTAGTCACATCATAGTCAAGATACACATGTGGAATGTTGAGCTCATGCCTGCAAATATATGCCACCACCCTAGTCAGTGTATGTATTGAATATGTACATACAAGGGTAGAGATATTTAAACCAAATTTTTTGGTAGTGGTATGCGAGGGTTTAAACCATAGGAGTGGGATAAAAATGTCACATTCGTATCACATTTATAGTCCTTCAAACCAAATTTGGTGGCAATGGTATGCGAGGGATCAATTCTATGTGCTTTAGTACTCCATCGTTAGTAGGGTGAGAAATTTTAAATCCTATAGGGCTCATCCAAGCATGTGATCATATTTTTTGCAATCCATTTTTGTCATATAATAATTTTGACTTGACATTCCATAGTTGGAGAGGCTTTTCGGTGTGGCTATAAAACTAGGTGTAGTGAGAGTTTATCGATCACTCTTCTTTGTAAATTTTTAGTGCTCTAATGGTGGTCATTTTAGTGTGCTAAGGGGGAGAATTGTGGTTTTCATTGGGTTAGCTTCATGGTGTGGAATTTTTTCAGCAGCTATTGTTTCTTGGTGTGAAACTATGGTTTGGGTTAGTTCTTGGTGTGAAAGTGTTTTGGGCTAACTACTGTTACAAATAGTTCATAATTTTTTTAGCCATTGTTAGTGGTTTGAGTTGATTTTGATTATGGGAAGAGGCTTATGAGATGGTTGGGTCTTTTTTTTTATGGGTTGCTTCTAGCTTGAGTCTTTTGAGCTGGTTGGAGATTGTTTGTTCTAGGTTGTGGGTTTGTTGTGCCTATGATGGTGTTTTGTTTTGGGTTTTTTTTATTTGAGCTATGATCAATTTGAATAGGGTTTACATGTGCAACATGGAATACTAGCCAAGAAATTATAGGGCTCGGTTTCTTATGTTGAGGTGGGAAAAACCATTCTTTGGGTGCCTTGAAAAAGAGCAACTGCTCATGTGTTTGAAGTGGAGTGCCCATTTGTGTTAAAATGCATGAAGATGATAATAGGTGATGAAATCCTACACCCTAAGTCATAGAGAATACTTTTTCTATCAAATTTGGTTTCTATCTTTGTATCAAATATCTTGGATCTGGTTCAAAACTGTCATTCACTACAGTTGATTGCCAACAAAGTGATCAAGGAAGTGTTTCTTAGGATGATGCTTTGCTCAAAAGAATTCAAGAGTATGACTTAGGGATTGGTAAAGGCTATGTTGGGGGAATTATCCCATAACATTATCTACAAAAATTGAGTTATGCTGCCATTTTTTATGGTTTCAAGCAATCTTTTCTGTTAAATTCTTCTAGCTATCTTTATGTGGAGTTAAACCATTACCATTTTGACAGAGGTTGTGAAATTGTGAGAAAATTCAAGAATAAGTATCATTTAATATATTTTCTATTGGCTCATCAGTATTAGGGTAACAAGGTTGCTCCATGCATGTGTGGAATGAATGATGTTGCAAACCCACAAGATCTTAAGGGTAAGCAAATTGTGTCTCATGGTAACATAGCTACTCCCATCCTACCAACAATGAATGTTATAGTGCATTCCTAATCATTGGAAGATAAGGAAAAGGTGCATCAAGAAGAGGATGGTAACAAAGCTAATCCCCTACTACCATTTACGAATGTTATAGTACATTCCTAGTCATTGGTAGATAAGCAAAGGTGCCTCAGGAAGGACAAGATGAAAATTTGGTGGTAGGATAGTATGCAAAATTATATCATTTGGGCTTTGTTTCATATTGCTAATCGGTATGTGGGCATGGTTTTTTGATATTTTTATAAATTTGGAAAGGTGGTTCTAATGTAGTAGTGGTTGGTGAAACAATGTAGCAAACTTGGTGTTTTTGTAAATATGTTAATTAGCTTGCTGGTGTATTCTATTGTCTATCATTGTGTCCCAACAATTTTGTGCATGTATATTTTTTTACAAACTTGGTAATTTCTTTTTGGAAAAATTTATTGCCTATCTTTTCCATTCCCAACAAATTTTGTGGGGATATGATCATGTAATCACTTTTAAATATAATATAATATATCGATAGTATGCCTTTTTCCTTAAAAAAAGTAGCATACTTGAATACATATTTCTTCTCCTTTGTCTATTTTAGATTCTCCATTAACTATTGTCTCAATAACTCACACAGATCATAATCAACACCTTTTTCAACCATTTCATATGTTGTGTTGATTACGATTGTAGATACATAATTCTACTAGTTGGAGAAATACAACTTGTATCCTATCTTCATGGATACATAATTCACATCTAGATTTCTTATCTTATTCACTGTCAAGGTCCTCTTGTCATATGTAGCAAAAATAAGATCCATCAAAACCTTTTTTTTGGTAGATTCCAGTGCTAGAATGGGTCCGGTGACACACAATCATGTGAATTTCTTAATCACTTCCTTAGTAATCATCTTAGGTAGGTTTTTCCAAAAGAATTTATCATGAATAAAACTCAAAAAAATTCTCACCCATTTATTATTGTGGAAAAAGTTAGGAAACCCTTGCCATATGTCAAGCTTCTTCTTGACTAGATTTTGATATTCTAGTTTTAGTGCAAAGTTGTCACCAGTAGGTTCATTTATCCACACATCTCCCATTTTGAAATGGTCATATTCCTCAAGCTTTTTGTGGATATATATTCTAATTTCATCTATGTGTAAAAATCCATAAGGAACCTTCGAGAAAGCACCTATAGGGTTGACCTCCATGGATTTGTTGGGATGCTTTTTAAAGTTAGGTCATGGTATCTTAGATACACCAAAAACCCTTTGTGTAGTCATCTCAAAAGATTCTAAACTAATTTTTAAAGAAATTTTTGAGAAAATAGGGTAACAAAGAAACTATAAAATACCTTTCAACACTTTTCCAACTAGGGTTTGCACACACCAAGATCTTAAATGCTTTAATTGCACTAGTCTACTCTTTTTTATATTCTTCACTCAAAAACCTGATTGTAAATGATTTTAGGTTAAGTGTAGTCAATTATAATCCTTTTCTCATGACCTAATTTTCCATAAATGCTTCAAACAATAAAGATAGTAAACCATTCACTATGTGCACAACTACCTTCAAATGCTCTACAATCTTCCACATTTCAATATTTTCCATTGGAGTTTTCTCCAATAGATCAATCATGTTGACCTATACCACATATTCTCATGCTAAAACTTTAGAACCATTTTCTTTGGCAGGGGATAAAATATTTCCATTAAAGCTCCCCTTGAGCCATAGCTTTCAACATAGTTTTCAAAGGAAACATCTGTACCAGATGTAGGTATAGATTCATCCTTAATCTTGATCTCTTCCTTTTTTCTCCAAATCTTATCCACATCCTTTTTTTTTTCAGATCAACCTTTTGTACTAGATCATTCTTTTTTACCGGATTATACTTCTTCATATTTATTCTTTTGCAAAACTTATAAATGTGTTCAAGCTTATTGCAATTGTAACATATGACATTATTTTGACCAATATTATTTCCATTCATTCTAGATCTGCATTGATTAGCTTTATGCCCAAATCCATGACATGTATAACAATAGCCATTGAAAAATTGAACCATTCTACCATTGTTATAGCCATTCATCATTTGACTTCTACACTCATTGGCTCTATGACCAAATTTCTTGCATGTAAAACATTGACCAAAAAAAGGTGGAACATTCTGATTCATTATGCTTCTACATTCCATAGCCTTGTGTCCAAATTTATCATAAGAATAACAAAAAACATTAAAAGATGGGTAAATTTGTGTATTTGGTTGTCTGATCAATGGTCTTCTAGCTACATTCCTTTGATTTCAAATCTGCTTTCCATTGTTCTTCTTGTCTTTAGTCTTCTTTTCAACATTTGGTGTCTGATTTGACTTTGAACTTTCACCTTTTTAAAAGCCTAAACCTTCTTTATATTTGGAGCCCTTTTGATTTGCAATCACTTCATCAAGCTTTTTAGAACTTATCTTGAATTTTTCCTCATGAATTCTTTCTTTTTCCAGATCCGATCTCAGATTCATAACTTCTTGTTGTATCCTTGTGCATTCTTTAGATTTTATTTTCATAATTGTATTCAAACATTCTTCAACTCTTTTTCTTTCTTCAACTTGCCTTTATTACTCACTAACCTCCTTATGCCTTTCTCTGAATTTCTTGATTTTCTCCCTCAATTTTATGATGCATCCATATGATTCTTTGAAATTTTAGTTTAGATCTATCTTTTCACCTTTAGTTCTCTCTATATATTCAAGAGAAGCTTTTAGTTCTCCATTTTTGTCAAATATGCAATATTCTTCTATAGATCAAACAATAGGAATATCTTCTAGAAGAGTAGGTAATCTTCTAATAGCCATGTCTTCAACCTCCAAGATCTTCCCCAAGCAGTGAAGCTCCTTCCAAGGAACCAAGCTTTGATACCAATTGTTGAACACCTAGAATACTAAGAGGGGAGGTGAATAAATATTCCTCTAAAACACTTAAAAATTTAAACATATAATACTTATAGAATATTCAATTGTATTAATGAAAGAAAGCATGAAAAAATCTAACATCACATAACACATGAAAACCAAGAATTTTATGTGGAAAACTCAAAATGAGAAAAACCATGGTGAGGATTAGCTCACAATATATTATAACTGGTTATAGTATATTATAGAAGTGCTCACTACAAGTGGACTCACTACCCACTAAGGAAATAAAAGAGATAGAAGAGATTGTGACACACAACCAAGTTTTGAATTGTTACAAAATGCATCTACAATATGTTAGAATACAACTCCATTAAAGCTCAAAATATAGACTCAAAAATCTTCATACTAATCTAATTTAATACTTTGCATGATTCACATTAAAAACTATTATCACACATCCTCATCATCAAAATAATGAAAAATATCTAATTTATATATCCACTTCACTCATAACATCAATTAGGTCGACCTAATTAGATGTAATACACAAAATTAAACTTGTTGGCTCAAGATCTATTCACACACATGATTCAAACCAAGAATAAAATCTCAAAACACTTTAAAATTGGTCAGCATGGACCTATAATAGCTCCCATATAACTCTACAATACTCAATTAAGCTTTGCATACCTTCAAACCTATTAGGTTGGCACCACAGAGAACCTAAAACAAAAATTCTACAACTGTATACCCATATTCAAACATGTGGACCTCAAAACACTATGCCAAGTGGAATGCACACTCATCTAACATTTGTCAACACTTCCAAAAATATGCAATGACAAAAACCAATCCACAAAGAAGTGTGGACTCATCCAGTCATATATACTAAATAGGAAATGTCTAAAACTTCCAAGCCAAACTTTTGTTTCTCATAACTTCAAGACCAAAAACTAAAACAAGATAAATTTTTTGAATAAAGTTCTTCTACTAACCAACAAAATTAGACTAGAATCATAGATAAAACTCTTCAATAATGAACCAATGTGGACCCAATTACTAGATCCCTTGTAAATAGAATCCTTGGTATTAACACTTAGTCAATTTTCATCACAATTGTTTTCACTGGATCAACTTGCAAAATTGGCTTTCATAGTCATCTTCAACCATTGTCATCACACCAAAACTGATTCGCACCATAGTATTTATACCAGAGTACAATGTTGACAACAATGAAAACACTTTAAAGCATATTGTATGTACCTTGTGATTATTCCAAATGCTCATGTTGCCAACAACAACATCAATAACATCTCCTCATTCTTCCAGCATCTTTATCTCTCTCCCTCTCTCTCATCTCTCTCCACTTTCCCCTCCCTCTCTCCATATCTCTCCTTTTGACCTCTATCTCACTCCCCCCTCCCTCTCTCTAGTTGTATCTCTCTCTATATCCCTCACTCTATCTCTCTCCCATATATCTTTCTCTCCCTCTCTATATCTCTAGCTCCCCCTCTCTATCTCTCTATCTCTCCTACATCTCTTAATATCCTTGTATCTATTTTTATATCTCACTATCACTATATGTATATCCCTCTCCCTCTCCATTATAATTCATCTCACCCTCTCCCTCTATATTTTTCTATCTCTCTCACTATCTCTTTATATGTATCATATCTAAGCTTCCTCTCTATCTATCTCCCTCTCTATATCCATCTTTATATCCCCTATATCCATCTATCTTCCTTTCTATTTTTTATCTCTCTCATACCCTCTCTATCTCATCCTTTCCCTTTATCTTCTCTATAAGTCCTCTTCTTCACTATATCTCTATCTATTCTCCATCCCCCCTCTAAACATCTCTCCTCTCTCTCATTCTCTCTACCTCTATCTATATATCCTCAATCTCCCCCTCACTCTTTCTCTATATCTATCCATTTCTCCAACTCTCCCTTTCCCTCTCTATCTCCACTCTCTTGTATAGACATACATACATAAACACATACACACACATATATACATACATACATATGTATGTATGTATGCATGCATATGTATGTATGTTGAGTTTAAGAGAGGGGGAGATAGAGAGGGAAATGAAGAGTTAGAGAAAGGGAGAGATATATAAATAGAGGAAGAGAGTTAGAGAGGGGTGAGAGAGGGGATATACATCCCTATCCCTCTTTATCTCTCTATCTCTCCCTCTATTTAACTCTATCTCTATTTATTCCTCTATCTCTTTATATATTTCTATCCCTCTCCCTCTCCCTCTCTATCTCTCCCCTTGTTTATATTAATCTATCTATCTATCTTTAGCTCTCCATCCTATCTTTTACTCCATCTATCTCTATCTCACATTCTCTCCCTCTTTAAATCTATATCCATCATATTTATCTCTCTATCTCTCCCTCTATATATCCATCTATTTCCCTCTCTTAAGCTCTCTTCCTCTCTATATCTCTCCCCTCTATTTATGTATATGCATATCCCCCTCTCCATCTCTCCCCCCTCCCCTCTTATAAGTTCTTTGCACCAATATCTCTCCCCTTTCTCTTTCTCTCACTCTCCTTAAATCCTATCTATTTTAATCTCTCACAATATCTTCATGTTTCTCTCCCTCTCCCTCTCAATCTCTCAATCTCTATCTCATCATCATCCCTCTATTTATATCTCCTCCCTCCACTCTCTCTCCCTCCCTCCTCCCTCTATCTCTCTCCTTTCTATCTCCCTTTTCCTATATCACTCCCTCCCTCTCTATCTTTCTCCCTCTCTCCCCTCCCTCTTACTATATCTCTCTATATCTCCATCACTATCTATTTATATATCTCTTACCTAATATCTCTTTCTATATTTGTATATCTCTCCCTCTCCCTCTCCCTCTCTCCCTCCCTATATTTATCTCTCTCTCACACCCTCTCTATCTTTATCTCTTTCTCTTTCTCACTCTCACTCTCTATTTACCTCTATTCCTTTATCTATATCTTTGTCTCTATATCTCTTTATATATGTCTCTCTATATTTATCTAGATATATCAATGTATCTTTGTCTCTATCCTTATCTCTAACTTTGTTTCTCTTTCTCTATGTCTATGTTTTTTTCTCTCCTTTTTTTTGTGTGTGTGCCTCAATCTCTCTCTCTCTCTCTATATATATATCTCCATTTATCTTTCTCTTCCTTTCCCTTTCTATATTTCCATGTCTGTCTCTCTCTCTCCCCCCTCTGTCTCCTATCTCTCCCTCTCTTGAAATCTATATCTTCTTCTCTCTCTCTCTCCCTTCCCTATTTATTTCTCCATCTCTCCCCCTTTCCAATTCCATCTCTCTTTATTTCTTGTCCTTTCATTTCTTTCTATCTCTCTCCCTCTCCTTCTCTCCTTATCTATATCTCCCTATCTCCCTCTCTATATTTCTATTTCTTAATCTCTCCATATATATTTAGTGAGATCCATACTCCCTCTACCTTTTTCTATCTCTATCTCACACAATATCTCCCCCTCTAAATCTATCTCCATGATATTTATCTCTCCCTCTCTATATTATTTATCTCTCTTTATCTCTCCCTTTATATATATATACCTCTCTCCCTCTCTTTATAATTCAAGTCAAGTTTCAAGGGCTTTAACAAGATACCAAACCATGCAAAAAAAATAGTACTTATAAAAAACAATTCTAAAGTTTCCTTCATTCACTTGCAACTAGAACATTACAACATGAGTAAGGATGTTATAAATAATGATAGTTCAACAACACCTTCTTACATTCCTTGGCATACATTCCCTCGACATACATTCATTATAACAAGACAACTTCTTCAACCTTTCTCTACTCTATATGCCAATGGAGAAAGGTTGACCAAACTCGAATCAAATATGAAGAATGATATACCAACCATTTAGAGAACCTATGAAATCACTTTGTTGGTAATTAAAGCCATGATTTTTATTTTTTAACACCTTTTGATAATTTGGTAGAAAAATTAAGACCTTCAAGATGCTAGCAAAACTTTAGGGGGTTTAAGATAAGTCCTAAAGTAAATAGGTCATATGGGGAAATCACGTAGTGAAATAATTATACCAATACAAGTTGTATGGGGAAATCATGTAGTAAAATACATTGGTAAGAAATTGAAGGGTAAACATGATATATCTTGAAGCATAAGAAAGTTTTAATAGGCATGGATCTAGTTGTAAATTAGGACATCTAGGATATTAGGAAAGTTTTGATAAGAGTGGATCTAGTGAGAAAATCATGGCATCTAGGAAATCAAGAAAGTTTGAAAACATCCTATAATAAGAAATATTTATGTGACTCCACAACTTATTGAAATTTTCTTAGATCTTCAAAAAATTTGAAATGTAGACACCAATTCAGCCCTCCTTCAAGGCAATGAGATTACCTGGTCATGAACGAACTCAATTTATTTGAAATTTGATCACCAAATCTTACAAAAAAGGAACAAACAAACAAAAAAATAACAATGAAATATGTTTGGTTGACATAAGATTGCTCATGGACCAGGATGCTCTTGCATCAAAAACACTAGGTAAGTGAAATATCTCATAGGTTGAAAACTCATGAATATTTTGACAATTCCAAAATTGGAGCTTCATACTAGGCTAGTTCTACAACATTCATCAAAGAAGCTTCATATACAACTCTATTCTTATAGAAAACTAGGTACCCCATATACTCATTTCCCATAGTTTTCTTAACCACTTAAGAATCAACCACTCTATCTATTTATTCAATATGGATAACTTTAAGAAATTGCCAATAGGAGCAGGTATAAAAACCTAGTGAATCTTGCATTATTCCCAAAAAAATATTGATTCTATTGGAAATTTATTTGGGAAAAAATATAATTCAATTGGAAAATATTTTTTAATCTCTAGAATTTTGTAGAAAATATTGGAAAATTATACTTTTATTAAACTAATAAAATTGGTTCATTGGTGAATTAAATATGTATTAAAAATAATAAAATATTTTCATTGGCAAATTAAACTTGTTTTTGTATCAATAAAATATTTGTTGGAAGCTTCAGTTGTTTGTGAGTTGTTTAAGTGTTGTCATTGATTTCAACCCATTATATGAAGAGAGTGTTTTAATGCTAGTAGTGTTGAGGATGTTGATCCATAGCAATGGAGTTGTTGGAAGCCTAGTTTTGTTGGTATTGATGTCAACACAATGTTGGTGTTGGAATTGATGTCTTATTTCAGTATAGTTAAAAAAATTTATGTTTGTAGAGATAGTTGGATATGCAATAGTTGATGAGAGGCATTGTAGATACTGAAAATGTGTTGCAAATATTTTAGTAGTGCCGTTGAAGTAATTGGTTCACTTGGTTTCCAAGTTCTTTTGAGAAAATTTGCATAAAAGAGAGTTTAGTGTGATAGAGTGGTGTTCAGTGTTCTGCTTCACATTTCTTCATGGTTGAAGATATTCTTGAGTGGTTTGGATATGATGATTAGATGTTTTTATAGGTTCTACATCTAGATTTTTAGGTTATGGATTGCTCTACAATGGAAGATGTGTTTGAAAATATGTTTGTTTGGTGAAATAGGGTGTCTAGGAGAAATGATATTTCTTCACATTTCTTTGTAGTGATGGTTCTTGTTTTACGGATTTAGGAATGCACTTATATTGTTTGTATCTACCTTTCCTTGAAGTTTCAGGTGTTGTGGTGTTCTGAAAGTTTGTTTGGTGTGTTAGATGTTTGTGCTAGCATGTATGGTTGCACAAAATAAAGGTGTTCTTAAGTTGAAAGTGGTTGTTTTAGTAGTGGTGAATATTATGATGACGTGGAATATTCAAAGATGTTTTGGAATGTTTTTGTGTGGTCACTAAGATGTTTCTAGACCCGGAGAGGTGTGGTTGTGGTCACTTTTTAGTGTTAGTTTAGGTTTGGTTGACTTGGAATGCTAGCACTAATTGTGGAGGATGATTATTGTTTTTGGAAGTGTTGAGAAGTGTGTTTGTGTATATTTGGGTCCTAGTTAATTTATGTCATGGTATACCTTCACTTCTTTACATTGTGGAAGTATTTGGTGCTGAACTATTTGATATTGCATGGTTGAGGTTCATAAATTTCCTTAAGGTTGACTTAATTGAGATGGTTTTAGGTTGTGGATGGTATAAATACAAGATGAGTTGTGTGAATTAAGAAAAGAGTGTGTGTTATGTGAAAGATGTGAAAGTGATAAAGTGTGATCTTTAATGCCTACGAATCCCGTATGTAGTGAGCATAAGGTGTCTACATTTTAGTTTGTTGAATGAGTTTGTGCTTTAGTAGAACTGTATCTTCAACATAAGAGAGATGCATTGTTAGTAGCTCAAATTGGTAGTGAGCCACTCCTTCTACCTTCTTTCTTTTGGACAGTGAGTCCTTTGGAAGTGAATCCTCTGATAGCGAGCCTATTGTATTTGGTATTGCTATTACTTTAAATTTTGAGCTAATCCTCACTATGGTTTTTCCTTTCTTGGGTTTTCCATGTAAATTTGGTGTTCTATTATGCATGGTGTTTTGATGTGTTGTTGTTTTATTTGCTTACTTCCATGCTAAATATGATTACGGGTTTAAGCGATAATAAAGATATGAATGTTAATGAGGGTTTTGATGTTTTAATGTACAACTAATTTTCCCCCCTCAATTTTCTTGTGCATATAAGCATTGGTATCAAAGAAAGGTTCATTGGAATAAGCTTAACTATTTTGAGGTAGATCTAGGTGGCACACAGGAAGGAGGATCACTTGTTTGATTGAAAAATACATGCATTTTGGATTTAACCAAGATGGAAGATTTCCTTGTTTTTTTAGGGTTTGGAGTTTGGAAGTTAATTGAAGATGGATATACCATGCTCACTAATGGACCGATAATTGATGATGATTTCAAGGCATATGATAAAAATGGAAAAAAAGGAATTCTCTTTTGAGTGGTCTTTCTGATTTAGAAATTGTGAAGGTTATGAGGTACAAATCTGCTATAGAATTTTAGAAAAAGATGAATATTATCTATGAAGGAGATGATAAGGTCAAGCAAGCAAAGATGCAAAATTTGAAGACTAAGTTTGAAACCCTATGGATGTAAAAGGATGAAGATATTGTAGGCTACATGCATAGAATAGATGAAGTTATCAATTCCATTAATGAACTTGGTGGAAAATTGGAAGAAGATGAGGTGGTAAAGAAGGTATTAAGAACTCTTTCTAAATATTATAGTCATAAAGTTTGTGTTGTTAAGGAAGTTGAGGATTTAGATCATTATTCTAAAGATTAATTGTTTAGTGCTTCAACTACTTTTGAATTAATAGAGTTTGGTCAAAATAATTCAAGAAAAGAGATTGCTTTTAAAGCTAGAAAAACATAGAGAGATAATGGATAATATGTGGATGATCTTGATGAGATAGAAGCAATTTTTTTCAGGAGATCAATAAAAGGGACTAGAAAATATAGAGGTAAGTTACCTTTCTAATGCTTTAATTGTGGGAAGATAGGTCATTATGCTTCAATATTTCTAGTAAAGTTTCAAATGAAAAACATAAGGATAATAAAGGTAAATATATCAAGAGAAGTTATTATGTTAAAGAAGATGCTAGCATATCTAATGATGAATCTGACTAGACAAATGATGGGAATGATGAATGCTTGTTCATGGCTCTAAATTTTGGGAATAATTCTACCGACTCTGAAAGATGTATGAAGGGAATTGTTTCGAAAATAGGTCACAACATCAAATGGATTGTAGTGACTTATTTTCATGCTAAAGAGGAGAAAAATCACTAGATAATTGACAATGGATTCTCAAATCATATGATAGGTGATAAAAGTAAGTTTGTTGAACGTGAGAAGTTTGAAGGTGGTATTGTTAAGTTTGGTGATGATACAAATACTAAGATATGTGGAAAAGGTTCAATTAGTTTTTATGGAAAGAATAATACATATGATGTTATTTATGTCAAGGGTCTCCAACATAATCTTTTGACTGTAGGATAGATGTGTAGCAAAGGATATAATCTTGTATTTCGGGATGGTTGTTGTGAAATCAAAAAAGGAAGCTCTAGAACTCTATTTCCTATAGGAATAAGGATAAATGGGAATTTTTATCAACTCAAAGGTGGTAATGGACCTTTGTAGTTAGCTATGTGGACCTACAAGAATAGGAAGATTTCAAGGTGATAGGTATTTCATGTTGTTGATTGATGATTACTCTAGAATGACTTGGGTAAATTTTATTAAAGAAAAATTAGAAGATATAGAGAAGTTTAAAGAATTTAAAGCTATGATTGAGAATGAAATGGATATGAAATTCAAGTTCTTAAGGTTTGATAGAGGTTGAGAGGTCACCTCCTATGAGTTTAAATTTTTTTGTGAAGATCATGGAATAAAGAGGCATTTGTTAGCTCCTAGAACTCCTCAATAGAATGGAGTGGTGGAAAGATATAATATAATAGTTTAGGAAGCTACAAGGACAATGATGAAGAAAATATATTGTATTTATATTGGAGAGAATCTATTCATACTGTAGTATACACACTCAATAGAGTACAATCAAGAGTAGACAATTTAAATAATCCCTATGAACTATGGCATGGAAGAAATCCTATTGTCAAATATTTTAGAGTGTTTTGAAGCAAATGTTATATTAGGAGAGATGAAGAAAACTCAAGAAATTTTTATGCAAGATCAGATGAAGAAATATTCTTTGGATATTATACAAGAGGCAAGGCTTACTAGTGCTACAAAAAGAGGCCATGGAAGAGAGTTGGAAGTGCAAGTGTCAAAGTAGATGAAGAACAATATAAAATCTCAATACTAATAAGGATATGAATCTGATGAGTCTTCTTGTAGAGAAGAAGGAAAATACTAAGAAAAGGAAAATGAGATGAATTTTGAAGAGGAAGACACTCCATAAAGGATTCCTAAGACTCCTAATTATGTGTAGATGAATCATTCTAAAAATAAAATCATTGGTGATAAGAGTAGAGGTGTGTTGACAAGAAGAAAAGTTGCTATCATAGAAGAATAGGTAAATTTGTGTCTAATTTACAAAGTAGAACCTAAGAAAGTGATTGAGGCTTGTAAGGATGAGAAATAGACCAAAGATATGGAAGAATAGTTGATACAGATTGAGAAGAATCAAACTTGGGAATTAGTCCCAAGACCAGTAAATAATAATGAAATAGGACCTTAATGGGTATTCCAAAACAAGTTGAATGATAATGGAGAAGTTGTTAGAAATAAGGATAAACTTATGTGTAAGGGATACTCAAAAGTCAAAGGAATAGAATTTGAGTAAATTTTCTTTGGTGGAAAGAATGGAGGCCATTAGGATTTTTTTGGTCTTTGCAACACATAAGGATTTCAAGTTTTATCAAATGGATATGAATTCTACATTCTTGAATGGTGAGTAGGAAGAAGAGGCATACATTGAACAATTGGAAGTATTTTAGTAATTAGATGATCCAATTACTCTTAGAGCTTGGTATGAAAGATTGGATAGGTACTTGTTGCAACATGGATTCAATAAAGGTACTACAGATAACAATCTTTACTTTATTATTGAGAAGGATCAAATTTTGATTGTGGTTGTGTATGTTGATGATATAATATTTGGAAGAAATGAGGAAATGTGTAAGAATTTTTCAAAAGAGATCCAAAATTAATTTTAAATTTCAATTGTTGCAAAAGGGATTCAATAAAAGGTACTACAGATAGCAATCTTTACTTTATTATTGAGAAGGATCAAATTTTGATTGTGGTTGTGTATGTTGATGATATAATCTTTGGAAGAAATAAAGAAGTGTGTAAGAATTTTGAAAAAGAGATCCAAAATTAATTTTAAATTTCAATGTTTGGGGAGATGAAATCCTTCCTTGGGCCACAAATCAATCAAATAGAAAAAGGTATTTTTATTTCACGACCAAAATATGGCAAGGAAATGTTGTAAAAGTTTGGAATGGAAGGCTCTAAATTGGTATGTACTCCTATGATTACTGGCTGCAAGTTGAGAAAGAATGACGAATCCCCTAAGACTGATTGGAGAAAGTTCAAATCAATGATTGGAGGATTGATGTATCTAACTGCTACTAGATCAGATATCATGTGTGTAATTTTTCTTGTGGCTAGATTTCAAGAAGATCCTAATGAATCACATGTGACAATAGTAGAGCGGATATTCAGATATTTTTTGGGCACTCCAAACTATGGTCTATGGTATCCAGAGGATATTTATTTCTCTTTAAGTTCTTATACTAATATAGATTGGGTAGGTTGTGTGGATGACAGAAGAAGTACTTGGGTGGAGGTGCCTTCTTTCTTGGAAGTATATTGGTTTCATGGTTGAGTAAGAACTAGGAATAAATGTCATTAACTACTACAAAAGTAGAGTACATTGTAGTAGCATCTTGCTACACTTAGGTGTTGTGGATGAAGCAAACATTGAAAGAAATCAAAATATCATATAATGAACCTATTTCCATCCTTTGTGATAATACAAGTGATATCAATATATCAAAGAATCTAGTGATGCATTCAAGATCAAAACATATCTCAATTTGGTATCACTTATTGAGAGAGAAAGTTGAAAAAAATGAGGTGAAGTTGGAGTATGTGCCTACTAAGGATCAGGTTGAAAATATTTTCACGAAGGCTCTTCCTAAAAATACATTAGAGTATCTCCAAAAGAAGTTAGGGGTTATTTCCTCTCCTTTCAACTAGACACATAAGAGTGGATAATTTTGATGAAGCATTTCAAGATACATTCTTGGTCTTGGACTAATGTTGAAGGCTACCTCTTAGGGGAGTAGGTAGTAATATTGTTGATTAGTGCAATCAAATGGAGAGTGCAAAAAAGTAGGTCCAATAAAGAGAGAGTGCAACAAATTTCAAAAGAGAAAATAGAAAAGAAAAATTCTATGCAAATGATGTGTAGGTGTTACCCTTTGAATCTTGTCAAAGGGGGAGAGAAAAATAGTTAAATATAGGAAAGATAGTTAGATAAGTCTATGGCCCTTTTCCATTGATGTCAATGGGGGAGAGAGTTGGTGGAAAAACCATAGTGAAAAAGAGAATATGGTTTGAAGACCACATGGAGAGAGAGTTTTCAAGAGCAAGAGAATGAGAATATGAAGAGAGATTTTTCCTAGTCAAGGGGAGTACTACCTAATACAAAGTTTTTATTGATTGATTTTGTTATTGATGGTTTTTTAAAAAGTTAGTGTTGCCATCAATGAAAAAGAGGGAGATTGTTGGAAGCTTAAGTTGTTTGGGTGTTTTCATTGATGTCAACCCCTTGTATGAAGAGAGTGTTGGAATGTTTCTAGTTTTGATGATGTCGACCCATAGCATTGGAGTTGTTTGAATCTTGGAGTTGTTGGTATTGATGTCAACACAATGTTGGTGTTGTCATTGATGTCTTACTTTAGTACAATTATATAAGTTGTGTTTGGAGAGATAGTTGGATGTGAAATAGTTGATGAGAGGTGTTGTAGATGCTGCATATGTGTTGTAGAGATGTTAGTAGAGTTGTTGAAGTAGTTGGTTCACTTGGTTTCCAAGTGCTTTTGAGAAAATTTGAATAAAACAAAGTTCAGTGTGATAGAGTGGTGTTCAGTGTTCTACTTCACATTTCTTCTTGTGGTTGAAGATATTCTCATGTGGTTTGGATATTATGATTAGAGATGTTCAAAGGTTATATATGTAGAGTTATAGGTTCTGGATCATTTTATAGTGGAAGATGTGTTTGATAGTATATATGTATGGTGAAAAAGGGTGTGTAAGAGCAATGGGATTGCTCCACATTTCTCCATAAGTAAGGTTGTTTTCTTGTGGATCTAGTAATGTTCTTATATTTTCAATATCTACCTTTCCTTGAAGTCTTAAGTGTTATGGTGTTCTGCAAGGTTGTTTGTTGTGTTGGATGTATGTGCTAGTGTTTGTAGTTGTACAAAATAAAGGAGTTCTTAAGTTTCAGGTGGTTTTAGTAGTAGTGGTTAATATTATGATGATGTGGAATATTCTGAGATGTTTTGGAATGATTTTTTATGGTCTACAAGATCTTTTTGCACCTGGAGAGGAATGTCTATGGTTTTTTTTTAGTGTTAGTGCAGGTTTAGCTGACATGGAATGCTAATGATAATTGTGGAGGATTATTTTTGTTTATGGAAGTGTTGAGAAGTGTTTAGGTGTATATTTGGGTCCTAGTTAAGTTGTGGCATGGTCTTCCTTCACTTATTTACATCATGGAACTGTTTGGTTCCAACCTATTTGATGTTGAATAGTTGATGTGTATATGTTTCTTTAAGGAAAACCTAATTGAGATTGTTTTAGGTCACAAATGGTATAAATACGAGGTAAGTTATTGTTTGCATTAAGCAAAGAGTGTGTGTAATGTGAAATATGTGATGATCTAAGTGTGAGATTTAATGCCTATGACTCCTAGATGCAGTGAGTAGAAGGTGTCTACATTTTAGTCTATTAAATGAGTTGTTTGTTCTTTAGTGGAAATATATCTTTAGCATAAGAGAGACACATTGTTAGTAGTTCAAATTGGTAGTGAGCCACCCCTTTTTCTATCTTATTTCTTTTGGAAAATGAGTCCTTTGGAAGTGAACCCTCTAGTAGTGAGCTTATTATATTTGGTATTGCTATTAATTGATATTGTGAGCTAATCCTCACCTTTGTTTTTCCCTTCTTGGGTTTTCCATGTAAATCTAGAGTTCTATTGTGCATGGTGTTTTGATGTGTTGTTATTTCATTTTCTCGATTTCATGGTAAATCTATTTAAGGGTTTAAGGGATGATAAATATCAAAATGTTAATGAGGGTTTTGATGTTTTAAGGTACACCTGATTCACCCCCTCTTTAAGTTGTCATGTGCATCTAACAATATTTTCATGGTGAATTAAACCTATATTAGAATTGATAAAATATTTTTGTTTGAGAATTAAACCTATATTCAAACCAATAATATTTTTTGTTGGAAAATTAAGCATGTATTGAAACAAGTAAAACAAAAATTGTTGGAAAATTAAACCTATATTCAAAAAAAATATATTTTCATTGGAAAATTAAACTTGTATTCAAACAAATGAAATATTTTCATGGAGAATTAAGCTTGTATCCAAACAAAAATCATAATATGGATGGAAAACGTATAAAATGATAAATGATAATAATTAAGTTGCTTAGTGAATCTATAAGTTCTAAACAAAAGCAAGTGAAATTTATTGAGTCGATATTGATAATGATTAAAGTACAAGCCATTTAATTCTCATATCTTTTTAATGATTCAAATTACTCTTCTTAAATCGAAATATTAGTCCAAATAACATTCACATTGGATCTCCCATAGTTTTGGAGTTTCCTCCAAAAAGGACTTATGTTTCACATGAGTAAATACCATTAAATTCTAAATTTGGTAAGATTTCATCACATTCACTTATTTTTTTGGTTCTGTACAAGTTTTAGTGTTTCAGCTGGAGGAGAATTGATATCACAATGGATAATCCTTTGAATAGGTGATTATTCTTGTAGATTAAAAACTAGGAAACCCTAATTGATATTGTAATTAATTGAGAAATTTTGGGGTCATCTTCCATATAGACTACATTAAAGTGGAGGATGCATTGTATGTGATATTAGGTCATGGGAAAATCTTGGACCACCCAAAAGTAATACTTCCCTCTCATATTACATCAACATTCTTGTCCAATGCATTGGACCTAATGAAAGATGCAAGAATAGTCCAAGACTTGGTGTTCCATTATATTTAGGAGCCCTACATCTCTCGGGATTACTTTTCTAAATCCCTTCATGAATATGATTTGTTTAAGGAAATCAATGCTCCTATTGGTGGTATGTTCAAGATCACAAATTCCCATACTTCTCCACATACAAGGTCTGTTTACTCTACCATTAAGCATGGCCTTCGCATTTCATACAAAGCTAATGTACATAAATCACTTCAGGATCATATAGGAAAGTTAGGTGGCAAGTTTGTAGAGCACATTGAAGAGATGTTTTAGGCTCTTATTTTCTTGTTAAGTCACCAACCACCTTTTTTGACCCCACATCCCAAGCTAGTTCCATATACTAATGCTATCTAGACTAACCCTAGTATGAAAAATATAAATGAGCCTATAGCTCATTTTTCTTTTAAAATTGTTTGTATTAGGCTTCTATAGAGCCATTTTTTTTTAGTATGATTAATATTTTGTTTGGAAAACTTAAGGCCTTTGCAATTTATTGATATTATGAATTTCTAGCCATCAAAGGGCCTTTTTTAATTCGTGTACTATTATATAAATATATATTTCATGTGTCTTACACCTTTTGGCTTAAAAAAATATCTTTTGATTGCATAAGTGTTATTCTAGCCATAAAAGGGCCTTTTGTAAAAAAAATTATGTTGATTCAATGTAAATAGAAAATATTACAAGGAAATATGACAGTTAATAAATTGTCACTAATACAAAAAAGTTAGTTGTTCAAACTGCAATACAAGACATCAAATTTTGGCCATGGAAGGGCCTTTTGTAATATGTACACTTGCATATTAAACTTATTAATTTTAATTTTATTAAACTTAAATTGGTTAAAGTTAAATTGACTATTTAGTTAAACTTAAATTTATTAATGTGAAATAATTTAAATAATATAAAATTAGATTAATTTAAATAATATAAAATTAAATTAATTTAAATAAGTTATTATAGTTACCTTATATTTTAAAGTGGAAAAATAAAATAAATTAAAGATATATATACTAGTAATATATACTCATAAAATTAAAATTAATGTATAAAAATATTTCACCATCTCATGAACATTCGATAGATGAATATAGTCACGTTTCAAAATGAAATTTCTGAAGCACTAGAATTGCAAACTCAAACTTCTAAAATAGCCTGAAAGCTATTATATTTAAAAATATAAATGTTTGAAATTTTTTATGAATGGTCCATACCACATTCTAGTTGTTAGCCACCTATCAAGTTTTCATTGCATCAGATTCTCTCAATCCATATCAATTTTATAAATCTCTGAGCTTTACAAAATTGAGACCATGTGGTAAATTATATATCATATTTCTATTGTTATTATAGTTATATTAAATTTTTAATAAGTCTCAATTATGTTTTTAAGTATAATTAATGTGGCTTGAGTTAATGGTAGTCCTTTCAATGCCCGATCCTTAAATTCATCTTGTGGAAGATCAAGGGTTATTTAGAGGAGCTTAAGAAATGGATACACCCTTAAGGTTGGTATGCCCTAAGTGTCAAATGACCTTCTTGGGCTATATCACAGACCTGATGTTGAGGTCAATGTTTAAATTTTTAGGGATGATTGCATTTGAAGCAATCAAGCTAGTGTTGGGGAAAGATTTCATGCATGAGGATGATAGGTATAGAGTAAACTCAAACATCTCATCACATTTTATGGTATATTTACTATATTTGAGTGAATCAAAAGGGATGGTTCTCATGATGTGTAGACTCTTAATTAACAAAGAAAATTTGGGGGGTGTGGAGAATGCCATTATCATCACTCGACTTAGGATTGGAATATATAGACCCAATTATATTCCTAGGATTCTAATCCTAGGTGCAGTGGTGAACTTTCTCCAATTCCTACTAGATTTAGATGGTGAAGATTTGGCATGCCACAAGATTAGGATTGCGCAAGGATGTGGTTTCCTCAAAAGGCTTATGTTGCTTGAATTTGTTTAGGTTGGTGATTAGGAATGGGTCACAAATTTATTCATGTTCATCAAGGCAGGTGTTGGCGACTAAGACTCATGTGGCCGAGTATAAGTTTTATTTTATATAATAGTGTCAATAATGGGTGGGATGGTAAAGGTTGGTAGCAGTATCTTTCTTTGTGAATGATATTGTGTGGCCTTTTTATGGTGGAATCGAGCACTTCAAGTTATTGTATTGATCATATGTAATAACATTTTATCATGGTTTGGTGGCCATGGTCAATGTTTCTATGCATTGGACCAATTAGGACCTAATTGTATCTAACTTTTGTAAAGATGATTGTTTTATTGGATTAATACAATACATGTAACATTGGGGTGCTCTTTCAAATCTATATGTATATGTATATGTATATATATATAGACATAAAAATAACCTAGGCATGTGAGCTTTATTTTTCTATGTCTTACCAAATTTTGTCTCAACATAATTAAAATATTTAATTATGCCCTATTGTACAAATTCAACTATTAATTAAATAATTCTTAATTATTTAATTAATTCATATATTCTATTCCTCTTGATTATTTAAACAAATAAATTACATTTATTTATTTAAAGACGTCGCTAATTTCCTATGTCTCTTTATAATTAAATAAATTTCTCAATTTATTTAATTATTATTCACCTTTTACTTTCCTCTACAATTAATAATCCCCATTAATTATTTAATTGTTCTTTTTCCGTTTTCCTCCAAATTTAAATAAAATTATTTATTTAAATTCCCATTCCCACTTTCCCACCAAGTAAATAATTTGAAATAATTATTTACTATCACATGACCCCACCACTCTTGAATTAAATTAATTTTTAATTCAAAAGGTCAACATCACCTCTTGAATTAAATAATTTTAAATTCTTATTTGATTCTCCAATAGGCTTTGTTTTCCGTACCCAATATCTTCTTGTCACATGCATTCTTGATCTTTGATTTGATTTTCCTAAAATCAAATCTCATCCCTTCATTTAAAACTTTTCCCTAACCCTAATTGCTATTTTTCACATGCAATTTTAGCCTTCGATCTTAGGGCTTTGTCAAACTTTCAATCCTAGACATTTATCCAAAATTGACTTTTTTATGAAAAGGCAATTTCAACCTCATTTGACATCTCATGACTTCATACTTCATGCTTGCAATTTCTAATTACACTTGCAATTTTGAGTCAAATCCTTTAATATTTGCTTGAGTCTTTGTTATAGGTCTTTGTTGCTCCTTAAAATATGAGGGAAAATATTATTTTACAACAAATGGATAAGGGAAATTAAGGTTAATCATTGAGGTCATGAAGGCTGTTTGGTGAAATTGTTCATTCCTTTCATGCAATTTTCCTCCTTTATGCTTCATTATTTAGCTAGGGTTTGTTTTATGCATTTTATTTCATGCTCACCTAGATTTTTACCTTAGCTACATTGGAGAACCTAACATGAAGGACATATTTTGTAGTTTTTGTATAACTTTTTCACCATTTTTTGTAGGTATAGGTACAAAATGCCGCAAATGCCATTTTTTGAGCCACATTTGATGCATCATGACACACCTGTGTTTGGGAATGATGCATCCGCAAAACTAAGACACATTCAATCTTGGCAGAGACACATTTGATGCATTAAAGCGCATCTAGAAGCCCGAAAAATGCATATGTGTTGAGTTGCATTTGATAATCATAGAGACACATCTACCTATTGCAGGTTTACTTTTGGTTTTTGGCAACATTTTCTAGTTTTCTCTTTTCAGTTTTAGTAGGCTAGGGCTTTTTGGTTATTGATCTTTTGTTGGCAGCATGTGGCTAGCTGGATGGAGATACTAACCCTTGTTTTGTTGTTGATTTTACAAATATTTTTTTCAATTCTAAAGCAAAAAACAAACAAACAACCACAATTACAACTTGCATATCATACCTCATGGTTTACAATGAATTGCATTCACACTCATGGGATTAAAATGAACACAACTTTCATCTACACTCATCAAGGTTAAAAATTTAATTGCATTCTCATAGCATTGGCCTAAAAAGAACTTTGCTTGTCTCATAATAAGTTGGGCTAAAATGAATAAGTGTTTGAGGTGTCTTGTGGTGTAGTGATAACTCCTTAGTGTGTATGCACTTCTCTTGCACCTTGCTACAATTTGGAGAATTAAAAACACTTAGGGGTTGTTTCTTTTCCACCCACATATTTGGATTTGGGCATTAAAATGAACAATCTTGTGAGTGTGGAATGAAAGCTTTGTGTATGCACTTCCTTGCACCTTTGTGTGATCTTGGATGACCAAAAAGAAAGTTTTCATTTCACTTTTGTATATCCATTAGAGGGCTTGCCTTGGTGGGAAAAAGTACACACCCCAAGGGAATGACCCAATCAGCAAATAGCTAAAGCCAAGCTACTCCTGACCAGTATATAAATGTGAATGCTACCAAAAATCTTAATTTATAGGTGTAGATGTGTTATCTAGACAAGTGATTTCCTCAGTACTCGCGTGGTATGTTAAAACCTATAAAGCATAAACTCTATAGGCTGGAAAACCTCCTTATTAGAGCTAATCTTGCCTCATGTATAACCACCTAAATAGGTGCCCTAATTAATAACCATTTATGTAGATTTCAAAAATCCTTTTCTATTCGTTGGTGCAAGAGGTTAGACCTTTGAAGCCGTCCCACATACTCATAGTTCTTAGTAGAGATAAAGAGTTTTTCATGGGAGATTCATGAGAGCTCGAAGCTTGGTTGACCCAAAGAAGTGAGTGTCATGGAGGGGATCTAGTGTGGCCAAGATTCTAAGTTGTCCACTAAGAATAAGTGTGGTTGGTTAATCCAAGTGGGAATCCAATGAATATAGTCCTTTCCATCCATAGGATTTGTGCTTGTCTTCAATGTGCTTGTCTCTAACAATTCAAGACAAAATAAAGTGTTTGCTAAATTTTTTTTGATTCAATGAACACATAAAACACCTTTTATAAATATGGAAAATCATAATCAAACTAAAACAACTTCACAAATTTGTCAAAATTGTAAGAAAACCAAACATTGTTCAAAATGCAATGCAACTGAGACTCTGTAACACATATACAACTATACTAAAATGCATTTGATACAAAAAACAACACATCTAACTCAGTGAATTACATTTATTGTCTGAAAAAACACATCTACTAAATTTGAAATGCAATTGATACCCTACAATGCATATGCTAAACCTAAAACACAACTGTTGATAAATGATGCATCTGTTAAATCTATAACACAATTGATTGTCATAAACCACAACTTCCTATCACCCAAAAAAAAAATTATAATTGTCACCAGCTAAGGTCAAACCATCAATAGTTGTCTTTGATTACCTTTCTACACTGATCTTTGTACCAAATTGGAAATATTTTCTCAAACAATTAAAAATTGCACCTTTAGGTTTGCCATTTAGTCTTAACAATAGGCATACCATTGCAAAATTCTAGTTGCATCCTAGGATCCATAATTATTTTTAGCATAGAAAAAATCTTAGGTCTTCATTTTTTAGACTTTAAAATAGGAAAACTTTCCATACTTTGTGAAACCATTGCCTCCAAAAGTAGATTGTCATTGGACCAAGTCAAAAATCACTCCTTTAGGCTTTGCCATTTTAGGTGAGTCTTTTTCAAGCCATAAGTCTAGTTTGGGAACTCACTTGGACTCTTTGTCATTTCACTTGATTTTACACAAGGTCCCTTACAATTAAAATTGAAGCATTGGCGAAAATTTTGATTGTTAGTAATCTCTTCCCAAATATCCCAAAGTTGATAAGCTTTAGAGCTTTCTTACACCTTGTATTTAGAATTCTTCCTTTAACATATTTAGTCCATCCTTGCATTAGAAATCCCTCTTAGGCATCACCATTACCTCACATTAATCATTCCTCTTAGACATCATTATCACTTTGCATCCATAGATATTATTGTGACATTGCATTAGGACACTCCTCATTTCTTATTCCCAAAAAAAAACCAAAAACATAGTCTTAGTCTCATACCATCCACCACCATGTGTTCCCTTAACCTTGATATGCTTGCTAGTCAATCATGAATACTGGTTACTCCATAATGGTCAATACCAACAAGCCATAAACTTCAAAAGATAATTCCTCAAATCCAAATACCAACCAACCACAACCCATAGTCAATCACCCACATACCCTTCCTACCAACAATCCATAAGTCCTAGTCATTCAACCATCTACCCTCACTATCAAGAGTCACTTAACACAATCCATATCATTTATATAGAACAAACATCCATTTACCACCATTATCATAACTTTGACAAGGGAAACTAATCATCCACTAACCCCTTCCATATCTCCATGTCCTATCCTAGTCCTTCATCAACTAACCCCTTCCAAGTCTCCACATCCTATCCTACTCCATCCACTAATCCCTTCCAAGCCACTCCATCCCAACATACATTTAGTCATGAAAACACATCTAGTCATGGTCTCCAAAGTCACATCCCATTTAATAAAATTGAGGATACATGCCGAAAGGAAAGTCTAAAGCATGACATCATGGCATCACCTTCATGTAAAGATCAAAGTAGTCCATCCCATGACCCTATCTTTAAGTCCATCCACGAATTCCTTCTAGAAAATAATGGAATCCAAAATACAACTATCCTTGATCAAGATTCTATTCCCAATCATGTCATCCAAGACTAAGACACTACAATTGATCAAGAAATCCAAAAAAATCCACTCCTTGACCTTTATGCCATTACTGATCAAACACTTGAAGACAACCCTATCTGAGCTCTAAATATCGACACTTCCCAAAATGAGACAGTTGCTCCCATGGGACACAGATTATCTTCCTCTAGAACAAGAGTCTCCTATTCTAGACATATTTGCAAATGATCTAGCTATAGTTGAATTAACTAGACTCTATGACAATGACCATAAAGATGGTTTTGACATCGACTTGGAAGCACCAGTAGAATCATCTGAATCTAGTATGTCACAAAATTAGACCAAAGATATTAATAAAAAATATATCCAACATGTCAATAAAGTGACAACATCTTATCAACTAGGATCGTCTATCTTTGTCAGAGCAGGCTTTCTTGTAGATGAGAAAATATTGAGTAATGATATTCACATACAAAATGACAGGTTTGCATCTTGCTTCCAAAATGAAAAATACCCTATTGCAAATAGAATCTATCAGAGCATGCAATATCAAGGAAAAGGACTAGGCCTACATGAGCAAGGAATTCTAGAATTAGTACAGTTTTAGACAAATTATAGACATCAAGGCCTTGGCTATTCCTCAGTAAAAAAATCTAATGATGTTAGTGGTACCTCCTTGATATTGGGGACAAATTTATTTGATACGAACATTAAAATGGGGGCCATGAGTAGTTCTTGTCATAAGGTTGCTTCAAAAACTCCTTCCATCCACACCATAAAATTTCATTCCAATAAACCTTCCATAAAAAGAAAATTATTACAAATCTAAAGTTCAAAATAAAATGTCAAAGGCCATGGAATCAAACAAAAATTCAAGTGGAAAAATGAAGTTAAAATGGATCCCAAAGAAAAATGGATCAAGCAAATAAAATAGTCCAAATCCAAAAGTCAATCAAATAATGGAGCCACAAGAAAAGAGGACTCCCACATATAATAAATGTCCACCTCCTTCAAAATGGTCATCAAGCAAGGCATTTAAAAGTGTTGGTTCCAAACGCTATCACAATTAAAATTCTAAACTTTGTCATCCACCATCCCAATTTTGGAAACTAAAAATTGCTACATCCAAATTTCCAAAAAATATTTCCACATCTACCATCATCCATCATTCCAAAAATCATACCTTACAAATCCATTACATCTTGGCAACAACTCTTTATCATAAGGACTCTCATGGCACTCTATCGTGATGTGTGTATTCTGATAAGGCCAACTCTAGTATCAACAAGGATCACAATGACATCAATTAGCTATATGCAAGCACTGTGATAATGACAAGGAAATTTCTTCATAAGGTTCATTATTGGCATATCATGGCAACAGTCTCTACATCAACACCATTGAAGGATTCAAAACAACTAGTGATCATCTAAAGCATCAATGCCATCCCAAAAATATAAAAATACAAAAAAGAATGAAAACTCAAAAACTTGTTACCTTGATGAAAACGTGGAAAAAAGGTGTCTTGGTGACACCAAAAAAAAAAAAAGAAGTCAAGAAAATAGTAAAGAGAAATTTCTTCCAATAATGAAAACCATTCTTATGGTGCTTTGGAAAAGTACCATGATGAAAATATGGAAAACGGGCGTCATGTGTAAAATAAATTATCCATGTGGACCATTACCCTTGGGTAAAATTTTTCTCATATACCATACCCTTTGCATGACATTTCTTATGACATTTCCATCTGTAAACACTTGTTTTGGAACCCTAATGTTCACTTGCCCTTCTAGGGGTTTTCACCTAAAAGGGGAGGAATAGGGCCAAACCAATAATGTTTACACTAAAGATTGAGTTGAAATAGATGAAATATGCCTAAATGAGATGAAATAAGTGCAAAAAAATGAAATATACTATTGTTTATGAATGCAAAACTAAGAAATATGAAGTGTTGGAAAACACAATGTGATATATAGAAATGAACTAGAAACATAAACAAATGCAAATGAAACTTAAGGAGACTGAATGGAGTGCACCTAGAGATAGATTTTTGATGTTGGGATGTTCTAGAATGTCTCAGAAATTATTGTTGATGGCCACTGGGACTCATTCACCATAGATGGTGAATTAATCCCGCTTCTGGTAAATTTTGTTGAAATAGGTTTCAGGTGTAAGGAAAGAAAAGGTGCAGAAAAGCCTTCCTAATGCTAATTCTAAGAGGAATAGTGAAAACTACAGGTTCAATTTTATTATAGTTCATTAAAGATGCACATTACTGGAATAACAAAATTGACAATTAAGATCATACACAAAATTGAACACCAGTATTTAACATGGGAAAACCCTTATGGGAGAAAAAACCACCACACCAAAGAAAGTCACTTTGTATTTAAGTAAATAAATTACATACAGAGTTACATAATCTTAGATGTCAATTTTATAGTAGCAACATTTCCTTGATCAACCTTGCACAAAAAAATCCTGATTACAGTTCGTTATAACTCACTGTTACAATGCTCATTCAACATACAATGAAGAACACTCACTTGTGTAACTATAACTCTATTATAGTATACTACAATGTATATCCCCAACCATGGTTGATTCATTCTCTATGAAAATGATTCAATTCAATTTCCTCTATTGAGCAACTGTTAATCTTACTAGTCACAGACAGTTACTACCAACTCAACACAATCTTCCAATAATCTTTGTACACCTCAACAATCAACCCAAGTCAAAGTGAGTTCAACCACGGTCCACCTTCAAATACATCTACATGACCAACACTATCAGTGATTGACAGAGATGTCACAATGATAGCTCAGGTCTCCCTAATGTCCCAAAAGAACACTAAGACCACACGCATCGGTAAGAGTCCTACCAAACTTACAATCAACCTTATTGGAAAGACTACAACCATTAGAAGATGTTTGAAATGTCTTATCAAAGTCCCAAGTCATCCCAATGCCCTTTAGTTTGGATACAGTTTGAAACAACTCATCAGAAAGAGTCACACCGATGTCTAGATCCATCAACAAGACCACATCCATCCGTGCAATATTCTCAAGTCTTATTGATGACCAAATTTATGTCAACACTAATCATTGATAAGAGTCTCCCTAATGGACCTCTTCGGCCAAACCTCTATCATCACCGAGAGTTAGAAATTTCATGCTGACAGTTCAAGTCACATCGACGACTTTTGTTGGAAAGAGAAACCATTGGTCTCACCGATCTGATCACTACAAGCCCTTTAGAACTAAGCTGCTCATCAGTAAGACATTTCAGGTGTCTCATTGATTTTTCTCTTTCAAGAGGTTTAGGTTAGTAAGTTTGAGGCACATGTCTCCAACAATCTCCCAGTTGACGAAGATCTTACTGACACCTCCAAAGCACCACAAAGCTACTAAGATTCATGGGATCCAAGGCCCATCGAACTAGCACACCACCTGTACTTGTCTATGCTCATTGGTTTCATCAATGCATTTACAACATTTTCTAGAGTGTCTAATTTTTCTAAACAAACCTTTCCATCCTCCACCATATCTCATACAAAATGATACTGCACATCAATATATTTTGTCTTGGCATGGAAAGTTGGATTTTTTTTTGAAACAAATAGCACTTTGACTGTCACAAAAAATTGTAATTTTACCTACATTAAACCAAAAATTTGAACACAAAAACTTAAGCCAAACATGCTCTTAATGGGCATGAGTAGCTGCCATGTACTATGCCTCTGTAGTGGACAAAGCAACTACAACTTGCCACTTACTCAGCCAACTGATAGCACCACCATTCAATGTGAATACATATCCATTGGTGGATCTTTTGTTGTCAATGTCCCCTACCCAATCAGAATCCACATACCCATGAATGCTGAGAGTCCTTTGTGAACCAACTGATTTACCATGATAACACAAAGTAAATTCTAAAGTTCCCTTTAGATATTTAAACACCTTTTTCACTGCATCCCAATGTGTCCTTGGATTTGAAATAAACCTACTTAGTACTCCCACTGCTTGGGAAATTTATGGTCTTGTACAAACCATCACATACATTAAACTGCCTACAACACTTACATAAGGTACTTTCTTCATATCCTCAATTTCATCTAAAGATTCTAGAAAATCTCCAACAAATAGTTTCATTCCTTGAAAGACTCAAACAACTAGTTGTTTATAATTAGACATATTAAACCTATCAAGAACATTGGTAATATAATTGCTTTGGTTGAGCCAAATATTTCTACTAGATCTGTCCCTTTTGATTTCCATTCCTAGAATATATTTGGCTACCCCAAAATATTTCATTTCAAACTTCGAGGACAACTAAGATTTTAAATATGATATCATACCCTTATCATTTCCAATAAACAAGATATCATCAACATATAAAGCAATAATAAGAATCCGGTCACCTTCAAATTTATAATAAACACAATGATTAGATTTAGACCTCATAAATCCCAAGGACAAAACATATGTATCAAATTTTTGAACCACATTTTGGGTGATTTCTTCAAACCATAAATAGACTTTTTAAGTTTACATACCAAATGTTCTTTACCTTTTTCCACAAAGTGCTTTGGTTGGGACATATAAATTTCTTTTTCAAGATCCCCATGAAGAAATGTTGTCTTCACATCCATCTGTTCAACTTCAAAGTCATATGCTAGTGTAAGTGACAACAAAAATATGATAGACATCAACTTAACTACAGGAGAAAAAAATTCTCCATAATCAATCCCTTCCTTTTGGGAATACCCCTTTGTAACCAGTCTTGCCTTATAATTTTCAACACTACCATTTGGACCATATTTCATTTTAAACACCCACTTTCATCCCACAAGCTTTGTACCTTCGAGAAAGGGCACCAAATCCCACGTTCCATTTTTCTCTAATGATGACATTTCATCATTCATGGCTTCTAACTAGAAATCTGAATTAGGCATATTAATAGCCTCTTTCATAGTCCTAGGTTCATTAGTATTAGTAAGAAAAGCATAGGCACAACTTGTATCAAGTACTAAAAAACCATACCGATCTAGTTGTCTACTTTCATGTGTAGATCTCCTCACTGGTTGAGGCTGAGGTGAAGGCTCTTCCTCTTGATTAGAGCCTTCAGAGCTTCTCAAACTCTCATTTATATCATCTACACTTGGTACTCATTGTTCCTCTTTTTTTAGGGGTCAGAGGAACACTCCATTCTTTTCTTTTTTCTCTTCTATCTTTTTTGGCTAAAGATTAATAAATGAAGGTTTCAATTCCTTGAATATTACATTCCTATTGTAGATCACCTTTTCTGTCATAGGATTCCAAAGCTTGTACCCTTTAACACCGACTCCATAGCCAATAAAGATACATTTTACTGCCTTGTTATCCAATTTATATTTCTTTACTTCAAGCACATAAGCGTATGCCTCACAACCAAAGAAATAAAGATGTCTCAAAGAGGTCTTTTTACCTGACCATGCTTCCAAAGGTGTCTTGTCAACCAATGTTGAAGTAGGAGAATGATTCAAAAAATAACAAGTTGTAGCAATCGCCTCAACCTAGAATTTTTGTTTCCAGGCCAATACTACTTAACATGCTTCTTGCTTTCTCCATCAAAGACCGATTCATCCTTTTAGCAACTTCATTTTTTTGAGGAGTATAAGGCATAGTCTTGTGCTTTTTAATTCCATGGTCTACACAATATTTGTCAAAATATGCATTGCAATATTCACCACTATTTTCTATCCTCAAGCATTTACTTTTTTCTACTAGTTTGATTTTCAACAAGAATTTTAAATTCTTTAAATTGACTGAACACTTCTGATTTACTTTTCAAAAAATAAACAAATTCCCTTCTTGAATAATCATGAATGAATGATACATAATATCTTGATTTAGACAAATAAGGAACATCAACTGGACCAAAAACATCAGAGTGAATATAATCTAAAACACTAGAAGATTTATGAGGAATAGAATAAAATGAAACACGATGATGTTTTCCATATATACAATGTTCACAAAATTCAAATTCTAGGTTACAATCTTCAAGCCCCTCAACCAAGTTTTTATTTTTCAAGGCTTTTAAACCTTTTTCACCAATGTGATTGAGCCTTTGATGCTAGAGCATAGTCTTCTTTGTAGGAAGTTTAAATTCCAAAGAATTTTCCCCTATAGGAACTTTAGTCTCCTCTACATGAACAACCATTTTGTGACTTTGTAGAGACACTATTACATTGAACAACAAGTGTGTCCAAATTGTATAGAGTACTAATTCGAGCACCCCTAGCTAGCACCATCAAGCCTCTAGTCATTTTGCATCCATTGCTTGAGAATGAGACTTGCACTCCAACATCATTCAGCTTGCTTACATAAAGTAAATTTTGAGCCAAACTTGGTATATGCATTATGCTATCAATTCCCTTAATTCTTCCATTGAGAAATTGAATTTTGACTCTTCCATGACCATCAATTTCTAGAGATGAATAACTTGCTAAATAAACCTTTCCACCATCGTATTTTTCATACTTTGTGAACCAGTATCTGTGAGATGTCATTTGGAAAGATGCTTCAAAATCAATCAGCCAGACATCATCTAATGCCTGAGTCACCAAGGCTACAATAAAGGCATTTTCTTTGCTCTAAGAAGAATAATTATCATAATTCTTCTTCTTCTTCTTCTTCTTCTTCTTCTTCTTCTTTTTCTCCTATTTGCAATCCTTTCAGACATGACTAGGCTATCCACAGTTCCAACATTTCACCTTGTACTTCTTGCTAGGAGACTTTGATGTCCCTTCTGATTTTGATTTGGACTTCTCCTTCTTCTTGTCTTTTTTATTTTGATCTTCCATGAACAATAAGAGCCTCCTTTTCCATCTTAGAGGATTTCCTTCTCATTTCTTCTGATAGCAAAGAAGCTACCGCATCTTCCATCTTGAAAGTGGCTATCATGCTCCCAATCACCATCACTAAATGATCCCAAGAATTTGGAAAAGAACTTAACAAGAGCATACAACGATCTTCATCATCAATTTTCACACTCACAGATGCTGACTGAGCAATTAACGTGTTAAAAGCATTCAAGTGATCAGCCACAGATGCCCCTTCCTCCATCTTCAAATAGCACAACTTCTTCCTTAAGAACAACTTATTCACCAAGGACTTTCCTTGATAAATGTCTCCAAGCTTCTTCCACAAGGAAGATGTGGATTTCTCTTCATGAACGTTTAGGAGAATAGAGTTTTCCAAACAAAATCTTATCAACCCTTTTTCTTTTCTATTTGTGAGGTCCCAAAATTCTCACTTCATTCCTGAAGGTTTCATTCCAAACACAACAAGCCAAAGATCACGATCCACTAATAGGTCCTCCATTTTGAGTTTCAACAACTCAAAATTGTTGCCATTGAATTTCTCAATTTCAATCTTTCATGATGTTCTTGCTATCTTAATCTGTAATCAAGATTACCACGTTTCTACAAAACTCCCACTTCAGAATTGACACAAAAAACCAACCCTACCCACAAGGATAACACAACTGGCTAGGCTCTAATACCACTTGTAAGGAAAGAAAAGATGCAAAAATTCCTTTCTAATGCTAATTCTAAGAGGAATAGTGCATACTACAGGTTCAATTTTCAATTAAAGTTCATTAAAGATGCACATTACTAGAATAACATAATTGACAATTACAAAATTGAACACAATCTTTAATGTGGGAAAATCCTTATGGGAGAAAAACCCACCACACCAAAGAAATTCACTTTGTATTTTAGTAAATAAATTACATACAGAGTTATAGACTCTCAAATGTCAATTTTACAATAGCAACATTTCCCTAATTAACCTTGCATATAAAAAATCTTGATTACAATTCGTTATGACTCACTGTTACAATGCTTATTCAACATACAATGAAAAACACTCACTTGTCTAACTAGACCTCTATTATAATATACTACAATGTATATCCCCAGCAATGGTCAATTCGTTCTCTATGCAAATAGTTTAATTTAGTTTCCTCTATTGAGAAACTGTCGATCTTACTAGTCACAGATAGTCACTACCAACTCAACAAAGTCCTCTAATGATCTTTGTACATCTCCACAGTCAACCCAAGTTAACACCAATTCAACCATGGTCCACCTTCAAATCCATCTGCATGGCCTACACTATCGGTGATGACTAAGATGTCACAACAATAGCTCAAGTATCCCTAATGTCCCAAAAGAACACCAAGACCATGTGCATTGGCAAGAGTCTTACCGACCTTACAATTAGCTTTATCGGCAAGACTACAATCATCAGAGGATGTTCAAAATGTCTTATCAAAGTCCCAAGTCATCTCAATGTCCTTTAGTTCAACTATAGTTCGAAACAACTCATCAACAAGAGTCACACCAATGTCCAGATCCATTGGTAAGACCACATCTATCGATGCAACATTCTCAAGTCTTATTGACAACAAAAGTTACACTAACGCTGATCATCGGTAAGAGTCTCCTCGATAGACCTCTTCGGACAAACTTCTATCATCGCCAAGAGTTAGGAATCTAATGTTGACAGTCCAAGTCACATCGACGAATTTTGTAAGCAAGAGAAACCATTGGTCTCACTGATTTGATCACTTCAAGGACTTTAGAACTAAGCTACTCGTCAGTAAGACATTTCAGGTGTCTCACAAAATTTTCTCTTTCAGGAGGTTTAGGTCAGTAGGTTTGAGGCACAAGTCTCCAATATTAGGGTGCTGGGAAATGAAAACCTCAAAAATCACTTTTTTTTAGCCTAGCAATGGGACTCATTTGCCACAGATGGTGAATTATTCCACCTAAAGAAATCTGGAAAGTTTGAAGTCAACTCTATGAGTCTAGATCTATACTTGTCTTCTTGTTAGGTTGAAAGATCTAAATCCATAGAAAATGGGCCAAATATTGTCTCCAAGCTTGAATTAGGTCTTTTTTTACTTGAATAGCTATGATGACTTTTTGACCACTTTTCAACACATTTTTGTTTGAAAAATCTACCTACAAAACCTCCAAACACACATGTATAGAGGAGAAAAATGGTTAAGGGTTAGAGTATAGGGGTTTTTCTTGGTCAAAACCCTAGTTTGGTAATCAAACCCTTGATAATGAAATAAAATAAGAAGAGAATGCTAAACAAATAACATGAAAATTTCATGCACTCACCAAACCCTTGTTGTTGAAGTCTAAAGATATGTCAATGGCTGCTCCAAAATTCTTGATAATTTCTTGATAGAATGATGCAATGATGCTTGAATTCTATGATGGATGAATAATTGAATGAATGAGATTGAATGGGGGCTAAAAAGAATAGAAAAACACACGTATATACACATTTATTCTCTAATTTCCTAAAAATACATCACAGGCCGACCTTAGGTCTTAATGAATAAAAACCTGAAATAAATTTGAAATTATTTTGAATACTTTTAACACGTTTTGCATTTAATGATGTTTATAGGGTTTGAGTTCAAAAATACACTTAATTATGACCTACAAGTTCATAAAGGGGCCAAATAAGTCATAAGAAAGGTGTGATTAGTGATGAAAAGCCTAGAGAAGCGTGAAAGTTTGTTACAAGACTTTACAACACTTCAAAATAAGACTTGGTAAGGAATTTTTAGGTGAATTAAATTTTTAGGTGAATTATGATAAAAATAGTCTAGAAAAATGTAGAACTATATTACAACACTTCACAACACCTTACAAGATGTGAAAAAGTCTTAATAATTGAAAGAATTCAAGACCTAATGTGAATGTGTGGGCCACATTGCTACATTAAATCAAGGAAAAATCAAGACAATTAAGCACAAGGAGGGACATAAGAAGAAAAATTAGAAGGGTTACTTTTTCGTGTCCACATTTAGCCCCCACTTTAGTAAGAGGATGAACTTGCTTCAAACTCACACTAAAGTAGCGAGACAGATCTCAAGAAGGGTTCATTGAACTAATGCTTAACATGATGAGATAATAACGATCAAGAGGGATGATCAAGCCCTTTGGATGAAGATTCCATGACAAGCTAAACATCAATGCAAAGAACACATAAAAGTGAAAGATAATAAAGGAAAGATGAAGGATGAAAGAAAAAGTTAGATCAAGCTTCAACCATTTGTCTAGCTAGTTGTGGATCAGATCTAGGCTATTTGTCCAAAAAATAAAAATGAATACAAATTGGAGCAACAAAACTCATGGTTGTTTGCTAGGTGAGAAGGCCAAAAAGGTGAGAAACATATACTAGTTGGTATGCACTCAAAAAAAAAAAAGGTGGCTATGGGGAAAGTTGTGCCTCAGATTAGGCTTACCACTCAACCATATTAAAGTTATACCTCTTGATAACTTTAATAAGACACCACAAACGAAAATGTTGATTTGAGCTCCATGAGACAAGGAAAGCTTCGTATGCTTAGAAATCATGAACAAATAGGATGACACCATAGGCTTGCAAGCTGTGTTATGCAAGGTGGTCATATAAATGTAAAAATGTAAAATACAAAAAGAATGTTCAAAGGAGTCTCATTTGGTTCATGCGAGGTCTATAACTTAGGGAACATTCTATTTAATGTCTCCAAAAGAGGACCAATCAAAGAATAGAATATTCACAACTAAGAGGAATATAATATGCTCAGATAGATCATACTTATGAGGGACATCATACCCAATGCCATCCACAAAGTGATAAATGCATCATGTGAAGTAACAAGGCTACACTAAGAACCAAGAAAAAAGGAAACTGCAAAATGAATAGTGCCAATGTATGCCCCCACTTTAAAGGAATTACTACACACCATTCTATGAGAAATTACTTTAAAGTAGCAAATGAGGATTTCAAAAGGAAAGAAGGACATGAGAGCCAACTCAAAAATCCCTTATGCCAAGTCATATGTTTTCAAGTAAGTCTACGTCATGTGAAGGAGAAAGAAAAGGAAAAGGGGTTTCCCCCAAAGAGGAAAACACCAAACACATAAGGGATTTATGGATTTGGGTTAGTATATTCATTGCTGCAATGTTTTTATTTAAGAGCTTGGAACTGTCATCATTCCCTGAATAAATAGAATTGGAAGAATGACACAAAGAGAGTGAAAACAAAAACAAAAATAAATATTTTGGGTCAACATGGAAGAGACATAAGGTGTCTCAATGCTTTGCATCATCCCCAAAAGGAAAAAACAAAACAAAAGTGAAAATAGAAAAGCAAAAGGTGAAATGAAAAAGGAAGAATTTTGGGTCAACATGGAAGAGACATAGAGTGTCTCAATGCTTTGCGTCATCTTGAAAAGGAAAACACAAAACAAAAGAAAAAAGCGAAAGCCATGTATGACATATTGAAGAATGAAGGTAAAAATAGAAGAATTTTCACAAAGAGAGAGAGAAAATCAAACACACAGTACGGGGGATCACATTACACCCATGCAATCAAAGAAAAAGGAAAAAAAAAGGCTAGTAAGATGAATGCATGTCAACCATCTAACAAGTCATCCACCTCCCAATCATGGTCAGAAGGTGAACAACTGGCGAGAGGGACAAGAGAAAGGGCTATACTAGGTGAAGTGCTAGGCTCATCACTCTGGATAGGAGATACCTTAGTGAAGATCATAGATGAGGAAAAAAATGTATTCAATTCATCATGTATTTTATCATCAATCTTTGTGGTTTCCTCATCTAAGTTGATCACAATAGGAGGATGAATGAATATCCCTAAAGGCAAGTGCATTTCTTATTGTGATGGTTGGATTGTATTATCGTGTGGTGGGTTAGGAGGAGGGTGGTCATGCATTTCTTTTTTCAAAGGTGTATCATGATTTTCTTTGTTTTCTTTCACATGTAACTGACGAGCAAGGAGATGATGGCGACGTCTATGCTCTCTAGCACCATGGTTTCTTTTAATTATATTTTGAATTTAAATAGGTGTAAGATAAGATTGATCCACTTTAGGCTCCTTTTCTTCTCAAGGAGGGACCAAAGGAGATGGGTCAATTACTCTCTCTTTTGCTTTATAAACTTGTTTAAGGTGTAGAGGCATGACATGGTTAGTTTTAGTATCTCTTGGTCATTTAGATGAAGAGGGTGAAGTGTTTATTGTTGGTTGGTTTGGAGATTGTAATGTTTGTTTAGGTTTGGATTTAGGGTGAAGCATTGTCTCATCTAAAATGGGAATGTCAGAAGTGGATGGGGACATGTGAGAAAGAGACAATTCAACTATTTTTTTGGCTTTAAACTTTTGATAGGAAATGAAAAAGAAGTCTTTGTGAGGGGTGATGGGTTCTATAGGTTCAGGCCAAAAGGCTTCCAAGGAAAATTTACCTTTAGAAGACAATGGACTAAAGCCACTATGGTGTATAGTATATATCTCATTGTCAAGCGAAAACTTCAAAGATTTGTGAATGATTGAAGGGATAGCTTTCAACGAGTGAAGTAAAGGATGACCTAGCCACAAAAAAACTAATCTAACTATGGGATGATAGAGAATGTTACATCTAATGTTTTAGGTTCTATCTATAATGGGAGTACAATCGATCCAATCTTAGGGCACACAAAACCATTATGTGTTTTAATCCATTCTATTGGTTTGTTATAATCATCTTGATAAAGATCATGTAAAACCAAAAATTCTTTTGTGAGCACATTCTCACCACAGGTGGGATCTATTAATATCCCATTGGTGGGATTATCATAGATGCATATGGCTATGTAAAGAGGACCACCGAGAAGTTTTTTAAGTATATCTTGAGGAGAAAAAGTAATAACAAGAGATTTGGTAGTTGGGCCCTTATGAGGGATAATGTCTATTGTTCCCACCATTTCATCCATATGATTAATATGGGTAACATTTGGAGTAATATCATGTTGTTCATCATTGTTATTGAAATTCATCACATCGGTGTTTGGAGGTTCACTAGATTTGACAAATGAAACATTATGTTTATTCATGGGATTGGTAAATATTTTCAAGTTCTAATTAGGAGGGAAATAGACTTATTGCCCTGATCATTGACACCCGCAATGGACAGATGACCAAAATCAATGAGGTCTTGCACTAAGTGTTTGAGACACTTACATTGTTTGGTATCATGTCCATTTTGGTGATGAAAATGACAATAAGAATTGGGTTTAAAGGTTGGGGGTAAAGGTTTGGTTGGATCAAGTGGTTTAACTGTAGCTAAAGAAATCATTTGTTATTGTAGCAATTGATTCATTGTATTATGCAAGGTATCAGGCAAAGGGGTGAACTGTCTCTTTGGGTCCCCTTAGGTAAAGGGCACTACTGTTTTAACAATTTCCACTTGATTATTAATAGGTGGAATTGGTTGCGGAGGAGGGGGATTGAACTACAAAAATCCTTTGTTTGGTTTTCTAAAGTTTTGTGAGTTGTTTTGGTTGTTCTGTTTAGATTTCTCAACTTGACTAGAAGTGGACTTTTCATCACAACTAATAATCAAATTGTGATAGTCACAAAGGGCTATACATAAATGCATGAAAGAAGGAAATTTCATCATAGTCAATTTATCCTAAATGTTAGTTTGTAAATTTTTAATAAAAATATTTTGGAGATACGAATCAGGAACCTTAATATCTATTTGAGCATACAATGATTGATAGTGTGAAATGAAATTAGTTACTTTTTTATCCACATTTTCTTTGCATCTCATTAAATCAACCATTGTCTTTTTGGGAGTCATGTGTACTTGGAAATGAATTATAAAGGCATCAACAAGTTCATTAAATGAATGAATTGAATGATTGGTAAAGAGGAAAACTACTCCAAGGTAGTATCCATTAAAGTCCTAGGAAACAATTTAGCTAATAGTTTATCATCTAGGAAAAAATCATTTCATAAGGTGGTATAAGCATTGAAATGATTAGTAGGGTCTCCTTTATCTCCATAATTCTCAAACCTAGGCATCTCAATTCCTTGTGGCATCAGGGTTCTTAATATTTCTAAAGATAATGGACTACTACAAACATAGTAAGTGGGCGGTGCATTTCGGCTTTAGTTCATGGTAGATATTTGTTATTGCATGGAGGAAATAGTTTGAAAGAGTTGTGTTATGAGGGGATCGATATAAGTGGTATGAGGTGGAAGAGAGAATGGTGATGTAGTGTATGTAGTGGTAGGACAAGTGAAGGGAACACTAAGAGGGGTAAAAGTGGTGGAGGATGGAAGATTTGATGCCAAAAAAGAACTAGGAATGCTAGTTAGAATAGCAAAGGAAGGAGTCACATGATTAACTTGTTGCATGGTTGTAACTTGAGGAGTGGTATAGGTGGGTATGTATGCAACAGTTGAAGGAGGAGGAATAGAAGATATTCCTTGGCTAACCACAGTGTTTGTTGGTTGAGATGTGCTAGGGGAATGTTTTTGATATATCTCAACAATTTGTTTCATAAAATCTAAACCTTCATCACTTTCAAGAAGTCGATTGATGTTATCTGTAGCAAGAATGGCAATGGTTGAAATGTTTTCAAGACACAAGTTATGTTGAAGATGTGCTAAGTCCTCATCAATGTTAACTACTTTGTCTTGCAGAAGGGAATTAGTTTGTGTGTCAACATGCATGTTATTGGAAGGAAAAGGTGTACTAGTGGTAGTATCCATGACTAGTGCACCATTTTCAATACTAGGAGTAGTAGCTCGTGATAACCCAAGGTTCACAATGAATGTGCTATTGTGGGAAGCCATGAGTCTAGAACTTTGTCTCACTAAAGTATTATCAATAGGGCACCAAATACTGAGACAAATACCACAAAAGGTGGGGTAGATGCAAATGAAATGCAAACTAGGAATAATAAAATGCTAATAACAAAAAATTCTATAAACTAAAACAAGAATGTAGTAACATAAAATAGAAATGCAAAAAACACTATAAAAATGATAGAAATTTATGTACAAAAAGTGCAACTGGACTGATTCACCCAGGGTGGCAATGAGTCTAGGGATGATTTTCTTTGTGTTTTTACATAAAATTTAAAGTGAATTCTATGATTTTCAGATGCACAACTAGGATATAAATGCAAATTTTTAGTTTTGTAATGTTTGGAAATGCAAAAATAAAATCTATATGATGTTTTCACTAACACAATTTTGTAAACCCTAAGATGCAAAAACAAAACAAAACCTAATGTAATGTTGATGAAATTTAAAACTAGGATGCAATATGCAATGGAAATTAGAAAGGAAATGTTCAAAATTTAGGTTCACCAAAATGTAAACACTTGTTTTGGAACCCTAATGTTCACTTGCCCTTCTAGGGTTTTTCACCTAAAAGGGGAGGAATATTGTAATATCCCCTTTGAACTTCGTCTTGACCATGAAGCCGTATGTGATTTGGTTCCTTCTTGATTGGATGTGCTATGAACGCATAGTTATTAAATGTAGTAATTGTGGTAAACAATGTGTTAGTAATTTATTTCTTCTCTTGCTTCTTCTTCCATCACACGGTAGATTAGATGTTATCACATTTGCGTGAAAATTGCTTGTTGATAGACTCCTCTTTAAAACTCCCTATTAAAGTATCTCCCTCCTGCTGGCATCCTTCTTATAGAGCCTTATTTCTTTTGGCTATTCACTCTCTGTAAACTGAAGTCTTTGTTTTACAGTTTCAACATTTTTAAAATAATAATAATAATAATATTAATAATAAATGCATATACATGGTAGTATATCCAAATTCCAATATTCACTTTCTATTATACTTGGCAACCTGTCATAGTTACGACATTTAGAGTTGAGGCAGTGTACAGAATTAAATACCCTCCCTAAAACCACTGGCAACCTGTCGCAGTTGCAAAATTTGAATAAAATAGGAAGTTTTATATAAATATATTACCTGCATGATTTTACTAATAATCTATCGTAGAGGCAGCACTTGAAAATAAATATTGTTAATGTACTAATATAATAGGGAGTCTTCTTAAATTTGTTGCGGTGGCCTTGCATGGGGGAAAGAATTTAAATTTAAACTGATTATATTTGGTTGCATGTGTCAAGAAAACCACTCTCCCTAAATAATACACCATGCAAACTAAATTTAGAATAACAACACTCCTTGTAACTATTTCTCGTTTTAGAGAATGTCACTTTGTGCATGATTTTAGGCATGCAACAACTATTTTTTTTAAGAAAAGATAGTTGAAAGGGAGAGTTGTTCCTGGCCGGATCTAGAGTTTTTCCTCACGAATTTTGTGGCTTTACTTCTGGTCCTCACTGTTATTACATTTATATACAAAGCAATGTGAGGCAGAGTTTTGGGGGGGGGGGAAGTTTAATATATGTACGCTGCTTATGCTCACATCAACACGGGTCTTCCTTGTTGGAGCTCCCCTTGTTCCACAAGGCATCTATCAGGAAGGGGAAATTTATCTCTATCTTCTGCTGTTGCAAAACATTATCATGGCGAAGGCTGCTCCAAGCCTCTTCTTACAGACAGATCCAGGTTACCCCTGTTAACCATGGTGCATGAGGAAGCAGTGATGATTTTGTTCGCCGGCTTCTAGTACTCTTGGAGATCTTGACATCAAATATTCTAGTGCCTCAATCAATTTAATTCCAGGTTCCTTCTTTCTAAAACAGCCTATGTTCTCATAATAAATCTGTGCATGCTCATGCTATTTAGTATCAGATAATTCTTGCTTATTTGCTTTGGAATTGGAATTATTAGAGCATTAAATTTCTCTGAAGGTATATGAGACTGGTCTGTAGTAAACCCGTTTGTGATATCTATCATGATGATGTTTGGGAGTCTCTGAGTCACCTCCAACAAATTTCATTTTGTGGGTCTTTTGCGCTTCTTGAGCTGCCTATTTTCATGACAGTTTGAATTTGTATATATATCTCCTCAAATCATGTTGTCCTTTTATCGATTTGTGTTTGTTGCGTATTCTGTGTTTGTTGGCTTTGACAGAGGAGGGCCTGCGACATAGAGGTATCATGTGCATTGACGGATCCAAGGCAACGAAAATCACAGCGCCCACAAGTAGCCGCGAGACCTCGAATCTGAAGCACCCTCCCATACACGCCTATTTGTCTGATTGTGCATTAGAAAATTGACTCCTTCACCAATGAATGGGCCCGATCTGCAAGTGAATTTTCTTGCTTGCTGGACGGATTTTCCATTTTGCTTCTGTGGTATGTGCTGGTTCTAGTCGCTCTTGACAGAGATTCAACGCATGAGTATTAGTTATGTCTTGAATCTCAGAATAAATATACCTCGGTCTTTGGTCGATTAGTGTGGATCTTTGTCTCATACATGACTTTGGCATCGACCTCTATACATGCTCCTTTCTCGTTTCTCTGTTAGAGAGCCTTATTTGGCTATGTTGTTACCTCCTGATCCTTGTCAAAGTTTGTGAAAGAATTTTCTTTTACTTCTGTCGAAATTGTCTAGCTTGTATGTACTTTCACATTTTGCATGCATGACTACCAGAGAACTTGCATTCTCTATACCTGACAAAATTACCCTTTATGTTATGCTTTGATGAATGAACGTATCCTGTTGTCGAAGTGCTCGCTTTGGCACAAGATGGGTGGATGCTGGCGAACATGTTAAGATTTGGCCTTAAGCCTGCCAATTGCCTTTGTTTGAAATGGTTTACTTCTGAAGCCCTTTCAATAAATTCATGTTGTGCTTAACCGACAATCACCTCATTTTAGAAAATACTTTTCTCGGGTTAAGTTATCAAATAGTTCGTGCACCTTTTCTGTCTCAGTCTATTATTGACGCATTTTGTCAAACAGCTCTTGTGTCTTGTCTAAGCTCTCGCACTTTGCATGCGTTAACGGTAAGTGGAAGTTGAGTTCACTGCAACAGTTTTCTTGAGTTTTGTCATCTTATGGCTATATATCGTTTCTTACTTCCCTTTTAATTTTATTCGGGAGTGATATCTTGAGGTTATGCTGATATATGTTGTTTTGCAATTTATTTTGTTTGTATCAACTCTATATCTGTTCTTCGCGGGTTGCAATCTAAATTTGTACTTATCCTAATACCGCAGTTGACATAACTGGTGAAATCTGCCCCTAATTACTACTCAGATTTCAAATATATGCCGCTACCTTTCATAATCGAGCAAGCTGTTTCTGATTACTTTTTAGACTGCAATCATCATACATTATAGTCTATTAGAAGTGGTGCAATCTATCTTTAATTGTTTAGTGTGAGTTGTGTTTGCCTTTTGCTGATTGGATCAGTACACTACTATTATAATATTTGAGCATTACAACAATTGACAAAATAGCCTCATAAAGTGATCCCAAATATATTTGCATTTTGGAAAATTATATAGTAGGTATAAGTGAGTTAATTAATTTGGTAAATATATGAGTGGTAGACTAATTAGAGGAAAGTTGATTAGCTATTTCTAAATAAGTATAAGATATTTCTAGCAAGATTGATTTATAATTTGTCATTTTTACGGTAGAAGAACAATTTGTGTCTATTTAATTGATTACATTGATAAGAGATTTAGGAAATTAAAGGCAAAGAATTTAGGGACTGAATCAGATCTATTAGGAAAGGATGATTCTTTTTGTTTTCAAGTTTAAGCAATTGTATGCTTAGTATCTATGTTGGCTTTTATTTGGTGTTATTGTATAAACGTTATATTTGATTTATTTTATTTTTATTTATTTATTTTGAAGTTGTGAGAATTACATTGGAAGTGGTACAATATTTAAAATCAATAGGTAATATTAAGTATTGTAAAACTACTTGGTGAAGATAGTGAATTTTGGAAACAAATAAGTAAATATTTATGATTGAAAGATTTATTTAAGTTGAGTGGATTAAAGGTTATAAAAATAGAATTTTAAATTAATAATTAATCTTTAATTATGTTATCATGAAAGAATGGCAATTCGTAGGATAATTGTTTTGAACCTTGAGATTGCAATTGATTTGTTTGATTGAGTAGGTTGTTTCTTTTCTTTTAATTGAGAATGCGAATAAGATAATTGTTGTCGTTTCTATGATTGCTGATCTAATGAAGGTGATTTACATGCCACTATCGGGGGGTTCTTGGGAGGAGAAAATTGAGGTCTCCCGTAGAATGCCTAGTTGGTGGCTTTTGTATTTCGAATGGTTATTATTGAATTAAAGGTTGATTTTATTTTGTGAATCTCCTTTTTGAGGGTATACCATTGTTGATATGTGGATTGTATTTGTGTTTTAGAGTTGATTGATTTGTGGATGTGTTTTGATGAATCTTCTTGTGTGGCTTTTCTAAGTCGATCTCGGATTTGAGGGAAATCTTTATCCTTGTTTTAGTGATTTATCAGACTTCCTGAGAAAGTGAAAGAAAGGTGTTGCTTTATTATCGGCCTTTATTTTTGGTTCTTTGAGAACTATCGTTCGTATGATCTATTTGATGATATGGTTCTTTGAGAACTATTGTTCGTATGGTCTATTTGATGTTATGGGTTTAGCCTTGCACTTGAAATTAGTTTTATTATGAAGATTTTGAGTGGGATGATGTGTGCCTTGCTTAATGCAATTTAACTTGTGACCTTATATGTCGTGCATGGGGGCTTACCCTGATAGTTTCTTTGGAGTTTTGTTGTTCATAAGGGGAGTGGCTTTCAATGGGGGCCGAGACTCGGAAGTGGTCTCAGGGTAACTCATTGGAAGTTTGTTAATCAAGTGAAAACGTTAATATGTATTTAGGGGTTTTTGGGTATAATCACACTTTAACAAGATATAAGTGAATGCCTCACTCATGGCTCAAGTGCTTGTATGGGCTTGAGATGAGTTGAGAAGGCCTGGAATGGCGAAATCATTGTCTTGTCCTCATGAAAGATAATCGATGCCGCATTGGATTGCATGTGGGGCCGGGTTTCGTAAGAGGTCACCAGAGTAACCCAAGTTGGGGGCCAGGACCTAGGAAGATTCGCCAGGGTAACCCATGCAACATTGCGATGACACTCTTCCTTAAACAACCATGTATGCTTTGTTTCCCTCTATGTTATTTTGGGCCTCTGGAAGCACATGTTGGCATTTATATGTTGATGTTTTATTGGTTGTTCCTTATGTTGGTCACGTCTTGTGTTGGTTATATCTTGTACTAAGATTGTCTTATTTTATTGTGGATCTTGTTGTGAAGTCTTATATCCTTGTTTTGTATGATGGTTATTGTTGGGGATCCTTCTTGTCATCTCTTAGCATGGGGGGTGGGCCTTTGGGTCCATGTGGTTGGGTGGAACGTGCTATGCACCCCATTGGGTCCCCAGTCGTCGATCGTGAAGTGCGAGATTGTACCATGCAGTGACTCTTGAGTTGAACCAGAGTTGAATCCAGTATTACAACTTTGTACTCTTTCATTTCAAATGTATCATTCTATATTATTGTATCTTCCCCATTCATGTTGGGAAGCGGAATTGTAATATTGTTACTCTTGATTAATATATATTAACCATACTCATGTTATCTTATGGTTACTGGTGTATACATACCATCTATGTGATGTAATGATGTTGTTAAAAGTAATGCAGTCTTAAAAACCCGAGGGATTTGATATATGTAGTTCATGTCAGTTTTCAATTCATATGGTATATGAATATTATGATGTATGCAAGTACTTTAAAAAAAAAAGGTGCCAATAAAGTTAAATGTATTGAATCCTTTGGGCTTCTAGGCGGGGCATTACAAATATGGCCAAACCAATAATATTTACACTCAATATTGAGTTGAAATAGATGCAATATGCCTAAATGAGATGAACCAAGTGTATAAAACTGAAATATACTATTTTTTATGAATGCAAAACTAAGAACTATGAAGTGTTGGAAAACACAGTGTGATATGTAGAAATGAACTAGAAACATAAACAAATGCAAAAAAAACTTAAGGAGACTGAATGGAGTGCACCTAGAGACAGATTGATGATGTTGGGAGGTTCTAGAATGTATCAAAAATTACTGTTGATGGCCACTAGGACTCATTCACCACAGATGGTGAATTAGTCCTACTTTTGGTAAATTTTGCTAAAACAAGTTTAAAGGTGTCGGGAGCTAAAAACCTCAAAATTAACTTTTTCCACCTAGCAGTGGGTCTCATTCACACAAATGGTGAATTATTCTGCCTTAAAAAATATGCAAATTCTGAAGTCAACTTTGTGGGTCCAGATCTGTACTTGTCTTATTGTCGGGTTACCAGATCCAAATCTGTAGAAAATGGGCCAAATGTTGTCTCCAATCTTGAATTAGGTATTTGTTGACTTGAATAGCTTTGATGACTTGAATAGCTTTGATGACTTGTTGAACACTTTTGAACACCTTTTTCTTTGACAAATCTTCCTACAAGACCTGTAAACACACATGCAAAGAGGAGAAAAATGGTTAAGGGTTAGAGTATAGGGGTTTTCCTTGGTCAAACCCCTAGTTTGGTAATCGAACCCTTGATAATGAAATAAAATAATATATTTATGAAAAAATAACATGTAAATGTCACACACTCACCAAACCCTTGTTGTTGAGGTTTGAAGATATCTCAATGGTTGCTCCAAAATGCTTGATAATTGCTTGATAGAATGATGTAATGATTCTTGAATGCTATGATGGATGAATAATTGAATAAATGAGATTTAATGGTGGTTAAAATGAATAGAAAATAATATATTTATACAAACTTATGCCCTAAATTCCCAAAAATACATCATAGGCCAACCTCAGGTCTTAATGAATAATAAACTAGAAAAAAATTGAAATTATTTTGAATTTTGTGCCAAGGACTCATTTTCCACCCATGGCAAATGGGTCCCACTCAAGGAATGCAAGTGGGTGTTAGGGATTAAGTTTTATTTAATGATTTTTATTAGTTTTGAATTCAAAAATTCACTTAATTATGACCTGCAAGTGCATAAAGGGGCCAAATAAGTCATAAGAAAGGTGTAATTAGTATTTACAAGACTAGAGAAGTGTGAAATTTTGTTACAAGACTTTACAAAACTTAAAAAATAAGACTTGGTAAGGAATATTTAGGTGAATTATGATAAGAATAGTATAGAAAAGTGTAGAAATGTATTACAACACTTCACAACACCTTTACAAGATGTGAAAAAGTCTTAATAATTGAAATAATTCAAGACCTAATGTGAATTTGTTGGCCACATTGCTACAATAAATCAAGGAAAAATGAAGCCAATTAAGCACAAGGAGGGACAAAATAAGAAAAAGTAGAAGGGATACTTTTTTCATGTCCACACCATCTATCCATTTAATCTATATCATTTCCATCCATTTTCCCACCTACTTTGATCTTGATGAGAACTAGAGTACAAACATAAATTAGGCTTTGGAAAAACTCTTGACATATCTATCCTCTGGTTATATCATTTCCTTTATCGCATTATCCAAACCCATACCTTGGAGAAAAAAATTGTCCTTATGTGACATAGTCCTTGAAGATCATATGATAATTCTTCCAATCTCATGTCTCCTATCTTTTACCAAAGCCACCTATCATCCTTTCATTGCTATCACCTATCTTGGTTTTCCCTTGTCAAACGGTCTAAGGACATCATTCCAAATGCAACGATTCTAATCCTTACAATCTTGCTATGCAACCTAGAGCATCATCCAAAAAATTCCCAGGCTTTTTTCCTAGCCCTTTTTCAAACCTTGATCCTTTACTTACATTATCATCATCCTCATGTTGTTTTGGGATGTGTCCTTCCCATGTCAAGAACGCCATCATCATCCTCATCGCCTTTCAATTGGTATTCAACTTGACTAGGGGATAGATCATGTTTGTATTTGGATTCTTGTGTGTAGGCATCATTCACATACATTTGTCTTGATCCTCATAAAACATTCCAACAAATCATAAAACGTCAAAAATCCAAAAAAAAAAAAAATCAAAAAGACAAATTTTTTTTATAAAACATAAAAAATCCAAAAAAATCAAAATATGTGAAAAATACAAAAACATCCAAATAACTCTAAAAAATACCAAAAATAGAGTCAAAGTCAACCAGAGTTGAGTCATAGTTAGAATGGTCAAACTACAAGGTCTCTGCACATTTTCTACATAGGCAAGACCATCATCGATGTACCTATGAGGCCCCCTAGGTCTAGTATTTTAGGGCTTATCTAGTCAAGTTAAGGCATGTTAGTTAGTATTCAATAAATGGACACTCATGTCCTATCTCTATTGAACTACATGGTCTCTACACAATTGCTATGTAGGCAAAGTCATCATTGATGTGCCCCCGAGGCCACCTAGGTCAATCCTTTAGGGTTCATCATGTTAGTCAAATAAGTCAAATATAGTCACACTTGAACACAAGACAGTCATTTGAACATCAACATTCAAGTTGCAGACCAATAGAGAACATAGTATAGTCAGTCATCAAGTCAAACATCAGTCAAATTTCTAGAAAGAATGTTGACCTAGTCACTTTATGATCCCCTCCAACATGTGTCCTTGGAATTGGGCCTTCTCAAAGTGTCATTTTCCTTTTTAGGATGTGTCTTTCCTGACGATAGGCTCTGTCACATATTCATTTTCCTTTTCAGGACGTGTCTTTCCTAATGTCAGGCTCTATCACATAGTCATTGGCATTTTCAAGATGTGTATTTCCTGATGATAGGATCCATCATATAGTCATTGGCCTTTTCAAGATGTGTCCTTCCTAACAACAAGCATCGTCAAACAGTCACAACTATTAGACTGTCAAATCATCAAATTGTCACAAATATCATACTATCAAATCATCAAATTGTCAAAACTACCAGACTATTAAATAATCAAACTACCAAATTGTCAGGCAATCACCCCTCAACAAACATTGGCAAACACATTGAATGGCTGTTAATTTTGTTGGTCTCTTTTTTCTTATCTTTTTATTGTATTGTCTCTTGGTCATGTTACTAACTACCTTAAGGATTTCCCAGGAAGGATTTAGAGGTGTGATAATGTCCCATGACCTTTTTTTTCTTGATTTCTATCTTTGGTGTGTCTTGACAAAAAGACTAGGGCAATTAGCCCTTGGTATGAGTTAGGACATTCCTTATCTGCGACTGTCTATTTTTCGCAAGTGTTTGACCTTGTACAACTTGGTCTATGTCATATCATGGTGTTTGTTGTCCGTTTGTCACATTTTACCACCCAATGATGATTATGCAACACCTATTTTTACTTTGGAAAAATATTGAAGGTTTCTTTCTCATCCCACCATCCTTGTCTTCTGAGCTAACATTTCTTCTATTCCTTCATCCTCTAGTCTTCTCATCCATTTCAAGAACACACTCATGTTCTTTGAATCCATTTTCCCTCTCGAGGGGGCATACCACTACCTCCTCCTCATCCTTCCTCTCCTCACTTTCACGTTGGGGCATATTTTGAACTGGATTTTCTTTGTCACACTGCGATAAACCACATCATGACAAAGAGGGGAAAATTGTAGACACATAAAATAACCTAGGTTTGCAAGCTTTATTTTTCTCTGTCTTACCATATTTCATCTCAACATAATTAAACTATTTAATTATGTCCTATTATACAAATTCAACTATTAATTAAATAATTCTTAATTATTTAATTAATACATATCTTTTATTCCTCCTAATTATTTAAATAAATAAATTACATTTATTGATTTAAATACGTCACTAATTTCCTATGTCTCTCTATAATTAAATAAATTTCTTAATTTATTTAATTATTTTTACCTTTTACTTTCCTCTACAATTAAATAATCCCCATTAATTATTTAATGGTTCTTTTGTCTTTTTCCTCCAAATTTAAATAAATTTATTTATTTAAATTCCCATTCCAACTTTCCCACCAAGTAAATAATTTAAAATAATTATTTACTGTCACATGACCTCACCACTCTTGAATTAAATTAATTTTTAATTCAAAAGGTCAACATCACCTCTTGAATCAAATAATTTTAAATTCTTATTTGATTCTCCAACAACTTTGTTTTCCATACCCAATATCTTCTTGTCACATGCATTCTTGACCTTTGATTTGATTTTCCTAAAATCAAATCTCAACCTTTCATTTCAAACTTTTCCCTAACCCTAATTGCTAGTTGTCACATGCAATTTCAGCCTTTGATCTTAGGGCTTTGTCAAAATTTCAATTTTGGCCATTTATTTAAAATTTACTTTTTTATAAAAAGGAAATTTCACCTTCATTTGACATCTCATGACTTCATGACTTCATACTTTGTGCTTGCAATTTTTGAGTACACTTGCAATTTTGAGTCAAATCCTTCAATATTTGCTTCAGTCTTTGCCGTAGATCCTTGTTGCTCCTTAAAATCTGAGGGAAAATATCATTTTATAGCAAATGGAGAAGGGAAATGAAGGTTAATCATAGAGGGCATGGAGGTTGTTTGGTGAAATTGTTCATTTCTTTTACACTATTTTCCTCCTCTGTGCTTAATTATTTAGCTAGGGTTTGTTTTATGCATTTTATTTCATGCTAACCTATATTTTTACCTTAGTTACAATATATATGTATATGATATGTATATGTATATATATATACACTTAGAAATTTAAAATTAATGTACAAAAATATTTCACCATTCCATGAATGTTTTATGGATGGCTATAGTTGCATTCTAGAATGCAATGTCCAAAGTGTTAGACTTACGAACTCAAACCTCTAAAATTACCCTAGAGTCATTCTATATAAAAAGGTCAGTGTTTCATCTCTTATTCACATGAATTATTAAAACACTTAAGTCATTTTTATATGTGAGATCTATTTACTAAATCTTATCTTATTAAAATCAAGTTTTTCCTTAGGAGATCATTCTTAATTTGAATTTCCTTAACTTAAAAAAATCTATATTTTTCTAATTTTGATAGTGATTGTACTATTGAAATTATTCTATTTTGTAAGTTACATTCTTGTTCTTTGATGCCATGTGTACTTTCTTGATGTTGTTAATTTAATGTGTTAGTGGGATGTCTTTAAAAATAAGAAGTAATATCCTCTTTTGATCAACAATGAGAGAAATTTATTGAGTTGATAATGTGATATTGAAAATTACATATGGTACTCTACATGAAGCTAGTTGTTAATCGAAATAAGATTTTTTTATAGATTTCATATCATTTGAATTCTTGAGGTACTCTCAATTATAGTCTCCATGAAGCTAGATGTAAGTCAAAATAACATTCACAATGGATCTCCCATATGCTTATGATGCCTCCAAAATAATAGTTATACCATATATGAGTAAATTCCATAAATAGGGATGGTGAGTTCAACTAAAATCATTCTTAAGTCCATAAAATGGTTTTGAGTGTAGTATTTTGAATTTTGATAAGTTTTTTTATTTTGTGAGATTAATAAAGAATAAGATGATGTCATGGTATTATTGGGGATACTCTAAATTCTCCTACCTCTAGTTATGTATTTTTAGAGTAAAAGAGATAAAAAGTTCCTTCAATTTTGAAAATAGGTGGAATTGGAAAAAAGTTGATTTGGTTCACCTAGCTATTGAGACAAGTTTTGAACCAAGATGAGGAGATCTAATGGAGAAAAGTTATTTCATAGGTTGTGTGATTGTAAAAGTCTTTTAAAATCTTGTCCACATGGAAACTCATTGATTTCTCATCCTCTATTTTGATAGAGGCCCTTAAAGAGGAAATGAGGAATTCAAATTCATTTTGAGCTATCTTGGTGGCTTGGAGCTGCCCAAAGAGGATGGTAGAAAATTTACCATACCTCATCTTCTACATGATTCCAATTGGTACCTAGGATAGCTACATTTTCTATATTCATAGCTCCCACTTCCCAAGCATGGTCGGAAAACCCCATGGTATTTATGAGAATATGATTTGAATTCCACAACCACCATCACTAGCATGGTATCAATTGTGTCTAATGTCAAAGAGACCTATGTCATTTATACAATATATTGCATGCTCTACTCCATTTTGATAGAGACCCTCAAAGATGAATTGTAGAATTTCAAAGTTATCATGAGCTATCTCAGTGGATTGGAGTTTCCTAAAGATGGTGGTAGAAAATTTACTACCCCTTCAACATCTTCTACATAATTCCATTTGGTACTCAAGATAGGTACATTTTATATTTTCATAGTTCCAAGTTCCCAACCATGGTCAACATGCCACGTAGTTTGAGAATATGATCTACATCCCATAACACCACTAATACTACCATCTTGGTATCAATTGTGTTTGATGTAAATGTGACATGTGTTATTTATACAAGAGCTTGCATGCTCTACTCATCTTTAAAAAGCAATGTAACATTGTAATTCAGTTGTAATAAAATAAATGACTGTGTTATTCATCATTATTCATTTGTAATGTCATGAATTATTTTTTATGATAAGTGTCTATTCAAATTACAAGTAATTATAATTAATGTTATTATATTTCCACAATCAATGGTACTATCACTTTTTCCATTTTTCAATTAATTAAGTTATATTTTGTAACTTATAAGTGAAAAAGTAAAAAGATACTAATAATACTTTAATAATACTAATTAATATATTAATTAAAATATATTAGCCATAATATAATACTAATATTAAAAATAATATAATTATTATCATTTAATATTAATAAAAAAATTAATAATAAAATAATAATATTATATATTTAGTCATAATAAAACATATTTAATATGTTATTATTATTGTTTTCAATATATATTTATAAATATATAATATATAAATATATAGATATATAAATATATAAATATATAAATAATATAATATTTATAAGATAATATTTTTTTTTTGATATGTAAGATACTATATATTTTATTAATATAAATGAAAATACTTGATTACAAATGTCTACTAAGTAGGTAAAAGAATTTTATCAAAAGAAGCATCCAACTACCATAAATTTTTCAAACAACTAGCCACCAAAAATTGAATTCTAATTGAAGCCACTATTAACCCTAACCAAAACATGCTATAGGAAAGCCATTTCTGACAGAAAAGCTACTAGAACATCCAATGAGAAGGTCAAAAAACCAAAGCCTACCCAAACAAACCAAAAAACCTTTGACCCAGTAGCCACCTTACATAAACTTGTTCAATTTTGCAAAGTCTTCAAATTTCAATTTCCACTATTTGTCACCAATTGCTATCATACCAATTTTTTTTTAAGGAAAATGATAGCCTCCACCACAACTACCCTATGCCTCATCAAACTTGGACCATGCAAGTCCAGAAGAAAAGGATAAATCTTTACTGTGTCCTCCAAGTGAAGTTGTTCTAGGTTGCATAGCCTCAGACGACCCCTACCTTCAAGCACTACACTCAAAACCTCAGCCACGCCTTCCACCAAGTCTTCTCTGAATAGTTTAACAAACAAGCCTTTAGCCTCCACCTTCAAGACCTTATTGTCCAAAAGAGAAGCAAGGAAATGAGAGGAAACATGCAAATTTTCCCTCCCATACTCATTGCACTCCAAATGGCCTGAACCCAAAACCATCTTTACAATCACAAGCACCAATGGCTCATAATTGAGCAAAATACGCTCAAGTCTTTAATCGGTGATGTCCCTAAGTGAGGCTTGCCTCAATGATGACTTCAATGAGATGGGGGTATTGCCCCCAAAGTGAGTGAGGCCCACCACAAAGACCTTAATCACAAATTTTGATCCCTTTGCCATCCGAAATACTTCTCAAATTGCCTCATCTAGGAAGGAGAAGAGAGCCTGCTAACACCACAACCACCTGCAAAGAAACAAATGCATCTAAAAAAACCAAACCATCAATAAATAAATGAACTTGAGTTACCAAGCCGTCTTCAATCTCAATAAATGGTACTCGAGCAAAGGGCCAAATGTCCTTTCTAAGGGTTGGGATCACCTTGTCATTAATATCATGCATCACAAAATATAGCTAAAGGGACCATTGCTGTCCTCCATCAAGTACCATCATCATGTGAAAAACCTATCGAAATAAACTTGACCAAATAAAAGTTCTAGCTAAGCACTCCACCCCCATCCACCTTCCAACATGAAGGGATGCCCACCCTACCCCCCACAGACTTTGGATTAGGCTTGAATAATTTTCTTTCAATTTGGACCCAAGACTCCTATATTAGACAAAAGATCCACCTCATAATTACCTTCCCTCAAGACATGATTAAACATTACTTGATCTAGCTTGGCGATCCAATCCAAAGAAACTTCCAACATTTCCCCTAGCTTCTAATTAGGGATTTTCTTGGTTCTGAGTGCATTGATTACAAGAGAGGAGTCCCCCTCAATTATCATTCGACTCACACCTAATTCAAAAGAAAAATCCAAACCCAGAATGAGGTTTCAAAATTCAACAACATTGTTTGTTCCATTTGGAAAATATTTTTCTATACACCCCAAAATCACACTTGAAGAGTCTCTTACTATACAACTTGCACCTGAGCGCCCAAGATTACCCTTGGAAGCCCTGTCAAAATTCAATTTAACCCATCCTAGTTTTAGGGTAAACCAAATTACCTTTCTACGATCAACTAAAGAGGCTACCCCATCCAAATTCTTGCTTAAAGGAGCCTTTAAGCCACCCCATTTCTTTAAAATCCACAAGTCCCATTCAATGAAATTTCCTTTCTTTGGATTCAATTCACCGAATATTGCATTAAACAACTCTATGATACCAGCCTCAATCTTGCATTGAAGCCTAGGAATAGGAAGTTCCTTATCATGAAAGATACACCTATTTCTCTCCTTCCATACTTCCCATAAGACAATAGATGAACTCGACACCCACAAATCCCCAAAAAACAACTACTTAAACTGCATTGGCCAAGATTTTAACTAGTCAAAGAGATTGTTAGCAAAGACCAATTTCCAATGAAGCTTAGAGAAAAGCCGCTCCCATATCCTCTGTGTGAACTAACAATTCAAAAATAAGTGATCAATAGTCTCTTCTTCTGCTCGACATAAAGGGCATCTAGAAGGACCATAAAAGCCCAACTTGGAAAATATATCTCCTATTAAGACTTTTCCCTGAGCAACCGCCCAAGTGAAAATTATCACTTTTGGTAAACAAGCCTTATTCCAACACAACTGTATTGGAAAGTTCAGAGCCTCATCCTTTGAAGATGCCAAAATCACATAACCAATTCCTGAATATATTCCTATAGGTGACGCATTCCATCTCAACTTATCCTTTCCAAGTCTTCTCCACACTCTCCTCTCCAACAAAAGTTGTTCCATAATTTCCTCCTCTTACTTAGACAAATCCAATTGACTGAAAAACTTCCATTTGTAATAACCCCCTTCCCTTGGCTAAGAGGCGTCAAAGTAATCTTGTACCTTTGAGCCCCACACTTGAATTTTTTTCTCTTTAATTCGACCTAAAGCTAGATTTTCAGCTAAGATAGGAAGACCTTGCCACGAGTCTTCCCAAAATAGAGCATCCTCCCCATGTTTTAATTCCCAAGTTAAAAAATTTGAAATGAGATCCCTAGAATTTTTGATGAAATTATAGATTCGTGAACCATTCGGGAGGGATTTGGCTATAAGAAAGTAATTCAGATCCTCATCCAAGTATTTAGCCTAAACAATTTTTACTCATTTTAGATTTGGCTAGGAATGAATTGCCCAAGCCAATTTCACCCCGAGTGCCTGATTCTGCAAGAGAAGATTTTTCAAACCAACCCCATCTTCCTTTCTCTCACAAATATTTTTCCATTTCACTAAAGGAATTTTCTTTTATTTGAGTTTCCTTTCTAGAAAATTTTCTTCATAATCTAATTTAAAGATTTACTAATACCAACTATCAAAGGTAGATGCGACATCATATAGATTGGGAGAGCTGAAATCACATATTTTAGCATAGTTAACCTTCCAGCTCATGATAACCACCTATTCTTCTAGGAGAGTCACTCCTTCAATCTATCTATCATAGAATTCCAAATAACCCCATTTTGAGTGCCCTTCTCCAATAGAAGGCCCAAATATTTGCACGGTAATTTTCCTTTTTTAAAACCCAAAATCCCTACAATTTGCACTTCACTTGCACAAGAAGAATTGAAAAATAAAACCTTCGATTTAGCCACACTAACCTCTTTCCCCAACGCTTGAAAATATTTATCCAAAATACCTTTAAGCCTCTTGGCCTCCCTTGTTGAAGTAGAGCCAAACAACATCATGTCATCTGCAAATTGTTGATGTGTTATCGAGGGAAGGCCACTTGTGACTTGAATACCTTCTACCCAACTAGTCCTCCTTACATGCTCTAATGCTTGACCCAAAGCTTACACCATTATTATGAACAAAAAAGGAGAGAGGGGATCACACTGTCTTAATCCCCTTGAGGTTGTGAAGAAACCTTCAGGAGAACCATTCACTAACACCAAATAGCATGGACTTGCAATCCAACCATATATCCAATCCAACCAAGCTTTCTAAAATCCAAATACTTCCAACACCTTAAACAAGAAACACCAATTAATCTTATCATACACTTTCTTAATATCAAGTTTCAATAACATTGCAGGTTTCTTTGTCTTCTAAATTTAATGAATGACCTTTTGAGCAATTATCACACCATCAAAAATTGACCTGCTAGGGACAAAGCCAGTTTTCTCATCTGAGATGATAGATGGTAAAATATTCTTCATCTAATTAGCCACAACTTTGGCCAAAATTTTATAAAGAGTGTTGCAAAGGGAAATGGGTTTAAACTCATTCCACAATTTTGGCTTCTTCATCTTTGGAATTAAGGCTATTAAAGTGTTATTCATTTCCTTGAGAACCCTACCCATGCTCCTAGAGTCTTCAATCACCTCAGTCACCTCTTTACCAATGAAATCCCAACACTTTTGAAAGAAGTCCACTGGGAAGCTATCCAGACCAGGAGCCTTCTCCGGCTAAAGTTCAAAAGCTACCACTTTAATTTCTTCCTCTGTAAAATTTGCATTCAGAAGTTCCAAATGCGTAGGTGAAACCAATTTTGGAATAAATTTTAGAATTTCCCCCTGAGCAACTAGATTCACACCATTCCAATCATTTAGGAGATTCTGAAAATACTCCACTGCAGGGGCTTTAATTTCAATTGGGCCTTCCAAAAGATGACCATTTGCTACATTTATGAAACTAACCCAATTCACTTCTCTATGAGCTTTAGTTGAGTTATGGAAATATTTAGTGTTTCTATTCCCAAATTTTAACCAAACTTCTCTTGATTTTTGTCTCCAAAATATTTCTTCATGTGCCAACACTTCATTTAGCTTTCTTGTCAACTCCTTTTCTTGCTCAAAACTTGAATGGTCCATGACTTGTTGAATTATGGTTTCTAACAAAGCCTCTAACTCTTCCTCTAGATGAAGCATTTCTTCAAAAATATTTTTGAAGTAATTCTTGTTCCATTGCTTCAACTATTGTTTTACAAATTTCAACTTGGTGACAATGTTGAACATTTTTTATCCTCCCAGAGTACAAGCTTTCCACCAAGATTCTATCAGCCCCAATAAATTAGGATCTTTGAAACACACCATTTCAAACATAAAAGGGAAATGAATCAGCCCCTTGTCTCCATTAATGCATAATTGAATAGGATAATGATCAAAACCACTCCTCGAAATGATTTTGCTATCCAAGCTAAAAGGGAAAAGACTCAAATTGCCTTTAAGGAAAAATCTGTCCAGCTTCTCTGCAATACTACAAAAACCTTTTCTATGATTGGTCCAAGTATAAGTACGATTACTAGTATGTATTTCCACCAATGAATTTCTCCCCAAAAAAGCCTTAAAATCTAATTAAGACTGTAAACCCCTTCCCACACCAACTTTTTTGTCTTCAGATCTCAAAATAACATTATAATCCCCCCAAAAATACAAAAATCCATATCTAAACTATTAAGAAAATCCTCCACCTCTTGCCATACCAATCTCTTAATCAAACACAAGGAGGGACCATAAACATTGATTAGCAAAAACTAAAGATTAGAAGACAAGCTTCTTACCTGGCAAGCCATCTAGTGGCTTTGAGCTAACAATTCTTCCACCAAAACCAACTGATGTTTCCAAATGGTCAACAAACCACCCAAGGCATCTTCTACCCCCACTACCAACCACTTTGAATGCTTTAATTTTTTTCTAAATTTATTAAGGTCTTGAACACCCAATTTTGTTTCTTGAAAGAGGAAAATCTCCACCTGATCAGCTTCAATGACATGCCTTAAATGGAACTACTTGTTAGGGGCATTTAAATCCCTAACATTCCACGTTAATAGCTTCATTGTTCTTCAGGAAGAGCATAGCTCTTCCCTACTTTCATCATAGAGTCAATTTTCTGTTGACCGTTCACCTCCCCATCCCATATTCTCTTTTCTTGGTTAGAGATCTTGCCTCTCTTTTTATTTTCTCCACAATCTAGCGAGGATTTGACCATATCCTTTTGATGAATACCCAGCTTAACCCTAGCTTCTACCAAGCCTTGAGAGAAATTTCTCTTCTTGGTGGGTTGTGGACTCCCCACTACTAAACTAGTCAGCACCCCTTCTGGGAAATCATCCTCACCTAGAATCTCTACCTCCATTTCATTCGCTAACAACCATGCATTAGCTTTTACGGCCTCCACAAGAACAACCAACTCTTTACCCACCTTTATTAAAGAGTCCAACTCCACATTACTATAATCTTCACCTAAAATCTCCAATGCCTCTAAGATTTTCTTGTCCAAGGTCTTATTCTGCTTATCCAACTACTCACCCTCTTCTACGCACTTGTTTCCCAAATCCTTTTGTACCTCCTCCTAAGCATGATGACCTGATTGACGTGAAAAGATCACTGGTTTGTCCTCCTATTTATGGACATGAGACTTCTCCATGGCTTCAATTGGAACATTTGAAATGTTTCCCTCTTGCTCTGGGCACTCATTTTCTTTGTGCGTTTCTAAAACTACTGACACTTTTGATTTCCCTAACTTATTATTTGTCAACCTACAACCCAAAGGCCACACTAAACTATATTTAGTGTAGGAGTCTCCTCTCGAATTTTGAATCCAACTCCCATAACCAAAAATAAGCTCAAGCTCTTCATAAAGGTGCTGCACCAGATTGTTTTCCACACAAATCCACACATGGGCATGGACCTCCCCCAACCTTCTTCTTTCTTCTACACACACAAAGGTACCCAAATGATTTACAATCTCCTCTAGGATGCTCAACTCCCAATATTTTGTGGGGATATCTGACAAACTATACGAATCTTACACCATATCCATTACATGGGATGAAGGATTGAAAGCAACCTTCCAACACCTCAAGTAAAAGCCGTACCCATCAAGAATCCAAATTCCATTCACAATTTCTTCCCTTAAATCCCTTGTTGCACAAATGACTAGGAAAAATACATTTTGAATGGTTTTGAATTGGAGTTCTTCACCCCACATGATTTCCACCATTTCACTAAATAGTCCTAGTTGAGGTCCAAGCCATACCATTTTCCAATCAAACCCATATTTTCCAATCTCAAAACTTATGCTTGAAGCTTTACTACACTAAGCACCAAGGAAGCCCTTCTAACCGGAATCCCATTTCCATTTCCTAGGATAGGCTTCCTAGTGTCTCCACCTCTCACCTCTTCCCTATCCTACTCCCATTCCAAAAATGACTTTCTCCTTTTCCAAACTTCCTTATTGAAGCTTTTCCTCCTATTAGGATTTCAATTTCGACAAGATTCCTCCAAGCTTGACTTCCCACCATTGCCTCTACTAGACCCTTCATTTTTCCAAGGCCTACAAAAAAAATCATTCCTATACCCACCTCTGCCTTGATGACCCCTAAAACCCAATCTATCTCTATAAAACCTTCTCTCCTCATGGCCCCATCGAGCAACATGGGGAGCATCTTGAAAAGCATGCTCCGGGTGGGCCCATCTATCTAAGTGAAAAACCGTATTGGCATCTGCTTGTCGATTTCCTCTAAAACCACCTTGAGCACTTGTAGGGTGATGCCCTACATTCGACCGTTGCAGACCCTAAGCACACACTATTTCTTATTTAATCAAACAATTATTATGTCTTCTTATAATTATAAGATAATATTATTAACCTATAATACAATTACACATTATTTATATTATATAATATAACATTTGTATTATTTATATTGTTTCGATTATTTATAAAATTTATATTTTAGGTCTTTGAGTCTTACATAGCCTAGTAATTTTTTGTCTAAAGGTCAAAGCTGTAAACCATATTAGTTGCCTTGATATTTGATTCTCTTTTGTGTTATATTTTATTGATGACTTGCTACACTTGGTTGTCAGATTTTAAGTTATGACTTTAAGCCCTTTTACAACATCCATTTACCAGTCCCATTTCCTCTAAGCTATTGGCTTATTTTGTCTAAGTTTAATTTTTTGTAAGTATATGGTTTGTTGTGGTACTAACATGAGGATGGCAATTGCTGGCATAATACATGCTCATGGGCACTGAAGACTAGTCCTTTTTTAGAGCCACATTGCTATGAAATGGTGTCATTTATCTAACAAGCCCTAGTTCTTTATAATGCTAACTATGAGGATGCTTCAAAAAAGTAGCTTCTAATTGATTACATGCTAGCACAAATACTTTCTATCAGAGATGACAAGGTATTGCACTATTGTGGTTTGGCATCACATGTCTTAAGCCCACCATAATTGTTTAAGGAAATTCTTAACAAAAGCTTGTGGTGTTAGAAAAGTGGGACCCTATTGTGAGTATGAGATTATGGAATGTTGACATGTGGATCCTATTTTATTCTAGGGTGAAAAGTTTTATCTTAATTGGAGTGTTATGATTGGATTGGATTTTTCAATGCAAATGATGGATTTTTCAAATCTGGTCAAACCAACTAGAGTCATTGATCTTGTTGCACCAAGCTGAAATAAATGGTTCTAAAACATAGAAAAAGAGGGTAAACCCAATATGATTGATCAAATGGGTACACCTAATTTTAATTAGTGTTCCACTCAATTATGAGGGCTATAATGCATAAATAACAATAGAAAAACAAGCCTAACTATTATAATAGTAAAAGGGTAGGTTTTAAGATGGTAAAACAATTTGTACCTATTGTAGAAAGTTTTTTTTTAGGCCTCACTAGGGAATCATTTTCCTAGTGGAAAATGAGTCCTTGCTATGGTTTTGGAAAATCAATTTCTAGGTTTTATTCTTCAATGTTTGCACTCCTAGATCTTAGGTATTTAGCCCTTGAAAGTCAGAAATAAATTTTGTAGCTTAGTTTTCATGATCTTGCAAGAAAGATGACAACTTTTGCAACTTTGTAACTTTGACAAAAAAATTTCTCCAATTGATCTTCAACCTAAAACCTCTAATCACATATCAAATGAGAAGAAAAATTGTTGATTGTTATGGATTAGGGGTTTTCCTTGGTCAAGCCCCATTTTGGTAATTAAACCTTGTAATGAAATAATGCATATAAGGAAGGATGAATAAACAACAATTTGTAACAACTCACCAATCCTCAATTGAACCTTGGAGTAAAAATCAACAATCTAGCATGAATTGGCTTTAAGGAATGTAGATGTTGATCTTGAATTTGGATGTGAAACAATGCTTGAATTGGATCTTCAATGCTACATCAACACATTAGCTCAACAACATGCATGATGCACTATGCCTTTGAAATGATGATACAACCTTTGATTGCTACAATAAACTTCAATAATCTTCCCTTGAATACCTTCTTCAATACTCTTGAATACCCTATAATGCTCTTGCTTGCTCGTATGATAGTCTTCTTGGTGAAACTATGTGAGATAACCTTATATTTATACTTAACTTAAGATTTAATCCCAATATTCAAATAACACAATCCAACATGAGATCTAGGATTTGAAATTATTAAAATATTTCCAAAAACACACACAAAAAGGGGTGTCCAAAGTTAAGGAGACCCATTCGCCATAGGGTGAATTGGTCCTACCATACTTAGCCATGACTTATTTTAGATAATGTGAAATAACATGCCAAAAGGTGGTCCTAGGACCTAGTGAGGACCGATTCGAAAAGTGGAAAATGGGTCCCAAGTCGCTCTCCTAGGACACAAACCTTGCAAAATTAAGTGTTGTGAAATATTATTAATGAGTGTTAGGTTTTATCCCTAAAAATTGTAATAAATTAGGCTTGGATTTGAATTTAAGGGGACAATTAAGCTCAAATTAACATCAATTAATTAATAAAGCTCTAGATTAGTGTGAAAGTGTAAAGAAACACTTTATAACACCCTAAATAAGGCACAATAAAGTCCAATTTATCATTAATTATTCATTCCTAAACTAAGTGTGAAAAAGGGTTACCTTTTTCTAGACTACATTTAGCCCCCACTTTAGTGAGAGAAGGAAATTTCTTCAAACTCACACTAAAGTACATATTCAAGACACTTATGTATGCAACAATGACAAAGATACAAAATCATACAATGTCAAAGACTAAAATAAAGATAAAAAAAATTAAAATAAATAAAAAAATAAAAAGGGGTGGATCGAGCGTCGATAGTCTATCCAACTCAATGTGGACCAGGTCTAAGTTGTTTGTCCAAAGAGCGTTCGCAAGAAAAACACAATGTCCACTATGAAAATTACACACACACTCACTCTAGGGTAGTGAAACCTTAGGCCATCAAATAGGTGATTATCCCAAAAAGGTGGAAAATGAGAGAATCATATTAGGCTCCCATACCATATCAAAGTTATCCTCCTAACAACTTTGATAAGGCACCACAATGTTGAATGCTTATGAATATTATGTCTATAGGATTTTTGTTCAAGGGGATCTCTCTTTGTGTAAGGTCTTCTTCTTAGGGAACATTGTGCCTAATGTCTCCAAGAGAGGAAAATTCAAGAATATCAGATTTCCATTTATGGGATGCCTCACTTCACATCATGCCACTAAGGGAAAGTCGTACGCTTAGACATATCACACTCTTGGAGGACATTGGACCCAATGATACCACTAAGAAAAGGATGCATCAAAAGAAAGAAAATAACACTATAAAATATGAAAAATTTCAAAATATGTTAGCAATGTATGCCCCCACTTAAAAGAGGTTGCTAGCACCACTGTTGTGAGCAACTTCTTTAAAGTAGGCAATGTTTTATCCTAATATATGAGATATTGGAGCAGGGGAACCCTTATGCATATGAGATAAAAATTTTATTTTTTATCTTCTTTTGTGTTGTTTCATGTTAATAAGGTCATTTTTGACCAATTTCCATCATTTGGGATCATTTTGATCCATTTTGGATTTTTATAGGTCCATTGGTTAAAAGTTGTTAACATTTGCAAAAAAGATGTAAAAGTTGTCATTGTGAAAGTTGTCAAAAGTGCATTAAAGTTGAAAATTTGATTAGGAAGCTAGTTATGGGTGGTTGGTAGTTGGGAAATTATTGGAAAAGCATAAATACATGTTTTAAACATGAATCCAAAGGTTGGGAAGGTTAGGAGGAGATTGGAGTGAAGAAATTTCAATTTTGCACTCTAAAAATTGTATTTTTCTTAAAAATCTGATTGTTCTTTTCATTTGTATGAAAATTTAATTGCTTCTATGGATGGAAGATTGCTTGTAACAGGAGGGATGAGACACCTCTCATTTTCAAGTGGTTTGATTATTATTTTTTTTTAATTTGCGAAAGTTATAAGCATTTTGGTGAAAACAACTTGGAACACTGCCTAGGGTTTGTAGTCACCTTTAAATGACTATAACTTGCATTATACCCATGGGAAAAGGCTAAAAATAGGGAGAAAATTCTGTATTGGTTCCTTCTACCACCCTACATAATTTGGGCTCATTATTTTCACATGGGAAAAAGATCTCTTCACCAGTCTTCTTTCACAATCCCTATGAAAGTCCAAAAAAACCCTCTTAGAAGTGGTTGTTTGACAAAGTTTTCATTGCAACTCATGGAAAAAAAATTGGATTTTCATTTTTATATGTCTCTAGGATTTTTTAATTTAGGTTCATATTGGGGGGCCAATTTCATTCATGGTTTGTTAATTGCATTATAGGGGCATGCCATATTGCTATGCTTGTTTGAGTAAGGGTTCAACCATGGTTGCATTCATTAATGGAAAAGTGGGCCTAGGTTGTGAGATGCATTGAGATAAAGTTGTTTGAGTCCAAAAAAAAAGAGTATTTGAAGGGTTCTTTCATGAAATTATAATTTAGTAAAATTGTACCCCTCACAATTTCACATGCATTCTTGCATGAACTTTTGTGTCCAGTTCCTTAAAATCTTGAGTAGGCTGATTTTATCCCTTGCATCAGCCTTTACCCTCCTCAGGATGCTTGATCACCCATTTTTAGTAGCTACCCTTTCATGTCAACTTTGTATTGAACTTTGTGCCTTTCTAGTTCACATTTTTTTGTAGTGTGACATGTTCAAACACTAGCACACTGTGCAAATGTCTGCGAGCCATACTAGCATCCTGCAACATTTCAATGCTCAGACAAATATCTCCAAGAATAATTTCCATTTGTCACCTCCTTTGGTTAGTGGTAATGGCTTGATAATCCTTGAAATGACTCAAGAAGATTCTTTTCTCTCCTTAAAAGTAGTCTTCTCAAACCATTTGCATCTTCTAACTTCCTCTAGCTCAAGACTCTTCTACTTCTAGTTTTTCTCTAGCCTTTTACACTTCAGCTTTTGCTTGCACAACTCCATGTTCAACTTGTTATAGTAGCTTCAAGCTCTCTCAAGCTTTCATAGCACCATTTTAGAACACTCTTAGCTCTTGCAAGTCCATTTCCCTTTCCTTATTCTTGTGTGCATCCTGTGATTCCATATCCCCCATCATTTGCATCGTTACTTTGTGATACAAGTTCTCCTCCTTGAGCGAGGGTTTCTTTTATCATGTTACTTGGTGGTGTGGGTTCTACTCTTGAGTGGGTTTTTCTTTCACCACACATTTTGTCCATTTTGATTACACTCTTTCTCTCTATCTAGCTGTCCATAGAGGAGGGAACACCAAAACAAGGGTTTGACTGAGGAAAACCCCTATACAACCCCAACATCCAGCTATTGCACATGTAGGTTTTGAAGAAATTCATATTTTTGGATGCTTCATCACTTGCGTGGTTGTGATGATCTTCTTTCCTTTCTTCTCCTTATCTTTATCATTTCTGCTTCATTCTATTTCATTTCTATCACTTTTTGTTACTTTATCACATTTTGTAAGTTCTCAACAATCAGAGTAGAAGCAATCATTTAGCTATTTTTTGTGATATTCTCATTCTTTGGTCCGTATGAGACACCAACACACCTCTAAGATGCCAGCATGCCACACTATCATCTAAATTTTGTACTGCTTTCCTTTGGTCGAGAGCTCATCAGTTCATCCAGAAAATCTTTGTGACCCACTCTTTCAGATTCTAGAACTCTCATTGTTGTTCTTGAGGTAGTTTAGGGTAGTTCACCTCGTGAGGCTCTCTAAATGAAGAGAACTTGTGAGTAGCGAATCCCCTTTCTCTACATTTTGGTGAACCTGACTTGAAGAACAATGTTCTTCGAAAAACTAGGAATTTATTTACCCCTACTTGGCAGGGTGATAACTTTTGACTTGGTGCTGAGAATTTAGAAATATTTGCACCATTGGAAAGACCTCCTAGATAACTAGTTTAGTCCCTAAAATACTAGTGCTTTTGGTAGGAAAATTTTAGGGACTAACAAAATTTTTGACCCTAAATTCTCCTCTGAAGACCTCCGAAAACACAATTTACTACAACATAGAAAATATCAGAAAAATCGTAATGAATTTAATATCTTCTTTTATTAGTTCAGTGTCTAATTTTATTCAAAATGTTAATGGTATTCCATTTCATGCATGTGATGGTGACTTGGCTCTGCCTATGTCACTTGGTATCTTTGACTTCTCACAAAAGTCCTCTGGCTTCAGAGGATATTTTGTTGCAAGAACATGAAATCATTGATACCTTTCTTAATGTTACTCTACCTTCTTTTCATTGCAATGCACTCTCTTCTAGAGATGATGCATTTGTGAATGATGAACCTTATCTTCATTACAATGCACTCTCTTCCAAAGATGATGCACTTGTGAATGATGAATCTACTCTTCATTCCAATGCACTCTCTTCTAGAGATGATGCATTCGTGAATGATGAATTTATTATACCTTCCAATGAACTATCTTCTAGAGACATTTCATTTTTGAATGATGAAATTATTATCTATTCCAATGAACTCTCCTCTAGAGATGATGCATTAGTGAATGATAAATCTCTTTCCACATTTGATCCTGTTTGGATCAATGTTGAGAATATGTCTTCAAATAATCATTCTACTAGTTGTAATGATTCTATAAATGTAGTCTATTTCTTTGTTGCCCCTCAAATGCCTAAGAGACCGATCATTTATGTGACACCGACTAGTCCTTCTCCTAAAAGGATGAATAAACAATCAAGCCTTCTTCAAGCTCCTAAACCTATGACTAAAGTACCTAGTGATTGCAATTTTGTCGAGCAACTTCAAGTTACTCCAGCTAAGATCTCACTATGGGACTTATTTTAGTCTGCTTTGGTTTATCAATGTATGCTTTAGGAAGCTTTGCAAAAGATCATTTTTCCTTCTTCTACCAAGCCAATAGATGCTAATGCATTTATGGCATATATTCATGAGGATTTGCTGAATATTACGTTCTATCGGTAGGATCTCCCGCCTCTAGAAGTACAAAAACAAGTGGATCCTCTTATGATTATAGTTAATATTAATAAAATCAACATTAGATGTACTCTTGATCTATTGGCTAAGATTAATATTGATCCATCTTCTCTCAATACTTCTTTTGTTGTCATTTGTGGGTTCAATAGTGTTGGTCAACATGCCCTAGGCATGATAATATTTCCTTTAAGGTTGGGACCCATTACTATACCTACCCTTGTATATTTTATAGTAGAAAAGTTAGCCTATAACCCTCTTCTTGGTAGACAGTGGATTCATGCTATGGGTGCAGTCCCGTCTACTATGCATAAATATCTTAAGTTCATTTATAACAATAAAGTAGTCATAGTAAAAGCTGACCTTGAAGCTATGCAGTTATGTGAGATGGAAGTTGTTGGTTGAGCTTTGGTTGTTCCTACTCTTATTCTTTCAGTATCTTCTAGTGTGTCAATGTTTACTTGAGTAGTACCTACTACAAAGGGTAATCTTGAGATAAATTCCCCTAAGGAAGATCCTTCTGAAGCAAGAAATACTAAGACTGCTCCTTTGACCTCTTCTCAAAATAATTCATGTCTTGGTGATGATTGGGGTTCTCTAGACTTTATAGAATCCTTTAGTGGAAAATATAAAGTTGACCCAATCCACTTAGACCTTCTGATAACATCATTTGAATCTGATATCAAAGATGATCATTCTTTTGTATCATGTGATAAGCTGAATGCAAATAGTAATGTTCTTGGTGTTGATTCTCCTTCTAAGGAAGATGATCACACTTATGTTAAGGAGGTTAATGTTGGTAGTCCTGTCAAAGAGGATGATGGTGATACTATAGAGGAGTATGATCCTTGTTTCTAGAATAATACTCTCCATGGAGATCCTCCTCCTTTTTCTTCTATTTTTGTGCCTTCTTCTCGTAAGTAGTCAAGATTTTCTCCATAAGAGAAAGGGTTGCTTCCTACTCCTCATTCTTTTTCTGAGAAAGAGCGTATCTTGTTGAGGCTTCTAAAAACCCGCTTGATCACTCTTCCTTCTCCTACATGCAAGAAATATCATAAACATGATAAAGGAAAATATTCTTTCTATGCATACCATTGAGTGCCTGGGAATCCACTAGCGAATGTAAGGCCTTGAAGGATAAATTACAAAAACTCTATGATTCTAGTGCCATCAAAATCCTGTTTGGTTGATGCACCCACCTTTTCTTTGCATGAAAAGTGATATTGAGGTTTACCTCTATCCTGCATGTTCTAAGTATCTTGCATGGTTCTCCTCCCCTATATGTTGAGGGTAGTGATGACTTATTCCAGAGATGTGTGTGTCGTTCTAAGGACCCCCTCTCTTCTCTCTATATTTAAATTGAAGTGTCCTTGAGTGGACCCCTTTCCTTTGAAGGGTTCCTAAGGGACCCTCCTTTGAAAGCTTCTCGCTTGAATAAATTCATTGGCATCTATCTTGGGGGAAACCTGACATGTTCTATCTCTGGGTAGACATGTTGCCACTTTTTGACTCTGTGGAATCCACTTCCTTTGGTTTCCTCCATGAGAGAGATCTTGGGGGATACCTCCCTATAGGACTGAGAACCTATAGGGAAATTCCTTTGAGCTTCCTCCATGCGAGAGATCTTGGAGGTCACTCCCTTGTAGGACTGAGAACCTATAGGATGTGTCCCTTTGGTTTCCTCCATGTGAGAGATCTTGGGCGACACCTCCCTGCAAGATTGAAAACCTATAGGGTGCTTTCCTTGGATGATTCTTCATGCAAGATATCTTGGAGAATATCTTCCTTGTAGTTTTGCGGATCTATAAGGCACTTCTTGGCTTCCCTCATATGAGAAATCTTGGGGGACGCCTCCTTGAAGGTTTGTGGGCTTGTAAGGTGCTCACATTCTTAAATTATCTCTTCTATTCTCTCTTGTACATATCAGATCGAAGATCTATGCCTTCTTCATCTTGAGAATATGCTCTTCTTCTCTCCATTTTATAATTCTTATATAAGTTATTTCCTAATTTGGGGATGACACATAGTACTGAGATAACCTTTTACATCAAGGTCTCTTTACATTGCCAACTCAAATCCTTTAACTTTTTATTTCCTAACATTTCCATTTGGTGTAGGTATTTCTTGTCTAATACATTTTTTTTGTAGGTCTTTAGCCTGGGGGAATGCTTATGTGGTTCAAAGAGTTGTGTACTTCCTCTATAGTATCCTTTTGGCATGTGATGTTATTTATGTTTAGTAGATTTCATTTAGCATGCATATTAATGTAGATTCATATGCTTGCTAAAGTGGAGGAAAAATGTAATGGAGTAAAATTGCACCCCTTGCAATTTCACATACATTCTTGTATCCACTTTAGTGTCCACTCCCTTAGCATCTTGAGTAGGCTCATTTTAGCCTTTGCATCAGCGTTTTCCCTCTTTAGGATGCTTGAGCGCCCCTTTTTAGCAACTACCCTTGCATGTTAGATTTTCATCAAACTTTGTGCCTTTCTGATTCATGTTATTTTGTAGTGTGACATATTCAGACACTATCACACCACATAGATGTCCGTGTGCCACACTAGCATCATGTGACTTTTCAATGCTTAGATTACTATCTCATAGCATTCTTGCCACTTTTCACCTCCTTTGGTTGGTGGTAATGGCTTAGGAATCCTTGGAATGGCTCGGGAAGCTTCTTCTCTCTCCTCAAAAGAATTCTTCTCAATCCATTTGCATTTTCTAACTTACTCTAGCTCAAGACTCTTCTACTTCAGGTTTTTCTCTAGCCTTTTACACTTCAACTTTTGCTTGCACAACTCCATACAACTTGTTACAGTAGCTTCAAGCTCTCTCAAGCTTTCATAATAGCCTTTTGCAACACTCTTAGCTCTTGTAAGTCCATCTCCCTTTCCTTATGCTTGTGTGCATCTTGGGATTCCATATCCCCCATCATTTGCATCGTTACTTTGTGATATGGGTTCTCCTCCTTGAGTAGGGTTTTCTTTTATCACACTACTTGGTGGTGTGGGTTCTACTCCTAAGCGGGTTTTGCTTTCACCACATGCTTTCTCCATCTCAGTTACACTCTTTCTCTCTATCTGGCTGTCCGTAGAGGTAGGAACACCAAAATGGAGGTTTGACTTAGGAAAACCCCTATACACCCCCAACATTCTCTCTATATATTGTGCATATAGGTTTTGAATACATTCATCTTGCTGGAGGCTTCATCACTTGCATGGTTGTGAGGATCTTCTTTCCTTTCTTCTCCTTATCTTTATCATTTCCACTTCATTCTATTTCATTTCTATCACTTTTTGTTACTTTATCGCACTCTGTAAGTTCTCAACAATTAGAGTAGAAGCAATCCTTTAGCTATTTTCTATGATATTCTCATTCTCTAGTTCATATGAGATGCCAGCATGCCACACTATCATCTGAATTCTATGCTTCGCTCCTTTGGCTGAGAGCTCATCAATTCGTTTATAAAATCTTTGTGACCTACTCTTTAAGATTCTAGAACTCTCATTGTTGTTCCTGAGGTAGTTTAGGGGAGTTCACCTCATGAGGCTCTCCAAATGAAGAGAACTCATGAGTAGAAAATCCCCCTTCTCTATAGAAATGTTTCTTAGTTCTTGTTCTAGCATTTCCAAAAGACACAAAAAGGTGCCAAAGTGATTGTTAAAGGACATTTTGAGTCAAATAGTATGTGTGAGTCCAAAAATGCATTGGATTGTCTAGAAACATTGCTGCCCACTACTCCATGATGTCCATTCCTATTTTTGATGTGTTACTCATCTTTGAATGTTCATTAGGTGGTGTCCTAAATGTTGACAAGGTGCATGCGAATTCCTGATTTACTACCTCAAATGAAACCATGGAGTGAGTATGTATTAGGATTGTTTTGTTGAGATTGAGATCACCTCTACTTTACATCAGAGATTTCCTTAGAAAAACCTATGCCAAGTCATACATTCCTGAATGAAACTCTATAATGAATAAGGGATTTCCCCCAAAATGCAATTACTAAAGATAACTTAGTATGTCACCTGTAAGCCAACTTAAGGCATGTCATCCACATCCCAAGCTTTCTCTTAAATACATGGAAGTTGGTCAACTAGCCAAAAGAGACAATTACAAGTGACATATGAGGACAATGCTACCTAACCCCTTTCCCCCACTTAATGCAATACAAGGATGAGCCAAGATGATTGATGATATTCGACTCCTTACAAAAGGAAATGATTTGCAATTAATGTAAAACCTACAATAGTGAGTATGCTATGATCCTACAACTATTACATGACAAGGAGCAACAATTAATGTTATTGATTATAATGTGTAGAAAAAGTATCAAATTATTTCCTCTCTAATGAGATATTCCCACAGGTAAAATCTAACAATTCAAGATGCACCAAAGTTAAATTTGTATTAGAATAATCGTGTGTTGATCTTGAGTGAAGGATTGTTTATTTAATTCGAGGGACAATAATTAAGACCATTAGTCATTTCTTGTGTGTTAGGCTCTATAGGGACACATATACCTTGTTCTCTAGCACCACATCCTTTTCCACTATAACCATGTTGTTTCATAAGTTCATAACCTCTTCCATAAAGATTTTTTATTTCTTTCAGATTCAATGGTTTCTCATAATCAACTTCATCAAATTTTGTTGTGTAATTTTCTTTTTCTCCTAAAGTGGTTGAAGTGGATGCTTTCAAATTTTGTGTTAACATTACCACTTTTTATTTTCCCTTGTCAGATTCTTTTGTTATAATCTTGTATTCTCCCATGAATGTTGGTGTGAAATCTAAGGAATCCCAATCATATTCTAACATTTTAGCGACTTTATCAATATTGTTATTTTGTTCTTCCTTCATGACTTCAACTTTTGTAGTTGATTTCCATGCTTTCAAAGGATCTCATCCTTCTTTATCAACAATCAAACAACTTTTAGGTTCAAGCTCGACTTTTAGCATGTCAAATTTGTTCTCATAGATGTATTTCATTACATGATGGGGGTAGAGGGCACTCCATTCATCTCATGATTCATGGTCTACCTAAAAGAAGATTATATGAAAGATTGTGAGGCATAACATGGACTAGAGTTTGTAAGGTAAACTTTCCAACTCTAATAGGTAATGTGATGACTCCAAGCAGTTGTTTTCCTATATTATCAAATCCATGGATAGAAAAAGAACCAGGGACAATGACACTCTTATTTATATGAAGCCTCTCCAATAGTCTCACACTACACAAATTAAGGGCCGAACCATTGTCAACAAGGGTTCTCTTTATCCAAATTCTATTAACATAAGTTATTATCATGAAAGCTTCATTTTTTCTCTCTTATAATGAAGGTAACTCATCTTGATAAAAAGTATTGTCTAGGTTGACCATAATTATAGCTTGAATTTGGGCTACCACATCATTTTGTTGCATGTTAGGAGGGGTAGGAACTTATTGTAAATCACTTTGAAGCATGTTATGATAACTAGGTGAGGCTTGAATATGTCCCATAAGGATATCTTAGTGGGATTATTCTTAATTTGGTGAACAAGATCATAGTCCTTTCCACTTTGTTAAGGAAAATGAGGAGCACTAGGAAATATAGGGTTAGGAAATAGGAGGGATATTGGAGTTGGTTGTCTTGGTTGTGGATTATTTCTCGTGTTATATGTATGAGCAATAGTATTGTAACTTAGTTTCTATGAAACATTATGAATATTAAGTTTCCTTTTAGGTGGTTCTAAGCATGGGTTCATTTTGAACTTGCGGTCATTATGAGGGTGGGTAGATGGTAAGAAGTGGCTTAGGAGACCACTTCAAGGGATATCTAATTTGCATAACCTCAAAACGCTTGTCCTTATTTTGATGATCTCTTAGTGAAGGGGAGTCTATTGTTAGTTCATCATCTTCATCGAAGGAAGGCTCATTACTATTATTTGAAATACATGTGTCAATGTTATTATTTTCTTCCACCATGATATTTTCCCTAGTAGGAGAGTTTTTAGGAGAGCTACAAACTAGATGTTCAAGAAATTCAAAGGTTGGTTCTTCTAAAGTAACTTAATCACAAGGGAGCTATCAATGGTTGGATTTTTTTGCTTATCATTGATGTTATCCGCTTGTTCAATTTTTTTCTCCTTGGAGGAAGAGAGACAAATAGGATTCTCATAACTCTCATTAATTTGATCTTCTAACGTCACAATATCTTTGTCACAAATAGGAGAGATATTCAGAGAAGACCAAATTTGATTGTCATGATTATCCACCATTGTATTCTCTTTCACTAAAGCATTCTCATAAGTGTGAGAGATGAACTTTTTCTTACAATTCTTAGAAAGCTAAGATACTAACATTATTTGACCAAAAATGAAAAGTACTTCTAACCATCTTACGTCATGCTTGAGGAATGTAAATAATGTATACCCAAAGATGACAAATACTTTTATCCAATTTATGTAGAACTTCAAGAATGAAAACAATTTGTATCCAAGAATGAAAAGTACTTTTACCATACTTATGAAAAGCTTCATGAGTGTGAACATTGTGTATGCAAAAGTGAAAATTTCTCTTATCCATATTATGCAAAGTTTGAAGAATGTGAACATTTTAAGATCTGATGATTTTTGCTATTGAATTGATTTTGGAATGACTCCACTAAATGAATGATTTTGAGCTAGATGCATAAAATAGAAATTCTTGAAACTTTTTAGACTGATATAATAGGTTACCAACAAGCATAGGAAGTATAGAAAATCACCAAAAAGCTCATAAAAGTTGGTTTTTGTAGTCCTCGAAGGACTCTTTTGCATAGTGGAAAATGCATCTTGGTATTCTTTTATGAGAAACTATGAATCTGCTATTGAAGCTTAGGAACTATGAAAACTTGCTACCTTGGCATCCCTAACATGGACTCATTCACCCTATGGAAAATGGGTCCTATTATAGGGTTTTTTAAATTGAATTTAGTGCAATTTCTGAGTGATTAGATGTGTTTTATGTTTCAAGTCTGTAATAGTCATTTTTGTAATAGATTTTCTAGATTTTAGGTTTATAGATGTAATTTTGACTAAGGTTGAATGATGAAAAATGTGACTAAATGTAATGTGCAATGTGAATCTAAATGATGGAATGATGATGTTAATGTTAACACTATGAAAAGTGAATTTAGATCTAATACAATTTCTCTAACTTTTAGTGAATATAAGAAATGTAAACATGCAAGTTTACTGTAAATGCAATGTTCACTAATGCAAAATGAAAGAACCCTAAATTTAATTCAAACTAAGATCTATGGTTTCAATGCACTCTAAATCAGAAATTAGGATGTTCAAAAGGTCGGGTTCACCAAAGGAAACATAGAAAAAGAGGGTAAATCCAATATGTGATTGATCAAGTGGGTACACCTAATTTTACTTAGTGTTTCACTAAATTATGAGGGATATAATGCATAAATTACAATTAGAAAACAAACCTAACTATTATAACAGTAAAAAGGTAGGTTTTAAAATTGTAAAATAATGTGTACCTATTGTAGAAAGTGCTTTTTTGGGCCTCATTAAGGACTCATTCGCCCAATGGCGAACGGGTCCCTACTAGGGTTTTGGAAAATCAATTTTTGGGTTTTGTTCTTCAATGTCTACACTCCCAAATACTAGGTATTCAGCCCCCAAGATTCAAAAATAAATTTTGTATCTTGGTTTCTGTGATCTTGCAAGAAAGATGACAAATTTTGCAACTTTGCAACTTTGACAACTTTTGTTCTTCTCTTGATCTTGAACCTAAAACCTACAATTACACATCAAAGGAGAATAAAAATTGTTAATTTTTAGGGAATAGGGGTTTTACTTGGTCAAACATCATTTTGGTAATTAAACCTTGTGATGAAATAACACATAAAAGGAAGGATGAATGAACAACAATGTGTACAACTCACCAATCCTCAATTGAACCTTGGAGTATAAACCAACAAGCTAGCATGAAGTGGCTTTAAGGAATGTAGATCTTGATCTTGAATTTGGATGTGAAACGTTGCTTGAATTAGATCTTCAATGCTACATCAACATATTAGCTCAACAATATACATGATGCACTATGCCTTTGACGTGATGATATGACCTTTGATTGATGTAATAACCTTCAATAATTTTACCTTGAATGCCTTCTTGAATTCTCTTGAACACCCTATAATGCTCTTGTTTGATCTTATGAAAGTCTTCTTGATGAGAATATGTGAAATAACCTTATATTTATACTTAAATTATGATTTAATCTCAAAATTTAAATAACACAAGTCGACACCAGATCTAGGATTTGAAATTATTAAAATCTCACTAGAAACACACTCAAAAGGGGGTGTCCTAAGTTAATGAGGACCCATTCACCATAGGGCGAATTGGTCCTAACATACTTAGCTAGGACCTATTTTGAAGAATGTGAAATAACATGCCAAAAGGGGGTCTTAGGACCTAGTGAGGACCCATTCACCAAGCTCCAAATGGGTCCTAGGTCACTATCCTAGGACACAAACCTTGCAAAATTAAGTGTTATGAAATATTATTAATGAGTGTTTGGTTTAATCCCTCAAAAAATGTAATGAGTAGGCTTGGATTTAAATTTAAGGGGCCAACTAAGCTCAAATTAACCTCAATTAATTAATAAATCCCTAGATTAGTGTGAAAGTGTAAAGAAAAACTTTACAACACCCTAAATAAGGCACAATTAAGTCCATTTTATCATTAATTATTCATTCCCAAGTTAAGTGTGAAAAGGTTTACTTTTTTCTACAACACAAGTTCACATTTAAACCTTTGGAATGGGTAGTTGTAGTCAATTTTCTCTAGCATGCAAGAAGAAATGGTGGAAGTGACTATTACTGGTTGAATTCTAGGTCATTGAGGACAAATGAATGTTGCATCTTGATCCTCTAAACGTCTATTTTCATTTACATCCAAAATTTTTAGGAAAATTATGCTCTCTACAATATTTTCAACAAAAATAGGGATTTCTCAGAAAATCAAGTGGTTATATAATACTCAAATTTGTTTAAAATATTAGGAACTCTCTATCTTTCATCATGTATATTATTGTATGATAAAATTGTGCAAAGAAAAGGTGGAATTGAAGAGAATTTTAAAACTCTAATTGTGAAGAAAACCCTAATGTCTTCCTTTAAATAAAAGTGAGTCATTTACCTAGTCAACCAACTACCTCAAAAATAGATTTGTATGAGGACTTGCTTATGTATTTACCTGAGTCGTTGAAGAGACCCATAAATTTGTGTGGCCTAGGTAGAATAATATATAAATTGTTTGATGGTTCTAAATAATGTAGAGATACGGATATACCAATCCCTAGTTGGTCATTATTTGAACATTGGTACAAGAAGAAGCAAGCCTATTTTCCTCTTGGTAATGCTTGGTATCTAGATTTGGTAAAGATTGTGGTGCCAAATATCTTCATTAATGATTTTTCATAAGATTCATAGCCAAACAATATGATGTAAAGACTAGGAGGGTGCTTGTAGGAAATAGGGTATACATGATTAGTTTTCAAAGTATTGCATCTCTAATGTTTTTGGTCTAAATCCAGTTGCCAGAAAAGTGATCAACTTTGATAATTTCAAGAAAAAGTATAAAATTCATAAGTTTGAATTTAGAATAGTGTTTATCCCTAGAAACATAGTGAAGGGATTAGAAAAAATTTCTATCATATTCACACAAACTGAGAAGGTGTTGAAGCTTGATAAGCTTGATTGTCATTGATGTCAAAAGGGTGCTTAAGATTGCATATGCTCTGAAGATTGTTAGTGTATAGAGATATCTAATGGTGTAAGTCAAAATTACAACAATATGGAAGGCTAGTGGTTAGTTTATTTTCTTAGTATGATGTAGAGGTGGGTACACATGTCTCAATATGATTTTAGGATGCCTACAACAATATATTGTCAGTTTGGTGTACCACACTCAGTGACAAGTTGCAAAAATTTTTCCTAATGTTTTCACAAAATATAATCTAAGGCAGAGACATAGTATTTTGGCCTACATCCTTTAGTAGAGAAAGATTTAGTCTTGTGGTTTATAAGTTAAGCTCATAGATATGTGAAAATTTTATATATAAAGTTTCATATTAATATACCTTCTGCAATGAAATATAGAAGTGATAGAGTTCTAGTCTATGCTATAATAGAGCAAAGTGGTTTGAAAGTCTTGTTGGAATGCTTTGAATTCCTATAGATGTGAAATTTTGGTCAATAAATTTTGAGGACATACTTAGTGATGTCTAATGTATGCTTCATTGAAGTTTCAAGAGATTTGGTCTTGCACAAGTTCAATTTTCTAAGTAATAGATTGATACCATTAGTTCTGGATGCTTAATCTTCATTAGAACATTTGTTTAAATACTTGTGCCAATAGAAGATTGTAAAGTTTAGTTTTATGATTTTGTGTGGACACTCCACATGTCTCATAAATTCCAAGGTATGAAGTGCATGAATATCTTTCTTGTTTCTAGTACTCCATAAATGTTTCAAGTCATTTTATGAAGTTATGTTTTTGTTGAGGATGACTAAGGTATGTTGATGGAGTGCACCACTAATTCATGATTTAGTGGAGTTTATGGAGTTGTTGTAGATTTTTTATGAGTCATTCCAACTCATTGGGGATAAATGTAAATAATGTTTTATCTCTTTTGTATACTACTAATGGATATGAAGGCTGACATATTACAAGTTTCATACTTTCTTTTTTATGGCCAACTTAATTTGTGTTTTACTAGTGTATGGATGATATGTCTAGGAGATCAAAGATGAGAAGTGAATTATTGAATGGAAAAAAATTATAAGTGCATGATTAGAGAATGATAAGATCTGCCTTATACCTAATGTATAGAATTGATAACTATCAATTGGTTTAATCCATAAAGTTTATGTAGTCATATTTCAGTTGTTTTCAATTAGGGAGTTGTAGCTTCCTTGGGTTGTAGCCCTAAATCAAAGTTGTAAATTTTATTTACTTTTGAGGTAGAATTAGGATAGTAGCTCCTAGTAACATTTATCACCATGGTTTTTCCCCTATGGCATTTTCCATGTAAATCTAGTGTCAACTATCTTATTATGTGGATGTTTATCTTCTTTCCTATTTTGATTTAGTAGTTGAATGATTTAATGATATAACTTAGCTTCAATAATTAAGGATTGAATTTGAAATTTTAAGTATACTCATTTACCCCCCTTCTTAGTATTCTAATGTGTTCAATAGAGGGATCCTTTCATTCTTGAAAATTTTTAGGATTATTTCATCAAGACATATCAAACCTTGTGTCAGGTCATAGTTAAGGATTCCAAGTTGATGATTCATGTTCACCTTATTTTTATGGTAACAGATAACCAAGAACCCATGGTGAAGAATGAATTTGATTATGCCACATTTATTATAGAGAAAATGCATAAAAAAATGGTGTCTATCAAGGCTAATGAGAAAAATCTTGAATTCAAGTGGTATTATCCACTGTGCCATTTATTTTTACATGTTAGAAGGGGATTACAGAATAAAATTTTGCAAGTGAGAGAAGTAGATGATAATAATTTCCCTCTCCTAGTCTAATGTTGGACCTAAATTTGGGACAAACATTGTGAGAGCTCAAACTATGTTTTTTTTTTAGGAGAAATTTGTGATAAGGCAATGCAATTTCTTTAGAGAAGACCAAGTTAGGACACTAAAGGATATATTGGATTTCTTGAGGCCTATAGAGAGGAATATTGATTTGGTAATTATGCATAATTGAATTGATTAGTCCCTGCATACCAACACTTTTTTAAAAATATATGGGTGTATGGTTAGCCTTCACATATTTCCAAAATTTATTCAAAAAAGACTAGCCTATCTTGAAGTTATTTGGTAGTTAAACGAGTCAGACAAATATCATTTAAGAGGAAAAAAGAATGGGTCTTTCTTCCCAAATTTTGTTAAGTTTTCTAACTTTTTGGAAACCAATAAGGATGGATTAGATCATATCTACCCAATCCTATAGTTCTACATAATGATCCTTAAGGGCACACAGATCTTTTATCCTAAGGGTTTTAAACATCATGTTAGCACAAGCATAATAAGACTCAAATTTATGCATAAGGTCTTACATGAGGAAGATGTTACAAGGAATTTCCTTGCAATTGAGGATATGATTAAGAAACCAAGTGGGTAGGTTTCATAAGGGGATAAGAGTAGAGAAATAAGATGAAACCTAACTACCTTAGATCCTTTTCAAATGAGTAGGATCCAATCTAGGGGATTCAAAAGATGCTTACTACTATAGAGACATTTATTGGAAAATCTCCAATAGTTGAAGATAAGCTTGCATATGTAAGAGATCCTATTGTTCTAGTGACATACTATCTTAGAACAAAAAGTGAATTTGAGCCTCAAGAGAAATCTCAAGTTGTTACTATTTCTAAGGACCAACCTACAAAAAGACAAAAAGGTAATTGACCTAGATGGTGGAGGAAATGAGGTTGAGCTTGAATATATTGAAAAAAATATTGTAGAGAAAGAGGTTATGCAACAAATATCTTCACCTTCATTAATTTTGATGCCTATCATGCCTAGTAGTAGAATGGATATAAATTTGAAGTGGTGACACAAATGATATTAAAGCCTTGGCTTGTTAGCAATTCATGGTAGATGATGATTTCATTAAGACCCAAGTGTTCAAATATGTTTTCATGAGAATAAAAAGAGATGAATATAAAAGGAAGGTTAATGAAGAAAAATATAAGGATGGCCCCTCTAAATGGGACGAAATTTCTAAAAAATGTTGCATAAAGTGGATTTTAATGTTGGAAAAATGACTCCTAAGGAAGGAAGAAAATTGGTTCAAGATAGTGGCTTGTTTCTATTGCTTGACTAGGATATCACCACTACACTTTCTTTACACACAATAAGGAGGTAGGATCAAGAGGTATTTTAGATATTGAGGAGCAAGTAGAGAAAACCTTCTCAGGATCAGGGCTTAGCTCTAAATTTGAGATGTTGGAAATATGGGATATGGATCTAGACAAAAATAACCCAAGATTATTCAATATAACCCATGAATTGAAAGGGGATATGATAATGAAAGAGAGTTGAAAATACTCCTACTCCTTGAGCTTTGACATTAGAAATTAATACAACCTTATTTAGTGAAGCCACAACCAATAAGTTGCAGACTAATTTTGAGAATCAATAGAACCAATAAATAAAGGTAGTTGTAGAGTAGAATTAGTTGAGGTCTCAAAATTGTAATGTAAAACTACACTAGTTCCAATAGTTTCTACTCCAATCTTGGAAAAATAATTCCCATCAAATAGGGAAGCTTTGCTTACATAGATAAAGGAATTAAAGCAGTAGATGAAGGGAATCAAACAGGATAAGATGAAAATAATTAGTAAATTGGTGACATATCTAATTGATTATATGATACCCAAGATAATGAGAAAAGTTAATGATACATGGAAGGAATATACAAATTTTTCCAAGCATGAAAAATAAAATATTAATCTTATGCAAATAATAGATAAATGGATACCTAAGACTATAATGATAAGGAATTTTTTTAAATGTGCCATATTTGATCATAAGGGTCTTGCATAAATAAAGGAAAATAATGATACGATGTTGATACTTAAAGGATTTCTTACCTACATAATGAAAATTGACAAGTAGATCAAAGATAAAATGGGATTATTTGAAGGATTTGAAAAAGGATCATGACAAATGTATTTGATGATTAGGGTCAAGTCAAAACTCTAGATCAGTGGAAGGTTGAATTGGGTGTAGTTGGCACTATTCTTTCATTTTTTTGTGTTCTAATGGAGAATTGAATATGAGCCTATTAAACACCACTTTGGATGATTTTTTTTTATTGTAGGGGTAATTTTTGATAGTTTAGTGCAAGGAAACTAGACCAATTCTAGATGCAAAAATATGTAGCTCATGGCGATAAAATATAAAGATTACTCTCTTTCTAGTGGCCCTTAGAGAAGGAAGTTACACTCTTGGGAGATAAATATCATGATTAGGCATATTTATGTTTCAATCAATCATCAATCCATAAAAAATAAAATATAGATCAATAAATGAATAATTTTGGTAGTCTTGAGTTAGTTCAAGCATCGATATTGGTTATCTCCATCAAAAACATGTCAAGCATTTCTACTATTTTCAAATGTAAATCTTATATGGAATGGCCACAAGTCCTCAAGTGACTTTTATTTAATGAAGGGTAAAAATGTAACTAAAAGTTGTTATTATGTGTTTAGCTCAATATGTTTTTATGTTTTTTTGGATCCTAGAGATATACTATTGGAAATAATTTTTTTTAATTTACAATATTTTTTTTAATTTACAATTTTTTTTTTTGCATGTATACACTTTCCTTTTAAATAAAAAAATCAAGGTTTTATGATTTTATCCATGCACATTTATTGTATTGTGTATATTTATTATTGCTTCTATTCATGTAATAGATTAGAAAAGCTTTAATAAGATATGGAGGGTAGTGTATTACATCAAGGATTAATAAGAAAAGTTGTGGAGAACACCCTTTTTTTGGATGTGTAATTGTAAGGAAATGATACTTTAAATCCTCTGAGTTTGAAGTTTGGATGCCATAAAGAGGCACTTTCATGGGATAATTTTACTTTTTACCCTAATATTATGCATTGATCAAATATATATTTGGTTGAAGATCTAGAATCATAAACCATAAAAATACAAAATTATTTCAATACTTTTTTATGTTTTCACTTTCTTTCTTAATTTTTTAGTGTTTCCAAGATGTTGTAATGAAGACCTAATAAAGATATAGCTAATCTTGTAATAATATTATAGATCTAAGCAAAAAATTTTAGAACACTTCTACTTAATTAATCAAGGGATACCCCCCTAGGTCTAGTAAAGCTTAAGTGTGGAGAAGAAAAACATTTTGGTATCTTGTTTATTGGCCATTGATATGCGATTATTGAACATTAAAGATATAAACTTTATAGAGATAATCAAATAGTTAATTGGAAACCCCAAAAACACTAATGTACATTTTTAGTTGAAATATATGAAAATCATACTCCAAATTGTAATACAATTCACCCTTATGAATAAAATGAACAAGGATTTTTTAGTCAATTTTCACAAACTCATGCATAAAGTATTAATGAAACATGGCTAGTTTGGAGGGAAACATTGTACAGATCATCGAGGATTAATGACACATTACATGATGAGAAGAAAAAAAATGGCATGATGCATGAAAGATGGAGGTTTTTTAAGAGTTCATCCACACCTTTCCATGTTGCAAACATTGCATAGTTATTTCATGTTGTGATAGGTATGCCTCCTATTGCTAGATATTTTAACATTGTAGAGGTTTTTAAGAAGATTGAATGTAGTTTTAAAGTTGTAGAGTTTCTTAAAATGTTTGAATTTAAAGAGATTATTGGGCAATTTAGGATAGATCTTTGATAAAAAATGATAATTTTTCTAGGTGACTTTTATGAGGTCTTTGAAATCATACAAGGGAGTTAAAATAAAGATCATATAGATTTTCAAGTCTTACCATTGTTTAAACCCTATTAAATTTTTTATTAATGTGAAATCCATTGAATAGTGATTAGAGGTCACATGTAATGTTGACAGGTCTTTGGGGAAGCTAAAGATAACAAATTTTCATGATAGGTCTATACTTTCTTTCAAGTATGTGGAGAAAATTTAAGGTTTCTCATAGCATTGTAAAAAATATATTGAATTTTAAGACCCTATAGAAGAATTATGAAGACAATGAGGGAACTATCTAGAGGTCTTTGCAAGAAACCATAATTATATTTTAGAAATTAAAATTGTATAAAAAATATTTCTCGAGTCCCATAGACTATCTGGTCTCATAGATGTAATTAATTTTTTCATTCAATCATTCTAGGATAAATTTTTACACACCCAAATTCCTACATAAATTCTTCATAATAGGAACAAGTTTCAACATATTTTTATATTATACTTGTTCATGTTAGAAACAAGGTGGAACTAAGATGCAATATTAACTTATGTATGTGTATTTAAATATACAAATAAGATTTCCAAATCTAATTATATGTATGTGATTACACATTAACCATAATAGAGAAAAATCAACAAACAAATATGACACCAAATTTACATGGAGAAACTCTTTCGGGAAAAAATTCCACACAAGAAAAGAGGGCAAATATATTATTTATCTTCATAAGAGAGATACACCAAAATAAACTTCCTTGTTGATCTCATATAACTCATATGCTTCCATAAACTTGCAAATAATACAAGATGATACTACCATCTCAAGGCTCCAATTTATAGAACTTGTGGGAGGCAAAACCACAATGGTAAACCAAAGCAAGAGGTGTTGAAACCACTTGAAAAAACCCATGCCCCTTCCTTGGAAACCAATATTTAGGATAATAAATTAATTAATTAATGTGCACAAGGATTCAACATAGGAGCATAAACCATAGCCTCTTCAATTTCTAGCATTTAGGATACTCTAGTGACTGTTTAGCTTCCAAATGGAGAATCAATGGACACTTGTTTCCCACCAAACTTGGCACCAAACTCAAGAATATTCACATTCCCAATGTGAATTCCTTGGAGGGATAATTTTTTCCTTTAGTGACATGTAACCTCCACCAACATTAAATTTCCTCTAAAAAATATAATTGTAATATTCCAAAATTAAATACATTTCTCTCATGTCCCCTAGGACACTTTCCAAGAAACATGGAGATATAAAAATGTCATAGGTTTGCAAGGTAAATGTCACCTAACCTAACAGTTCATCTCATTCCTATTTTCTTAAGTTGTAATAGAAATCCTTTATATTCATTGATTAACTAGCCCCTTTTCTTAGTGATTATTTTTTAACATTAACACGTGCTTTTAAAATCACTTAAGTCACCTTCATTACATACTCATATGATGGTCTTAATTTAATCCTTGCTAGTGCTAAATGTCACATTTCTATTGCATCACATGCTTTTACTTTATCATGTGTTCTCATTTGCTGCAAATTCTTCAAGTTGTGATGGTGCAGTGTGATGACATGTGTATCTTGTAGGTACTAAAGTGTTATCCAATTATATGTCATGTCATTCCTAATTGGTGTCATCCTACTGGTGATGCAAAAAATTAGTTAATCACTCACTCTTGTTAACTATGTAACATTTTATAATTAATATTTTCATTTCATATTGATATGACATAATATTATGTTTTAGAAAATTAGGAAAAATATAGTAAATTACTTGACCATTCGACAAATGTTTGATGGATGGATTTATTTGAATTCTGAAATGAAATACACAGAGTGCTAGACTTGTGAACTCAAACCTTTTGAATCACCTTAGAACCACTATATTTACAAAGATCAATGGTCGTGAATTTATTTGAGATGGAATAATACCACCTCTTGCTGAAAGTGATTGATTAGTTCAAGTTACAAAAATCCAAACCAATTGTTGAATTTCATTTGAAGTGTCAATACATAATTTTAAAGTAATAATTGTGTAGTCTAGAGGTAACATGTTTCATTCAATTTAATATTCAATAAAAATAAAAAATAAGAAGTGAACTTGCTACTACTAAGTGATTTTATTTTAAAGTGAGAGGATCAAGACTTAGGGAGATTTATCATTGCAATGCTCTAGGGAGATTCTGGTATCCAATGATTCTATAATCTATGGTAGACTTAATGCCTTAACTCAAAATTGAGATTTTCATGTGAGAATAAGGCTATAGTGCAAATGAAAACTACCAATTTAGTAAAAAATAGTAATTAATAGTGTCACTACATCATGTGCAATTGGATTTAGATGGATAATATTACATGAGGTTTTCCCTTTCCTAAAAATTATTATGGTTTGTACCCACAATTATGATGATAACACAAAGTAATTATGAATAAATGTAGAGAATAAGAAAATTTACCCATTACTGCAAAATAATTTTGAAATGTGTTAGGGTTTATAGCCAATAATTTTGGAAACAACCATATTGTCCTAGAAAACCTTGCTAGTAATTATGAAGTAGCCATCAAGAGGCCAAAAATTATTTTCTAAGAAAAATAATAGTGGATAGTAACTTATTCAAAGATAACCATAAGCCTCCTTAATAAGCTAATATTTTAAATCAATGGTTTAGGATACTATTTACATGCTAGCATTTTTTCTTAAATTAGATAGCAATAGGGAAGTGGGTGTAAGCCTCTTTGGAATGCTATATAATATCCATTATGTTACTCCAAATGTCAAATATAAATTTCTTGAGAATATTGTAGAATCCATGCAAAAATAATTTTTAATGATTAAAGGAGGTTCCACTATAACATTTAGGTTCAAAACCTACTTGTGGTATTTATTTCTTTTCAAATTTAGTAGAATGTTTCTGGTCAACAAGCTTTAGATTCATCCCTATACGAATGCTAAGGAAAAAAAATGGCTCCAATATATAATTAGACCACTATGATAAGGATGCATTATACCAAAAGGAACTACAATAGTTTTGTAGACTACTTTATCGCTCCATTATATCAATAAAATAAATATACACCAATTCCTAGATTGCCTAAGTCTTGTAGAGATTGCATTCAACTGGGATAAGAACTACAAATGGTTGATTGGGACTTCATGGATGAATATAGTATGCTAGTATTTAATGGATTAGGAGTAGATCCCTACAAAATCCCAATACATGTGATAGAGAGAGGTGTTTCATTGGAATATGTATGATAGTGTAAGAGAGGAGGACCAACCACCTCAAGGCCCTAGGTCACGGAGAGCCGAGAGCGGAGGGATGCCCTAACTTACCTCACTCTAAAGGGATGTTTTAAAAATAAGGGATGAGAATGATGAGGACTATAAAGTACTTCAATCACCCTTCAAAGCTGAACCTTAGCTTCGGCTTGGTGAGCTATTTTTTTGGAGTTGGTACTACTATGCCTTAGACAACTCTCTATCTGAGGATGACAATATAGTTTTGGGATGTCAGTGTAGCATGCTGGAATCTGTCAGGTGTGTTGGTGTTCATACAATAAGAAAATAGTAATTGCAGTATGAACTACTCAAGAAATAACTAATCGGCCTAGTTGGTTGGTTTCGATGGAAAAAACAAAATAATAAAGTAGGACATAAATGAAAGAAGATGATAAAGCAGGTAGATAAAAGCTAAAGTAATAAAGATAATCTCACCAAAATGCACTTTTTCCAGCTAGCTCCACATGCTCTTTCACCTACACACAAGAAAGATGGGAAAATTGTTGGGGATGTATAGGGGTCTTCCTTAGTCAGATCCCTGTTTTGGTGTTTCCACCTCCACAAATAACCAAATAGCGATGAGAGAGAAATATGTCATAAAGAAGTAAAGAAGGAAGGAATGCAAATAATAGTACAAAATAATAAAGATCCACTCAACCAAATTACAAAGGAGAGGATCAAAATATTACCACCTCCACCAAGATCTCACTAGCTAATGGAGGAGAAAGAAGGCTTGAACAATCACCACAACCTCAACTGTGATGAAGGGGGGTCTTGTAAAACCTCAAGCCTACACTGCAATGGATTGCTTCACACTTTTGTTGTGGAGTTGATGGAGTGTTGTTGCTACAATGGAGTGTTGAAGAATGCTGGAACTGCTTGAGAATGGAGAGAATGCTTAGAGATTTCCAAAAGAAATGAGTTGAATGAAGAATGTATGAGTTTTGAGAAGAGGGAAGAATCTTCCATTTTTTGGGTCAGTTGGTTGAAGAGGGATGTTACAAATTGACTTCAATTGAAAGTGTAATGCATCTGCCAACTTCAAACACATGAATTTGTTAGGGAGATAAGTGCACCATGCAAATGTATGCATACAACGTGTGCATCCTCAAAAAATATTATTCTAAAAACAAAAAGGATAGATGCCAAGTGGAAGGAAGTTAGCTAGTTAATGTGAAATTTCAACTTTGGATTTGGTTTTCTAAGGCGAGGATGTGTAAAAGGGGAATTCGCATAAGGGGTGCAAATTTTCTCCTCCACTTTAGCGAGCATGAATACTGATGAGTGATTTGATAAAGTAGATCAAAGAGTTAGTTGGGTTAGAAATTTATACCTAAACCATCGAGGAAGAAAACCATAATCTAGTGAGCTCAAAAGTGTAGGGTAGGCCAAGGAATTCATAACCCCATAGAACTATGAAGCTATAAAATGAAAGTGTCTTATAGGTCACAGACCTATGAGGACGTAACCCCAAAGATCTCTCACATAAAGGAAGCCTAAAAATGTAAGTGCCTCATAGGCCCACAGACCTACAAGGAAGGTGTCCTCCAAGATCTCTCACATGAAGGAAACCCAAAAAAGTTCCTTACAGACTTGTAGAACTGTAAGGAGGCATCCCCAAAGATCTCTCACATGAAGGAAACCCAAAAATTTCCTTACAAACTTGTAGACCTACAAGGGAGAAACCCCCAAATTCTCTCACATGGAGGAAGCTTAGAAAAAGTGCCTTGCAGACCTATAGACCTGAAAGGGAGCAACATACAAGATCTCTCACATGGAGGAAGCTCTAAAAAAGCACCTTATAGACCCATAGACTTGCAAGGAAACATCCCCCATGATTCTCACATGGAAGAAACTCAGAGGAAGGAGACTCCGTAGAGTTAGAAAGTGGCTTCATAGGCACACTTGTAAAGCAACATGTTTACCCGCATATAGAACATGTTCAAAAGAGGCCACATAGGAAAGGAAGTGGAAATTCATGCAATTCGTCATCAAGTTGGAAAACTTTCAATGCGGTCCTTTGGGAATCTAACATGCAGAAGGGGCTCCACTCAAGGGACACACTATTTGAAAGTGTGAAAGAGGTGTTTTTTCTCAAATCGATTCAACACCAAAGAATCCTTTTAAAAGGTGTTCACTCCATCAAATGATTCAAAAGGAAGAAGATGCCCCCTTGTGAGGGGAACATAAAGGCTATTCCCACCCTAAAGGAAAGTTCTCAAGTTCTTTACACTAGTAGAATTTGGAAAATAAATGACTACATGACTAAAAATTTTAGTCACATGACTAAAAATTTTAATCACGTGACTAACATTAGTAGTATTTGGAAAATAAATGACTAATTTGGTCATTTATAAGTGACTAATTTGGTCATCAAGAAAAATCACAACTAAATGACTAAATAAATGACTAATAAAAATGACTAATATCAAACAAATAAAAATGATTAAATAAATGACTATTACTCCTCTATTCTTTTTTATTTTGAATTTGATCATAATCCATAGAGCTTAAGCCCCCCTCATGGGACCCCTACCTAAGCGAGCCATTTATAATATATATTTTATATTATATTATATTAATAATTTTTTTTTATTCGTAAATTTGATTATATTAACATTAAAGATATAGCCAGACATCCCCCATTACCACCCTAACCCTACCAATCCATTGGCCATCCTATTGCCTACACCAAGACAATGCCCCTGAATAAACTACTAACCATAAAAACCAACCCACCCAACATTGTGTTGACCAAACAAATGCATACCTACAATTACAGAGACAAAAAAAAGAATTTCAATCCACCCACACCACCCCATCCACTAACAGGAAGTCTCTAAACAAATGCTGCCTGTTGACACCACCCGACGGCTCTAGGTATAAATGATGCTTCAGGAAAATCAAGCCACACCTAGCCCGTGTTCGATGCTGAAGAAGCTCTTCTCCCTTTAAGTCGAGAATAAACGGATACAACCGAATCCATTTGCAAGGAACCAGTGCAAAATGCAAATCACGAGGACGAGGAACCCCAACACTTGGCTCCACCACTATTATCACATCCATTGCCCTCTCCAGAAGATTGTCCCATACTAGTTTCTTGGCAATGAGCATCACCATTGCATGTGACACCCCCAGGTGAAGGAGCGAAGCTAGGATCCTCGCCACGATATCCACATTCATCCACCACCTTTTTTCCATACTCATGAATTCTTCACCGAGCAACACCTCCATTGTTCCCAACACCAACTCATCCCAAATTTTTATCACTGAATTCAGCCTCCCATGCCGAATTCAGTCATAGAAATCCCAAAGCTTTCAGCTCGATGGGAGATTGATGGGGGTCTCCATCTCCAAAGGAAAAAAAATGCGAAAACCTACACCCGTTGCATGTTTTAAATGCAAAACTGGTAGCCATCCCATTGCTCTGACTTCTAAAACTAGCTCGTCCTTGCCCAGTCTAGCGTGCTCATTCTATTGCACAAATACCCAATACACAACCAAAATCATCCATTAGCATTTAATGATCGCCGCCATCTAGCTCACCCACAAATGTGCTAGCCAAATCTATGTCATCCCATCCCCTCCTAATGACACCAAGACCCAACCACCCACTAGACAACAATGAAATATTATATAAATAATATTTATATTATATAATACTATAATATAATATTTATATTATATAATACTATAATATAATATTTATATTATATAATAATATAATATAACATTACATTAAATATTATATAATATTATAATATTATATTTATATTATATTATTAGTTCCTAATAGGCAGATTACTATTGCATTCCTTTGATTTTTATTTTATTTATTTGTACTGACCAATCACATTACATATTTAAATATATTTCATTCTATAGTTTGTATTTTACAACATATTTTTTATATTTAAAAACTATTAATTATCTATTTTTTCATTGGTCTCAGTAGCTCTATAATTCATTTTTCATTTGAAAAAAATTAAAAAATTAAGATCATAATAATTTTTCACAAACATTATAATTAATAGGAGAAGCTTCTGGAAGTTGCTGGAAACCTGCAGAAACCTTCACAGTGGCAACACATAGAGACACAACAATGAACAACAAACTTGTAGCGATGCATAACTATTTCGCCTCTGCAACGCTTTTGGACTACAAAAAGTATTTACAGTTATGGGTTAGTAGCCATGGGACCATTTGACACAGCAAGCAATCCACATCATAGAGAGAATGTATTGAGAAATTTGCAATGAATTTGAATAAACTTATCTGCTCCATTTTGCTCATTATCTATTCCGTTGTTGCTCTACCATGGATATCAGAGCTCAGCGATGCAATGGCTTATTGGATTTAGGTATTTTTGCACTATAATTGCACATTGGCTTGGCTTCTTATATGTGGGCTGCAAAACTCTTGGATGTTGATCTTTCTGAACATGGATCCAGAAGCTGAAATTGATCGACTCAAGGAAAATAAGGTTGGTTAGATTTTCCCTTCTCCTTTTCATGCCCATTTAATCAAGTTCCCTTTTCTTCTTTTTCCAAGGATCTTGTATAGATAGTCAGACTTCCACATTAGACACCATTAGGATTGTGGTGCACTGGGGAAATGTGAAAATATAGAAAGATTCGACTAAAAGGAATTGAAATTCATTATGATTTGCTAAATCAGACTTTTTTTTTTGTGTTCTGCAATTTTGAAATTGGTGTTGATTTTAGAACACTTTTCCCACAAAAAACTTTGCAATTTTTATCCTTTAGAATTTTGAACATTTATGTGGACCATTTTGGAGGGCTGGGTCAGCAATCAAATGACATTATGTCAGGCCTGAATATGGCTACAATGAAATGGAATTATTATTTACTGCAAACTTGATTTAGATTTAGATAGTTATGACGAATAGTAGCTACTGCATGAGTTCTATTTTCCCTTAAGGCATTGGTGCCTATGGGATGAGGAGTCTATCTCTTACAAAATTTTCTTTCCCTCTTTTTAAATGTTTACACTTTACTCAAAAAAACTTTGTGTGTTCCGTGCAAATAGTATAGTATTAAGAGGGCAGATTTGTGATGGTTGTTAAAGTAATATTTATCCTCCAATGGGGTGAAGTTTGACAGGTGAGATTTCTATCTCACAGAGACTCCATGAAGGTTTGATTTCACCCATACGGTGTCTCACAAGTACATTCTTTACTATAAATGCATAGAAAATTTTAAGGTTTCATGAGGGCCTACATTGCACTGAACTTGGCTATAGGTCTTTAAGGAGTCAGTCTCCTAGCATCTTCCTTCTCTTTAAGATATTTCTCATATTAAGAATAACATTACAGAAGATTTATTCTCTGTAGTTTACCTTATACAGTACTTCTCCATCCCACTACAGAGAAGTGTTAAGGAAGCAAAATAAGATGTCCTCAAGGAACTTTGTTGTAGTTTTTTTACAGCAAAGTTGTAATCTCTCTCCGATTGACTTGCTGGCCTAGAACAAGCTACATTATGTAAGTGTAACTGTTTCCCAGTTTTGGTTTTGTATCTAAAAATGCTACCCTATGCTAACAGGGAGTGTTTAAGTACTAAAACTATAAAGCCTATTCTCAGTAGTTGAGATTTTTGTTTGGTTGTAATATCTATTTAAGTAGGAAGCAAATCTGTGGCCAAATTATTTATACCAAACTTTTATATATATATATATATATATAATTTGTGGGTTGGTGAGGCCTAAAGCCCACAAGTACCCTATGCTTGTTGGATACTTTGGATATGAGAAAAAAATATACCAACTAATAATCATCTTTGAGAGGAAATCCCCATCACTAAAGATTGCACTGAATAGAATCCAAAAATCTGACTTTTGGCTGCCAAGCAGGGCAATTTAACCTACCCAATTGAATATCATCTCAAAGTTAAGAACACTCCTAAACTCCCTCAAAGGTCAAATATCCTTCTAATTAAAAGAGAAATGAAACTCTTTACATATCCTCAGTGGGAATTGAATGGAATCATTTGCAAGGGGATGACGTCTATGATTTGTCATAGAATTGTATGAATACAGGGGATATGAATGGGATCTTTGCAAGAGGATGAAATCTATGATATGGGTGACATTTACACTGGGAGTAAGTCTAACATGGTTTAAACCTGCATAAATATTATAATGGTAACTCCAACTGAACACTAGTTGCTAGTTGGATCAACTTTCCCTTTAAATTATTCAAGGCTATTTAGCATGAGCTTGAATTAGGTTTTCTTGTGTAGTGTCAAGGAATTCTGTTACAGTCTTTATTTTATACTTCATAGTTTTGAAAAGCTATTGGAAGTGCAAAAAGGAAAGGAAAGAAAAGGTTCTTTTATAGTCTACGATATTAGACGATCTGTATCACATGTCTGTTCTGGAAAGGATAAATAAAGGATAATACAAAAATAGTAGGCGTTTCGAAGAAACTCCTCATCACATGTATGTTCTGCAAGCAGTCAAGAATATATATTAAAAAATGTCATGTCATCTCCTACATGCTAATAATCTACACAAGGAAAAATACTACACTTCCATTATATTTTCTCTATCCAAACCCCACATCATAAGTGTATTCCGCAACTGTTCAAAGTTTGTTAGTTATAGTACATGATTATCTATGTTAGCATTTATTGTTTAAATTTGCAGGTTCAAGTTGCAAATTGAATTGATTAGATATAAATAGGAGACCATTATTTGTGACGTATGAAGTATGACTAAATAGAGGGTGATCCCATAATAGTGGTTTACAATTTTTGGCCAAACTAGACACTGGAATTATTATTTTTAACTAAATCTTCACATTTGAGCACCTATAGCGGCTAAACTGTGAGGAATTTGAAGATGGTGCAAACAAGAGTCTCATCAAATTTTGTCTGTAGATTCTAAAAATATTTTTTTCAAATTTTTTGGAATCAATTTGCATTTCTTTTTCCATCTCCCACGAAAAAAGATTTTTTTCAGAAAACAACATTTTTAAAAAGTGGCGCACACCGTATAATGCATAACTTTTTTCCATGAAGGATAAAATTCTAATTCTTTCGAATTTAGACTTGTAACTTCGATATCTAGTGCTTCCACTTGATTAGATAGTTTTTTATTGAATATTTTTTCCTTAATCAAGTTTCAAAGTCAAATGAATTACAATTCAGACATAGCGCGACTATATAACGCGTAACTTTTTTTGTATATGTCAACATTTAATTTAATTTTTTTTGTTGGATCAAGGACTTCAATATCTGGTGCACTCATATTTTTCAAATTTTTTTTTGATAATCTTCTATTTTTCCACATGTGAAGAACAAAGAAATTTATTTTCGATGAAAACCTATGTTTAATAAAACTTAAAAAAATACATAAAAAACCAAAACATATTAAAATTATATTCATTGGATAGCTTGTTACGAGGAATACCATAATCATTTGAAATAAATTTTAAATGAATTCATTTTATCCCCAAAATCTAAATCAAAAGTGATTTTTTATCGCATTTTGATAGGTGTAAAGGAGACATTTATAGGTATGGTTTAAAACTAGCGAGGTTCTATCCAAGGGGATTTGATCTAAGGTGATTTGATCAAACCCTCTTCAATTGGAATCCTTAAAATGGAACTTTTTAAGGCTTAAATCATTATATTTTCTAAAAATATGTGATTTCAGCTAAAATTCATTTTTCTTAGGAATTGTAAACCACTATTATGACAGCACCCTAGAGGTCTAGTTTTGGAAATTATTTAGTTCTTAAAAACATTATAACTAATGCACATGTCTAGATCATCTCTAAACAATGGAATATATCTATTTATTTGGAAATCTGTATAAGCCAAATTTAGGCAATATATGTTTATAGCTATTTTTCTTGGGTGTTTGAATTGATAGGGAAGCAAAAAATATATATTAATCCACCTAGGATTATTTATAATGAGTTTAATTACCCACCATAGACAAAATTTTTGATTCCAAACCATGTTGTCCCAACAACCAATTTGGGGACACTAAGAATCTATCTAATCTTTCTTATATTATATATAGAGAGAGAGAACAACAACTAGAGTTTAAATCATAGTATCACTATACCAGAGCTATTTGGGGTCAGTCACACCATTACATACTATTACATTGCTAAATATGGCTATATCCCTGTAACACTATAATACCGTATCACTGGTTTGCTGCACCTATAACTATATCATTGTAATCCTATAGCACTATGTTCCTATATACTGTATCATTATATCACTACATCATTGTATCACAATATCACTACATTGTTGTATCATTGTATCACTACACCATATCACTGAGTACTTAGCTATATATTACAAAACATTGTATCAAGACTGTATATCCTTAGTTCAATCTTGGCATGCTATGAAATGTTGTACATGGCTACACAAAAATATACAAAATCCATTGTAGCGGCTTCCCCCAACAATCTTACAAAAAGATCCATTATGACCCATTATAGCAATCTAAGTACAAATCATCTATTGTCAGTTTCCTTACATATTCTAAGTTTATTATTGATTAATAGTATTGGTTTTTGTGCCCCATATAAATCTGAATTTTGGTGATTATTGCATGGACTATTCATTGTAGTTTTTAGATTAAGTGGTATTAGAGTGGTTCTTTTTTTTTGGAATCTTGTTTTGAGTCATTTTGTAGGTTTGTACTCATAACAAGATTCAATGGAAAAGATTTTTTTCCTTTGCAAAGAGATGTTACTCCTGAAGAAAAGTCTACTCATAGTGAATCAAATCTACCAAGAGTATTTCGATTCAAGGTTGGTGCAAAGATTGAGATGCCCCTCGTACAAATGTTTTAGAGAAGAACATAAGTTGCAGCATTTTTAGGATCCAACTTAAAAAGAAGTGTTGCTGGAAATACTCAACCTATATTCATATATGATCCACATGTACCATAGATTTAACTAGCATCTTAGTAATAATGTTTAGGGTGTCCTCAATATAGCCAGTACGGCCATGAAGGTCAACCATGCACACCTAATGATCAACTATATATGTAAATTGTAATGCAATAAGGGTTACTAACGTGTGAAGTATGTGCAGCCCTCATCCACTAAACCTGTGTGACTGCATGCACCTAGAACCCAATCTGAAATTGATTCCATTGACAACCTATCATAGCTGCAACACTTGAATATAATAGAGTGTGGAGGTTTAAATAAGCTCCCTGATTCCATTGGCAATCTATCACAGCTGCAACACTTGAGCATAGAAGGGTGTAAAAGTTTAAATAACCTCCTTGATTCTATTGGCAACATGTTGTAGTTGCAACACTTGATCATAGAAGATTGTAGAGGTTTAATTAACCTTCCTTAGTCCACTGGCAACCTGTCACATCTGCAGTACTTGAAAATAGTAAGTTGTAGAGGTTTAAATAACCTCCCTAATTCCATTGTCAACCTCTAAATAACCTCCTTGATTCTATTAACAATCTATTGTAGTTGCAGCATTCAAAACTAAAATATTGTCATGATTTAAATAACCTCATTGATTCCATTGGCAATCTGTCACAACTGCAACCTTGAACATATAAGGGTGTGAATGTTTAAATAACCTTCCTGATTCCATTGGCAACCTATCACAACTGTAGCACTTGAACATGGTAGGGTCTATAGATTTAAATAACCTCTCTCATTCCATTGGCAACCTGTCACAGCTGTAGCACTTGAACATAGAAATGTATAAAATTTTAAATAACCCCCCTAATTCTATTGGCAACCTATCACAGCTGCAACACTTGAACATAGAAGACTGTAGAGGTTTAAATAACCTTCCTGATTCCATTGACAATATGTCACATCTGCAGCACTTGAAAATAGAAAGTTGTAGAGGTTTAAATAACCTCCCCAATTCCATTGTCAACCTCTCACAGCTGCAACACTTGAATATAATAGGGAATTTTAAAGGTTTAAATAATCTCCTTGATTCCGTCGGTAATCTATCACAACTGTAGCAATTAAAAATAAAATATTGTCACAATTTAAATAACTTCCTTGATTTGATTGGCAACTTGTCATAGCTGCAACACAACACTTGAACATAGAAGGGTGTGGACATTTAAATAAGCTCCCTAATTCGCTTGGCAACCTATCATAGCTGCAACACTTGAACATAGAAGGGTGTGGATGTTTAAATAAGCTTCATGTTTCCATTGGCAACCTGTCACATTAATATGACAATTAAAACTAGTTGGATTCCTCCACTACTTGTGCATTTTAGTGATTGATTGATCATGAGTTCCAAAAACCTCATAGACCACAAACCCCACAAGAATTGATCATTTCCTATGTACATATAGAAGGGGTGTTAGAATGATTTGGTCAATTCCTTTAGTTAAGCCAACCCTTGCATCAATTAAGTGGATTTTTTTTCCTTTCACAGTAATGACCTCATGAATGCAATTATATTTCATTTAGAAATCATCCCACTTGTATGTTCTAGACCATCACTGTTGTTCTTTTGACTGCATGCATATAAAATTAAAATAGCATTATGTGTCCACCATTCTATATACTTTGAGTACCAAAAAAACTGAGCACACATACTCAAAAAATTAAGGCAAGTAATTGCTGATATAATTCAATCCAAGCCTAAAAGAAATCCCAATAATCATTATATACAACAAACAACCTCTTAAGACTAAGAATCTCTCCACTTCACATTTAGAAGTTCATTCTAACAATGTCCTTTTAGCATTAAAAATGATTTTTTAATATTTTAGAAAACCAAATATATCTATGAAGATGAAAAAATCACTTTTGAATATTCTACTAGTTGAATAGTTTACAAAGGTTACCATTTTAATAAAATATTTAATTGGGCACCTCAATATTATGGCTTGTTGGAAAGAGAACATAAAGGTTTAAATGACTATAGTTGGACATTTGACCTCCCTCAAGAAAATGTTTTACAAGTTTCATGGTATCAAAAGACAAAGAGCACAAGCTAGGCAGGTATATAGATATGTTCAAAACACAAACAAAGCTTTTATCTCACATGCAAAGATAACTTCGCATAAATAATCTTAGTAAAGTAAATACCTAAAGCCCTATATTTCAAACATAAATAATGGAATACCCTTAGCACCGAATTTAACATTCCTCAAAGTAATTGGAGAACTTACTCGGTATTGAGAGAGGCCTGTGGCCATCTCAAGTTCCCGGTTAAAGTTATAAATGAACCCCTCCATTATAAAGACTTTGTGTGGAAAAATGGTAATAAAATAATGAATGTTAAGGCTAAAGATTTTTATTCTATGCTTACTGAGCAGGTTGATATTTCCGATCATATGAATAAAGTTTGGCAAATAAACTTTACCAAGGAGCATTGGCACAAAATCTTTTTGAAGAATTGGTAGAAGGAACTTGAGGCCAAAAAGGCCTGCTTCAGATGGCATTTTCTTTTACAAAAGCTCCCTTATAAAACCAACACAGATGGTATTGAGATGTGTTCTTTATGTAGAAAACCATAAACCTTGTCTCATATTTTCTTTGATTTCATTTTTGCAAAGGAAATCTAGAATATGTTTTGATTTTCTCATAATATCTAGGGATGTAATGGGGGTCTAAATGTTGTCACCTAGAAGTTAGAACTGATTTGGTCAAGATATATGATTTTTTGTTGACAACATGTTTTTGAAGTAAGAAGAAAAACAAATTTTATTTCTAATTGCTTGATTCAAAACTTCCCACTTTTCAGGTATGGAGCAACAGGGCTTGGCCTCTGCATAGTGTGTTCATTGGTAGGCAAACTATTATGGGATATGATTGGATGATGCATTACATTTCAATTGATGCAAAATATAATCAAGTTCAGAACATGATCAAATGACCCATAACTTTGTATGCAAATACCTTTTAGTGGCAATATGTTTTCATATGCATTGCTCATCTTTAGGAGACCATGGAACAATTCTAATGAGAGTAAATTGCATAAATTTCTTTGTCAACCACTTCAAATCCTTAAATTTATTTATAATAGACTTACAAGGCTAGTTTTTCTATATCTCTTCACAATGTGGTGGTTTTCTTATGCTTTCTAGGTTAACAAAATGGGAGGCCAGATTAGCGTCAGAAAAAAAGAAGGTCCAGGAACTCATGCATTTGACTTTAGTGTTTGGTGCACCTTCTAAAAACTCAGGACAAATTTCCCGGCAGATTTGGAAGGGCATTGATAAGGACCACACAACGGTATTCATTTCTAATTAAGCATTATGAGTAATGTTGAATGGGAAAGTAATTATACTTTTTATCTTATTCTTTCATCAAAACTACGTAATACCTTTTATTTTGAGATCTTCATGCTCTATGCCATTATCTTTCTCAAAAAGGTTTTGACAAGCATAGCAATATGTCTTTGATTTTTTCTTTAATTTTGCTTATGTTCCTTCTTTCCCAATTATGTTGTAGGTATTGAAAGCATGCAAAAATACTATTTGTATTACTCTTATTGACATATTCTTTCATAAGCTGATGCTTTTAGTTTTTAACCATTGGATCTTGATTTTCTTTTGTCTTTGTTGTTGGTAGGTTCTCCTAGCTCTAAATGGTGACATTGGCCATTCAACAATGTCCCAATGGTTACAAGAAAATGGCTTCCAAGTACATCAAGCAACCAACCAGAATGAAATGATAGAAGCTCTTTCTAAAAATTTTTTTATAAAATGCTCTGATCTACATGAAGCCAATAGAGTCCAGTCAAAGAGTATGACAGACTATGGAGTCCCACTAAAAGAATGCAGCTGTGCAAAATGCAAAGAAGATCCAATATCTACCAATGATACAAGGGTCCTCCATAGTACTTCTGGAAAGAAGGCATCAAATGCTCACAATTTTCGTGTAGTTATATATTCAAGGATCTTGGAAGTGGACATAAAAATCTAGAAGGGTCAAGCATCTTATCTCAATAAATATCGAGGAAAAGTAAAATTTGCATGGCTCCTGAATCATGATACATTTGCCACTGTCAAGCTGGAATTGAGGAGATTTGGGTATTCTATCATGGTTAACATACCTCTGTATAAATCAAAACTTATTTAAATATTGACAGCAATGGTAGAAGATATGACATCAAGTGGAACAAAAGGGTACTGGTTTAGGATCATCCGACTTTCCACTTAACACATAGCAAGGGTTGAATATTTGATCTACTATAATTCCTTCAAGTGAAGAACCATTTGATTACTTTTTGGATGAAGATTGTCATAATTTAGCCTAGGACATTGGTGATCAATTTACAAAAGAAAATGAAATAAATAAAAGTACATGTCATATAATTCCAAGTGTTCCAGACAACTCATCTGCTGCCAAAATCTTGAGTGATTCTGTAAAAGCTATGAATGATAGGTAAAATTGTATTCCACATCTATTGAAGAAAACTAATGGTTTAGTGATGACTTCTGAAACCTTTAAAGAGTCTGAAGGAAGAAATTTGCAAGCTGAAATGGGAAATTCAACAAGGAAATTCAAAATTGACTCTGTATCCACTCAAACTGATACAAGAACTTTCTCTAGGAGCCTTGACACTAGCCCAAACCCATAATTGGATTCTAGAATATGCATTGAAGATTCTTCTCACTATACGAAAGAATCAAAATCTTTGATGTCTGCCTCTTCTAAACACTGCAATTGTGACACATTCAATATTCAGTTGGCATCAGAAGGGAACAATAAATATCAAAGTGAAAATTTGCCTCATGAACTTGCTTGTATTCCATCTGGCCCAAGCTTGCCAATTATGAGGCTTTCTGGAGGTCCTCCACCTTTGAATGATGAGAAGGAATGTTTATATTGCATACACTAGCCAATAATATCTAAAACAACTCCTAAATCTCTAGTACAACGGGCTCCCTCCAATGGTATTTCTACAGATAAGTATCTAAAAGGAATTTGGATTTTACTGGCAGAAGATACACCTGTTCTTCAAAGAGTTGCAACCATCATGCTTGAAAAGATGGGTGCTACTGTAGTTGTTGTTGGGGATGGACTGCAAGCAGTGGATGCACTGAAATGCAATTATAACATGGGTGGTTCTGACAAATTGAACCCCATAAATAAAGCAAAAGTCTATGGAAATCACATGACATCAGGAGATCTTTCACCATTTGATCTGATTCTCATGGACTGCCAGGTACATGTGTATCACATTTTAATATTTTATCTTCTTTCATGATATTTTTCCTTATCAAATCACACTTAAAACACCATGAATCACATTTTGTGAATATGTAGAGACATACCAAGAATTCTAAGTATTTTTCCTACAAGAATTCTTGTTCCCACTGTGACCTACCTCCTAATGGAAAAACCTTTTATAGTGATGTTTTCCAATCCCTTTAACCATATCCTTTCTTAAATGGTTTCTAGACAGCTATTAACTATGTGACTTTATGCCTCATTATGATCAATTATCATTGTTGTGCTTGGAACCTGGCTGGTATTTTAATTTGTGTTCTCTATCTACTTTGTCATGTTACTACTAGTGAGTCTTTGGTGTTCCAATGCTGCTTTTCTTTCTTGAACCATATTTGTTGAGTTTGGAACAATTTATTCCTAGCAATAGAATAAAAAATAAACCCATGCCTAACATAATAGTGATCAACACAAAACACAACTCTCATCCATATTACATGATAGTTGCAACAATTCCAAAAAAAATTAGGATACTGTCACCAAATATGTTAAATTATTGAAACTTGAAAGTCATAATTATATGCAGCTTTGATGGAATACTACAAGTGAAAATGTTTAAGCCAGTGCCAAATCACTTAATCCAATTTTCTTGGAATGAGGTGGTGTTTATTCCTAATACTGAGGAATGCATGTGATTACATATTTTGGGAAACTGTGAATAGAAATCATCATGACCTCTATTTCCAAATAAGTTCTTTATTGTTCAATATATATGTGACATGTGGCTGCTTAATATAAATAGATCAATCACATCATCTGTAATATTCTTCTTGATTTTATTACATGCAATTTTGAACAACATTCTATAGTTTGATTCACATGAGTTTAACTTTACCAAATTCTTCAGTTCATGGGTGCATGGTTCAATGATGTGTTTATTGGCTGTTTGGCAATAGATACCAAGTTCAGGCCTTGTAACATTGTGTTACTCAAGAGTGTTACAAGTGAGTCCTTGTTGGACAATGTGTTTCAAAGTATGGAGATGAGGCATGCCATTTGTGGCTTGTCAGGTGGGATCTGTTAAACCCAAAATTCACATATGAAAGAAAATATTATCAACTTCTCCTACTTTCCTAACTTCTTTGTAATGCATCACTAGTCAAACAAAGTGCTTACATGCTTATATTGTTGTAATTGTGCAGTCAATGAATAATCAACTTTAGTATTAGCTATTGGTACAATATTGGTTTTTGGAACAATTCATTGGGGCTAGTTTTTTGAACCTAATAGGACCTTTTATAATTGTCACTTATACTTTCTTTTCATCTGACTAGGTGATACAATGTACATTTTCTAAGAAATCAATATCCCAAAAGTTCTTTGTGCAGATGTCTAAAATTGTGTTTCATCCAAGGTAGCAGTAGTATTGTCCTTGATAATTATTTTGGCCTCATTCAACATCTATACCTTATCTCCTCTTCCATATGCTATCAAATCTTTTTTCTAACAACATTACAGTTCCCTTCTCTTTCCTGTTTTGAAACATAAAAACTTCATTCTACAGTTCCATATTTTTGTTTTTGGAACTTTTTTAACTGTTTTCACGTTTCAAACTTTACAACAATTTCCCAAATTTTTTATTTTAGTTATCACTCTAGATTTTGATTTTGAGATCTAGGCTTACCCAATATTCTAGATTTCATTTCCTTAGTGGTTTTAAATTTTCACAATTTTGATCACCATTTTGATATTAGGTGTTTTATCTTGATATTAGATGTTTTGTCTTGATAGCATGTCTAATCTAGGATTATTGTTGACCAGAGATGTTGTGACTCTGTCCAGTATGGTAATCTTTTTGGCTAAATGTCTAGCATTGTATCTTTTTCTATAACTTGATGGGTATAATCCTGTATTAAAACATAGCTTAATTCATTTACTATAAAAATGATTTTGAAAATATTTAATGGATTCATTAAAGTTTTATGTACGAGATCAAATGATCCATAGACTTGGTGATTTGTATCTATGGATACTTCAATATGTCTTGATCCATAGACTTGGAGGTGTGTACCTATGGATAGTTGAATATGTTTCAATCCACAAGAGTGCTTTGTGAATAGTTGAGTATATCTCAATCCACAAGAGTGTTGTTTTGAATAGTTGAGTATGTCTTGATTCACAATTGGTTGTTGTTTTTGCATTGTAGATAGTTGAGTATGTCTCAGTTCACATGTAGAGTGACGTACTTGTGCATATTTGAGTATTTCTTGATTCACATGTAGAGTGGCGTACTTGTGAATAGTGGAGTATATCTTGATTCATAGGTATTGTTGGATAGTCAATACATTCATTGATACAACTAGTTTGGTATTTTCTACATGAACAAGGAGATTTGGTGGAACCACTTCATTAGATTTTTAGATAGGCTGCTATGCTTAGTCAATTGTAGTGTTCTATCATTTGTTCATATTGATGTAATAAGAGGGGGAATGGTAGAGATTATCTTACATCTAAAGTATATTATTTTTAGTAATGTTAGTTAAATAAATGTGTATTAATGAATTCCAAATTAAGTATTTGGGAGTTACTTTCCTATATGAAGGTTTCTTGGAATAGTTTATTATAATGTTCCCTTCCTTCGATAAGAAGGGTTTCCAGGTTAGCCAACTATTATAAAGAGCACACAAAGAAACTTGGATCATACAATATGCTATTAAGGTTAGACGTGTTGATCCTCAAATATCCCTAGGCTTTATGTTCCGACCAACCATTTTAAATCAATATTCCAAAGTAATAATTAGATCTCAAACAATTAACTCAACAACAATAGAATATTAGACTGCATAGGGGTTAAAACATGTTCCCTCAGTAGCTTGTTCATAACATAAAGTATAACAAAGATTACATCAGAATTCGGCTCACTTATTTATTGAATATTCATGAATTCCTGAAATTGATGTGAGCTTACAACATTGGATGATGATGATGTTATTCATGAGGAATCTTTACCATCCAATTCAGCACTGAATATTCATGAAATTCTGAAACTGATGTGAGCTTACAACATTGGATGATGATATTATTCATGAGGAATCTTTACCATCCAATTCAAGGACGCAGTCAATGAGGAGGTTTAGTTGGAGAAGAAATCTATAAAATATTTTATGGATTTTTTTAATGACAATAACCAATCATCATAGCATATATGACATTATCCTGTGCATTGTATTGCTTTTTTATCTAAAATTAATATAAAAAATACTTATTCTCTAAATTCAATATTTTGCATGTTATTTAAGTTTATTTTATAAATTATGTATTTTTTTTAATTTTTTAAGCTTTTGCAGAGCCCAAAGTCCGGATCAAAATTTTAGGTTTAATTTTATGCCAAGTTTAAAATTTCAAACTATACTGAAAAGAATGAGGTAATTGATGATAGTCATAGAGTGCCTCTCCTTTGGCCCAAGTCTATTGGAATATTTTTTAATTTTTGGTGTGAACCTTATCCAAACTTTGCAGGAGGGAAAACGTATTTCATGCTCATGTTAGTGGGACCTATCAAGAGATGAAAGAGCAATGAAAATCTTATAAGGTCCCAAAGGTTGGAAACCATAACAGAATCCAAAAGGAGAATGCCTTGTTGAGATATAAGAAGTCCGATTGTAGCTGTGGTGAATGATATGTGGGTAAGAGGGGCTGCTGGGTAGAGTGTTTCACCAAGGGCAATGGAAGCTGTAAGGTTAATGACTGTGGTATCAAGGGTAACGACCACTATAGGGAAGGTTATCCTCTATAAAAGAATGTTAGAAAACATGATTGCAGAGATTGAGAACATTAATAGTGGTTCTTTTCAATATTAGTTGTCTGAAGTTCAAGCATATTTTAAAATTTTGATAAAATAAATTATCTAGGGTTTATTTCAAGAAAACTCATGCAACATATATCAAGGTCAACAATTGATTTTCATGCATTGTTTGAAAATATGCATCATGTTAACCTATATCAAAAACCCCTTATGGTATGCACCCACATCTAATGAGGATGACTAATGAGAATGTTTTGAGTTGGCCACTCATTTTGCTTTCTCTTGGGTTTCTTATATGGGCCCTTTAGTTGTAGTCGGGGTGGTTGGGCACTGAACAAGGATATATGACCGTCTTTCCCATCCACGGCTATAAACCCAATGACAGTACTCCAGATGGAGAGCCACTACAAATTATTTCTGTAAGAACTAGAAACTAAAGTCTCGTCAGTAGTTTTCTGCTAGCACAAAAGATGTTAATTGCCAAACTGCTAGCTTATATACTCCACTCCCTAATGCTGTAAAAGTAAGGTCATAGAAATACAGTGCAACTTCTTGTGAAGGCACTTATTGTAGAAACCGTAATTATCATCTTTCTTAAACGTACCAAGAAAACCTCAAAGATGTGATCTCCTATTATCCCATAGATCCTGTGCTAAAGCTCATTTTTGGTCTTCGCCACTAGGAATAAGTGAAATGCCATTCAGAATCAGTGAGAACCTAGAAGAGTAGAGCTTCCTTGTTTTCTCCATACACCATAAACCAAATAATGAAATGGATAAAGTCCAAGATTGTATAAAATTAGATGTTCTTCTATGGGAAATGTCATACACTTAATATTTTCACCGAATGCTTATCCCATTGTCACACAGATGGAGAAACTTTCTGTAGAGTCGCAATCTCTAGCAACAATAACACATTGACGTACAACATCTCCTATATAATATGTAGTGCTTATTGTCAAAGAAATAAACTAAGGTCTTCATCTAGGAAACTTTTTTTTTTCAGATGCCATGGCAACAAGAAGGTCAATGCACTTCAAGTACATGTCTAAAGTTGGAGATGTAACCTTTACACTAACCAAATCTTAAAAAACTCTGTAATTCAGCCAAGGCAAACTTTTTGAAGTGCAAGTTTGCACTCAATGGATGCTAAGGCAATGGAAGATCAGATTGTGTAGGTGCATGCTTGTTTTAAGAAGGTAGAAACATCTAAAGATGATAATTAAGAGAAAAAATTTAGTATGTTGATGCAACAGACAATGATATCCCTTGTTATTAAAGTGTAGCTTGTTTGTTTGAACCCTATTTTCCTATTAGTGCCCAAAGGTGTCACAATTCTAAGATTTATGTTAAGACTCCTTTGATGAGATTTTCAAGGGATCCACCTCTGGCATAAATGGATAACCAGTGATGACTGTTCAGTATGTTTCAGTGCTACAGTATTAACTTCTTGTTTTATGTATGTTTGGTACATATTATCAATGTAAGTGGGATAATCAGTTAGATTGGTCGTCTATGTTAGTTTGCTACTAAGTTCTATTATGTCATGATACTGATAATCCCTGTTGCTTCTCTTCTGGAGGTTTTTTTTATCTCTTGGCTAATTTATGGGTTCGGGTTCAGGTTTGGCGATTTGGTTTGTGTCTGCAAGTTCAAGCAAATGTTTTTTGGGGTGAGGGGTGAGTGGGAAGCCCATGGCCACCCTTTCTTTCTATTTAAAATTTTCTTTAGAGAAACTAAACCATGGTAATCTTGAATTTTTTTGACTTGCCTGATTGTCATTCTCTAGAATTTATTTGGTTGTCTCAATAGCTTCATCAAGGAGATTTTTGTGAACAGTGACACCACATCAAAGCTCAAGAGTAGTTTGCAATCTTCAAATTTTTCTTCCTCGAGTTTATTTACAAAAATACAAAAAACATTTAGTCCTTAATGAATGCTGGTGTCTTACCTAGAAATGGATCAATTTTTTTTCTAAATAACTAGCTAAGTTCTGTGTTGGAGATTTTATCAAATACACATTAGGCCTCAAGGATGCTACTAGTTTGTGCACATCAGGCACCCCATATATTCTTGGCATTATTGGGCCTTTTCATTATGTCTTTGTTTATGTTCACTGCTCAACGATGACTCATTTATGATCTTTTCCACATCTTATATAGTTTTGTTCATGGTTTCACTTCTTACCAACTAGTAGCTTCTGCTAATCTCTAGATGGTCCTCATTTTATTAATATAATCCTTGGTTTTAAGCACAATATTGGCACTCCCTTTGTCCACTTTGAGAACAATGATATTCTCATTGTTGTTAAGTTTTTATAATGCCCAATTTACTTCCTTCAAGATGTTGCTCCTAGGTGGTTTTGTATTCCTTAATATTCTTGAACAAACCTATCTAATTTCTTCAGCAATATGATATGATCGGTTGAGTATGATATTTGAAAATTTGACTAGTAGTTTCTCATTAGGGATATGGCTAAGGGCAATGTCAATTCTTGGCCTTTACAAAGCCAGCTTAGGGTTGCAACATCTAAGGTAGTTGATGAGAGGTAGGCACCGTTTTGTGATATGAAATGAGCATATGGGACTAAACTCTATGCTTTATTTGCAATTGACTGGTTTGGCATTTTTCTTCTTTTTTTGAACTAATTCTAGACACTTTTGAAGGATTTTTGTTGCTAGGTAGTTAAGCTTCACACTGCAAAGGTAATGTGCTGCATAATTATTAAAGATGTCTTCATCTAGCAATAAAAATGAGTATATGGGCCTAAATTTCTATACTTTATTTGCATTTCATTGGTTTGGAAATTTTCTTCTTTTCTTGAACTAGTCTAGAAATTTTTGAATTATAAATATTGCTAGTTAGTTGAGCTTTGCATTGCAATGGAATTGTGTTGCATAATTATCAGAGATATCCTCTTCCATGTGATATATTCTCCCACCTGGGATGTTTATTTTCTTAAAGGATGAATTGCTGCTTTTATGATCGCAATTTTATGATCAGATCTATTTGGAAAGAAAGAAACATTTTTTGGTGTAACATTTTTCTCTTGAAAGGAAAAAAAACATATAAGCATATTTTGAGATATTGTAGGTTAAGAAATAGGACTTTTGAATTTAAAGGTAGTGTAGATTTTAAAGGAAACATTATTTTTGAAAGTGTTTTGGTCACTTTCAGATCCAAGACTAAATTTTGAATTAGAAGGTCTAAACTTTGTAATCTGGTACTTGTATTTTTAAAGGTGAACCCCTTTTTCTTGGTTGGGAAGGGTTGAAGCCCTGGGATGGCATCACCCTGGGAATTCTCACCACACAAATGTACCTGAGAATTAGACTTGGGCTAGCAGTGGTAAGCTCTTGCCAATTTACTGCTAGACCACCACCCAAGAACATCATATGGTATTTGGTTCTAAATTTAGATAATCTGATTCTATCATTATTCCTTTCTTGATTTACTTTTGTGAATTAGTAAGACATAAAAATTGATGTGAAGTGTGTAGTAACTTTTGTTGCCCTTTGTTCTAGATCCAGTCTTGAGATTTTAGCTACTTGATATTGAAATGGCTAATGAAGAAGAAAAAGGGGGTGTCTCATCATCATCATCAGATTTACTGTTTGACAAGCTTACAGATAGGGTATGTAGATGAATATTTTTGTAGATTACTTTAACAGAATAATTTTTCCTTTCTATGTTCATATTAGTTTTTAAAAGTTAATTGTGGCCTTGTTGGTATTTTAACAAGAATTGTGTTTCTTGCATTTGTATATAATACTACATTGTTAGTTTATAGGTTGAGTGACTATGAATAAAATTAATGATTCAATAAATACTAAATAGTTATTCTCCTTGATTCCATTGGCAACCTGTCATAGTTGCAACCTTGAACATAGAAGGGTGTGAATGTTTAAATAACCTTCCTGATTCCATTGGCAACCTATCACAACTGTAACACTTGAACATGGTAGGGTGTATAGATTTAAATAACCTCCCTCATTCCATTGGCAACTTGAAACAGCTATAGCACTTGAACATAGAAATGTTTAAAAGTTTAAATAACCCCCCTGATTCTATTGGCAACTTGTCACAACTACAACACTTGAACATAGAAGACTGTAGAGGTTTAAATAACCTTCCTGATTCCATTGGCAACCTATCACATCTGCAACACTTGAAAATAGAAAGTTGCAAAGGTTTAAATAACCTCTCACAGCTGCAACACTTGAATATAATAGGAAATTTTAAAGGTTTAAATAACCTCCTTGATTCTATTGACAATCTATCACAACTGCAACACTTAAAAATAAAATATTGTCACAATTTGAATAATCTCCTTGATTTCATTAGCAACCTGTCACAACTGCAACACAACACTTGAACATAGAAGGGTGTGGAAATTTAAATAAGCTCCCTAATTAAATAACCTCCTTGATTCCATTAGCAACCTATCACAGCTGCAACACTTGAACATAAAAGGGTGTGGACATTTAAATAAGCTCCCTGATTCGTTTGGCAACTCGTCACAGCTGCAACACTTGAACATAGAAGGGTGTGGATGTTTAAATAAGCTCCCTGATTCCATTGGTAACCTATCACAGCTGCATCACTTTAACATGGTAGGGTGTATAAATTTAAATATCCTCCCTGATTCATTGACAACCTGTCACAGCTGCAACACTTGAACATAGAAGGGTGTAAAAGTTTAAATAACCTCCTCGATTCCATTGAAAATAGAATGTTAGGATGTGTTCCAAAGTGCTTGGCTGGTGATGGTCATCAACTCTGCTTTGTCTTTGCCACTAAAGCAAGTTCACAAAATTAAATTTCTCTATCTTAAAATGTAAAAGCATTTTTGCAAATAGTTTGTAAGTTTGCATTTCCAATACCTTGTATACCTATCAAACGTGGTTTTCTAAATGTTGAAATAGTTTCATTCCTAGTTAAATAATTCCCATAAGAGCAACAAAACAAAGGTCTTTATATTGATGTTTAATAAAAAAAGTGAAAGTATTGCTTTGGAATTGCCTGAAATGCTTTTCTTTCTTGCAAAGCAGTAGATTTTGAGGTAGAAATGGAATTTTAACAGTGTTTGTTGTTTCCTCTCTTTAATGTGATAATTTTGTATCTTTCCGATGGTCATGTATTTGGATTGTCTTTGTCAGGTTTTTGAGAGTGGGAATCCCAATGCAAAAGAAATAGTCCTTTCAAACATGGCAACAACTTTTGACCAGATTCTGTTATAGTTTGAGGTTTGTTGCTTCAAATCCTCTCTATGTAAACTTTTATGATTTAGTTCCCAAATGATGTAAAGAGAAAACAATTAACACATTACACTATATTTACTCATTTGAACAAATGCATAATTTCTTCTAGTTCTTCCTTTATTTCAGGATCCTTTCACATTTTCTAATTATCATAGAGCAATACAGGAGCCTTTTGATTACTACATGTTTGGACAAAATTACATTCGACCATTGATTGATTTCAGATATTGTTGTTGTGATTCCCAAGAAGGTTTTAGTTCTTGTTTTTTAATCTGATAGGATTGGTTGTATCTCATAGGAGGGTTTTTGATTGTAGATTTAAGCAGTATTTGATCACCCCTAATAATATAGAGGTAGATTATTTTTCCTCATGCTTTTTCCATTGAATTTTTTTCTATTAACTATGTAGTTTTGAAAAATGAAAAATAAGGTTATTTTGATTTTTGAGACTAAAAATGACATCCTTGAGTAAATTTTTGAATGTAAGGGAGGTTGTCTATATGTTAGGCTTGCTAGAGGAATTGGATTGCTCAACAAGAAAATATTTCTAAATTAATTTAGCTCTAACTCTATGGTAAAGATGATAGTTTGATGGACATACACAATTCTACCTATATGGGAGTGATGAGAGCTGGATGGAACATATAAAGAGGTTCTAGATATGCTAGAGGAAAGCTACGAGGAAACTAAATTGATAATGTTTGAAGTTTTTTTTTTCTTTCTTAGATGTTGAGTCTAATTAATAAGTTTAATGTTGTGTTGCAACTTGCAGTTGAGTATGTTGATATGATAAAGGCTAGCATTGTCGATCCTCTAAAAGTTATCAGAATTGCATTAGTTGATTCAGAAAGGTAAAACTGTTTATCCTTATTATAATTAGTGGAACTTGCAACTACAAGATTTGCAGCTCCAAATTGGAGAAGTAAAAGGTGAATACCAACAAGGAAGAGTTTGGAGGAGCCAAAACTAATAGCAGTGAGAAAGTTGTGGATTTGCAAGGAGATTAAATGGGACGAGTCCCTATAGGAGGTTGCCGCCCTTCCAAAATGACTGTAGTTAAGGAAGGGGAAAATAATATAAGTATATGAAAATAGGAATATTCTATTTATATAATGTCAGTAAGTTGTACAGTGTCACTGAGACATTGAATGTAACCAATGAAATTTTGATTTGCCAATCAGGCTAGTAATAAAGTAAATTTTTAGAGTGGTTTTTTCTCCACTGATAAATACTTTGTTGTTTGTGTTTGTGTTTGATCAATCATATTTGTTCAAGAATTTTAGTCTACATTTCATAGTGCTTCTTCAACATTTGAATATCTATGATACTTGAAGTTTATATGCATTAATTTGTGAGGATTAATTAAGTTAGATTTGATTTGTAATGACTAAATATATGACTAAAGTAATGACTTATATGACTAAATATATAACTAAATTAATGACTAAAGTAATGACTAAATATATGACTACATAAATGACTACCATGACTAAATAAATGACCAATTAACACAATCAATGACTAAATTAATGACTAAATATATGACTAAATTAATCAATAAATATATGACTAAACAAATCACTACCATGACTAAATAAATGACTAAATCAATGACTAAATCAATGATTAAATAAATGACTAAAATAGTTAGGTCATAAATTTGGTGTTGTTATAAATGACTACAAATAAACCACTAAAATAGTCACGTGACTAAAATTAATGACTAAAATATGACTAAATAAATGACTAAATAAATGATCAAATCAAGGACCAAATCAAGGACCAAATCAGTGACTAAATCAATGACTAAAATAGTTTAGTCATAAATTTGGTCGCGTTATAAATGACCGGCAATAAACTACTAATGGTCACGTGACCAAAATTAGTCATATATATGCAATTTTTAGTAGTTTATTTAGTCATATATTATTGTTTTTGTACTAGTGAATTATTTGCAAACCCATGATGAAGGAAACATGTTTCATTTAGGGTCCAAGTCAAGAATATGATTCTTTAAAAAAGTTTGCAAAGATTCTCAAGAAAAGATTCATTGGTAATGAATACATTTTCTGAAAATCAAAGTAATGGCATTGTAACACATAAAAGGGACAACTCAAGCAAAGAAGAGAGAAAGATAAAATAAAAGCTAAAGGAGACAAAGATATCACAAACAAGGGGCATAGAGGTGATCTGATATTTCAGGGTTAGAGCTACTCATAAATATATATATATATATATATATATATATAAGTATAATAATAGTATATAATATGAACTGTCGTCAATCCCCTACTATATCATACCATGTGAAGAATGTACAAGAAGAAAAAGGAAAAATAAAAAATTGGGCCAACATGGAATGAGAGCCTAAATGCCCCCAATGCTTTGCATCATCCCCAATTTATAAAAAATCAATCAAAAACAAGGAAGAATGATGATACAAATAGAAGAAGGTTTATGACACAAAAAGCACTCCTATATCCAAGCACCAAGAAGGGTGACAAGGGTCATCTAGGAACACATAGAAAAATCACGGGAGAACACATCACAACACACAAATCTAATCTAAAGATAAAGAAGAGGCCTCCCCCTAATATTTATCGACCAAGAGGTCATCTGTGTCCCAATCTAGATCTTCAGAAGTTGAATGAGGATGAGCTTTCAGTGGTGGGATGTTAAGAGGAGGAGTTTCTGAACCTCCCACAACAAGGGCTAAGGAAGAAGGCCTCATAAGGTCTTCTCTACTAGGCTCTTATGGAGCTATGGTAAGTGATTTAGCGAAGATCACCAACAAGGCCAAAACTTCATTAAAAGAGTTAAACATGCACTTCACCAGAGTTCTATCCCGTACCTCAATAGACAAAGAAGGCTGCACCCGAGATTCATTGCTGGGATCACCAAGCGACTCGGGAGTGGTGACAAACTCAAGGGAAGTCAGGATTGGTTCTATTAATAGGACATAACAAGATAGTGTGGGACCACCTTTTGGAGAAAGTGGGCTCCTCTTACATCCTCCATTGTTGGAAGGACCACCCTCCACCTTTTTCTCCATCGAGGGATGTGAACTCCCCACATATGAGGCTAGAGTTGTAGAGGAAGAGGAGGAGAAAACCACAATAGATACTACTAAAGTTTTTAGCATATCCATGGGCTTCAAGAAATGAGGGACATCTAGAAGGGACATCAATAAGGGCGGCTCCACCGAAGGAGTGATGAACACGTACACCTTTTTGGGATCAGGTGCATTCATAGTGGGAACTAAAAGTTAGACTAAACTAGGTTGAATGGAAGTAGAGGGGAGGAGAGAGGAGGATTCATTAGGAGGCCCTGAAGTAGGGGTAGTAATCTCCTCTTCCTTCCTCTGCAAGGCAACCTACTTAGCCGCAAGAGCCTTTAGCTAGTGCTTGTGCTCATGTGCAAGGCAGTTTCTTCGACTCTTCAAGCTAGAGGCTAGAGGCTGCAAAGGGATGGAAGGATCCTGCTCAGCCATAAGAGTGTCCACCACAACTATTTCTAGTAGAGGGAAAAGCTCCTAAATGGGAGTAGGAGGAATAGGTTGAGAAAAAGTGTAGGGTGTTAGCTCTAATGCCTCAGCAGTGGGCCTCTTTCCATTTACTACCTTGGGAATAGAAGTGGTAGGAGGTTGTGGAGGCTAGGACATAGAATATTCCCCATGGGGACCTTTCTTCCTGCCATATTGAATGGGCCAAGGGTTAGTGAGCAAAACAAGAAGCTCAAAGATAAGATGTCACATACGTGGAACAAAATATAATGGCACCATGGTAAGGAGAGGAGTGTTAAACTGAACAACGAAAGAGGAAGAAGGAGGATATCGAGATGAGTTCCCTTCTTCCCTTCTATGTGCCTTAGTGGCATCACTATCAGCTTTTAAGCAAGCCCTATGTGAAACAACATAAGGTGATGGAGGGTATCTCACTCTTGATGTTAAGTTCCATCTCTTGTAATTTTAATAAGTTTAGTATAAGAGGTCCTTCCTAGGTGGAAGAGGACCAATAGACATTGGCCAAGAGTAATCCAAGGAGTAACTACCATATACAATTGATGGTTTATAACTAGTGTCATGAATCACATGCAGGGAACCCTCATGGATAAATTTTAAACAATTATGCACAACCAAGGGTACTACATTCATAGATACTAACTAGGGGATACCTAGCTTCACTTCGAAGAGTTCAAATCCAGGGATTATGTTGAACAAAAGTTTCACAAATTTAGGTCCAACCAAAATTGACAAGGCAATACTACCTAGAGGAGGTACAAAAAGTCTGTCATGCATGCAGATGGTGCTCATAGGTGCATCGTACCCATTTTTATGTAGAAATTTGATTAGCATGATCTCCTTAGTTATGATATTTACTTGAGATGTTGGATCAATGAGAACACCTACTATGATGTTTCCATTGATTCATGAAGGGATGTAGAGAGGAGATGGCTCTCTATTAAATCCCATTGAAAGATCCTGTGAGGAAAATTTCATACCAGTACCACTGCTCACAGGCTACGTAAAGGGGATAGGTTGATGTGGGAAAGAGGCCATCACATGCACTAAACAACACTCTCAGAAAGCTCTCTAAAGGTTTCAAGATAGGACAGTGACCCAATTAAGGTTTCATTAAGAAACACTTTTAGAACCTTCCAACTTGCCTACTAGGAGTCATAGGTTGGGTTGCAAGGCGAATTCCTCACAACACCCACACCTACAACACTCCTAGATTATGAGGAAAGGGACTTTCAATATTGAAAAATAGAACCAAAATGGTTCATGTTGGGTTCACCAAAAATGTAAGAGAGGAGGACCAACCATGTCAAGGCCCTAGGTCAAGGAGAGCCCAGAGTGGAGGGCTTCCCTATGTTACCTCATTCTAAAGGGATATTTTCAAAATAAGGGATGAGAATGATGAGGACTATAAAGTAAATTAATCACCTTTTAGACCCAAACCTTTTTTTTGGCTACATGAGTTGGTTTTTGAAGTCAGTACTTTGCCTCAGACAACTCTTTGTCCAAGGATGATAGTGCAATTTTGGGCATCTCTTAGGTGCACTGACATCTGTACAATTAGAAAATAGTGAATCGCAGTATGAACTACTCAAAAACTAACTAATCAACCTAGCCAGTTATTTTTTTTGGAAAAAAATAATAATAAAGTAGGATAGATATAAACGAAGATGATAAAGTAGGTAGATAAGAGATAAAGTAATAAAGATAATCTCACCAAAATGCACATTCATTAGCTAGCTTCACATGTTCTTTCACCTACACATAAGAAAGGGGAAAATTATTGGGGTTGTATAGGGGTCTACCTCAGTTAGACCCTTGTTTTGGTGTTTCCACCTCCACGGACAACTAGATAGCAATCAGAGAAAAATATGCGATAAAGAAGTAAAGAAGGAAGGAATGCAAATAACACTACAAATTAGTAAAGAGCTACTCAACCAAATTACAGAGAGGAGTGAAACATTACCACCTCCACCAAGAGCTCACTAGCCAATGGAGGAGAAAGAAGGCTTGAAAACTCACCACAACCTCAACTATGATGAAGGGAGGTCTTGCAAAACCTCAAGCCTATGCTGTAATGGCTTGCTTCACACTTGCTTTATAGAGTTGATGGAGTGTTGAAGAATGTTGGAAGTTCTTGAGAATGGAGAGAAAACATAGAGATTTCCAAAAGAGATGAGTTGAATGAAGAATGGATGAATTTGTAGGAGAAGAGGGAAGAATTTACCATTTTTAGGGTCGGTCGGTTGAAGAGGGACGTTACGAATTGACTCCAAGTGAAAGTGTAACACCTCTATCAACTTCAGATGCAATAATCCATTAGAAATGTAAGCGATCCATACAAAAAATTGTGTGCCATGATTGTGTCCCCAAAAAATATTCTTCTACTAAAACAAAGGACAAATGCCAAGTGGAAGGAAGTCAGCCAACTGATGTGGAATTTTGACTTCGGATTTGGTTTTCTAAGGTGAGGATGTGTAAAAGGGGAATTTGTGTAAGGGGTACAAATTTTCTCCTATACAGATAGATGGAGAGTAAAAATGAACTATACTTTGTTAGTCAACAAAAGAAGAGAATATTTCCTTCTTTACCTTTTTCATTTGGAGGGTTCACATTTGAGATAAAAGCATTCACTATGGTACATGAACTTTAAAAAGATGATGTTGACTCTCACTGGTAATATGACCCATGTGGCATCATTAAAGAAAGGCTTGTGGCCAATAAGAATGTAACAAGTATAATTGAACATGAAATTAAACCCTTTCTAGAAATATTTAAAATAAGAATTCATGGGATGTGGTAAAATAATTAGTGGAGGAAATTCCTTCTCAGAACTTGGAATTCTTTTCAAAAAATTGTTAGAAAATATAATGGCATTGCACCAATAGAGAGAAGCATAGAAGTAAATTATGAGGTATGATAATTTTGATATTAAAGTTGGCTGGCCATCTACTTCAATAAAAATGCCAGATTGTCTACAAAGAGCTTGTATAGATGAAAATTGGACACCATAAAAAGCTACTTCCTTTTGGTGTACGAGGAAGGATCAAGGTGAACCAAAAACTAGTGCAGTGTTTCAAAAAATCTCAAAAGATGATGAGTTTAACAATTTGTGGAATAAAGAGCATCCACCTTATGTTCAAGAAATTGATAATGAATCCCATGATGATAGGGAAGAACAAAGTGTATAATATTCAAGGAAAGTAAAATGTAGTTTAAGTGAGAAAAAAAAACAAACATATACTTCAGGAGCAACCATAACTAAAAAATGACTTATGAAGGTGGTTGTTTAGGGTCAAAAGGACAAGGAATTTTGGTACCAATAGAGGTAGGATATAGAAAACCTACTAATTTCCAAGGAATTGGAGCTGATGAAAAATCCAAAGGGCATACAATGACAAGCAAAAAAATGCATTTTGTTACATCTTCAAATCCTCATGGTCAAATACTATCAAAACCAAGACATGGTGGAGAATCTAGTGAAACTAGCACTTCCACTGGTGGTGATGGTATGGGTAGTAGTAGTAATAGTGGTAAACATGTGCTACAACAAAAAAATGCATCCAAGAAACCAACTATAGAATATACTAAACAAACACCCAATGATAAAGGTATTTTGAAAAAGGGATTTGTAGTATCATAAAATTGTACCTAGTCACAATTTCACACTTGTTCATTTAGCCCACTACATTTATGGTGACCCACTGTATTAATGAAATAAACCTAAGTTATATTTTCATAATTTTAACTTGATAGGGGAAAACGATGAAGCATTAGCATCCCATATACCTCATTCTTGTGAAGTTTTGAGTAGGATAGTTGCACAACATGCAAATGTCCACATGATGTGCTAACATCCCATAACTTTTCAAGATTCAAATGAGGGAATCTCATGTCCTTTTCCTATGACATGTGTCATTGCATAACAAATGCAAGCATAAAATCTCTTCTCACCCAACATCATAAAACTCCCTTTTTCAATATCATTCTCATTCATTCTTTCTCTCTTGCATTACTTCTCACTTGCTCTTATTCTATTCTCTCTTCTATATGTTTTATGATTCTCTCTTACTCTCTGTTGTGAATCTCTACTAGATTCTCATCTCAACAACAGTCAAGGCTCTCTTGCAAGAAAGCACAATGCATCTATCAATCCAAGAGGGGATCCACAAACTATTGATAATGCTCTCTTGTCTACTTTTCTTGTCTATTTACTATCATCTATTTTTCTCATCTATTACATTCATGATATGGGATCTCCTCCATAATGAGGTTTGTTTCTATCACACATTTTATATTTCATTTCATTTTGTCTATCTATATCTATTTTTCTATCCATGGAGGTGGAAACAACAAAATGGGGGTTTGACTAAGACAAGCCCCATAATAGCCCCAACATTTTTCCCTTTGTGTTCTATGTGCAGATGTATGGACTTATAGAGTTGGACATTACATATTTAAGGTAATTATTCTCTATTTTGATAGGGATGACAATGTGAGGCATATAAAATCTTTCAGCCCACTATCATCTATGGTTGAGGCTAAATCCTCATGGGGGAAAAATATGGTATTTCTAAGGTTTCTATTTCTATAATCTATAGCTTGTAATTTTAAAATCAATTTCTATTGATAAATAATTGTATCATTCTTGTTCTTGATAGCTTAGCATTTCATTTAATCTAGTTACTCAAATATTCTTTATTTTCTACCCTATCACCTGAGCTTTGCACTTTTATGTAACTAAGGGCTACTTTCTCCTTGAAGACTCTATTTATCTTGAGTATTGAGAGTGGAAAATCCCCTGCTTTACATTTTGGGTGAACTTGATTTGAATTAAATCATGTCAGATGTTTTTCTTGAAAAATTTAATACATTTGATAATGCATTATCGAAATAGGATTTTGATATGTTGGATGATTCCCTAGATGATTTCTTAGAGGTGTCTCCTTCTATCAAGAGATCTAATAAACACAATTCTTTATCTAAACCTTCATCTTCTTTGCAAGTCAAAGAATTCATGAATGTATTTTTTGTCTCTACCACCCATCAAAGGCCTAAGAGATTAGTCATTTATGTGACTCTAGCCAGCCCATCTCCTAAAAGGATTCATTCTATTCATTGGGTCCTTGTCATAAATGACGTGACAAAACTTTGCACAAGATTCATACAATCTAAGACTCCCTCTTATAGAGAGGTATCCCATACTTACAATACTAGAAAAAATAAAAAATAAATAAAAATAAACCTAATTCTCTATCACCTTCTCAACCAAGCCTTCCTCAAGCACATAAACTTGCAACTAAGCCACATAGTGAGTATGATCTTGTCAAGGAACTTCACATTACTCTTGCCAAGATATCACTTTTGGATTTTCTTTCGACTACTTTAGTTTATCAAGGTATGCTTCAAGAATCCTTCCAAAAGATTCTATTGACTTCTTATACTAGGCCAATAGATGTTAATGTGCTAATAGATCATATTCATATAGATTCACTGAATATTATGTTCTATCTACATGAGCTCCCACCTTCAAAAGTACAAAAGCAAGAGGATCCTCTAATGATAATAATTAATTTTAACAATATTGGTACTAAGAATGCTCTCATTGACATTGGTTTGGCTCTCAATGTATGTAGCATTGATTTATTACCTAAAATTAAAATTAATTTGTCTTCTCTTGTTGCTTCTTCTTTATACTTTCATGGATTTGATAATGCCAGTCAAAAAGCCTTAGGAATGATAATATTTCCTTTGAGGTTGGGATCCATTATCATACCCACCTTGGTATGTCTTATGTCGAGTCCATTACCTTACAACATTATCTTGGGAAGACCATGGATTCATGATTTAGGAGCAGTCACTTCTACTTTGCATCACTCTATAAAATTTATTGTTAATAATGAAGTAATTATAATCAATGCTTACCCTAATTGGAAAATGATTGGAAAATTATAAATACATGGTAGTTGGAAAATGATTGGAAAATAAAAAATACATGTTTTAAACATGAACCCTAAGGTTGGGATGGTTGGGAGGAGATTGGAATGAAGAAATTTCAATTTTGCACTCTAAAAACTATATTTTTCTTACAAATTTCATTGTTCTTTTCATTTGTAGGAAATTTTAATTGCTTGTACAGATCAAAGAATTCCTATAATAGGATGAGGGATGAGACACATATCATTTTCATGTGGTTTGATTAATTTTTTTTGTGATTTGCAAAAGTTATAAGCATTTTGGTGAAAACAGCCTAGAACACTACCTAGGGTTTGCAATCACCTTTAAATGACCATAACTTGCGTTATACCCATGGGAAAAGGCTGAAAATTGGTAGAAAATTCTATCTTGGTTCCTTCTACTACCCTAAAAAATTTGGGCTCATTATTTTCACATGGGAAGAAGATCTCTTCACCAATCTACTTTCACAATCCCTATGACAGTCCAAAAAAACCCTCGTAGAAGTGGTTGTTTGAAAAAAATTTCATTGCAACTCATGGAAAATGATTTGGATTTGCATTTTTACTTGTCTCCAAGGTTTTTTAAATGCAGGTTCATATTGGGGGGCCAATTTAATTCATGGTTTGTTACTTGCATTGTAGGGGTGTGTCATATTGCTATGCTTGTTTGAGTAAGGGTTGAACCATGGTTGCATTCATTAATGGAAAAGTGTGCCTAGGTTGTGAGATGCATTGAGATAAAAAAAATTTGAGTCCAAAAAAAAAGTGTCTTTGTAGGGTTCTTTCAGGAAATTATAATGGAGTAAAATTGCACCCCTCACGATTTCACATACATTTTTGCATGCACTTTAGTGTCCAGTCCCTTAGCATCTTGAGTAGGCTGATTTTAGCCCTTGCATCAACCTTTTCCCTCCTTAGGATGCCCGAGCACCCATTTTTAGTAGATACCCTTGCATGTCAGCTTTGCATTGAACTTTGTGCCTTTCTAGTCCACATTGTTTTGTAGCATGACATGTCTAGACACTAGCATGCCACACAAATGTATATGAGTTGCGCTAGCATCCTGCGACATTTCAATGCTCAGATAACTATCTCCAAGCATGCTTGCCACTTGTCACCTCCTTTGGTTGGTGGTAATAGCTTGGAATTCTTTTGAAAAATTGTTAGAAAAAATAGTTACATTGTGCCAATAGAGAGAAGCATAGAAGTCAATTAAGAGGTATGATAATTTTGATATTGAAGTTGTTTGACCATCTACTTTAGTAAAAATGTTAGATTCTCTACAAAGAGCTTGTATAGATGAAAATTGGACACCATAAAAAGTTACTTTCTTTTGGTCTATGAGGAAGGACCTAGGTGAACCAAAAACTAGTGCAGTGTTTCAAGAGATCGCAAAAGATGACGAGTTTAACAATTTGTGGAATAAAGAGCATCCACCTTAAGTTCAAGAAATTGATAATGAATTTGATGATGATAGGGAAAAACAAAGTGTATAATATTCAAGGAAAGTAAAATGTGGTTTCAGTGGGAAAAAAAACAAACATATACTTCAGGAGCAACCATAACTAAAAAATGACTTATGAAGGTAGTTGTTTAGGGTCAAAAGGACAAGGAATTTGGGTACCAATAGAGGTAGGATATAGAAAACCTACTAATTTCCAAGGCATTGGAGCTGATGAAAAATCTAAAGGGCATACAATAACAAGAAAAAAAAATCATTTTGTTACATCTTCAAATCCTCATGGTCAAATACTATCACAACTAGGACATGGTGGAGAATCTAGTGCAACTAGCACTTCCACTGGTGGTGATGGTATGGGTAGTAGTAGTAATAGTGGTCAACATGTGCTACAATAGAAAAATGCATGCAAGAGGCCAACTGTAGAATATACTAAACAAACACCCATTGATCAAGGTATTTTGAAGAAGTAAGGGATTTGTAGTATCATAAAATTGTACCCAGTCACAATTTCACACTTGTGCATTTATCCCACTACATTTATGGTGACCCACTATATTAATGACAAAAAACTCTGATTTATAATTTCATAATTTTAAATTGATAGGGGAAAATGATGAAGCATTACCATCCCATATACCTCATCCTTGTGAAGTTTTGAGTAGGATAGTTGCACAACATGTAGATGTCCACATGATGTGCTAATATCCCCTAAATTTTCAAGATTCAAATGAGGGAATCTATGTCCTTTTCCTATGACATGTGTCATTGTAGAAAGAATGCAAGCATAAAATCTCTTCTCACCCAACCTTATAAAAATCCTCTTTTCAATCTCATTCTCCTTCATTCTTTCTATCTTGCATTACTTCTCACTTGCTCTTATTCTATTCTCTCTTCTATATGTTTTATCATTATCTCTTACTCTCCATTATGAAGCTCTACCAGATTCTCATCTCAACATCATTCAAGGCTATCTATCAAGAAAGCCCAATGAATCTATCAAGTAGAGAGGGGAGCCATAGACTGTTGATAATGCTCTCTTGTCTACTTGTCTTTTCTATTTACTATAATCTATTTTTCTCATCTTTTACATTCATGATATGGGATCTCCTCCATAAGGAGGTTTGTTTCTATCACACATTTAATATTTCATTCCATTTTTTCTATCTATATCTAATATTTGGCTATCCATGGATGTGGAAACAAAAAAATGGGGGTTTGACTAAGACAAACCCCAAAAAAGCCCCAACATTTTTCCCTTTGTGTTCTATGTGCAGATGTATGGACTTATAGAGTTGGACATTACATATTTAAGGTATTTATTCTCTATTTTGATAGGGATGATAGTGTGAGGCATAGATGTTCTTGTGGCCCGCTATCATCTAGGGTTGAGGCTAAATCCTTATGGGGGAAAAATATGGTATTTCTAATGTCTCTATTTCTATAATCTATAGCTTGTAATTTTAAAATCAGTTTCTATTGTTAAATAGTTTTATCATTCTTGTTCTTGATAGCTTAGCATTTCATTTAATCTAGTTATTCAAATATACTTTATTTTCTACCCTATCACCTAAAATTTGCACTTTTATGTAACTAAAGGATACTTTCTCCTTGTAGACTCTATTTATCTTGAGTATTGAGAGTAGCAAATCCCCTCCTTTACATTTTGGGTGAACTTGACGTGAATGAAATCATGTCAAATGTTTTTATTGAAAAATTTAATGCATTTGATAATGCATTATCTAAATAGGATTTTGATATGTTGGATGATGCCCTAGATGATTTCTTAGAGGTGTCTCCTTCTATCCAAATATTTAATAAATAAAATTCTTTATCTAAACCTTCATCTTCTTTGCAAGTCAAAGAATCCATGAATGTATTTTTTTTTCTCTACCACCACTCAGAGGCCTAAGAGATCAGTCATTTACATGACTCGATCTAGCCCATCTCCTAAAAGGATTCATTCTATTCATCAGGTCCTTGTCATAAATGACATGATGAACCTTTGCACAAGATTCATACAATATAAGGCTCCCTCTTATAGAGAGGTATCCCATACTTACAATACTAGAACAAATTATTTTTTTAAAATAAACCTAATTCTCTATCACCTTCTCAACCAAGCCTTCCTCAAGCACCTAAACTTGCAACTAAGCCACCTAGTGAGTATGATCTTGTCGAGGAACTTCACATTACTCTTTCCAAGATCTCACTTTTGGATTTTCTTTAGAATACTTCGGTTTATCAATGTATGCTTCAAGAATCCTTCCAAAATATTATATTGGCTTCTTCTGCTAGGACAATAGATGTTAATGTGCTAATAGATCATATTCCTATAGATTAACTGAATATTATGTTCTATCTACATGAGCTCCCACCTTCGAAAGTACAAAAGAAAGTGGATCCTCTAATGATAATAATTAATATTAATAATATTGGTACTGAGAATGCTCTCATTGACATTGGTTTGGATGTCAATGTATGTAGCATTGATTTGTTACCTAAAATTAAAATTAATTTGTCTTCTCTTGTTGCTTCTTTATACATTCATGTATTTGATAATGCTAGTCAAAAATCCTTAGGAAAGATAATATTTCCTTTGAGGTTGGGACCCATTATCATACCCACCTTGGTATATCTTATGCCGATTCCATTACCTTCCAACATTCTCTTGGGAAGACCATGGATTCATGATTTAGGAGCAGTAACTTCTACTTTGCATCGCTCTATAAAATTTATTGTTAATACTGAAGTAATTATAATCAATGCCTAGCTTGATGCCATAAAATTGTGTGAAATGATAGTTGTTGGTAAGGCCTCAATCGCTCCTAATCTTAATAATTTTATTCCTTCATTATCTTCTAATGCATTGAAATATACTACTATGTTTCCTATTACAAAGGCTTCCCTTGAGACATATGTCCCTAAAGAATATCACCTTGAAGAAGAGAATCTTAAGTCTACCCCTTCTATGTCTTCTTCTAAATCAAACTCATGTCTTGGTTATGATTGGGGATCCTTTGAATTTTTTTAATCCTAAATTGGGGAGCAAAAATTCAATCTCATGCACCTATAAATTTTGAGAATATGATACACCTCCATTAAGAAAACTAATTGTTCCCCAATTAAGGAAGAAGATTGTGCTCTTGCTGAGGAGGATGATCACACCCCTGCTAGGGAAGATAATCATGCTTCTATTAAGGAGTCTAGTGTTTTTATTCCCATTGAGTATGATGGTTATTATCTTGTAATGGAGTGTGATACTCATAGCTAGGATCATGCTCTTTAAGTTGATCTTCCTCCTTTCTAGGAATTGTAAACACATTATGATCCAAGTTTCAATATCTTGTCTAAATATAGGTATGGAGGTAAGTTTTGTGGAGATAATAAACAAGGAATTAAAGTTCCCATAGAGTTGTATTCTTGTGGGTATAAAATTGGTCTTGGATTCCATCACAAGAAGTCTAAGGTGAAACCATTGTTGAATGTCACCATGATTTTTGTTGAACCTTCTTCAAATAAATTAATTCATCTTGAATTTTCTAAAAACAAAGTAGAATATAATGAAGTTGCTCTAGATTTTTCTCTTCAGAGGAAGCATTAGAAGAATTCTTAGGTTCCTAATATCACATACCTTCTTATCACCATAAGTGATAATTCTCATATTTCTTGAACAAGCATGCATATTTTAGAGAATTTGTTACGAGTATAGATGAGGAGGCTTATTTATCTAATGAGGATGATAGTACTACAACTAATCTTGAAGAATATATTACTCCTCTTAAGGGGATACTTTTGATGTTTTCATGGATCCTAAATCCTCTAAAATTTTGATTAAGATTGGAAAATGTCTTTCTTCAGAAGACTCTAGAAAACATACTTATTTGTTACATTCTCATCCTGATATTTTCGCTTGGTCATATGAGGATATGCTTGGTATTGATGAGTGCATGGTGGTTCACAATATCAACCTATGTCCTAATGAAAAGATCATTAAGCAAAAGATATATAATATGAATCCCATGGTTGCTTTATTAGTCAAGACTAAGATAGAAAAGCTCCTAAGAGCTAGTTTTATTCGTCCTATTAACTATTCACCTTATATATCGAGTATAGTCATTATTACTAAATCTAATGGTTGTATTTACTTTTTTTAGATTTTTGTGATCTCAATAAGGCTTCTCTTGAGGATTATTTTTCATTTCCTAATGTGGACAAATATTTTGGCACCCTAAGGCTCTCTAACACTTCTAGGGTGTTTCACCTAAAAGGAGAAAGATGGGCCAAAATGGGCAATGTCTACATTCGAGATTAATGTAAAGAAGGATGTAATATGCCTAAATGTAATTTCATAATGCAATAAAATGATAAAATATGTTCATTATTAATGCAAACCTAATGAAATGCACTTTGTTTGAAAACACATTGTGATATGGAAACATGCGATAAATGACCTAGAAATGCAAATAAAACTAGAAAGAAAGTTATGAAACAAAATGTGTGCACCCAGAGGCTAAAAAAGGATGGCATGAAGGTCTGAAATTATAGAAAACTATTGTAGAAGCCGACTAGGACACTTGTGACAATCTAGGTGACTTAGTCCCAGATCTAGAAAAACTAGTTTGGAGCCCGTTTCAGCCAAATGGGTATCCAAATCTACAGAAACCTCTGAAAAAATGGGTTTAGTGGTACTAAGTCACCATTGTTGGTGACTTAGTACACTTCTAAATTTTTAAAAATTTGAAAGTATTAATGGAATCCCTCAATCTACACTTTGATTCTTTACAAGTGTCCACTTCTGAAACTCTGATTTTCGGGCCTGAAAATGACTTTTTGTTGATATTTTAGCTTGGTCAAAAAGTAGATGTATTCAAAAAGTATTCAACCTAATCTTCAATGATATTCAAAACCTTAAAGTACCTAAATCTACAAACACAATGAAAGAGAAATAAATGGTGAATGTTAGGGCATGGGGGTTCCCCTTTTTAGGTAATTAAACCAAAATAGAGAAATAATGTGATGAAGCATGAAACAATGGAGTTAAGACCTTGCCATGATGATTGATCTTGAATTTATGTAGCAAAACATGAAGAATCTTCCCTTGAATGTCCTTGAAGGCTATATTGATGACTTAGAATGTAAAAACCATACCTTGCTTGACTTGAGAACAAGATGAATGATGAATGAAATGAGGATGAGTTAAGATTATTTAGGGTTTAGAGACATATTTATAGGAAATTCACCTTATTTGTTCATTAATTGGATCCCTAAGGCCACCATGAAAGAAAAATAAACTTAAATTCCAAAATTTCCCATTCAAACCTCAAAAAAAGGCTAAATTGGACTAAGTCACCATGCTGGGTGACTTAGTCCCATCTGGTAGGGAGTCATTCACCCAGATGGGTGACTTAGTCCTAAAGGGGTCCTTTTGACAGTTGGAATGTTGGGAAATGATGAATTTTAGTTCTTATGTTGATTTCATTGGGTATTTGATCAAATTATGCCTTGGGATGCACAATATGGGGCCATAAGGGCCTATTAGTGATAAAGTAAAGGGTAATTATGGATAGGGACACAAAGTTCAATGTGAAAGGTGATTAAATACACTTTACAACACTAAAATGAGGTCCACTTAGCCTAGAAAGGCACAACATCCAATGTGAATGTGTAAGACACATTACAACACTAGATTAACACTAAGTTTATTTTAAAAGCCTTCTAGATTGATGTGAGGATGCATTTAAATACATTTTGCAACATTGAATTAGGGAAAGATAGGTTCATTAAGTCTAGAGAGGCGTGAAAGTCTTTTACAACACTTTACAACACCTTCACAAGACATCGTTAGATGCATTTTATTTAGTTTGCAAGGGTCAAAGACCTAGTGTGGATGTGAAAAACACCTCACAACACCAAATCAAGGCCTCATTAAGTCTAATTTTTCATCAGTTATTCCCAAATCAAGCAAGCAAAAGGGGATAATTTTTTTGTGTCCACACCTAATATTGATATGATTATGGAATCCACTGTAGGCCATGCCTTATTGTCCTTTATGGATAGCTTCTTGAGCTATAATTAGATTCATATTAACTCAAAAGATCAATATAAGACAATCTTCACTACCCCTTGGGGTACTTTTTGCTATGTAGCAATGTTGTTTAGGTTAAATAATGTTGGAGTAGCTTATGAATGAGTGATGACTTATCTTTCATGATTTCATTCATAATGTCCTAGAATATTATGTCAATGAAATCTTGGATAAGTCTATGACTCGTCAAGATCATGACAAAAATCTTCATCTTGGAATCTATAAGATGAGACTATATCCTCTTAAGTGTATTTTTGGCCTAGATGCCAATAAATTTTTAGAATTTATTGTTTCTCACCATGGAATCAAAGTCAATAGAATAAAGTTTATGCAATCATTAACATTCCACCACCTAAAAACATCTCTCAATTATATATTTTGTAGTGGAAAATTGAGGAAATTCATAGAATGGTATCTCAATTGGCTGATCGCACCCTTCCCTTCATGTATTTGATTAAGAAATATGTCCCTTTATAATGGGATGATGAGTGTGACAAATATTTTGAGTCAATCAAAATTTATTTTCCTAATCCTCCTATCTTGATTCTAGCTATACATGATAGACCATTTTTACTTTATGTCTCCACATCACCTCATGCCTTAACATCTTTATTAGCTCAACATGATGATGATGGTAAAGAAAGAGTAGTCTATTACATTATTCATATTTTGATTGATTATGAGACTCGATATTTAGTCATAGAAAAAAATGTCTCACTAGATCATTTTTACAGTATGAAATTTACAATATTATCTTCTCCATGCTAAAACCCATGTAATTGTAAAATGTGATATTATTAAACATTTATTCACTAGAACCGATTATTGAAGGAGGTTGGTGAAATGGGTAATGTTGCTTTATAAGTTTGATATCAAATTCATGACTCATAAATCTACTTCTACATTAAAGGAAAAGTTGTTGTCAATCAATTGGTAGAGAATCCCTCATCCCACTCCTTCCCTAATCTAGATTTATTTTTGGATGAAAATATCTCCACATTGGATCATTAATCTATGTATGAGAATTATTTCTATGGATCAAGATGTCAAACCAACTCTGGGGTAGGTGTAGTCTTAATCTCATTGGAAGGGAAGCCAACTCCTCTAGCCTTTTGATTAGAAATTCATTGTACCAATAACATCATTGAGTACTAAGCCCTTATTTTTGGATTACATGTCACGATAGCATTAAACATTAAACATATTCACACTCATGGTGATTCCAAACTTATTGTAAACCAAATCATAGGAGTGTATCAAGCTAAGAAGAATAAGCTAGCTTAGTATCGAGATTTGGATTTATCCTTGAAAAAATTTCTTCCTTCACAATAGACAGTGTTCCTAGGAGAGAAAATCACGATGAAGATGAAATGGCAAGTGAAATCTCCCTTGTACACTCAGATGATGGTGTAGAAAAGTTTCACTTTATGGTTTAGATTCTCTGTTCTCCTACTATCTCAAACAAACACGAACTTGATAGTCTCATGTGTGCTCACATAGACTTGGAAGAATGGTGTTCACATCTATAATTATACAAAGATCACAAATTTTCCTGATGATGTGACTAAAAATTCTTGCACTTAGATACAAAACATCAACACAATATATTATCCTATTTGATGTTCTTTATCAAAAATCCTATAATTGTCTCCTTCGTTGTCTCACTAAGGTTGAAATACCCCTTACCCTTCAAGAATCTCATTCAAGCTTTGGAGTTGGAAATTTTGGTGGTAAATCCTTATTGCATAAACTAATTCACACGGGATGTTATTGGAAAACATAGGAGAAAGACTCCTTTGTCTTTGTGAAGAAATTTCCTCAATGTCAACAACACAGTATTCTCATTCGAGATCCTACACAAGAGCTTCAAAATTAGACCTCTCCTTTTCCATTGATCAAATGGGGGTTGGGTATTATCAAAAAAATATCACCTCCTTCTTCTAAGGGACATATCTTCATCATTCCTACTACTAATTACTTTATGAAATGGGTTGATGTTGTTCCACTTCAATTGACTAACATTGAAGCAATTTGTAGCTTTCTTCTAAATAATATCATTTCTCATTTTTGATTGCCTTCTATCCTTGTTTCTAACAATGGTACTTCATTTAAGAACAAAGAGGTGAATAAATTCTTGGAAAATTTTTTATTCAACATTAATTCTCTACACCATATTATCCTTAGTCTAATGAGCAAGCTATAGCATCTAAAAAAACTCTTGAGCTAATTCTTTAGAAAATAGTAAACAAACATGATAAATATTGGTATACTTAATTTATGTACGCCTTGTGGGCCTATCGCATGAGAATTCATACGGGGACTGGTACAACCCCATACAACCTAGTGTATTGTGCTGAGGATGTCATACATTTAGAGTTAAAAATTTTGGCTCTACAAGTTTCCCTTAAAGGGTTGATTGATGACAACACTTATTGTGTTGAACATCTAAACCAGCTTGATTTTCTCAATGAGAATTGAGTAATGGCCCTCAAACACCTCCATGATTATCAAAGATTGATTTCTAAAAATTATAATCAAGGTTTTATTTCTCATGCTTTTAAGGTAGGAGATCTCATTCTCTATGAGAATGAAAGAAATGTAAATGTGTCACTTGATCAAAAATCCAAATTCAACCCTAATTGGTTAGGTCCTTGCATAATCATATCTATGTATGGCTTTGGTACATATGGACTATCGTCTATGTATGGTGAAATAAAGAAAAATAGGGCTTCCCAAAATGGAAAGGTTAGACAAGAGGGTGATAATGGACCATATCTTCCTATTTTCATTAGGAAATGTGATCCCCACAAATAATTGAATAACAACCCCTAGGTGAATCAACCCAATGTGAGAATATATTGATTTCCTTATGCTTGAGGATGACGGTATCAATGTGAACAACACTTTTGGGAGAAAAACTAAAAATAGAAAATCAAGCTAATTATGCCAATTCAAACTTGAAACATCAATTTAAAGGTTAACACTATTAGAATGAACAAAGTTTTGAGAGATCTAGAAAGGGTTAAATACTATGCACATGTCATAAAAAGGAAGATTTAGGAGGTTGTTAGGGACTCATTCACCCATGGGAAAATGGGTTTAGGTTTCCCTTTCTAGAAAATTAGAAATTAAGATCTGAGTCCTGGATATCTACTTCCTTCCAGCACTTCTAAAACTTTGCTCCTTGATCTATACTTGTGATAAATCTACAAAAAAATTGTTGTGTGATGGTGGATAGGGGTTTTCCTTGGTCAAATTCCAATTTTGGTAATATTAAGTGTGTCTAAAAATCCATAAATGCAACATGAACAATGGTGAGGACCTACTTTGGGAGATGTCAAATCACCCTAATAGATCATAAATCTAAATATACCTTAGTTTAGGCAGAAAGTAGAATGATAATAGAAGATGGAAAAACTTAGGAAACAAGTCATTAGGCTTGGTTGAATGGCTTGGTGCATCTCCTAAAACCTAGAATCCATCATGATCCTCCATAGGAATCTATCATCAATCTTTGGTAATGCTTGGTATTGTTGAAAAAATGAGCTTGAATACCTACAAAAACAAATAGAATGCTTCTCCAAGACTTCAATTTTGAATGCTTGATTGACTTATCCTTGCTCTTGAGTGTAAATTCTCATGATCTCAAGTGAATATCTCTTCCTTTCTAGTGAAAAAAGTATTGTAAGATTTAGTTTTATAGGCTTCCTTTCTAATTTCCCGTTTATTAAATCAAAAAAGTTGACACTTAAAATTTGAATTTTGGAGTATTAAATGACACCAAAAACATGTTTTAATTTGAATTTGGGAACTTAAAGAGGACCCATTCTCCCATGGGCGAATGGGTCCAAACCTAAAGTTCCAATATCTAGATAATGTCTAGGAATTCAATCTATTAATAGCATTTATTCAATGCAAGTTATATTGTTGAGAAATAATTAAAATAGGTCTTATGATGCATAATAAAAGGTATTAGGGGCCTATTAATGAGGTTTTAAAAATGCATAAATTTAAGGTCACCAAAATAGGTCCAAATTAGGTGTGAAATTGTACATTCACTTAGAAAGGAGTACAATTTTTCAACACTATAGATGATACACCTCTAAAAGAACTGGTCAATGCAATGCATCCTTGTCAATACTATGCTTAAGGTCTATTTGGAATACACATGACACTCATCTCTTTTTAAGGATCGTAGTTCATTATGCTATGGAATTTCTTCATTAACACATTATCTTCTTAATTTGTGTTATGATGTAAACTTGTGTATATAACTAATTTATTTAATTAGGAATTATATATACATGTGTTCTATTTATTATTCTATGTATTCATGCATTTTGTGTAATTAAATATTTTTTTAGGAAATTAGATGATCATTATATTTAATTAAGAATACATCTAATATGTGTTTTTAAATCATCGTAGCATCTAATATAATTATATATACATAAAGATAAATCCATCACATGATCATACATGAAAAAAAGTATATAAAGGGTACCATTATGATGCTCCAAAATCTCATATATATATATGTATATATAATGTCATGTACATGTATCACACCACTATCTCAGCTCCTGGGTGCATGGCTCACCAAGCTCTCTAGCAATAGCGGTAGTAGAGGAGGAGGTTGGATCAACATGATAGAAAGTGATCAATGTGACCATGATACGAATGAGCTATATGCCCATAATCCTATGATCTCTCCTCATAGCTTGTCCATATCCTCTTGTAGTTGCATGAAATGATCCTAAAGCAAAGCCTCCTACTCTTGATCCTGTTATAGCTCATCCCTAACCTTCTGCACCCAAGGATCAGTAGGATCTATCCTTGCTATCTCAAGCTACCTATCAAGGTCATTGAACTAGATCTATAAGGTTTCACATGCCTCCTCAACACTCTCAGCGTGCATCACAAGCTAGTCTCACTCGGTTAGTTCAGTAAGGAGCTCCATGACCTACTAATCTTACTTCTTGGTCATCACAACTAGTTTTTCCATTTTTTAGATTTCCTCCACTTGTGTCTCCTCATACACCATGCTCACCTGCACTGAAAACTTAAATAAGTGGGAATGAAACCCTATGCCTATAGATTTTGAGGACTAACCCCTAGATCTAGATTTCTAGGGCTACCTCTGAGATGCACCACTCAATGAAATTGAGCCACTCCTATGTGAGAACTGCAAATAGAGATGGTAGTCAATATCAATACTATATCATCAATATATGTGAGAAATATGGAATGAAATTAAGAAAATGAGATAACATATACCATACTCATACTTGGGTCCCTATCCTACTAGTGTGGATTTAGGGGTGGAGCCATGTTCAACCTTATTGCTACTTCTAGAGGGGGCATGACCCAGGTGGTGCCGATGATATGGGAGATGTGCATAATAGTGATGATGCCCATCATCGACATGTTGGTCTCTCCCACACTTTTCCTACCTCCACCTCATCACCCTCCCCACTGCTATCAGGACCCATGCCTCCTGACCCTTGAGAAACAACATTATACACAAGGACATCTACTAAGAAAATCAAGGTGGAACCTACTATCAACCACCAATCAACAAAGTAGACTGTGACATTGACATCACCAGTTGGAAGGGCCTCAAGATAGTTTTTTTCATCTAATCCATCATTCTCATTGAGTGTGACATTGATGATATTTAGACAAGGCTAATATCCTGCTTGGGATACACTCATGTGTGATCATATATACATGGGAGTTTCCAAGGGATGATCTACACCTTCCTAAACTACAAGGAAACTTGATGCTTGTAATATGGAACTATAATATGATTTTCCCATCTAGCTAGGTGCCTATTGTGTTGCATCTTATGAAAGTGCCTCCTATTAGATGACTAGGTCCCCATCCTCCTAAAAGGGAACCATCTAATGTCCCACCCATAGTGTATCTACCTACTATCACCAAAATTGTAAATCACCATACTACTAGTCATGTACTAAGGGGTACACATGCACTTGAGGAGTCTTATGTAGTAATCCTAGGGGATATCAAACCAGACTTGTACACAAATGTGCTCAAACACCCACACCTAGAGTAGTGTGTAGATGGTAAGGTTGTGATACTCGTAGTGGATATAATGCTAAAGGTCATGGTAGAGGTGTGTGAGCATACTTTGACCTTGAGCATATATTGTCCCTCTCTCCTCCATTTCTTAGATGTAATGAATGAGGCCCCCATTAAGGTGTGAGTCTCATCCATCTGTCATGACCTATAGGGAAACAATCATGATCATCACACATCGCATGAGTGGCAATACCACTCACCCCTACTCTAATCAACACATATAAATATTCTTGGATGTCTCCTTCAGGATGACTCATCCAAGGAAGTGTTGTTGGGTAGCCTAATAATCTTGCACCATCTTGTGCTCCTCATAGGCCACCCACTCCCCATATATGGGTATGCCTAGGATGTGGTAGATATAATGTAGGGTCACCATCATCTCCCCGATAGGGAGATGGAAAGTAGAGGTATCTGAATCCCATTGCTCCATCAAGTCCATGATCATGGGTGTGTGAAATATGATCTTTTGTGTAACATAAAATCACTAGAGCTTGACACACTGTAGAAAGTCTATATCATTTGAAGTGATTTCATTACGACACGGTTGGACAAAATTGATAACATTGATCAACTGACATGCTATCAGATCTCAAGCCACTAACACAAAATCATAAAAATTTAATGTCATCACAATCTCCATTCTAATTATCTTATAAATATACATCATCAAAAAATATCTTTCTTAAGTCTACCTCTAGGACCAAAACACACTATGCAAATGTTTATGTGGCATGCTAGTGGTCAAGGGTGAACAACATCTATTGACAAAATGTTGGTTAGATTCCAACATGACCAAATGATGTTGACATATTTTTAGGATGACAACGCATCAGCTAAACACCTTCATGTTGGTTAGATGCCTAAATTTCTCAAGAAAACTAAAAATATAAAAAAGGTGACTCAAATGACTAGTTGGGTGAAAAAATTTGCATACCTCATTAGGTGGGTCACCCCTCGCCATTGTGATGCATAGCTAGTTGATCATTGAAGGTACAAAATCATGTCTATGAGGCATTTATTTGACAAATCTCTTGAGAATTCAACAAAGTTGTCATCATGAATAGTGAAAATGACCCTTTTTATGGGCCTACCTAGACATATATAGGCTCAGTTTTTCCCATTTTTCCTAGCAATAATGTTCCTTCCATCTTCCTATTTTCACCCCACCTAGCTATGGGAAAAAATAGGAGGGGGCATATACTCACCTCTTCATCATATTTTTCTTTTGATTCATTGAATTTTTCTTAAACATTCTTCTTGCCATGCTAGCTTCTTTATATTTTCAAAACTAACTTAATTTTGAGTTTTGTAGAATGAAACTTCACATTAGGCATTGTATTTTCTCATTGAGCTTGAACATTGGGGGAATCATTAGTATCCTCTTGCTTGACTTCTATGGCATCTATAGTATCCTTCTTAGAAAAATCTATAAAGTTTACAAAATTTCAAATCAAGCATTTATGTCTTTTTAACTACTTTAGTGCAACTGATTTTTCTCAAAAAATTTAGCTCATTAAAATGGGGGAAAAATTTAGTGTCAAAATTTCACCCCATAGAAATTTCACACTTGGAAATTTATCCCATTGTATTTATGGTGACCCACCATATTAATGACAAAAACCTATGAGTCAAAATTTCATGATTTCAACTTCATAAGGGACAACAATGAAGCATTAGCAGCCGAGATACCTCATTCTTGTGAACTTTTGAGGAGGATTGTGTGATGTATGAACATCCATGTGATGCACTAGTGCCCTTGAAATTTTTGAGATTCAAATTAGGGAATCTTGCATCCCTTGCTTATGGCACATGTCATTATGGAAAGAATGCGAGTGTAACAACTCTTCCTACCTATTCAACCTCACAAAATTCCTCGTTTCGCTCTCATTCTCATTCATTCTTGATCTCTTGCATTACTTCTTGTGTCACCAAAAAATGTATAGTTGGAAATTTTTACGCTCACTTGAGTCTTTCTTATGGACTTTGGCTTGATTTTTCCTAGATTTAATGTTGTATTGTGGTCAACACATTCACATTAGGTCTTGGGCCCTTGTGACTCAATAAGAATTCTATGATGTCTTGTAAAAGTGTTGTGAAGTGTTGTAACCCACTTTCACACTTTTCTAGGACCCTTTCATTATAATTCACTTAAATAACCTCTTCTTATCACTTACCAAGTCTTATTTCAAAGTGTTGTAAAAATTTGTAACAAACTCTCATTCTTTTCTAGGCTTGTCATCAATAATTCAACCCTTTCTTATGTTTAAATGACACCTTAATGCACTTTCTGGCCCTACTTAAGTGTGTTTTGGAGAATAACCTTGTTAAACATCATTTAATACACATTCTTGAAACCTAGTAAAATTTCCCTAGTGGGACCAAGTCGTCACCTGGGGTGACTTAGTCCCACTAGGCACAAAAATCAAAATTATTTAAATTTTTTTGCAGGATTTTATTCTCTTTTAACCTTAAGGTCGACGTGTGATGTTTTATTTTTGAGACATTTCATAAAATAAAGTATAAATAGTTTTCAAGCATTCTAAGCATTATCAAGCATCCATTTTAGCATCTACTTGCATATCTTCAAATTTATACATCAAGGGTTTGGTGAGTTGTATCATTGCATGCTGTTCATTCATCATTCCCTCTTTGTTCCATTTCATTTTTAAGGGTTTGATTATCAAATTAGGGTTTGACCAAGGAAAACCCCTATTCTCTAATCCTTAACCCCTTTCCCCCTCTTTGCATGTGTGTTTTGCAGGTCTTATATGCATATTTGTCAAAAAGGAAAGTGTTAAAAGGTGTTGTCAAATCATTAAAAGTCATTCAAGTCAAAAAAGCCCTAATTAAAGCTTAGAGACCTCTTTTAGCCCAATTTTTGTAGTTTCAGAACTAAATAGCTATCAAGAAGAGAAGTGCATACTAAGAGCTATAGATTCCTGCCCCAAATTTCTTCAGATTCCTAGGTGGACCAAGTTGCCATCTGTGGTGAATTAGTCCCACTTCCAGCCCTGAAAAGTGATTTTTGTATTTCTAGATACCCATTTGGCAGAAACCCATTCTAGTAGAATCTCCTCAAAATAGGACTAAGTTGCCCAAATTGGCATAAATGTCCCATTTGGCTTCAACAACAAAATATGTAGGATTCTAGAGCCTCTCTACATCACATTCTAGTTTCCAAGTGCACCTCTCCAGTCTTGTTCATTTCTAATATTGTTTACTTGCATTCTTAGTTCATTTTTGCATATCACACTATGTTTTCAAACAACTTGCATTTCTTAGTTTTTGCATTAATAATTCATTTTATTTATCAATTTATTGCATCTAGACATTGCATTCAGGGATATTTCATTCATTCTTGCATTAGTTTTGAGTGGGGAAATTACGCATTTTGGTCCATCTCTCTCCTTTCAGGTGAAAAATCCTAGAAGTGTTAGATAACCTTGGATACCAAAATCAGTGTCCACACTTCTCACTTTCTCTTGCTCTTTTCTCTATTCTACATATTTTCTCATTCTCTCTTTCTCTCCTTAGTGAAGCTCTATTGGACTATTATCTCAAAAAAATTCAAGGGTCTCTTGCAAGCAAGTATGTCATGTCTATCAAGTCAAGAGAGGAGCCACAAACTATTGGTAAAACTCTCTTATCTACTTGTCTTGTGTATTTAATATCATCTATTTGTATCATCTATTACATTCATGATAGGATCTATCCTCCATAGTCGGATTTGTTTCTATCACATGTCTTTTATATTTCATGTCATTTTGTCTATCTATATATATCTGGTTATTTGTGTGTGTGTGCCAAATGTGGAGAGATATAACATCAACACAAACCTTAATGAGATAGTTTACATTCAAAGTTTTAAGAAAGTAAAACTACTCTATTAGTAATACAATCAAATCTTTCAAATACATATCATTGTCCTCTATTTCTAGGGATTTTTTAAACCGTTTGGCCCTTAGATTTCTATGGGCACAAAGGTTGTTAAAATGACAACCTAGAAAATGAGATTTTATGCTTAATATGCAAGCTAAGATGATTTCTATGTGCAAATGTGTGCTGGAATGATTAGTGGTATGCAACTTAGAAAATGAGATTTGATGCTTAATATGCAAGCTAAGATGATTTCTATGTGCAAATGTGTGCTAGAATAAAACATGCCAAAAGGATGGGAGACCCAAGTGTGTGAAACAAAGACCCATGTGCTCCAAATTTGTGTGTGTGTCGAATGTGGAGAGATATCATGTCAACACAAACCTTAATGAGACAGTTTACATTCAAAGTTTGAAGCAAGTAAAACTACTCTATTCATAATACAGTCAAACCTTTCAAATACATATCATTGTCCTCTATTTCTAGGGATTTATCAAATTGTTTGGACCTCAGATTTCTATGGGCACAATGGTTGTTAAAATGACTACCTAGAAAATGAGATTTGATGCTTAATACGAAAGCTAAGATGATTTCTATGTGCAAATGTGTGCTGGAATGATTAGTGGTATGCTTCTAAATGAAACAAAACAATGGAAAGGATAATAGATACAATGATAAATGAAGGATGATGTTGATGATAAATGAACAAGTGGAGATGAGTGAGATGATATGAAACTATAGTGAACTATCCATGATTATGCATACGATCAAATGCAAACATAAAACAAACTAACCTAAAATGTAACTATGATGCAATGGGGATGATACAATGTAACTATGAAGCAATTAATTAATCTAAGCTAAGAATGCAAAGTAACACATGATATGAAAAATAAGTATAAGACTCCATGAAAGCTCCAAGCTCCTAAGATAAACTTGCATAGTAACTTTACTCAAATAATGGATGGATAAATGCAAAGGCAAGGGGGTGTATTTATAGGGTTTCTCAAGAATTTTGTGAGGTGGCACCTATCAACAGTCTAGATTCGAATGAGAAATAATAGATGGTAGAGATGGAAGGAATCAGGATGTTATCCCCTTGACCAAGGACAACATGCCATGTGTGTGGAGAGAATCTCTTGACCAATTGGAAACATTCTAAAAGGATGGGAGACCCAAGTGTGTGAAACAAAGACCCATGTGCTCCAAATTTGTTGGAAGTGTGGGGGAATAAAGCCATGTGCCTTTTCTCATTGGTGGAAGTGTGTGAGGATAATTCTAATTAATAATTAGGATTTATTTATTTTCATGTGAACTTTATGAGGTGGCACAAGAAAATCTACTAGACATGTGCTCTAATTATTAATCAGGATTAAGGAAGATTAATTAAAGAAACAAATTTAGGGTATTTTGTTTATTTAATTATTTAGAAGAATATGATTTTGGAGAATTAACAAGAGGGTGAAAAATATAAACAAAGTGAGACTTTATTTATACGTAGTTGAAACATTATTGAAATAGGTTGTATTTAATTAACTGAATGTGATGACCATTTTTAGGTGTATACATTTTTCCCCTCTTTGAAGTGATGTGTTTACATGTTGCTTCAAAGGAAATTTTGATACTGATGCTTAGAAAATTTTTTGATACCATAGACAATGCAAGATTTTGATGCCCCAAATGATGTCATATTTTGATGCCCTAGATAATGTAATATTTGGATTCCCTAGATGATGTTAGATTTCTATGCCCCAAGTGATGTTAGATTTCGATGCCCCATATGATGTAAGATTTCGATGCCTCAGATTATGTCCCAGACTTTGATTTTTAGTTATTGACAGATATATGCCCCCTCGAGAAATAAATTGGTGAATTTTGAATTTTTTGATGATTTGATGATGATATGATGTAGAGACAATTTATCTCCCGATAAAGAAATATTGATTCTTCTAGTTGATTAAATGTTTTCATGCTTTGCATCCTTGTGTTTGATCTTCGATGATCACGTTCAACCGATTGTTTTATTTGATGATGTTTGATGATGTTGATAGAATAATTGACCTCATGGAAGGTGAGGATCAATGATAGGATGATGATGATTGACCTCATGATAGGCGGGGATCAATGATAGATTAATGATTGACCTCATGATAGGTGATGATCAATGATAGATTAATGATTGACCTCATGATAGGGAGCATCACTGATGATTAACCTCATGATAGGTGAGGATAAATGATAGATGAACCTCATGATAGGCGAGGATAAATGATAGATGAACCCCATGATAAGTGAGGTTGATTTGATTGATGAACCTCATGATAGGTGAGGTGCATTGATTGATGAACCTCATGCTAGGCAAGGTTGATTTGATTGATGAACCTCATGATAGGCAAGGTTGGATTGATTGATGAACCTCATGATAGGTGAGCATCAATGATAGTTTGATTGATTGACCTCATGATAGGTGAGGTGAATTGATTGATGAACCTCATGATAGATGAGGTTGATTTGATTGATGAACCCCATGATAGGCAAGGCTGATTTGATTGATGAACCTCATGATAGGTGAGGCTGACTGATTGATAAGATTATTGATTTGTGATATCTTATGATCAAAGGAGGATTTTAGAATTATTTAGTCTAGGGAACATTTCCTAAAGATGCGGGACATGGTTTCACACTTGGCTAATACATTGATCTTTGATTGATATGCCCTAGTATAGAATTGATTAATGTACTGAGATTTGATGATGTACTGAGACCTGATGTATACATTGATTCAGTTGAGACATTGATGATGTAACTCTTGATTTCAGACATTTTGATACACTGCCAGTTTTGATATTGATGTATCTCGTTATACCTTTTGATATCCTTGTACACTTTGAAATCATTTTGAGGTATATGATATGTGGTGATGATTATGATCTATGTGTCTATTTGATGTTATGATGATGATGATGATGATGATGATTATGATGGATGCATTTGATTTCCATTTATATGATGCTATGTGATGTTCTATATGATGATGATATGAAATGTTATGGATGAAAATGATGGTGCAACTGATCTGTTATGATTATATGATGTTGTATGGATGATGCCTATGTGATGGATTTTGTTATGCTAATGATATGTGATGCATTTGATGTTTTTTTTTTTTTTTTGATGCAAATATTATGATGTGATGCAATTGATGTGAAACTAAATGAGAATGACATGTTTTGGTTAATTTCTAGTGTACTCAATCCATTAATAATCAAGATGGTGCCATTGTGAAATTTTCTAGCATTGAAAAACCCCATAAATACACATGCAATACTCACATGAATGCAATCTAACTTAACTATGCAAATATCATATTAAATTTTTTTCATTTATATTAACCAATTTGTGATGATTTTTTATCATTGTTGGGCCTTTAAAATGTTGAAAGTGAGTACAAGAATCGATGGCATATTTTAGACCAAGATGACCTAAGTACTACTTTCATGATGTTTTAAAATTGCAAGTTAACACAAGCATCTAAGTATAATTAAACTAAGATGAATTGAGTATTACTTGCATAAATAGACAAGAGTTAATATTTTTCCTATGTAAATTCAGAATGTCATCAGTGATACTTTGTAGCGCACATCTCATGAAAACTTGCATAGTAATAATGATAAACTAACAGAAAACAGACAAAGAAGAATCACATTCCTTCCTTGCTCCTCTAGTTCGATACATCATCGAGGACTCGAGAGATGATATCAAAAATCAAAGTAGAACAATTAGAATTTTCATGTTTAACGTGATAAACCCTTGATTCAGAAAGACCATCATCCTTTTGAAGTTTGTGTTTGTAACGTTGGTCCAATGACCTTTTTTCCTATTGATTCAAGTTCAAAGTCTATTTGCCCCTGGTAAGTGTAGGTTTTTTCCCCTAGTCTAGGGTGAGACACGACCATGACGACCAAGACCTAACCTAAAGACCTATCCTCGGGGCCTTAGGGGCTAATCAATAGATTATCCTTGCCTACGTTATACACGTAGAGACCATGTAGTTTAATTGATGACACAAACAAGATTTACTAGACAAAAATATGAACATAGCAAACACCTAAAATACTGACCTAAATGCCTCAGGGGACAATCAAAGATCACCCCTGCCTATGTTCAAAGCTCAGAGACAATGTAGTTTGAATGACAACATGACCAAGATTTATAAGACAAAAATATGAACATAGCAGATACCTAAAAGACTGACCTAAATGTCTCAGGGGACAATCAAAGATCACCCTTGCCTACGTTCAAAGCTTAGAGACAACGTATTTCAAATGATGACATGACCAAGATGTACAAGACAAAAATATGAACATAGCGGATACCTAAAAGACTGACCTAAATGTCTCAGGGGACATTCAAAGATCACCCTCACTTACATTCAAAGCTCAGAGATGACGTAGTTTGAATGAATACTATGTTTTTGACCTATTTTTGGATTTTGACATGTTTTGAATGTTTTTGGGGTTTTAATCTGTTTTGAATGTTTTTGGTATTTTTGATTTTTTTTACTTTTTTGGGATTTTTCAATTTTTTGACCTTGAGAATGTAAAGAATCCAATCCAATGCAAGACATGCCCCTAGTGTGATAAAATTAGACAAACTAATTTTTAGAATGGGCCGAGTAATGCCAGGGGATACCATGATACAAACATTGGATCAAGCTATGATGTAAACATGGAAGCGTGATGGACATAGATATGGAAGCATGATGGTTGATATGATATTATATGACTGATTGAAGAAACAAGATGCCCCATAATAGAGACAATGCAACCATGGATAAATGATAGATCGAAATGAAAGATTCACTACAAAACATGTCACACAAGCAACATATATTTTGTCAAAATATGATAATGGTTGATTGATTAAGATGCCAGGAATGATCGATTCCATAAAGAATGGTGATGATAAGTACTTAGGATCACTGATTTCCTCTAAGTATGATAAGTTTGATGATTGTTGATGATTAATTGACAAAAGATAGGAGGATTGGATAATGTTTTACAACTAGGTTCAAATATAATTTGCATGATAAGATTCAAGGTTGCAAAGGGACATGATGACATGGATTTTGATAATCTAGGAGATATGGAATGGAAGAAAGCAAGGATAAGGATAATGAATGGGATGATCAAGATCAACTAGAAAAGGTATAGACACAAGGCTCAAGTATTTTTCCCCTATTCCTCATCAAGACCAAGGAAAGGAAGAAAGGATGTATCTAGTAAGAATAATGGAATATGGATAAGACGAAAGATATGGATAAAGCATATAGGATAAGTTATACGATGTTCAAGGAGATCCTTAGCCTTGTTAAGATCAAAGGAGGAAATGTAAGGAATGATATATGTATGATAGGAAGATTGAAGAAGGACTTAAGCATCAAGTTTCACAACCAAATATCCCTCTAATAAACCATGGCAATGGGGATTAGACTCATAAGTTTTTTCCTATTAATGGTATGATGGAAGAAATACGGACTTATCCAAATGAATGGATTAAAGGAGAATGATGGGGGATGAATGTTGGATAATGTATAGGAGGTGGGAAGACTTGTTGACCGATGGATGGAAAGGATTGCAAGGTCAACATTGGCACACACCTTGAAGGGTGGTGGAGTGATGGAAGAAAAATGGATTTGGAAGGTGATAGGTTTTTGGATGGAAGAGTGGAGAAAGCTTTTGGATTAGAAAATTTGGATGCCAATTTAGATTTTATTGCTTCTATGAGACTTTTAGGAATCCACATGAATTTTGACTTTGATTTTTTCTTTGTGGGCTATTGTGGCCTTTGAGATTTTTCTCTTTGATTTATAGACCTTTGTGGTCTTGGAAATTTTTCTTTTTGCTTTGATGGGCCTTTGTGGAATTTTTGATTTTTCCTTTGATTTTGGATCAAAATTTCTTTTATTTTTGCATGCCTCTTCAAGGAGACATGTTGATCCTTTGATACATGTGAATTTTGATATGGAAGCTTTGGAAATTTGGCACCCAAATTTCTTCCAAGAGCAATAGGAGAGATGGATTGAGATGAATGGTATGGAGCTATCATGGATGAGTTGCTGGTGGAAGAATTTTGAAAGGGAATCAAGGATGTGTTCCTTTGTTGTCCTTGAGGAATAGGATATGGACCTAGGATAGAGAGAAGGTTTGATGAACTAGGATGAGGACCTAGGATAGATGGAAGGTTTGGTGGATTAGGATGAGGATCTAAGATAGATGGAAGGTTTGAAGGACTAGGATACTTAGGTGTATAACCAAGGCCATGGTAATATGGGTTTTCTTGAGCAAAAAGGGGTTCTAGGATACCTTGTTCATGAAGGTCTAATCCTTTTCCTTTGTAGTTCATACTTTGAAACATTAGTTTACCAATGGGATATGTGTTGTTTGTGAAGCAAGATGCGAGTCCATTTTGGGGAAGATGTGATATGGATGAAAGGATAGGTGTTGGAAGTAAACTAAAGTGGATGAAGGTGGAGGATCCCAATTTGTAGGTGTGGGGTTCATGGATAGCTTGCATAGGTGTGATAGGATCTTGACATGGGGATAATGGGGTACTTTGATCTTGACTTGGAAGAGGATCACGAGGAGTAGAAGATGAAGTAGCTTGCTCTTCATTAGGTGTGGAATCATCATGTGGTGGTATGGAAGGAATATCTTGATCTTGAGAAGGATGAACATCCTCATGGAATGAAGGGATATCCTTATATGGAAGCATATCTTGATCATCAGGTGATAGGACATCATTAGATAGGATGGAAGAATTATCATGCTTCTGGGATGCAAAGAAATCATGAGATGATATGGATTCATTAGATGGGGTGGAAGAAGGACTTGGAAAGATACTTTTCTCTTGAGACGGAAGGGAGTCATCATGGATGAAAAGTGAGAGGAGGGGATCATCATAGAATTCTTGAGAGATTCGGTCTTGGTCAAAGATTGGAATAACTTATGGAATTTTGGTATCATTGGATAAATTGGAAAGAATTCTTTGATCTTGAGGTGTAGAGGGGTCTATGATAGCATGGTTTAGACTGAGAGATTGACATGAATTATTGGATGTAGAAGACATGATAGAAGAAGGTGGTTGTATGGAATTGTTGACTTGGGTGAAAGAATCATGAAATTTATTTTGGATTATGGGAGATGAAGATAGATGCATGACATGGTATGATTGTTCAATATAATTTGTGTTTGAGGACTGAGATTTGGGTTTCTCATTTAACTTTTTCAAAAATTCAAAGACATTGAACTTGGATGATGTAGTTGTTGGTGGAGAAGGTGTCATGTCCATATTTGTATTAGATGGATAGGAATAGATGTGTGGCCACAAATGTCTTTCTATGGTTTTTTCCCCTTGCATATCCCAAATTTGTTGTTGAATATTTTTCATTTGATGAGCTAAAGCATTCAATTGATCCTCATCTATTTCAGCCATTATGGTTTGGATTTCACTGTTTTGAGTTTCAACATTGGGATCTTGTTAAAATGGGCATACAAGTGTTATGATTTAGACTAAGCTTTGATCTAAGTATGAAATAGTGCTAAGGATTACAACTAAGTCAAATAGAATGAAAAATTATATTGATAAGACTAAGTTTGATTTGATTGCATGACATCATTTCATGATTAAAGGATGACAAATCCCAAAGATGAAACTAGGTTGTACAAGAAAAGATGTGATGGATATTGATGATTTAGGAACCTTGAAATTTTTAGATCTAGGTTTAGTTTGAAAAGTTCCACTTGTATAGGTCTATTTCGACACATTTAGACTTCTAAGGTATCTAAAGAATGATCTTAGACTCAGAGTTTTGATTTAAGAGGTGTAATTAAGGTACTCAAAATGTTGGAAAAGTCTTGGATTTTGACAATAGTACATCATATATAACTCTAGATTGTTCTTACAATATTTCTTGTAAAAACTAAAGGTTAACCTTTCTCTAAAGTCATAGAGCATAAACAAACATTTTTTATGTTGTTTTGGACTAAGAGGTTTGATTTTTGGTTTTCTAATCTTGAAATTTCATGAAATCATCATGTAAACCACATATTCTGACTCTATTTTTCCTAAGGAAAGGTTGAACATTGCTAAAATGACTGATTTTCTAAAGATGGATGGACCTAAGTTACTGAATTGTCTACCTCAATGAATGTAGTTCTAAATCAAGGTTTTCAATTTAAAAATGTAGCATTTTTGATGTTGTTTTGTTTGAGTTTCATTTTGAAGACACATCAAGCAGAATATACACTCCTAAGGCTGTGTAAGATTGTATTCTTTTAGATTCCATGCAGGTTTTACCCCAACCACACTATCTTTAGTGGATGAATTCAGAAGCTTGGCTGCATAGGCTCCCCCTTACAATGCACTCTCTTCTTAGGCCAACCAAGCTTCTAGTCCCCATGAAACTCCCATGGAAAATTGATCACCTCTACTAAAAACTGCGAGAATGTGGATGCCTTGGCAACAACCGTTGCTACACCAAAGAATAGATAAAGGATTTTGGAAAATATACAACAAGGGTTTTAATGTGGGTATTCCATTCATGGGGGATAATCCATGTGCCGAGAGTCCCTCTCGATCCATCTCGTTAGAATTATCCTTGTGATACTTGAACTTTCCTCAAGTATCCACATTTATATCTCGGTTGGAAGTTGCTTGGCTTTAGCTTGTTACCGGTTGGGTCGTTCCCTTGGGTGATTACTTTTTCCCACAAGGCAAGCCCTCTAGGATATACAAAATCAAGCAAGTATACCCATAGTTTGATCAATCTTTATTTCACATGAATAAAGAGAGAACTCATGCCATAGACTCCACTTACACTTGCACATAAAAAAGAATGGGTCTAGCTTTTTGGATCACCCAATTAAGGGGAGAGCATATGCCTACCATCCATCACATACAAAATACATGGTTTTCATTAACCTGTTAACTAAGCTATGTTCCTAACTCAACCAAAAGGAAACATGATATTTGTTAACCTTTTAATTAAGCTACGTTCCTATCTTAACCAAAGGAAAACAAGTGAATAACTTACAACCCCTGCAATGTGTTAGTAGTTTATGTTTTGAGTCTTTGACAATGAATTCTAGGAAAACCTGCAAATGCACAACATAGAATGTGAGTTTCTAATTTGGTGACAAACTATAAAAGGCACCAAAACAGAGACAAGAGGCACCAAAGCAGAGACAAGAGCCACCAAAATAGAGATAGAAAGCTCAAAGAAAGAGTTATACAAGCCAAAAATCCTTGAAATAGTTTGCAAGAGGTGCCACAATAGGTGCAAGAGGTGCCAAAACAGGTGCAAGAGGCGCAAAAACTCTAGAAATAGTGTAGAAGGGCCCCAAAATAGGTGAAAATGGTCTCGAAACAAGTTGCAAGAGGCGCCAAAACTCAAGCAAGAGGTGCCAAAACAAGTGCAAGAAGTGCCAAAACTCTAAAAGTGGCCCAAAATGGTCCCATAATAGGTGGAAATAGTCTCAAAAAAACTTGCAATAGGAGCCAAAACTCAAGTAAGAGGTGCCAAAAGATGTAAGAGGTACCAAAACTCTAAAAGTGGCCCTAAATGGTCCTAGAACAGGTGAAAATAGTATTGAAAAAAATTGCAAGAGGTGCCAAAACTCAAGCAAGAGGCACCAAAAATCCAAAAACAACCCAACATTTCCTCAAAATAGGTGCAAAAGGCTCCCAAGTCTTCAATTTGAACCTACAATCATAAAATTTGTAAAAAAGTTAGCAACAAGTGAGGCAAAGGCCCCATGGGGGGTGCCATTTTGTGTGTGTGTCGAATGTGGAGATATATAACATCAACACAAACCTTAATGAGATAGTTTACATTCAAATTTTGAAGCAAGTAAAACTACTCTATTTGTAATACAATCAAATCTTTCAAATACGTATCATTGTCCTCTATTTCTAGGGATTTGTTAAACCGTTTGAACCTCAAATTTCTATGGGCACACAGGTTGTTAAAATGACAACCTATAAAATGAGATTTGATGCTTAATATGCAAGCTAAGATTATTTCTATGTGCAAATGTATACTGGAATGATTAGTGGTATGCTTCTAAATGAAACAAAATGATGGAAAGGATAATGGATACAATGATAAACAAAGGATGATGTTGATGATAAATGAACAAGTGGAGATGAGTGAGATTTTATGAAACTATAGTGAACTATCCTTGATTATGAATATGATCAAATTCAAACATAAAACACACTAACCTAAAATGTAACTATGATGCAATGGGAATGATAAAATGTAACTATGAAGCAATTAATTAATCTAAGATGAGAATGCAAAGTAACACATGAAATGGAAACTAAGTATAAGACTCCATGAAAGCTCCAAGCTCCTAAGATAAAATTGCATAGTAACTTTACTCAAATTGTGGATGGATAAATGCAAAGGCAAGGGTGTGTATTTATAGGGGTTCTCTAGCATTTTGTGAGGTGGCACCTATCAACAGTCTAGATTTGAAGGATAAATAATAGACAATAGAGATGCAAGAATAAAGATGTTGTGCCCTTGACCAAGGACAACATGCCATGTGTGTGGAGAGAATTCCTTGATAAATTGGAAACATGCCAAAAGGATGGGAGACCCAAGTGTGTGAAACAAAGACCCATGTGCTCCAAATTTGTTGGAAGTGTGGGGGAATAAAGCCATGTGCCTTTTCTCATTGGTGGAAGTGTGTGAGGATAATTCTAATTAATAATTAGGATTTATTTATTTTCATGTGACCTTTTTGAGGTGGCACAAGAAAATTTAGTAGACATGTGCTCTAATTCTTAATCAGGATTAAGGAAGATTAATTAAACACATTTAGGGTATTTTGTTTATTTAATTATTTAGAAGAATATGATTTTGGAGAATTAATAGGAGGGTGAAAAATATAATTAAAATGAACTTTATTTATACATATTTGAAACATTAATCAAATAGGTTGTACTTAATTAACTGAATATGATGACCATTTTTAGGTGTATACAAGTTGTAGAGGTAGAAATACCAAAACAAGGGTTTGACTAAGCCAAGCTCCAAAACAATCCCAACATTATTTCCTCTATGTTCTATGTGTATATGTATGGACTTAGAGATATGGACATTTTAAATTTAAGGTCTTTATTCTCTATTTTGATAGGGATGACAATATGGGGCATAGATTTCCCCACGATGCAATGTCATCCATGACTAAGGCTAAATTGTCCTGGGGGTGGAATCTATGAGTTCTAAGGTTTCTGTTTTTCTAATCTATAACTTATAATTTATAATCAATCAAAAAATTTAATCATTCTTGTTCTAAATATCTTAGTGTTTCATTTAATCTAATTATTCAAATGTTCTTTATTTTTTACCATGTCACTCGAGCTTTGTACTTTGAGGTAATCAAGGGCTATTTTCTCCTTGTAGAGTCTATTTTTCTTTAGTCTTGAGAGTAGTAAATCCATTCCTTTATAGGATTATGACAAGTCCAACTATAGATACCAATACCACTACCTTAATTTCCACCCAAAAGGAGTTATTTACATTTTCAAAAGGTACCCCTCTAGTTGTTAGTGTGATTGCAACAATAATGACTAATCTCAACCTCAATATTAGATAATTAGAGATACTCCCATTAAAGTACTCCTTCACCATTCAAGCATTCAATTATGTTTGTGGGGCTCCCTAGGTTTCTATTACAATGATGAGTTTAGAAAGAAATCATAAATGTGTAAAAAAAGGAAGCAAATTATAGAGAGTACATATCTACTATAACTTTAGATCTTGCAACAACCAGGTTATTACCCATATTGGACCCAAATACAAAAACCATGGAGTGCATAATTGTTTGTACCAAAGTTCAAAATAAACCAAAGAATCAAATGCATTGCTTGAATTTGAGTTGAGAAGTATCCAAATAGATTTTTCTTGATTTATTTTTTTTGACAAAATTATATATCAACAAAGAACAAAAAAATGGTGTACAAATCATTGCTAAAGAAAGTGACAGACAAAAATAGGTTACAAATTCAAATAGAAAAGTTATAGGTAGACTTAGAAAATGAGAAAGTAAAGAGGAAATCATCAAATAACAAGAGAAATGAATTTAAAAAATGAATAAAAAGTATTCATCTACATCTACAAGAAAAGAGGATGAATAGACAAAGGTGGAACTAAAATTGAATGAACTAAAGTAAAGGTTAGATGAGATCATCTAAAAATATGATGATGAAAAATCCAATTTAGAAGAATTTGAAAAAACCAACGAAAGCCAATTCCTCAACAAATATATTAAAATTCAATTTGGAACAAAATGCAAAACTTTGGGAACAAAAATTGGAGTTCATCAAAGAAAAACCAATGAAATATTGGTGGTACAATTGAGCAGAGCACAAAATGAAATAAATTATTCTTAGAAGGCTAACTACATTTTGTAGAGAAATAATGAGGGATATGAAACAAAAGATCTAGGATGAAATAATGTAGAGGAGTTATTATTTATGTGAATTGTTTCAATTATTTATTCTTTGATAGTACATAATAGGAAGCTAAAAATATATGTAGCTGACAACAAAAATGTAAATTCAAGAGAGAAAATTGAAAATAAAAGTTTGCAAATAGTCTACAAAGCTAGTGACAATGAATTAAAATCTAAAGGAATTCATGACAATATTGATTCCTCAATAAAGGTATCATATATCTTTCAAAAGTGTATGAAACTATGTGAAACAAAGGAATTTATGGATCAGGTTGCAAAAAATATGAAGCTTCATAAAAAGGTAGAGAACTTAACAAAGCTTGGTTTTCCCTTGGCTTTTGACACAATAGAGTGATTCATTGGAATGAATTATTTTAGAAATAAGATGGAGAATACAAGGAAAGTTGATTTGCACCAGTTTCCTCAAAACCTAGATGAGGTGAACTTTTTGAATTCCATCAAACCACTGATAACCTTGAATATAACTTTGATTGAAATGTTCAAGTCAAGTTCCAATTTCAATTATTAATTGTTAACAATTTTTCAAGTTAGATACTATCAGTTAGATAAAAACAAATTTCACTTCCATCAAATGGATAGTGGTACACAATACAAAAATGAATAAAATGATTTGATAATATGAGTTTCTAACTCAAATTTATGTAGATTTGTTTTTGATAAAAAAATTGTATTGCCTTTGTGTTCGTTAATTTGAAAATCAATAAAAAACTAAAATTCATTAATGTGTTTAATAATCTATATTATTTTTTTTCTCAATTAAAAAAAAAATTCTACTACTAGATACACATTAAATGATTGCTAATGTTTTATATGCTACTATGGTTATTAAGAATTGAGTTGAATCATTTAGTGCATGTAGAACTTATTAGCATGACACAATAAAAATATGAAATTATTAATAATATGTTAATTAATAAATAGAAATTGTAAATTGTGTTAGTAAACAATTAACTAATTTGAAAACAATGTTTAAAATTTAGGTTCTACATTAGAACAATGGAAAATAGTAGTGCGCTAATTTATTCAACCTAATTCATGGAATATAATATAAAATATCTTCAATGATAGTTTACATTTGCAATATGATTCATGAAATATAATATAAATACCTAGTAACGTGTAAATCCCTTTCATTTTTCAATTCATCTCCTGATCCTCACTCTGACGATGAGATTGAGATTCATCTTGACTTTGAGTCTAGTCTTCATTTTCTTTTCCCTACATACATTTTCTTAACTACATATCAAGTTCAAAATTTATTGTGTCACTATCAATTGTGTCATTGTCACTAACATTTTAAGTGTTACACAACCCTCTTCTTTCACATAAGGTATTCCATGTTGTGAATTCCCTTTCAAAAGGAAAACTTTGGATATTGTACCTAGTTGTATACATCTTCAATCAATTTTCCAAATTCTTGTCTAGTTTGTTTCTTAACTTTTATTTCAAATACCCTAATGCATTGAAAACTCTCTCATCCTCTAATGACCTCAATATCATGGTTTGACATAAATCAACAAGTTTGAAATATTTTGATAATGAAATATGCAATATTTTACTCTAACCTAAAGTTTCCCAAAGCTTTCTCATTTTTTTGGAGGTTTTTGCAGTGTTTCCATTGATATCAATATGGAGATTGTTGCACTATGTTGTTTTTAGAGTTATCATTGATGTCAACCTATGTCAACCTCTAGTGTGGTGTTGAGAAGGTTTTATAGATGGGAAGATTGTTGGCATTGAAAATGGGGATATTGTTGCAATCTCTAGTGTGGTTGTGATGTGAAGGAATTTGTGGTGTTGAGAAGGTGTTACTGATGCAATTGGTTCACTTGGTTTCCAAGTGATTTTGAGAAAATTTGAATAGAGAGTGTACATGGTGGAAGAGTTGTGTTTTGTGTTGTGCTCCAAATTTATTCATGGTTGAAGATGTGCTTGTGCAATTTGGATGAGACTATTAGAGATATTTAGAGGTGTTAGATCCAGTGTTTTAGGTTATAGACCTTGTGGCAATGGAGGATGTGTCTGATAGTATGTTGCTTGTGAATAGGATTGTTTGGGAGAAATGGAAATTGCTCTACATCCCTCTGCATTGAGGTTTCATATCTTGCAGATTTGGGAATGTGTTATTATTGTCTATATACCTTCCCTTGGAGTGTTGAGTATTCAATTTTTTTGCAAGGTTGGTTAGTGAGTTGTATGCTTTTGGTACTATGGCTGGTTGCACAGGATGATGATATTCTCAGTTACAAGTGGTTGTAGAAGTGTTGTTGAATATTCTAATGGTGTTGTAATATTTTGAGATGTTGTGTGATGTTTCTTCATGGTACACAAGATTTTTTTTGACTTGGTAAAGAATGAATTTATTATTTGGTAACATTAATATAGGTTTGGTCAACCTGACATGCTAGTGTTTCTTGTGGATGTGCTTCATGGATTGTGGAAGCATGTTGAAGCATTTCAATATGGATTTGAGTCCTGGTTAAACCTTAGTGTGTTCCATATTCACTTCTTTCCACTACAGAAGTGATTGGTTTCAACCTATTTGTTGGTTGCAAATTTGAGGTGCATATGTTTCATTGAGGCCAACCTAGACAAGGTTGTTTGAGGTTATGAAGGTTATATAATAAAGTACAATTATTAGAGATTTATAGATGTGAAGTGAGATGTGAATGTGATCAAGTTTCATGATCTAAGTGTGAGCTTATATACCTAAGGATACCAAAAGTGGTGAGAAAAAGGTTTCTACATTTTCAGTGTACCTGAAGTTACTGGAGGTAGTGAGTCAAAGGTTGTGGATGGTGTAGAGTTGTTTTGGTGTATCTTCATGTTTCTTTGAGGTAGTGAACCTACTTATAAAAATATTTTTCTATTCTTTTATATTTAAGAAAGTGAGTCCTTTGGGCAGTGAGCCATTATTTTCTTTTTGGAAGTGAGCCCTTTTGATGGTGAGCCTATTGTATTTGGTGTTTTTATTCATATATATGAGTTAATCCTCACCATGGTTTTTCCTTGATTAGGGTTTTCCACATAAATATAGAGTTATATTGTGTATGTTGTTGATGTAGTGATGTGTTGATGTTTCACTTGTTTACATTCATGCTAATTCTTAATAAGGGTTTGAAGATTCATGAGGGTTTGAAATTTTTTATGTACAACTAATTCACCTCCCTCTTAGTTGTGCTATGTGTCTAAAAATTGGTATTAGATCTATCATTCCTTGGAAGAAGCTTAACTGCTTGAGTTAGATCTAGAGGGCACACATTAATTGTGTCAAGGTCCCTATGTTCGATGGAACAACCTATGTTTTCTAGAAAACCAAGATGGAAGTATTTCTTGTCTCATTAGGATTTGGTGTTTGGAAGTTAGTTGAAAATGGATACACTATTCCTAAGTATACTCCTTCGACAAGTGATGTTGAGATCAAGGATTATGAGACTAATGTAAAAGCAAGGAATGTTATCTTGAGTGGGATTTCTAATTCAGAACTTGTAAAGGTGATAAGCCTCAAAACTACTAAAGAGATCAGGACAAAGTTGGAGAGGATTTATGGAGGAGATGATAGGTCAAACAAGAAAAAATGAAAAGCTTCATGCCAAATTTGAAACCCTAAGGATGTTAGAAGATGAAGATATTGTAGGATATATGCTCTAGATGGAAGAAATTGTCAATTCTATCAATGGTCTTAGTGGTAAACTAGAGGAAAGTGAAGTTGTGAAAAAGGTATTGAGAACTCTTCCAAAAAATTATAATGCTAAAGTTTCTATTATTGAGGAAGCTCAGAATTTGGATCAATATGCTAGAGATCAAATTTTTGGTGCTTTAACTAATTTTGAATTAAGAGAGTTTGACAAAGATGCTCCAAAGAAAGAAACTGCTTTTAAAATCAATAAGAAAGATGATGAATCTAATCAGGATGATCTTGATGAGGTGGAATAAAATTTTGTAAGAAGATTGATAAAGGGCACTAGTAAACACAAATGTAAGTTACCCTTTAAATGTTTCAATTATGGAAAGATAAGCCATTATGCTTCTACATATCCAAACAAAGTTTCAAATTACAAAAATAAAGATCATAAAGGTAAATCTATCAAGAAGAGTTACTATGTTAAAGAAGAAAGTGGAGTTTCTAATGATGAGGAATTAGACTATCTAGATGATGGAAGTGATGAATGCTTGTTCATGGCTCTAAATGTCAGAACATTCTATTGATAATGAAAGATGTATGAAGGAAATTGCTCCTGAATTGGTCATAGTATTGAAGGAACTATGTTGACTGCTTTTCATGCAAGAGAGGAGAGAAACTATTGGATACTTGATAGCAGACGCTCAAATCATATGAGAGGTGATAAGATTAAGTTTGTTAATGTTGAAAATTATGATGGTGGTCTTTTCAAGTTTGGTGAAAATACATCTGCTAAGATTTGTGGAAAAGTTTCAATTATTTTTTATGGAAAGAATAAGAAAAATGATGTTATTTGTGTCAAGTGTCTCCAACATAATCTTCTCATTGTAGGAAAATGTGTAGCAAATGATACAATTTGGTGTTTCAAGATGATGGTTGTGAAATTAGAAAAGGAATCTTCAGAACGTTGGTTGTAGTAGGAACAAGGACTTAAGGAAATGTTAATCAACTCAAAGGTGGTGGTGTTAAGTGTTCTATGTCTCAAATCAATGAAATTTGGATATGGAATAGAAGAATGGGTCACATAAATTTTTATAGCCTAGTTAAGATAAGCTCTATTGATGTTGTGAGAGATCTACCAAAGATTATAAAACCTATCAATTCAATTTTCAAGGAGTGTTGATTTGGAAAGTAGAGAAAGAAGAGATTTAGAACTAAAGAATATTCTACTACTAGAACTTTGGAGTTGGTGCATGAAAACCTATGTTGACCTACCAAAAAAAGAATCTCTCAAGGTGATAGGTATTTTATGTTGTTGATAGATGATTACTTTAGAGTGACTTGGGTGACATTTCTTAAAGAAAAATCATAAGCTCTAGATAAGATTAAAGCATTTAAGTATATGGTTGAGAATCAAATAGATTTGAAAATCAAATGTTTGAGGTTTGATAGAGGTGGTGAGTTCACCTCCAATGAGTTTAAATTTTTTTGTGAAGATACAGGATAAAGAGACATTTATTAGCTCCTAGGACCCCTCAACAAAATGGAGTTATGGAAAGGAGGAACAAGATAGTTCAAGAAGCAACAAGAAGAATGATGAAGGAATAAAATACATTGAAAGGCTATTGGAAAGAATCTATTAATATTGTATTATACTTAACATAGGACAAGCACAAATGAATAGTTTAAAGACTCCCTATGAACTATGGTATAGAAAACCTCCTACTATGAAATGATTTAGAGTGTTTGGAAGCAAATGTTATATTGGGAGAGATGAAAAGAACTTAGGAAATTTTTATGCAAGATTGGATGAAGGAATCCTCCTTGGATACTCTACAAATAGCAAGGCATACAAATACTACCACAAGAGGCTAAAGAATATAGTTGAAAGTGCAAGTGTCAAAGTGGATAAAGAATCACAAAAAGGTTCAATTCTAATAGAGGATATGAATTTGATGAACCCCCTTGTAGAGAAGAAGAAGAACATAAAGAGAAAGAAATAATAGTGGACGAGGAAGAAGCTCCAAAAAGAAATATTGAGGATCAAATCATTGGAGAAAGGAGAAAAGGTGTGCTAACAAGAAGAAGAGCTGATATGATAGAGGAATAGATAAATTTTTGTTTACTATCTAAGGTAGAACCTAGAATAGTAACTAAAGCATGAAAAGATGAAAGTTGGATCAAATATGTGGAAGAAGAATTGAGGTAGATTGAGAAGAATTGGACATGGGAAATAGTACCAAGAATAACAAACAAGAATGTGATGGGAATTAAATGGGTTTTCATGAACAAGTTGAATGAGGAAGGAGAAGTTATTAGGAACAAGGCTAGACTTGTGTGTAAGGGCTACTCACAAGTGGAAGGAATATATTTTGAAGAGAATTTTTTTCTAGTAGAAAGAATGGAATCCATTAGGATGTTTTTGTCTTTTGTAGCACACAAAGAATTCAAGGTGTATCAGATAGATGTCAAGTTTGCATTCTTGAATGGCGAGTTAGAAGAAGAGGTGTACATTAAACAACTAAAAGGTTTTTAGTTATCAGAATATTTTGATATGGTCTGTAGGGAGCTTTAAATGGACTCAAATAGGTTCTTAGAGATTGGTATGAAAGATTGGATAAGTACTTATTGTAGTAGGGATTCAAAAAGGGTATTGAAGATATCAACCTTACTTCAAGGTTGAGAAAGATCAAATATTGATTGTGGTTGTGTATGTTGATGACATAATCTTTGGAGGAAATGAAGTAATGCATAATAAGTTTGTAGATGAAATGAAAAATGAGCTTGAAATTTCAATGTTTGGGAGATGAATTTATTCCTTGGGCTACAAATTAGTCAATCTGATAAAGGTATATTCATTTCAAAATCAAAGTATGCCAAGGAAATGTTAAATTTTTTTGGAATGGAGGACTCTAAACTAGTATGTACTCCCATGTTTATTGGTTGTAAGTTGAGAAAAAATGATGAATCTCCTAAGACAGATCAAGGGAAGTATAGATCAATGATTGGTAGATTTATATATCTAACTTCTACTAGAGTAGATATCATGCATGTAGTATGTATTATGGAAAGATTCCAATAAAATCCTAGAGAATCACATGTCGTAGTAGTAAAAATGATATTCAAATACTTGAAGGGCACTTTGAACTTTGGTCTATGGTATCCTAGGGATACTAATTTATCTTTGAGTGATTATACAAATGCATATTAGGAAGGTTGTATAGATGAGAAAAGAAGTACAACTGGAGGTTCTTTCTTTATTGGAAGAAGACTAGTTTCTTAGTTGAGTAAGAAGAAAGATTTAGTGTTACTATCTACTGCAGAGGCAAAATATATTGTAGAAGCATCTTGTTGCACACAAGTGTTGTGGATGAAGAAGACATTGAAGGATATTAGAATATCTTATGATGAACCTATTTCTATCTTGTGTGATAATACAAGTGCTATCAATGTTTCAAAATATACGGTAATGCATTCAAGGACAAATCATATCTATATCCAGTATCACTTTATATGAGAGAAAGTTGCAGAGAATGAAGTGAAGTTGGAGTATGTGCCTACAAAGGATTATATAGTAGATATCTTCACAAAGGATCTTCCAAAATATACATTTGAGTATCTCATGTAGAAGATATGGGCTATTTCCCCTCCTTTCAACTAGATGCATGATTTGGTGCATCTATCTAGGTGAATAATTCAATATTTATTCTTTATCCTAGATTGATGAAGGCTACCTCTCAGGGGTAGTATAGGTAGTGGTATCTTTGGTTGGTATAGTCAAGGGGAGTATATCTTGTGCCCCTCAGGGGGAGTAAGAGAAGGAAAGAGAGTAGTGGAGAGGAAGTAAATGGGAGAGAAAACTAGTCTATTGGTGTTGCCTAGAGTGCAGTATGTATGTGTTTCCCTTTTCCTTTGATGTCAAAGGTGGATAGAAAAGTATAAAAACCATGGGGAGAGAAAATTCTAAAAAAATACAAGGGGAGAATGAAGCCTAAAAAAGAAAGGGGATAATAGAATTAAGTCTAAAATGTAAGAAATGTTCAAGTTAGGGGAGTGATGCTTGATTCTTGGTTACTTTTGTTGTTGATGGTTTTTAGAGCTAGTGTTACCATCAATGAAAAAAGGGGAGATTGTTGGATATTCTTGCAGTATTTTCATTGATGTCAACAAGGATATTTTTGCACTATGTTGTCTTAAGTGTTTCCATTAATGTCAACCTATGTCAACCTATAGTGTGGTGTTGAGAAAGTGTTATAGATGGGGAGATTATTGGTGTTGTAGATGGGGAGATTGTTGCAATCTCTAATTTGGTTGTGATGTGGAGGTATTTATGGTGTTGAGTAGGTGCTTTTGATGTAGTTGGTTCATTTGGTTTACAAGTGATTTTGATAGAATTTGAATAAAGAGTGTATAAGGTGGAAAAGTTGTGTTTTGTGTTGTGCTCTGCATTTCTTCATTGTTGAGGATGTTCTTGGGTGGTTTGGATGAGATTACAAGATATGTTTAGAGGTTTTATATCTAATTTTTTAGGTTTTTGGATCATGCAATTGTGGAAGATGTGTCTAATAGTGTAATTCCTATGAAGAAGGTTGTCTAGGAGAAATGGAATTGCTCCACATCTCTCCACATTGGTGTTTCTTGTCTTGCAAATTTGGGAACATACTAATATTGTCTGTATCTCCTTCCCTTGTATTTTTGAGTGTTCAATTGTTCCACAAGGTTGGTTAGGTAGTTGTATGTCTCTAGTAGTGTGGCTAGTTGCACAAGATGATGGTATTCTTAGATTCAATTCAACTTTTAAAAGGAGATGAAATCAAGACATTTGGGCCTTATGTGATTGAATTGAGGAGTTCAAGTGGTTGCAATAGTTTTTCTAAATATTCTAATGGTGTTGGAATTTTTTTGGATGTTGTGTGATGTTGTTTCATGGTTCGCAAGATGTTTCTAGACCTAGTGAATAGTGAATTGATTGTTTGGTAGAATTAATACAGGTTTGTGTGACCTAGAATGTTAGCGTTACTTGCAGATGTTCTTCATGGAATGTGGAAGCATGGTGAAGCATGTCAATGTGTATTTGAGTCATGGATAACCCTTAGTGTGGTATCATTTCACTTATTTCCATTGCAAAAGTGTTTGGTTCTAACCTATTTTTTGGTTGCACATTTGAGGTGCATATGTTTCATTGAGACCAACCTAGACAAGGTTGTTTGAGGTTGTGGAAGATATATGATAAAGTTAAATTGTTGGAGATGTTTTAGATGTGAAGTGAAATGCAAATGTTATCAAGTGTGATGATCTAAGTGTGATCTTAAATTCCTAAGGCTACCAAAAGTAGTGAGTAGAAGGTGTGTACATTTTTTGTGTACTTGAAGTTGATGGAGGAGGTGAGCCAAAGGTTGCAGATGGTGTAGATTTGTTGTGGTGGATCTTCCTATTTCTTTGAGGTAGTGAAAATCCTTGTAACAATCTTATTTTATTAATTTGTATTCTAAAAAGTGTTTCCTTTGGGAAGTGAGCCCTTCCAATAGTGAGCATATTGTTTTTAATATTGTTATTCATATATATGTTAGTTAATCCTCACTGTTATTTTCCCTTATTAGGGTTTTCCAAGTAGTTATGGTGTTCAATTGTGTATGGTTTCTAATGTGTTTATTTTTGGATTTTCACTTGTTTACATTCATGTTAATGCTTAATAAGGGTTTGAAGATTCATGAGGGTTTGAATTTTTTAATATACAACTGATTCATCCCCCTATGAGCTGTCTTATGTGTCTAACAATTATTGATACTACTTGAATGGGATTCTCAAAGGAGTCAAATTGTTCAATCATAGTTAATGAAAAATGGCTAGATTGGTATCTAAGCTTAGTTGCATTTATAATTCCTTCTAATTTTTGTCTATTGTATTTTGAAATTTTCAAAAAAAAATTACAAGGTAATTGTACTCGTATGAAAAATCTTGGTTGGCAATGGTCTTGGACCCAATATTGAGGATACACAATAGGCATGAATTCAAGTAGTTCATATCAAGGGAATCATTCTAGAATCTTTGAGGAAAGAGATCTTCCAATATCTTTTAAATTAGTACTTATAGAATTAGTAATGTCGTTAAAAGTGTAGCATCTATAATGAAGTCCCCATAATATATGTGGAGCTCATGAGAAAAATATCATCTACCAAGAATATATCACCATCAAAAGATCACTAATTCAGGCTCACTATGATAGATAGACTCAATTTTGGGAATCCCTCAACATTCCTCCATAGAAGCATGTTCAGGCATGTAGTTTGGAACATAGCACCCATCATGGAACTTGCACATCATATCCAAAACTCCAGAAGGGAGGATTGGGAAGTGAAAAGATATTGCTAATAGAAGGTGGTTGTGCTAGATAACTCACACCCACCTCCACAGGATTGAAGCATAGAGACACTTCAAGATCATGTGGAAAAAATGATGAAGTTTTAGGAAGCTAGAATGCATAGGGAAAGCGTGTGGATGGGTCTATAGGAAGGAACACTTATTACAAGGAATCTACATTGGCCTTAAGGCCAAACTAATGTTGCTTGTTGGGAATTCAAATTATGGGCTTTGGTGCCAATTAGGCTCAATGTCTACTTGTTCTTCTAAGAGAAATGTTAGAATATAAATGTAGGGAAACCAATTCATGTAAAGGCATAAAATTATTATGTCATTTTATATATTTTGGGACACTTGTGTTCTAATTAATTTTGTGGAGAAAACCCTTAGGAGTTGTGTTCATTAGATGAAAACCCAGTGCTCACTAGGATTAGTGGATGAAACCCCTTTGGTTCTTGAGAGAATTCTCATTCAAAGATTACATCTGCACTTCAAAGCATTCTACAAGAAATACAATAATATTGCATGTTGATCTATGGTTTAATCTTGTATATCATTTTGGAACATTGTAGTGAGTTGTAATTGATATATTAATATATTGGAGCATTTTCCCATGTTCATTTGAATTATAATCTATATATTGATCTTTAAAAATATATATGTTAGTTACATTATAGAAAATGAGAGAGTCATTTGTTTTGGCCTATGGCAAACAAATGAGAAAATATGATTAACATAAAGTGTTGGCCTTTGGCCATAAATCTAAATAGTCTTTAATAATAACAAAATAAATTTAGATAACATGGGTTGGCAACATATGATCTTCGATCTTTAGCTCCACATACTTTGGAAAGGGAATCTCGACCATAATATTTTCTCCCTAATTAGTTCCTATCATTGATCACCGAAATAAATTAGTTTCTTCACAATTCTCTTAGGCATTCATGGTGGTTTTTATTCATAAAACTTATTAACTATTTTCTATTTTCCTAATTCATTTAGTGACAGAAAGGTTAGGGAAAGGTAACAAAAAATGGATATAGAAATGGTTTATGAATAACAAAATAAAACATATTTCCCTCTCATCATTTCCCCCCCGGTTGAAAGGATTTGCATTTCCTCATGAAAAATAAGATTACAAACTAGGATGTGAGGCCAACTTTTATACAATACAATAAAAGAAGTTGGTTTAGAAAAATGTTTAAAAAGTGGAAGTGTTTTTCTTGATTTTTAGAATTTTTCACAGTTGGACTAAAAATTGAAGTAATTACACATTGAATCTTCAAAATGTTCATAAATGTGAAATTTTTTATTTTGATTCTAGTTTTAAAATATGTAATTTATTCTAATACCCAAATGATAAAAATCATTTTTAATTGGAATTGTATAAAAATTTCTTTTTAAAATTCACTTTTTTAGGACAATACCATGCACGTGTATGGACACCATAATTTCACCTAAATAAAATTATTTTTCTAATTTATTTTTGGGAAAGATGCACGTATTATAATGAAGATTGATGAGGAAATTTTCTTATAATTTCTTTTTCTAAATATTTTATTTATTAATTAATTTTTATTGGCCCTAATCATTATTTGTTAAAGCCCTCATGTATGGACACCATAATTTGACCTAAAATTAACATTTTTAAAATTTTAATTTTTCATTGTGTAAAAAATTGTTTATAGATTGATGCCATATATCTTTTTTTAACAAGAAAACTAACAAATTAAAAGTTATTAAAAAAATGTGAAAACATGACATTTCAATTTTATGGACCAATTTCCTCAAAAATTGATTAAAAAGTAGAAAAAATAATCCAATAATAAAAAATTATATATTTGAAAACTAAACATTATCATCTATCATGGGTTTCAATTTCATAAATCAATTCTGAAAAATCCATCATCCATATTGCCAAAGTTTTTTCTCTTGAAATTGCCATGACCTTGTACTTGTAGGTTCAAGACTAAGGGTTGTGTTACCATACATTTTCTTAGCCTAAATCTAAATTAAAAACATGTATTGTGAGCTTCAAAATTCTTGTAATGAGTACCCACTTTAAAATGGGAACCTATTCTAAAAAATGAATGGGTACCTATTTTAAAGTTTAAAAATGATACTTCCCCTAAATGTGGACCCAACTTCTTGCACTTACCCTACAAGTGATTTCCTTATACAAAAGTAGCCTTAGCTCTTCCATTTATTATTCATGTTCCTAAACAAGAATTTGGAGCTCCTTGTATGTTGCCAATTGATCAAGTTCTTTTCTCATTTGGTTGATATATATTATTCTTGTTGCTAGTTGACTATGGTTGCTTTGTGAAGTTGAGTTTGTAGTATCCGATTTCCCCCCTTTAGCTAACTAACCAAATCCTTTAAGGTCCATATCTCTTCTCATTGTTTGAGAATTATTTTCTAGTATTCCTTATTAGGTGAAGTAGTTGTATATGGGGATCCAACATCACATTGTCTATCCTCCACATTCTCAATTGATTCATATAAATTTTCTTCTTCAATTTCCCCCTTTGTTTGATTCTGAAGACCCTAAAAATTATGAGTATCATTTGGATTCTCAAGTGGCCCTATTTCTACTTGTGGATCCTCTATTCTCCCATCAACCTCTATTTGTTCTTGATTTTCCTTATCTTTATTTAACTTAGGAGAGATACATGCATCTTCTTATGTAGGGATCTCTGGTTCACCAGGTATAATGGAATTTCCTTGTCCAGGAACATCCTTTAGACCACTAAAATTTTCTTGATTAGGAATATGTTCATAAGTGGAAGCATCCCCCTGGTCAGGAATAGTTTTGGGTACACCACTAGATGTAGGAAGACTATCAAAATCCTCACAACCAGTGATATACATATTTTAATTAAAAACAAAGGACTCACTTTTTCTTTGATGTTCCTTCTTTTTTTGACCATTTTTCCTTCTTTGTTCCCTACTTAGTCTGTCTTTTTGTTTCTTGAGAATTTTTTCTATAAGTTCCATGTCAGAATTGTAGCCTTCCTATCCTAACTCACCTAAGGTACTAGCTATGTTTGCAAGATTTTTCAGTTTGTCCAACCCTTTCTCTTTTCTATTTTTTTTCTATCTATTTTTTTCATGATTCAAGGGGGTCATTCCCCTAGTAATTCTTGGTGCAACTTGATCAATTATAACATTTTGGTTTTCTCCAAATTGGTTCTTAGCTATAGGAGTTTCTACTTTTGGTTGTGTAGTGCTAGAAGGGTTAGGAATATTACTAGGAATTTTAGGGATTTTAGAGTCCTTAGTATTAGAACTAGAATATTCCTTCTTTTGGATAATGGTGTCCCAATCGAGGGGAGGGGAAGATGCTTTCAACTCATGTATAATAATTAAATTAATTAAGCCATGATGGGATAGAGAATTTTATCACCCATGCTAAATCTCCCTACTCATTCATTGTAGAGAATGAAGTAGAAAAAATGGAATATTGAAATATAACCCTCTTCAAAAATGTAACTTTAATCTGAAGTGGTGAGTGAAAACAAAGACATACCTTCCCTCACAGGTAGTATATTGAATGATGTACTTAGCAAAATATTTCTAGGGGCCAAGAAGAGAATCTCACTTAGTACCTTTCCCATGCACCATCTCGATGGATTACGCTCTTTACAAGAATTATTTGTGGATAGGATTGAGTTCAATAACCTTACTAGAGCTAGTGAGAAAGTAGTATTCTCCAAATAGCCTCAACCTTGTGATGACTGCAATAGTTTGAACATTTACTGGAAATGATAGACCTCATAGAGACACTCGATTTCGATGAAACCCCATTGCAAAATCTTGAGATATATCATCATCAAAACCACACAATTTCTTGAAATAGACATTCATTTTTCTTGTTTAAAGATCTTATAAGCCTCCATGTTAAATCTTAATCCCTTCATAGAATTATGTTAGTGGGGATGATTTCCTCCCATGATTGCGACAAGAAGTTACCAAGCTAACTAAAATAGTCAAGAAGAATACAACTACAGTGGTAAAAGGTAATAAAATAGTTGTTATAGGGAACATAGATTGTAAAAGAAAAGTTTTAGTGATGAATTTGGGGAAAGTGGTTTTAGTTTTAGTGATAGATTTTAGGAAAGTGGTTTTGAAAGGTAATAGTTATTATAGATAGAGGAAGTGGCCAAATTTAATAACTATGAATGATGTTTGGATCAAGCACATGTATAATTTATGACGTGTGTTTGAACATGTTCCCCCAGCTAAGTCATGAAACTATATTAGGGCATGTACACTAATCACGATAGAAAAATTAAAAAACATTTAATAAATTAAAAGAAAATAAAAACAAACCATATACCAATCATCGGAGGAAACAATGGCATGGAGGGGGATGTTGAGAGAGAGGACCCATATGCTAAGTTGGCAAAGATGAAGTCATATAGATTTGAATGATCATCGAATATTATTGAAAATAAATCCACCATCAAATTAAATAATGGGGATGGTGATGTGAAAAGATCCATCAGATTATGTGGAAAGATATACCATAGGTGGATAACATGAAAAATAACATTGATATGACCAATCAAGGAATCATATGTTGTGGGTTAGATGGAATTTCCTCAAGCAAAGAAATGATCTAGTGTGGTTGCCACATGTGCTTCAAATGGATTCAATGTACATTTTGAACCATCAAATGAAATGATGGTGAAATTCATCCATAAGCATGATTGATAAGACATAGAACACATGTGCAACAATTGAAAGTGGACAACTAACTTGCAAAATATGGAAGAATAAAGCCTCCTATAAAAATGGTGACAAGAATTATAAGGCTCCTATCGCATACCCGCCAAAAGAGAAAATTTATATTGATATATATATTTTTAATTTTGATACATTAACCATTAGAAATTCAGTTTTCAATTATGTACCATGTAGGGTCATCGATAACTTGGTTTTTACCTCTAGGTTATTTATGCTAATTATGACCCATTAAAAACCTAGTTTTCAAATTTTAACTATCTAGTAATGCTCGGGGGGTTTTCATTGCTAGATGTTATTTATTTTTTATCAATATGAAGAGGAAATAAGAACTCTTGCAAGGACATTAAGTTCCTTCTTTAAAATGGAAATGAAACTATATTTATTGGTGGGCTACTTATACAACTTGAGATGATGGACATTAACAACCAGGGCCATGTGATCAAAGTCCATAGTGTGAAGCTTAGCTGCACCATTTTCATAGATGATCTCAATCTCATATGGTCCTAGCCACTTGGTATAAAAATTTCCTTTAAAATATTGAAGCCTAGAGTCATACAAAAGTGCCTAATCTCCTAGTTGAAAAGATCACTTATGAATGAAATGATCATGCAAAAGAGCATGTTGTTGTTGGACCACTTCTGCATGAAAGAGAGCTTGTTGATGCATTTCATCATGAGAATGGAGTTTCTCAATTCTAGCCTTTTGAGAATCAGTAAGATCTAAGCCCAATTTAAAAGAAATAAGGAAAGTTTTAATTTCAAACTCAATAGGCAATTGATACAACCTTCTTACCATAGAAAATTTCATGAGGTGTAAGACCGATGGTAGTCTTCTATGTTTTTTGATAAGCCTATACTACTTTGAGAAGCCTAGCCACCCAATCCTTTTGATGAAGTGCCACTATTTATGTAAGGATGTTCTTTTGTTCGAGATTAGTTACTTTGACTTGTCCATTGGCTTACAAATTATACAAATAATACTTGCGATATCGAATTTCATTTTCATGAACCAGAGCATCAATTAGATTTAATGTAAATCATGGTCCTTGATCTGTTAGAATCTCTTTTAGTACCAAAAATCTTGTGAAAATATTTGTGGATAAAAAGTTAGCAACCTTGGTATCCTAGCATGCTTTAGTGCGATGACCTCAATCCATTTGGTAATTGGTGCAAACCGAAACATATTTTTAATTTTTGGATGGAGGATTGATAGGCCCCACAAAATTTAAACTCCATTTTTCAAAGGGTTCAATAGATATTTGAGGTTGCAAAGGAATCTCATTAGAACACATGGGTCTTGAGCCATACATTGATATTTGTCGCAATGTTTAACATACTACTTTCAATCCTTGTCAATTGTGGGCCAGTAATATCCAACAATAAGATTATTGTAGGCTATCCTGTAAGGTGAAAAATGTCCTCCACATGGCTTAGTATGAAATATGTAAACTATATAGAAGACATTGCCTTTAGCTACATTTAATGATGCATGACATTATCAATACCATTGTGGAAGAGAATTCTATTAATCCATGTGTACTGACCACTTAGTGCAACATGTTTTGGAAAATGTTAGGGAGAGAAATATGAGGGAAAATTGCAAGTGACTAAATAGTTTTTGATATCTACAAACCATATAATTTTAACCAAAATGAAAAAAAGGTTCTCATCTGGAAAAGAATCTTCAATTGGTATAGGGTCATCTACGCGTTGTAACCTAGATAAGAAATCTACAACAAAATTCTCATGACTAGGATTATCAATTATAGTAATGTCAAATTTCTATAGTAATTACAACCATATAATATCCCTACTAGTAACAATGGGTTTATTCATTAAAAAATGGATTATTGAATCATCAGTATGAATAAAAACTTTGTATCTAGTAATATAATGATGAAATTTATTAACTGCATATACAACCACTAAAAATTCTTTCTTGGTGACTATATAATTTACCTCATTTTTTGTGAAATTTTTACTAATTTTCAAGAAAAAGGAGGTTCAATACAAGATCTTTCATATGATGTAGTGAGAAGAAGAAACTCTAGAAGATTACCTTGAATGATTTTCATTTATTCTCCAGAGATTGAGAAAAACAAGATTAAATAATGATTCTATTAAGATGTTTTTTATTAGAGGAATTTGTGATGAATGCATGGATGTTTTAAATATTATAGATGGTAGAGACATTTCTAAATTAATGTTTGATGATATTTGTGATATTTGTAGGAATTACTCAAGATCCACTCGATCTATAAGAGGCTATCCTAGGAAGCATATCTCCTTTAGAAGTACAAAAAGTATCACTAAGTGTGAGCTAGGTACATTACTTGATGATTTAAAAATTGATCTTTTAATTCATATGGGAAAAGAAATTGATACTTTATATACACATAAAAGCAATAAGAAACTAAAAAAGCACTTGCTATTTTTTTCCATTATGCTATAAGAAATATTAGTGAAGAATGTCCTTATAATAATAAAAAAAATCTTCCTTATAAGATGCTAGTAAGAATACAACCTTATGACCTCTTCCAATAGATATAGCAAATGTTGAGTATACTAAAGAACTTGTGTATTATATGGCCCAACGAAGGCCTTGGTATCTACCAACTATGCCCCTAGGAATGATGAATGGCTTTTATGAACTCGACAATATAGGGCCTAGCAGTCAACCTAGTCCTTTTTCAAACCAATCTAGATAGTATGGAGGTTGGAAAAAACCTCCACCTTATCCATAGTGGAAAAAAACATACCAACATGCTCCACAACTGTGGCAACAAGCATGGAGGACATCACCACCACAATTTCTACACTATCCATCATATCCCACACCACCTATGGTCACTCCATACCAACAACCAAAAAAATTTCTTCTATCAATACCACCCATATCTAATAATCCATCTTCCAATAAATCACAGCTTCCAAAGGCAACATCAATGCCTACTCAGCCATCACCAAATCCAAATAATAAGGTGGCAGAAATGGTATATAATAATGAGGTGGCAAGATATCCAACTTATCCTATTAATACATTATATATTAATGGAGTAAAATTAAGCTAAGGAAAGGCTCTTCAGAGACCTACAATTAATAAAGTGGATGATTCAAAAGAATATATTGAGGAAAGTCAAGATAAGAAAAAAGAGCCATCAAAGTTGCCCCCATATCTTGACCAATTTCAGTCCCAACCAATACAAAAGGAAATACCTCAAGCTAAATTTGATCTTGTTAATGAGTTAAGGAATGTCAATATTAAAATTCCTCTTTTTTAGGAAATTAAGGATATTCCTATATAAACAAAGACATATCAAGAATTTTATACTCAAAAGAAGAAGAAGAAACAAGATCCAAAAATTGTTCAAGTTATTAGACAATTTAATGATCTTATGTTAGGGAATATGTCAATTCCCAAATATTTGGATCCAAAGAGTCCCATGATATAGGTATATGTTGTTCATAATATTATTCCAAATGCATTGATTAATTTAGGTGTTGCTATAAATATTATGACCAATTAAACTAAGGAAAAATTACATTTCCCAAAATCAAGTTAGGAGGATACCCTTTGATTCTAGGAAGACTTGGTTAGCTACAGAAAATTATTTCATTAATTGTTGATAAAGTAACATGGTAATCTCCAATGGTGAACAAACAAGTCATCTTACATTGTACTCACCAACACAACCTTTGTTGGAGATTGAGAATCCTTTATGGGTTCATAGTGATTTGGAGGAATCAATTCATGCTTTAATAATTGACTAAAGTTTTGATATTGATGAACCATCTGAAGATGTTGTCCTTGCTAGCTTATTTCAAAATTGGTATTCATCTAATGATATTTTGGAGAGATTAGTTCTTCATTCATGTACATATAATTTTCTATTTGGAAATTTCCCTTTGCTACTTGTGATTCATAGTCTCTTCAACATTTTATCACATTGCACCAACTATTACCACTTAGTTGTGTATATAGCCCATTTTTATTTACTGATACATCTTCACCATCTACTTATCAATTAATTTCTATAAATTTACCTATATAATCACAAGAAATGGAAATTTTTTAGGTCGTACACTTAATATAAATCCACATTTAAGCAGTGTAAAAATTCAAGACCTAATTACAATGTTACAAATTCATAAAGTTACATTTACATGGGAATACCAAGACATACATGGCATACACCTAGACACTTTCACATGCCACATATTTAGAAGAAGTTAGTCATCCAGTCAAACAACCACAAAGACAATTAAATCCCATTTTGCATGAAATTGTTAGAGAAATTGCAAAAATTGTTAAATGTAGGCTTTGTTTACCTAATCCCAGATAGTCAATGGGTTTCTCCTTTGGTTGTGGTACCTAAAAATAATGGTAAGTGGTGAATTTGTGTTGATTATAGAGCTCTTAATAAAGAAATTAAAAAGGATGGGTAGGTGTAAGAAGTTGGGTCCACAAAATGTTCAAAAAGTGGAAATGTTTTTCCTGATTTTCAAAAAAATTCATAGTTGGACTTAAAATTTGAAGCACTTACAAATTGAATCTTAAAAAAGTTCAGTAATATGAAATTTAGTATTTGGAGTCTAGTTTTCAAATATGTAATTTATTCTATTATCCAAATGATAAAAAATATTTTTAATACGCATGTATACAAACCACTTTTCAAAAGTCACTTTTTTAGGACCATACCATGCACGTGTACGAACACAATAATTTGACATAAATAGAAGTACTTTTATAATTCCTTTCAGGGAAAGATGTATATTATAATGAAGATTGATGAGGGTATTTTCTTATAATCTTTTCGTAATAATTTTTTATTGGCCCTAATTTTTGGTTTTTAAAACCCATGTGTATAGACACCATAACTTGACCTAAATTTATCATTTTTTTCAATTTTTTTTGTCATTGGGTAAATAATTGTTTATATATTGATGCCATATAATTTTTTTAACAAGAAAATTAACAAATTAAAAGTTATTAAAAAATACAAAAACCTGACATTTCAAGTTCATGGACCTGTTTGCTCATAAACATGTCTTGTGAGATTCAAATCTTTTGGAACAAGTACCCACTTCAAAATGGGTACCTATTTTAAAAAATGAATGGGTGTTTTTCTTAAAGCTAAAAAATGACACTTCCCCTAAAAGTGGATCCAACTTCTTGCACTTACCCAGATCATTTTTATTACCATTTATTGATTAGGTTCTTGACACACTTGTAGGGAAAAAGTTATTTTTCTTCATGGATAGTTTTATCAGATATAATCAAATTCTGATAGCATATAAATATTAGGATAAAACTAATTTTACTTGTCTTTGGAGGATATTCGCAATCAATGTTCTACCTTTTGTTTTATGCAATGCCCCTACTGCTTTTCAAAGGGAAATTTTGAGTATTTTTGTTGATCTTATTCATGGTTGTGTAGAAGTTTATATAGATTATTTTTTAGTATATGGTAACACTTATGAGGAAGCTAAAAATAATCTTGAAAAAGTTTTGCAATGATTTGAAGACACAAATCTATCCCTTATTCATGAAATATATTTTAATGACATAAGGTATAGTGTTAGGTAATTAAATTTCTTCCAAAGGAACTCAAGTTGATCCTAAAAAGGTATAGGTAATTCAAGATTTACCCATACCTTCTTGTCAAAAAGATATTTGTGGTTTCTTAGGAAATGTAGGATATTATTGATGGCTTATCCAAAAATTTAGCAAAATAGCCTCACCACTTTTTATCTTATTAGGTAAAGATAATACTTTCTCATGGACGACAAAATGTCAATAGGATTTTGAGACCATCAAGGAAAATATTTTTACCACACCATTGTTATGTGGACCAAATTGGGAATTACCATTTTACATTCATAAAAATGCCTTATATTTTTCAATGTGAGTTATGCTAGGCCAAAAATAGGATGCACTTTTCTATTCCATTTATTACATTACTCTTGATATTTTTTCAAAAAATCTCCCTCATATCTTCCCATGTGCGAATAGTTTTTGGTACTAAGCCCATAAACCATTGCAACGTTGCATCCGTAAAAGTAACTAGAAATAACTTAAACTTATGAGAATCACTTTTCTAATCATATCTATGACATAAGACATCAAACTCAAATAAAAAAATATCATAATCCTCCATAGAAAGTCCTCTAAAAACTAGTAAAATAGAATAAGGTATGTTTTCATAGGACCTTATTATGTTGGATAAGCAATAGGAAATTCAAAAGTAACAAGATTATTATTGGCCAGAGCTCAATCGTTAACATTTTTGTCATTTTTATTATTGTTATCCATAATTTCAAATTCCCAAAGTGTATAAAAATATGAAAATAACTTAGATTGCTTACTTTCTAGAGGTTTACCACTTTGTAATTTGTAAGATTCTTCAAATTGTTTGGAAAACATAGGAGTAATGATCTTAGGTAATTCTTGTTATGTACTAGATGGTGATTCAATAAAAGACTCAACAAAATTTGCTTCAATCACACATTGAATCTAGAGATTGGGTTCAACTAGTTCCTTGTTTGATGGCTTATTTACAAATAGTGGCTTTAATCCTTTTTTTGTGTTTTCTTATTTTACCAAGTTACTTCCCATAGTTTGTCTAAAAAGTCTACCTTTGTCATCTCTAACACAACTCATGCAACTATGTGAACCAATACAGCAAAAACCAAGGATAACTACCTAGGCAAGGTTGATAACTACATATACTTTCTCCTTGATGCACTAGTCCTAACTTAACTTACTAGATTAACATGCCTTAATGTCTTTCCCTGGAAACACCACCAAAATGTTGGGACAAAGCCAAGAAGGTTGAATTTTAAGATTATAGTTTCAATTTTATTGGGGACTTCAGAGTGTACCTATGTCAAACTATAGGATGTAGGACTTGTAAAAATCATCACAACTATATGCCTAAGGGTTGAAAGCAACAAGTCAAGAAAAAATGGAATACACCTAAACTCACGAGAATTTCTTAGAGAATAATATGATTCAATTTTTCCTACTTTGTTTTTGCTATAGGGATTGTGACAATAACTTCTATAGGAATAGGGATAATAACTGCTACATGAACAACAATAGTTTGCACATAAACAATGATAGTAGTTTATAATAATTCCAAAATATAGGTTCACAACTTGAATTTTTTTAATCAATAAATCACAACATGACAAAATATCAATAAATGATTAACAAATAATCTCACAATTCCTAATCGAATTGCAAACAATAAATAACACCACAAAAATCACACTTAATCTCTAATCAAAATAAAGATACCAAAATAAATTAGTTTCCTCATAGTTATTTTTGGAATTTCATGATAATTTTTATTTCTTAAAACTTATTAAATATTTTATATTTTCCTAAGGCAATTAGTGACAAAAGGGTTAGGGAAAGGTAACAAAAAGTGGATATGGAATGGTTTAGAAATAATAAAATAACACACATTTTCCCCTCATCACTTGGTATTCCTTCTAAGTGTAATCATTAGGGAATAACCCTTAACAACCCTTTTGGAGCTGAATTTAATGCAAAAAGTAATCAAGTCAACTACCTTTTAACACCACATACTGGTTTGAAATTCCCAAAAAGATGACACAATGATTTGTTCATACTTCTTTCCATTAAGAAGTGTGATTTTCAAGGGAAGTGGAATTAAAGTCACACTAATTGGAATAATGGTGATTGATATATTGCCATTTTCGTAAGCCTTTATGCTCATTGAAGGAGAAAAAATAAGGTTGGTGAACAAGTGTTTCTAGAGATTTAGAAAATATAAGAAGTGACTATTGTGCCTAGGTAGTTATCCATGTCATCCAGTAGTTTGAAGAGTTAGAAATTTAGAGAAAACAACAACCATGGATCTAGTAGAATCAAATTTAAGTGTTGGTAAAGAGAAAGCAGCAACACAAGAGTCTTTCCTTTACCTATTTGATAGTAGGTCATACGTTTCGGCTCTTATGTCACAAAGACCTTAACTACCTAATAGAAAGAACTTGAAGAAAGGGAATTATAGAGACTCTTCACTAGTATTATATTTCAAGGATGAAATCTTATATTTCACGGATGAAGTCTTATATTTCACAGATGAAATCTTTGAGACTAAGTTAAACAAAACATCCCAAGAACCTTTGAAAAGGCACACATGCCAAAATGCTTCAAAAAGTAGAAAAGAGAGATTTTGATTCTCTTAGGTTTAGGTTATATGGTCTTAAACATTAGATTAATACATGGTGCCACTAGTGCACCCTTGTGTGGAACTAGTGGTTGTATACATCCAAAATTTGGTCTCGAGAATATTAATTAAATATCTACTATTTAATTAATAAAAGGATTTTAATTCTTCTATTGTATAAATAAATTGCAAAGTTTATTTATATAATTCATATTTCTTAATTCTTCTTATCTAAATCATTTTTTTCATGATTTAATTAAATAGACAAATTTAATTAATTTGTCTTATTTAGTTAATTCCCTTTTCATTAAATTTGAATTTTTAATTCGAATTTTGGCACATTCGTCCATACTTTTCTAACCTCCTTCCATGTCATCTTCCACCTTGCCATGTGGCACATGAAAATATCTAATCCTAATTTTTAAATTGGGTATTTTCTCTCAACAATCTTAACAAACTCAAAGACACATGGCTCTCTCCTTCCATTGATTCCTTTCTACACTTATCAAGTTTGTTCTATTAAAGGGAACAACTTTCTTATTTCTCTCTAACCTCCTCATTTCTCACCATTGATCTCTCCAGACTTGATCTCAATCGTCCATTGCTGCCAAATCACCTTATGCCTTGGTGAAATCTATAAATACAACCTCATTTACAGCTTTTGCATAAGAGAACATTGCATACAATTACTTTGCAGAAATCATCTTAGTCTTTGAGCTTAATTTGCATTCTAGTTTAACATTTAGATTAGTTTAGCAAGAAATTTTTCTTTATGGCTCTTTTGTTAGATGTATCTTAGTTTTGTTTACAACATTTAGAATCATTTTCATTTCATCTCCATTAGTTTAGTTTAGCATTTCATCATTTTCATTAGCATTTTGTATACAACAATTCACCATTCAACATATCATTTAGTTCATAATCAATCAAAAATACCAAAAATAATGTAGGTGTAGATATAGTTTCTACATTATAGTATAATTGCTACCCATTTCTAAGGTGTCATCCCAATAATTCAGTGCAATTAAGGTCTGAGAGCACTAATGCAGGATCATTAAGAATAGGGGAAGATGGAATGTTTATTGTGCAATTTTCGCACACATGCCCCATTGGAGGTGGAGACCCTCTTTTTTCTTTTGCATCTCTACCTCTTGGCTTGGTCAAATTTTGGATTTTCTCTTCTTGGGAGATTATTTTGGGATTAAGTCTAGACTAGGTTTGATGAAGATAATATTTTGAGGCTCTAGGGGAAATTCGCCTATCTTGGAATTTGAAAACAAGGATTTTGAAGTGAATTTTCAATGTTATATGTAAATATTTTTCTACTTGTGGATAGAGGACAAAAAATTAGGCTGGGTTGCTTTTTGAACTTTTTGAAAATTCCTTCTAGAAAAAAAGTTTGTGAGGTTTAGGGGATTTCGACCCTACAGGGAATTTGGGAATTTCCGTTCCCTTAGCATTATCCTAAAATTTCCATGACACCCTCAAAATCCCCAAATTTCCATTTTGGAGAATTCCAAGACCCCTCAAAAATCCAAAATTTTCCAAAAATGGAATTTTTATCAATAAATGAATTTTTTTTCCAAAATGGAAAATTTTTTCCTTGAAATTTTAAAATGTTCCCAAAATGAAATTCTTGAGATGGAGAAAAAATTTTGAAAATAAAAATTTCCAAAAATGGAAAGTTCCCATTAAAAAATATAAGTTTTTTTTTTAAAGGCCAAAATTTTATTCAAGTTTAGTTTGGATTGGATTTTTGACATGTGAGCTACTAATGATGATATTGTTTTTTAGGATTAAATAAATATTAAAAGGGGAACTTGCATATGGATTCGTGCCAAAAGGGAAATATGGAAGAGTTCAATTCAAATTTTAAATTTGGGGCCTACATATGAATTTGTGCCCAAACTGTTTATAGCTGGAAGGAGTTTCTAGAAGACATGTGAAGTTGATTTCATCATCCAATCAAAATTTTCATTAATGACAAGCTGGCATAATATTGTTTTCTCATTGTTCCATGATGTAACTACTTTTATGCAATTGGGTGATGATGTACCATGAGCTCCCAAATTAAATATAACAGCTTGATGCTTCTAGAAGTGCAATTGCAACCATTGGATGAATTAAATCCTAGTCTTTGATTCAAAATGTAATTTTCTATAAAAGGCTAGTGCCTTCTCATTTGTAAGGGGTTAGAATAGCTTATTAGAGGTTGTAAAAGCCAGAATTGGCTAAGTTAGAGAAGTTAGTAGCTGTAGGAGAGAGGAGAGACTGGAAATTGTTATGTAATGCTAGAGAAATTAATGCAATTGGATTGTTGATTTGAAAAGCTTTGTGCTACACTTTGACAGTTTATGTTTCTTGTTCTCAATTGTCAGTGTTAGATGTTAGATTTCAGCTCTTTTGCAATAATGGTAAAATGTTAATGATGTTGATCGATCTCTAGTCCATACTTTTAGCAATTTTTTTATTGTAATTTGTTGTGTAAAGTTAGTTTAGGCCTTATTTTGTGCTAAGTTCAACTATGGATGCTTGTTTACATTGTGCCAATTATTGGGTATGTGGATGAATATTCATAGTCTGAAAAATCTTTAGTATCCTTAGAAGATTGCACTATTTCTGCAGAGTTATGGGCTTGTCCTTGATTAGGCAGAGATTGGTTTTATTGGAGATCTGTCCATTTGCAACATTCATCATTATTGTGATTAATCTTAGGAGTTAGTTTAGAGTTGAATCTCTCTAAAACCCTTATCTCTATTGTTGTTTATTTTGAATCTGGGTTAGTTTTAGGATTGAAAGCATCACCATATTGTTGCATCTGATGAAAGTACGCTTCCAACATTGTTCATTTGTAAGGCCCCTTGTGATTACCAACATTTTCACATTATCACTGAGTTGTTTATGCATTGTCAAGACCTGACATTGGAGACCTTGTGGTTATCTCTTGAGGCTTGCTGATAGAGATTTACCTTTCAAGAGAGATAGAATATCATATTCTATCTAAGTTGTTGCTGTGCAGAAAAAACCATCAACAATTTCATTGAGGAATCACTTTATCGAATTGTGTTTGTTAATTTAGATTTCCTTAATGTAATACATTGCATTTATTGTGTGTTATATAACTCACATATTTTTTGTACACACATAAATTGGTGCCCATCATGGGGCCAAGCCCCTATTATTTTGATATTTTTCTGGAAAAGTATACTTCGCAGGTTCAGACATGAAATTCCTTGGTGCAACTATTGATTGTTCTAGCACATATGAAAGATCCTACAACAAATTCACTGACTATTCCAACACAGCTACAGGTTTCTTTGGCACATCCACACCATTTTGTGGTGCATACATCATTTTCTATGGCTCATTCACTATTTTCTATCGTGCATTAGTTGATTTTTGTAGCACATTTATATTTTCAGTGCATAGGCTTACTGTAATAGCGCATTTAATTTTCTTTCCAGATTTCTTCCAGGTCTAAAAACTGATAAATGTTCTTCTATTTTGTAGGATTCATAAATGCTATCAAAGGCTCATTGAAACTCTTGAAACGCTATCAAAGAAACATTTATAGCAAACTGCTGTTGAATTTGATGCAGGGGCTAGAGTGATTTATTTCCTTTTTGCTTAAATTTAGGAATCTAGAATAATTAGGAAAGGAAAGAACACCATGTCTTTTTTGTTTTGAATGGTAGGCATATGTTCTCCCCTTAACTAGGTGACCAAAAAGCTAGAACCATTTGTGTTTTATCTATGAGTGTGAGTAAAGTATATAGCATGTGTTCTCTCTTTATTCATGCGGAATAAAGATTGGTAGAACTATGGATATACTTGCTTTCTTTTGTTTATCTTAGAGGGCCTTCCTTGTGGGAAAACGTACTCACCCAAGGGAACGACCCAATTGGTAACACACTAAAGCCAAGTGACTTCCAATTGGTATATAAGAATGGATATTGGAACAAAGATATCATGAGGATGGCTTCAATGAGAAGGAAAACAATGGTCTCTCACCACATGGGTCATCCCCCATGAAAAGAATGTCCAAACTAGAACCCCTATTGTAGAATTGGCCAAAACCTTTATCTATTCTTTGGTGCAGCAACGGTCGTTGCCAAGGCATCCACATTCTTATAGTTTTTAGTAGAGATGATTAGCCTACCACGTGAGTTTTATGGGGGTTGGAAGCTTGGTTGGCCTAAGAAGTGAGTGCACTATAAGGGGGAGCCCATGCAACCAAGCTTCTAAATTCATCCACTAAAGATAAATGCGGTTGGAGTAAAATCTATGTGGAATCCAAAAGAATATAGTCGTACACAACCTTAGGAATGTGCACTGATTGATTGTGTTTTTCAAACTATTTTTAAGAAAAACCTGAAACAAAACCTTATACACTATAAATGTGATACTGTGATTTAGAAAACACCATTGGAAACAAACCATTCTCTATTTGAAAATTGGAAAAACCAAGTAAATTGGTAGCAAACTATTATTGTTCCTCAGTTCAAGGCATTCACTATTTTTGCCAGCACATTCACCATTTTTTCCAGTGCATATACCCTATGTTATATCATATTCACTACTTTCTTTAGCGCATTCACTGCTTTCTCCAACACATATACCACTTTTTCTAGTGCATTCCTAGCTTTTTTAGTGCATTTACCAAATCCTGTGGCACATATACCCAAAACTTTGGTGCATTTGAACTTTTATGTAGTGCATCCACCTTATTCTGTAGCGCATACCAACATTTCCTGGGCACATCCAAGCCATGCTATAACGCATTTCCCTTTTAGCGCATACACCAACTACTTTGGTGCATCCATCAAAATTAGAAACAGAGAGCTGAATGTGATTCTAATTTGACATTTTGAAACCATAAATCAAAATCATTCTCAATCCAGAAGCATTCTTCAAGTCTAACTGAGTCTAAACAATGTTCTTTACCAAATGAGGTCATGAAAGATTAAGATTCAAAAGCCCAAATCCATAGCTATTAGCCTAAAAACTTGTCAACAATGTCTCTCCATGCTTTATTATTTTAGGAACAGATTGCTCTTCAATTTTTATAGAAAGACTTCAAAGAACGACCCCAACTTGTATTCATTTTATTATTCCCAAAATCCAAGACTTTTCCAAAGATTTGCACATCTTGTTTAGGAAGGAAACTTGTTCCCCATTTCACAATTGGAACCAAAAATTTCAGGATCACCTCAAATTTAGAATTATTCCTTAAATCCTTAGAGTCTAAACTTATTAAACTTTAACCTCTACAAGTGAAATCCTTTACCTAAATCTTTGATCAAACATCCAAAAGTGCCTAATTTTCATCAAAATCCAAATTTGATTATCAAGTTGAGTTTCCGCATTAGGATTTATCATCCTTCATCCCAAAACAATACACTTTACATCAAATTTTATTACCTTTGTCACATCAATAGGATTCATTATTCTATTCTACCTAGGTATTTCATTGGCACCCTCCTAAATAACAATAAAAAATTTAGCAAACCTCCATCACTTGCATGCCCGTCTTAACAAGGTCCCAAAAAAAAAAACTTAAAGACAAGGAAATTGAACCTCAAGATACCATGGGAGACAAAAGAAAATCCCTTTCACAAAATTCCTCAAAACAAAGTAGAAGAAATAACAGAGGAGGAAATAAAATAAGCAAACCAAGACCCCAAATTTCACAAATTCCTAGAAATAATCTTTGAGAAAGATGGAGAGAAATACCTTCTAATGTTAGCAAACTAAGGGGTCAAATTACCAAGTGATTTCAATGTCAATAAATTGAAGGGAACCCCAAAGAAAATTGAAACTAAAACACCAAATGCTAATCAAATTTATGCACTAACACATCAGATGAAGAACCTTCAACAACAATTGCAAGACATGCAAGGGGGGCTAACCGAAGGTACTTGTTGCAAGATATTTGTCCCTGCCCCTTTGATAGAAGGTTAAACATGATACCATTTCCTCCAAATTGTGACTTACCAAAATACAACAAGTATAATGGAAAAAATGACCCCATAGACCATGTGAGAGAATTTTGAACCATGAGTCTTAAGTTTGCTCATGAGTACACATAATTGATGAGAATTTTTTCTCATAGCTTGGGAGGCTACTGTATGGAGTGGTTTTCGAAACTAGAACCAGGCATAAAATCCTTTGAAGAACTTGTCAACAAATTTATCACTGAATATTCATACAACATTGCACATGAGATAACCATGAAGGGTCTTTGTAACACCAAACAAAAACAAGGGGACTCTTTTCTCGTATTCTTACAAAGGTGGAGAAGGTTATTCGCTCGATATGATCATCCCATACCCAAACGATAAAAGATGGATATTTTTATCGATAACTGATGCAGAGACAAAGGTTCACAACATCCAACCTAGTTCATGAAATAGAATACTCTTTCTTTGAGACAATTTCAACTACTCATTCTTGATAAATAAGGCTCCAAAGAGGCCAATATAACAAAGCATGTACCTTCAAATCAACTCCAAAACCACAAATAACTATAGGCAGCATTGAATCAACTCATAAAACCATCAACTCAATCATCTTTCTCAAGAAAAATCATCTATTAAAGTAGCAAATACAAAAACCCATACTCAAGGCTTGAACAAAGCTCCATTCAATGAGGGTTTGTAGAAAGTATGTTTTCTAAACCTCATACCAACTTGCCACACCTTCAATCATACTGGAATATGTCTGCACAAACTTAAACAATCATTAAAAAAAAATTTCCCAAAAGATTTCACACTTTTCCATCCTTGAACCTCTCAAATTCACCCAAAACATGCAATTTTAACAACTAGGGCAGCCTAGGGCATCACCAAAAATATATCAAACCTTATTAAAATTCTTCAAAACCTTGGATATAGTAAGAACACCTCAAAATTAATCTTTCCACAAATTTTTAGAAGTTTCCATTGAACAAATTAGAAGAAATCACATTTTTTGTATGCAACCCCAAAAACCTTTTGTTCAGAACAGTTTTTAGAAAATGACTTGTTTGACCCATTAAATGGCATTATAAAAATTACTGGTAAAAATAAATTTTTTCCACCATATCAATATCTTTCCATATATCTAATTTTTAAGTCTGTACCATTCTGTACTTGTCCGTACCAACATGTTTTTTTGACTGCAATTTCTGAAAAATGTTTTCTGAACAGTCTGCCTACACAAAAATCATCATAACTTTCTTATTACTCAATGAAAATGAGTGAGACTTGAACCAATGGAAAACTTATTCAATAACCTACACAATGAAACTACTTTCACAAAGTTTACAGGCTGTACTTGGTCGTACAAGGCCTGGAAACAGGGAGAAAACTGTTAAAACTTCAAAATAGTGTATTGAAATTGACAAAATTGATTCCAATTTTCATTGCCTCCCTTTGGTTCGCCTCTCCAAGGCTTAAATAGCTGATTACAACATAAATAATAACTTTCCCTTCATTTCCAACTAATAAACTACCCTTTACAACCAAGTGACCCTTCATATTCTTGCTTTTGTTCATATTTTGCACTTTTGCAATTTTACATGTTTTGCAACTTTTGCAACAAAATGACTCAACCAACCCCTTAGTGACTTTAAATATAATAAAATATAACCACCCAAGACCTTTTAGAGTGCTTTTACATATATTTTACATTCAAAGATTTAATTTTTAAAATTTATCCTTTTGAAGGCATTTGTGAGCAAGGTGCTCCTGCACCAATAACCTTAATAGTGAACTAAGTTATACACTACAATTGCAATGTCCCCCTAGCTTTCAGAAAATGATAGAAAATGGTGTCAAAATTGAAGAAGCCTTAGTCAAAAGAGGGGTATTGATAATTCACAATGAAGGATCTAACAATGTTGGTTCTTCCAATCATCACAACAATGAGAAACCCAAGTTTTGGACAAGAAATAAGAATTCCAATGATGGTGCCACCGAGACACATAATGCTAAACCAATCTTTAATCTATCAAGAAGCACAACCAAGACCGATCAAAACATCAATCAAGGAACTAACCAAAATTTCAACCAGCCTAATAATCAAAACAATACCAATAAAAATAACACTCCATCTAGGCCTCCACCTTATCAAACACAATCAAACCTCTAAAAATTCACACCTTTGGGCCAATCCTACGAGTCAACATTGAAGGAACTTCTTGAAAATAACCTCATAACACTACTTGGCACTCGAGGTTTTGAACCAAAGGTAAAATCGTCATGGTGCAATGATGCCTATTACTATGAATTTCATCGGTGCAAAGGCCATCTAACAAATAATTGCATGCAATTGAAACATAAGATACAAGACTTGATAGATAACAAGATCATATGAATAGAGGGACTCCAAACAAATGTTGATCACAAAGAATTTAAAAATACCTTGCCAAATTATGAGAAAGGGGAGTCCTCTACATCAAACAACAAGGGAAAGAATGTAAACTATATCCATGATACTATCATAAATCATATCTTAGCAACAAAGGATCAAATGAATACCATTGAGACCAATGTCCGTCAAGACATTATTTCAGCCAATAATCCAATCTACAACATTTCAATTGAATAAGAACAAGACAATGTTACCCTTGAAAATCAAATCAATGACACCAAACCAGATATAGCTTCAAATGATACTCAAGTCAATGTCATAAAAATCAATGGGAAACAAGACAACATACTAGTAAATGTGATCACAAGAGCTCAGGCCAAATACGTCTTAAAAGGAGATTCATCTAAAACACATGGTGCCTTGTCCAATCAATACAACATTGTAGACTAGTTACAAAAGATCTCAACATAAATATCAATATTGGAATTACTCAAAATTTCACCCACCCACAAAAAAAATTCTGGAAAAGGCCCTAGTGGATACAATAGTACCAACAAATCTGGAAGTTTGTAAATTCGAAGCCATGGTAGGACATTTGACCATGCCACATTGCTTATCCTTCTCAGAAAATGTTGATGCATCTATCTCTCATCCCCATAATTCCACTCCCCATATCAAAGTATTGATCCATAAAAATCATGTCAAATGCATCCTAATAGATGGAGGAGTCAGCTTGAATATATTTACTTAAAATATTGTTCTTTCCTTGGGATTTTTTGACAATGCAATTGATTCAAAGAAGATCACAATAAAGCATATGATGATGAGGAAAGGCCTTCACAAGGATTGATTGTCTTGCATATTCAGGTGGGACCAATTCAGAAAGATGTATTTTGCCAAGTCCTAGAAAAGGAATTAACATACAACATACTATTGGGTCACCCATGGATCCATGAAATGCAAGCAGTTCCATCCACATACCACCAATGTTTGAAATTCCCTTGTGGTGGCTAGGAAATCACCATCTCAGCTAATTCAAATAGTCCTTAGTACTACAATACTCTAAAATCTATCCAAGATATCTTTGTGCCTCATAACAGAGAAGCTTCTAATTCCATTCCTTCCAATGATCAGAGCCAATCAAGTTCTTCATCCAAATCATTGGTCATTTCCTCAAATCATGAAGGTCAATCTAGTTCCATGTCTAAAAAATCTGGGAAGAAAGAAGAAGTTGCTCCTTCCACATCCTTAGATCCTAAAATTGAATTGAATGCTATGTCATTTTTTTTTGAGAAGAATGTCCAAGTCAAAGACAAAGGCATAGGTGAATATTCCATTGAACGATCCTTATGTATTTCACAGTTTTCTTCCCCAAAGTCATATGGGAAATCCTCAACAAAAACACAACATACATCACAACCAATTAATTGCTTTGAAGGTTGATTCATAAAAGAAAGAACTAGGGTGGATGAAGAAAAAGAAAGAGATATTTTAAACTGGCTTTATAAAGATGAAGAGGAATCTCAAGCAACAATTGTACACACAACACAATATGGAAAAGGCTTCACTATCTTGCAAAAGATGGGATACGAGGGAAAAGGCCCTGTAGGAAAAATAAAGGAAGGAATTATAGAACCAATTCAACCACTCTTCATCAAGCTAAATGGCAAGACTGGATTGGGTTATAAAGAGGAGACAAAAGAAAAGATGACTCAGAGAGCAGTTGAAGGAATCGTGCAGCTACAAGCTAGTGATGATCATGAAATTGATTCTAATGAGTATGAGTGGGATTCTCTGTCAAAAGAGTCTTGTCATGACAAAGGAATTGATATAGTACACAAGTGTGCATCCCTACTTGAGGAGGGACAAGGCTCAAGTTCTAGACCACTTGAATTAGGATCGCAACACATTGATGATTCTAGCGAAGACAATTTAACTCAGAGTGAAATGGATAATTTGGAGGAAAGTTACCTTATAGATATTGATTTTTCTATTGGGAAAATCAAAGATACCACCATTAGGAATCTTACCATCACTAACCTTAACCAATCCGGTGACTTTTTACATTTGGTACACCCCAAACTCATAGACTAGGACCAAAGTGAGCCATTTGACATCCCTATGTTTCCTAATGATGAAGCTATTGCCAATTTCCTCTGTACTACCAAACTAAAAATAGATTCCACCATTGAACATCATAAAAAATCTTCCAAACAAGGGGGTATCAAACCATCCAATTGAAAAATAAATAATATAGAAAATAGATCTAATGGTGAAAATCATTCGATGATAGTATCAGATTTGGAAAAAGTAAAAAAAAAGAGTGCATCAAATGGCGAAAACCTCTTTGATGAATCAAAGGATGGAAGGTTTGATACTCTCTAATAACACTTTCAAGAAAGATTTAAGGTATTGATAGAACCTACATAGTCTGTTAACATTGGTAGTGAAGAGACAGTAAGGACTATACATTTAGCAACATATTTGATAGACTAAGAAAAGCCAAACTTCCTCAAATTTTTCACAGAAAGACAAGTCAAATTTTCTTGGTCATATGCCTATATGCTAGGGATTGATATAGAACTCATCATGAATCATCTCTCTTTACCACCAGGAGTGAAACCAGTCAAGAAAAAACCAAGAAAAATGCATCCACATATTGCCTTATTAGTAAAAGCAAATTTGCAGAAGTTGTTACATGCTGGATTCATCAAACCCATTGACTATGCCGAGTGGATCTCCAATATAGTACAAATCTCCAATCTTGATAACAACATTCACATTTACACATCTTTCTGAGACCTCAACAAGGCTTGTCCTAAAGATGAATTTTCTCTACCTAACATAGACATCATAGTAGACTTAACAATAGGACATGGCATGTTGTCAATTATGGATGGTTTTTTTGATTATAATCGAATCAAGATAGCTCCAAAGGATGAAGATAAAATAACCTTTACATGTTCATGGGGAACATTTTGTTGGAATTCCATGCCATTCGGATTGAAGAACACAAGAGCTACTTATCAATGTGCCATGACAACAATTTTTCATGATATGATGCATACTTTCATGGAAGACTATGTGGATGGTTTATTGGCTAAATCCTACACTAGAGAAAGACACCTAGAGATCTTAAACAAAATCTTTACCAGACTAGAAAAGTTCAATGTATTACTAAATCCAAAGAAGTGTGTGTTTGGGGTGACTTCAGCCAAATTCCTAGGATACGTAGTTTCAGAAAAAGGAATTGAGGTGGATCTGGCCAAAGTTAAAGTGATAATGGAAATTCCCTCCCTAAAAATATTAGTCAGCTATGATCTCTGCAAGGGAGGTTCCAATCCATCCGAAGATTTATTTCACAACTAGTAGACAAGACCCATCCTTTTAATCACTTGCTACACAAAAATGTCTCTTACTGATGGGATGAGAAATGTGAAGGATCCTTCAACCAACTAAAATAATATCTAATGATTCCACCTATCTTAGTACCACCACCAGAAGGAAAACCACTCTTTTTATACATTGCAACAATTGAGATATCACTGGGAGCCCTATTGGCACAAGAGGATTCAATAGGAAAAGAGAGGGAAATTTACTAAATTAGGAGGACACTAAATGGCTATGAGATCAATTACACATCCATTGAAAAGGCTTGTTTGGCCATAGTATTCACCAGCCAATAGCTACAACACTACATGTTAACTCATACCAACAATTTAATAGACAAGATAGATCCACTCAAACACCTCCTCAGTAAAGCTAACACAACTAGAAGACTGGCCAAGTGGGTTATGATACTCAGTGAATTTGACATCCAATATGTGGATAGGAAAGAAATAAAAGGAAAAGCAATTGTTGACTAGTTGGAAGAAGCACCTCTGCCAGGTGATCATCCTTTACACATTGAATTCCTGGATGTTGATGTCCTTACCTTGACTACAAAACAATGGACATTATACTTTGATGGATCGTACACCCAACATATATCAGGGGCCAGAATCCTATTTGTTACTCCACAAGGGCATACCATACCAAAATCATACAAATTGATGTTCCCTTGTACCAATAACATGGTAGAATATGAAGCTCTAATCATCAACATTAAAACAGCTGTGGAATGGAAAATTTTAGAATTGCAAGTATATGGAGATTCTTAGTTGGTTTTTAACCAAGTAAATGATGAGTACCAAACAAAGGATGAAAAGTTGATTCCCTGCAAAAGAACGATTGATGATTTTAAGAAATATTTCATGGACATCAAATTTGAACAGATTTCAAGAATGGACAATAAACTTGTTGACACCATGGCTACTATTTCTTCCTTGTTGCAAATTCCAGAGAAGAGAAGTCGTTACGAGTTCTTGGTGGAACAAATGTTTTCCCTTGCTTATGACAATACCAAGTCCCAGGTTATATGTCACCTAGTTGATATGAATGCCCCAATTTATGGAGAAATTTACACCTACCTAAAAGATAACACTCTTCCACCTGACTTGTCTAGAAACTGAAAAAAAAAATTCATTCGTTGAGCTACCCAACATACTCTTATTATGGATGTACTATACTAATGGGGTCTTGATGGAACTCTCCTTTGATGTCTAGAACGTGGTGAGTTTGAAATGACTTTACGATAAGTTCATGAGGGTGTTTGTGGAACACATTCAAGTGATTTAACCTTAGCCAAGAAACTCCTTCGTTTAGGATATTACTGGCCAAACATGGAGGAGTCTTTCTAGTTCATCAAGATATGTCAAAAGTGCCATATCCATGGAAATATCATCCATGCACCAACACAAGAACTTCAACCTTTTACATCAACCTAACCCTTTTGTCAATTGGGGCTAGATCTTATTGGAAAAATTCATCCACCTTCATCGAATGGACACAATTTTATCATCATAGCTACAAAATTTTCATGAAGTGGATTGAAGCAATTCCTCTAATCACCATCACCAAAAAGAAAATTTCATCATTTATCCTCAATTACATCATCTGTCGATATGTCATCCCCCAATCCATTGTCACTGACAATAGAAGACCATTCAAAAAACAAGATGTACAAGAATTATGTGAAAAGTTCAACATCCAATACTGTTTCTCTACACCATGCTATCCTCAAGGAAGCAGCCAAGTAGAAGCTTCTAACAAAACCATCCTGAAGATCTTGAAGAAAACAATCAATGAAGTTGGGCACGATTGGCACATCCAATTGAACCCTACTTTGTGGGTGTACCGCACCAGCATTCGTACACCAATAGGGGCCACACCATACACTCTTGTATATGGATCTGAGGCCATTGTACCTATTGAAGTGGAATTACCATCACTCAGGGTTTCATTGAAAGGTATCATCTCTGAGGAGGACTATCAAATATCTAAATTGCAAGAATTGGAGCTACTAGATCAATGGTGCCAACATGCAGTGGACCACTTAAAATCCTACCAATAATGGATGTCTAGAAGTTACAATCATAAAGTGAAACCCAAAAAATTTCAAGTTGGTGACCTGGTATTGAAGGAGAACCCACACAACTAGCAGGATAGAGATAAGAAAGGAAAGTTTGAACCAAACTAGTTGGGTCGTTGTCATTGTGTCAGTTTATGGATCATAAGCATACCGACTATCCATGCCAGAAGGAGAACTATTTGAAGAGCCCATGAACAGTCTCCATCTCAAGAAATTATATGCTTGATCTGCCCATTATGTTGGAAAAGTCTTGAAAAAATAAAATAATAGTAGAAAAAGTCCTAAAAAAATCCAAAAACAGTAGAAAATGTCTTGAAAAATTGGTTGCCTTGGTGAAAAACTATCAATCAGGCATTTTGGTGACAACAAAAAAATTAGAAAAATTAAAAATACAAAAAATAAAATCATAAGAAACAAAAATAAAAAAAATCATATAATCTAAAAAAGTGCAATAAAAGCTAGTGAAAACCTGGAAAACATGTGCTATTTGTGACAAGATGACTTCTTCCTCTATTAGAACATGTGTTGATCATGGTGGTTCTATGCTACCATTATCCATATCCTTCAGCTGTGCCTCATGTACATATTTTGTTGTATCAGTTGTGTCTTACTTTGGATTTTTGATCACTGTACATATCCATAATAAACTTGGTATGTTTCCACTGGGGGAAAAATCCTGAACTCACTGGGGCAATCAATCTTTGAGCTTAAAATGAAATAGACAAACAACAATATGGAAACATGGTCAAAACACAACAATCAAATGAGTTATAACTTTGAACATCAATTAGACTCACCAAAACAATCATTCAAACCAACAACAACAAGATCTATTAGAAACAAGTTTCATTTCGTGACGATCCTCTAAATCACAGTTTTATCATTCTAACAAAAATGTTCAAACTATCTACATTATGATTATTGTTATCATTTCTTAGGAGAAACTCAAGGATGTCAAGAACTAGAGAAGCTATGATCGAGAATGGTATTTTTCTTTGTCTATTATTTGTGAGTTGATCATTAATACCATGTGAATTATCATGGGACATGCTCTATAAAGTATCGCTGATGACATTCCGGATTCGCATAGGAAAATGGTTAACTCTTGTTTGTTTGCACAAGAAATTCTCAGGTCATATCAGTCCAATTATACCTAGATGCTTGTGTTGACTTGCACTATCAAACATCATGGAAGTAGTACTCAGGGCATCATGGTCTAAAATATTCCATCGATGCTTGTACTCACTTTCAACAATTTTAAAGCTCAATTATGATACCAAGCATAATTATTTATTTACCAGGATGACAACATTGCATTATTAGGCTTATAGGTTTAGGAGGCATTCATATTAGGTGCTAAGGTTAAATTTATAGATTTCCCAAGGCTAGTATAATATTATGAGTGATGTTATTTCTATCATTAACAGATTCAGTACACTTGACATTACCAAAAGGAAATAATTCAAATCTTAGTTGCATAAGCATTTGGATATCATGCATACATTATCATATAATTTCAACATTCATTTTTATTAGGCCATATATTTGCATTACAAAAATCCAAAAATAAAGCATTGATCATATCATTTTCATCCATTTGCATCATAGGAGCATCAACATGTAAAGTTCCATTCATCCATTTCATACATGCATTCATATATTCACATTATAAAAGTACAAAAAGAACATAGGGCACCATGCATACAACATATCATAATAGAACACAATCCATTAAGACCATGGAGAATTATCCACCAGTATGTAATCATTTCATTCATCCATTTTTACATTTACATTATCATCCATTTCATACATTTTCATCCATTGCATTCATACATATTTGCATAAGAAAAATACAAAAACACATAACACTTAGCACATAGTATTCATCATATAGGACATATAGACATCATTCATAAAAAGCATCATAGGATCATAACACATTTTGCATTCATGAAATATCCAATCAACATCATATAGAACATCACATGGCATAAAATAATAGAAAATTAAATGCATCCATCATGAATATCTACATATCAACACATAGACATATAAGTCAATCATCATTATCATTGCATATATACCTCAAATGATGTCAAGGGTACAAAGATATCAAGATATGAAAAGAAATACATCATCAAAAAAATGGTTGTAACTCATTAAGTATCAATGTATACATGTCCAAATCATCATAAAAGTGTGAAATATATGAGCTATGTGGTGCTCCCCCTAGATGGTTCTAGAACCCCTAAACCGATACCTCCCCTTGCACTTGACAGACCTACACCAGGATCTCTGCAGTCTCCAAGAAATGGCTATGTAACCCCCATGCTAACTGTACGAGAATGTGATTTTCTAGATCAAGATAGTGTAAAGCTCTCCCATTACTTTGGAGGGACCAACTCATGATAACGACCCATAAAGAACTTGAGCTCTTGAGCGGTGCAACATACCTCTCTAAAATAATCGGCAAAACTAGTAGCCTCTATTTCCCTTTGTAATATCTTGGTAACTACCTCAGCCTGCTCTACTTGCCGCCTCAGTGAATCTCTCTCTGTAGTCAACACAACAACCTAAATTTGCACCTATCCCTGGCCTTGTACCTAGGCTAGCTACTGCCTAGAAGCATCCCTTATAGTTGTCAATGTTTGTATCTATCCCTGGGCCTGGGAGAGCTACGCCTACACCTGTGTCAACAACTATGTATGTGTCTATAACTGCCCCTAAACATGTGCTAACTATCCCTGCACTGTCTTAACCTAAGCATGAAGTGTTGTAATTTGGGACTACTAATGTTGTGAAGGAAAGCATATCTGTACACTCTACTGTGTTGTCACCACTAAAGATCACCTCTTGTGAGGCACTCTAACATCTAGTACGAGATGGCCACCTCCTCCTTTGCCATCATCTCATCCATCATCCCCCTCATCACCCCCTCCACCATCCTCATCACCAGCTCCCCCCTCCCCATCTCCACCACCTCTAGCCCTCCTCTATCTGGGTGGTCTTTCCTCATCATCATCTAATGCTAGAACTAGCTTATTAGGTCTCATGATCTTCGAGAATGGATAATCAAAAAAATACTATGAGTACTCCTTAATCATGTAGCCCTCAACGATCTTTGGGTGGTAATACTAAATCACTAACTATAACCCATGGTACTCCTCACATGCAACATCATGTGATAATGTGGGCCCCCACTCAGTCACATCCTACTATCTCTAGGCATACATAACCAATCCCTGTGGAATCCCCTAGACTCTACCATACTATCTGAGCACTCTCAACAACAAGAATCTCTCAATGATAAAGAGTTTCCTTCCAATAAGGTACTTGAATGTCATCATATAAGACATCTCCAAATGATCCTCGGGCCACTACTCATAGTCGACATATCCACCATATCACATAATCTAAATCATCCAACATTCATTTCCAATACACCAATTTTCCCAGCTTATGCTGGACAATTGGACTTGCGTAACCATAAACGTAAGGTCACCCAAATGACTGAAATCTATCTATCTCTAGACACATCACCACTATATTCTCCCAAGCCCATGTATGTAACAAGGTCACACCAGTAGATAGAATAACTCCTCCAAGGTAAACAACATGGTGCAAATCATGATATAACTAAGCAAGCATACATGAACCCTAGGTGAAATAGGTCCCAAAATGAATCATCTCCTCCAGTGTCCTATCCCAACCAATGAAAAATCCATTTTCCCTCTTGTTGGTACATAAGAAGCCACTGAAAAATCCCACAAGCATAGAAGGAAAAGGGGCATACATATCAAACGTCTCCTACCAAGGCATCTCATACTCGCTAATCTGATCATCATGGAATATCTGACATAGAGCATTTGTACCTCCCTTCTTAGTGTGGTCATAAGTAACAATATCACCCATCACAGAAATTTGCAAAATCTTGTAGACATCCTCAGGCATCACAGTCATCTCACCCATTACTAAGTGAAAAGTTTTGGTGTCACTATGCCACCTCTCTACCAGCGTGGTCAACAATCCCTAATTAGTCCTAATCTGGGGCATGTCAATTAGTGAAGATAATATGCATTGCTTAATAATATCCCTGTTGGCTCATGATAAAGGTGGAATCAACTCCCAAGTCCATTAGAATCACTCCCAGGACTAAAGATTATCTAAATTTTTCTCCTATCATTATAACATATTGCAATCAACACATCAATCAATCTATCAAATCAGCAAAACAATCGAACATCAATCAATCAAACATCCTATCAATTTTAGTGGGATTTTCATCAAATCTTGTGAACATCTATTTTGATCCTCACCTATCATGAGGACAAAACAATATCATCATTATTGTATCTCACCTATCATGAGATCAATAAATCATCTAATCTATCATCAACAACAAATCATTGGTTGACATGATTAAACATCATCAAAATCAAGGAGAAAAAAAAAAATCTTCAAATCTATTCTAGATGTGCCATAATAGTCCTTCACTACGCTAAAAGGAAAATGCACCACCAAATTTGGTCTATGTGCCATAATAGACTGCCAATGCACCATTTCATTCAATGCGCCCAAGAATTCCTCAGATGCGTTGGGAATCTCTCTGATGTGCCATCAAATTTGATGCACCATTTCTTTAGGCGGATGCAATAAACACAAGGCCAATGTGCCATTTCTAAATGACATGTTATCTAATGATCCTATGCGCCATTTCATATTGTCAATGCGCCACAATGTGGATGTGCCATTACAAATAGCCTATGTGCCACTAAAAATATCCTATGCCCGACAACCCTAGGTGGATGTGCTAAAAAACTTGATATATGTGCCACAAAAATCTTCAAATGTGCCAAAACAAAAAATTAAAAAATTTCAAAATTAAAAATGCGCAAAAAATAATTCAAAATTGATGAGAATTTTTTTTGAAATTTGTACCGAAGGTCCATATCCCACTGGATGGTTGTGTCACCACACTCGCTCGAATTGATGAGTCTCATAGGGGATCACCATCTTTGTTCAAATGCACAAGGTTGCTCTCTCACTCTACAATTTCTAAAATTACAAAATGCACAAATGAATTAATTTTCACTTTTTACTCCTTAATAAGGGTAATTAAGAGTGTAATTTTGGTGGGATATTTTAAATTTTTCAAAGGCTTAATTAATTGGGGCAGCTCATTTCTTCAATATCGGAAGATAAATCGCTGGAATAATATCAAATCTAAATTTTATCATTAACATCATTACAAATCATTAGAAATTTTTGAAAATCATCAATAATCTCTTCATCATCAAAAAATTCCTTGATTTATCTCCTAAGGGGGCATGCATTTAATATCTTTTGAAAATCATCGTCTAGGGCAGCATCAAAATTTTAACAGCATTGGTAAATTTTTCTTTGAAGCAATGTGTGAACACATCACTTCAAAGAGGGGAAAAATGTATACATCCAAAATTTGGTCTGGAGAATATTAATTAAATATTGACTATTTAATTAATAAAAGGATTTTAATTCTTCTATTGTATAAATAAATTGCAAAGTTTATTTATATAATTCGTATTTCTTAATTCTTCTTATCTAAATCATTTATTTCATGATTTAATTAAATAGATAAATTTAACTAATTTGTCTTATTTAGTTAATTCCCTTTTCATTAAATTTGAAATTTTAATTTGAATTTTGGCACATTCCTCCATACTTTTCTAACCTCCTTCCACATCATCTTCCACCTCACCATGTGGCACATGAAAATAATTAGTCCTAATTTCTAAATTGGGTATTTTCTCTCAACAATCTTAACAAACTCAAAGACACATGGCTCTCTCCTTCCATTGATTCCTTTCTACACTTTTCAAGTTTGTTCTATTAAAGGGAACAACTTCCTTATTTCTCTCTAACCTCCTCATTTCTCATTGTTGATCTCTCCAGACTTAATCTCGATCATCCATTGCTACCAACTCACCTTATTCCTTGGTGAAATCTATAAATACAACCTCATTTACAAATTTTGCATAGGAGAACATTGCATACAATTACTCTACATAAATCATCTTAGTCTTTGAGCTTAATTTGCATTTTAGTTTAGCATTCAAATTAGTTTAGCAAACAATTTTGCATTATGGCTCTTTTGTTATATGTATCTTAGTTTTATTTACAACATTTAGAATCATTTCCATTTCATGTCCATTAGTTTAGTTTAGCATTTCATCATTTTCATTAGCATTTTGTATACAACAATTCACCATTCAACATATCATTTAGTCCATAATCAATCAAAAATACCAAAAATCATGTAGGTGTAGATATAGTTTTTGCATTCTAGTATAATGGCTACCCATTTCTTAGGTGTCATCCCAGCAATTTAGTGCAATTAAGGTCTGAGAGCACTAATGCAGGATCATTAAGAATAGGGGAAGATGGAATGTCTTTGAGGAATCACTTTATCAAATTGTGTTTGTTAATTTAGATTTCCTTAATGTAATACATTGCATCTATTGTGTGTTATATAACTCACATATTTTCATGCAAACACTTGCATATGTCCACCTATATGACCCCACAAGTGAAAATTTGACAAGAAGTCGCCTTAAGCTCACAATCATCATCCTGACTATCTAGGAAATTATTTCCATCCCTTATGATCCTTCCATGGAGGTCTATTCACTAAGGAGAATAGAGAAGTTTTAGTCAACAAGGGATACCCAACTAAGGTTTCTCAACCATGCTCGCTCAGATGAGACTGAAATGAAACCCAAATTCCAAAGATCCCAATTTCTAACAAATATTTTTATTAAGACATGGAAGATGTTTTCTCTATGGTTGCCTTTATTTTTGGCTTAGGCAAAGATGGCCATGTCTTTGAATTTCAGCTAGGAGTAGAGGGAACAACAAACTTTTAGGATAGATTTTTCATATATGATTGTAGATAATATGCACCAACAAGTACAAGCATGCAAGCATGAGCACAAATTTAGGTACTCGTCATTTTTATCCCATCTCCTACTATTTCCAAATGTGGAATTTTTTAGCCAACATATAGCCTTGGAAGTCATGGATTCCTCCCCAATTCCTAAGATGATCCCAATATCTACATGGACCCATCTTTTGTCTATCAAATATGATTATTATGAGTTTTTTGAGCCATTTTTGACCCTAAACATAATATAATTAAGTTCCAAAAAGATCACTTTCTGAATCACAACCCATCAAATGAGCTAACTAAGTAATTAAAATTCTCCTTGTGATTGATTCTTTGGTGTTCAATTTCTTTGGTTTGAATTCAAAGAGGAACCATATAGGCTCCCCATGTATTTAAAAAGTAGAATTATGGCTTTGGAGTTGGCCCAACAACTAAGTGTTGATTTGGAGTATGGGTCCCGTAAGTAGAAAAAGGTTATTTATAAGCTCTCATTCACCAAAGGAGGGATACTAGTTAAGAAAAGGAAGGCATAGCATCTACTCAAATCTAGGGTTGGATGTGATCTGCAATCAATGGAGCTACAACCCCAACAAATGCTTGGTAGGCTTGAAGGTGACCCCATAATTCGTCCATTAGTCATGTCATTTTTGGGAGACCCGCACATCCCCAAACAGGGATGATCCATCTGTTTATATTAATTTAGAAAGGTTTGTAGGAGAATAAAGAGCCTTGTGACTTTCTTTCTCTTTTCCCAAGTGGAATTGTGATCCATCATTAAAAACATCTAAGGGACTCCACCTTAGATTGGATAGCAAGGGATGGGAAAATGAGAAGATCATGGATTTCTAGATCTATCACCATGAGAATGATATTTTAAATGTGGAATATGACACAGTTCTAATAGATGAACAATTTGAAAAGCTCTAGGACAAGATGTATCCAGAGTCATCTTCACCAGCTGATCAAGTTGTATACATAGAGGCTTGGATAGAAAATAAATCAAAGTAGAGGTCACAAGGACCCCCTCTAGTGCAAGTAGCACCATTTTATGATGTCATAGGACAAAGTAGATGCCACTTTTTAATTCAAAACATATTTGAATCCCTAAAAAACTAAAATTCCTATGAGTTCAACAAGAGAAGAGTTCTCATGAGGCACTTCATCATAGCCTGCAAAGAGAAAAGGGTGAAGGTATGTTGAACTTAGCCAACAATATGAAGAGGAAGAGGAAGAATTTTCTAGAAAAAAACAAGATCTGATGGTTTCAACCATGTAGATATGCTTCTCTCCCCCCTTACTCTCTTCTCAATCATTGGTCAACCCCTTTGTGATTGTAGTTCCTACTACCTCCCAATATTTTGCTACTACTACAACGTTCACCATTCTGTAGCTTTTTTTCTCCACTTTCATTTCCACACCCATGTTTTCATTAATTCCCACACTCTCATTATCAAGCATGCAGGTAACTCCTGTGCCACCTCCCTATTCCACTCATGCTTTTCTAAGAATCCCTCCCTTTTCCCCATCTTCTTTAAGTTTTATGTTGTCCACCTCAGAGGGAGCCCAAGTAGTCACTTCTCAAATTCCATTCCTTTTTGGCCTCCTTCTTGGTACCCCCTTTATGGGGTAGTATATACAATCTCCTTCCACCTACCATCAATAGACCAATGCCACCCAAAAAGCTTCAGAGAAAAGAATCCTGAAAAGAAGGAAGAAAGAGACTTTAAAACCTTCCACCCCAAGAATGCAAACTATTTTTGATCCTATCCATCAGACATTGATGGTGGCTCATATGACACCTAATGTCCTTAAGACTGAGGGACAAATGTAAGTAGAAGATACTCAACCCATGTTGTCGACCTAAACCTTAGCCAAGCCCACCCCCAAGAAAAGGGCAAACTAATGGAGGAAATATGAAAGGTTGTCTCCATTAAATTTCTCAAAGTTAGTAGGTAGACACAAAAAAAAGGATCAAGAGCTCACTTGGGTGAAGGATACAGTGGTTAGATTGATTGCTAATGTCAAGGCCAAAGATGATGAAATATCAAAGCTACATAAAATTTTACAAGCCAGAGCCACTAGGGAGGCCCTCTAAGATGAGAAGGTTGAAAAGGCCAGGCTCTAAAAAGAATTGGATGAAGCTTGGGCCCAAATTCAAAGAGAAGAGAAAGAGAAGGAACTAGCTAAATCCAAGTTCCAAAAAGAGTTGGATGAAGCTTGAGATTTAAATGATAGTGTAACGAAGAAGCTAACTAAGCCACAAATCTAAAATGATATTGAGGAAAAATCAAGGGAAGTAGCCGAGTCTAAGCTACAAGAGAAGGAACAAGAGCTGGTAGTAAAGGATAAAAAAATTTCTAATTCTATGGACATGCAAAAATTAATCCAACAAGAAGCTCAAGATCGAGATAAACAACTCCAAAAATTGAAAAATGAGTTGTCTTGCAACTTGTAATAAACTAATATTCTTCCCATGATCAAACAACTTTATATATCACATTGAGAAAGGATCAAAGACAGTTGATTATTTAAAGCCAGTGCTCAAGTTCATTATAGATTCCTAGAGGGAAAGTGCAAAGTTGAGTACCATAATGGATCAAATGCTCTCATTAGTCACTTCAAAGCTTACAAACTCAAAACTACTTATTCACAAACTATGTGATATGACTGAGGAACCCTTGAGTGCTACTAGAGTAGATGATAGGAGATTAATGGGTGAGAAAGCTAACAAGTTCCTTAGTTGTAACAAAGTTTCACTCAAGTTTAAAGCATGTTTAAATACTTTAGATCAAACAATCATAAGTATGAAGGGGCATATCAGGTAGCTTGTTCAATTAAGGATTTGTTCCATTTTCCTTCTAGACAACACTATCATATTAAAGGATCAAATGAAGAAGATATTTGAAGGGAAGCAGAAGGACCAGGCCACATTTCAAGGCCTTAGAGAATCCTTGAGTTTTGTGGAGGTGGAAGGGATTTCACGACCGCTCACCTAGCTATAGTATCACATGAAATCTATTGCACAAATTTTAAGTAATTTCTCTTTTAAAGAGATGATCACTTTGGATAAGGTTTCCAAAGTTCTTAAGAATAATATGCAACCATATGAGGTGGAATGGGCATCTATGCAATATACTCTTCAAAAGTTAGAGGGTAGTGGGATTCCCTTTTTAATTTTTGAGAATTTTATACATAGAACTAGAGTCATGGGTTCTCACATTCATAGGTAGAGGTCCCCAAGAGTCGTCGAGCTATACAAATTGTCTACCATAGCCTTATATTGCTGGAGGTTTTTTGTTCCAAGGAAAAATTTTAGAATCAATGCCTCTTTTTTAGATTTCTAATATTTTGTAGCCTTTGAAAATTAGGCGAGAGTCAAACTTCATTACTCCCATCTTGCTCGAGGGATAAATCTTATAGTGCAATGCATCGAGGCACAACATGGCATCTTCGCATGCCCCTAAAAGGACTATTGATGGGCCTAATGCAAGGTTTAATGATGAAGTTAACATGTGGTTGCAATGGAAAGTTAAAGAGGGATAGATGGTCCATCATCACCATCTATGGTGGGTCATTTAAAATTGCTCGGTTAGGCCATTTCAACCATCACCATGATGGTTATGCCCATAGATGAGGAAGTAGGGGAATCTTTTCTATTCTCATAGTTTTCAATGCCGAGGGAAAAAAATTCTATTTAAGGCCCGGGGCACTATTTTTAAGGATTCATCACATTTTACTAAAGACTTAGATGTTAGCTTTCAGATAGATTGGAGCAATAAACATTAAAAATTATATGCAAATTAAATAGCCCAAAAATAACAATGAAGAATAACACAAAAGAGATCAACACAAAATTTTAACATGGTTCACTCAATATGGGCTATATCCACAGAAACTCAACCACCTAATGATTTTATTATCTAGTGCAAAATAGATTACAATCTCACAAATCACCACACAGTAACTCACATCCCAACCACTTACGACAAGATTTTTGGAACCTTCTAGAACTAGGGTTTTACAAGGGAATTTTCCATTTGATGTGTTAACAAGAAAAACTTGATGTGTCAAAGGGAAAAAACCTTGATATGTCAGTTGGAAAACCTTGACATGTTATTGATTTTTTTCGGGGCAATGCCCCCAACCCCATGATACATAACGAGTGTACAATATTTGCATGATAACTTGCTACATATCAATAATTTATCCCACTTGGAGATTGATTAGGCTCCACACCAAACAATCTCACACTTGGAGGAGACTAATCTTGGATGACACCACTACACTTGCAACTCCCACTAGATTATAGGTCTGGCTTGTTTCTTATGTCCACCATTATCATTCATGAAGGAAAATGGAAACTAATGAGGAAATAAATTTCTCCCATTTAACTACCTTTGTCAACATATTTGGAGGATTCTCACTTGTGTGAATTTTCTCCAGCTTCAATTTTCCATCCTCCAAAACTAACCAAATGAAGTGGTATCTGAGCTGCATGTGCTTATGTTTTGAATGTAGAGCTAAATTATTAGCAAGATGAATGGAACTATGGCTATCAATCTACAAAGGGCTATCTTCTTGTCATTGTTCTAATTCCTCCAAAAAAATTTGTAACCAAATCATCTCCTTGCTAGCTTTCCTAGCAATAATGTACTCAGCTTCAGTAGTTGAAATCATAACAACCTTTTGTAGTCTTGAAATACAACTGACTATAGTACCTCCTATAGTAAAAACATACCTTGTAGTATTTCTCTTACTATCAATATCACCATCTAGATAAGAGTCAACATATCCTTTTAGAGTAGAATTTGTTCCTCCAAAACATAGTTTCTTTGAAATAGTACCTCTTAAATATCAGAGAATCCATTTTACTGCATTCCAATGTTCCATTCTTGGATTGGTCATATACCTACTCACAAATCCCATTACATGTGTAATATCTGGCCTTGTGTATACCATTGCATACGTCAAGCTTCAAACTGTTGATGCATATGGTATCTTAAACATTTCATCTTTCTCCTCTTTTGTCTTTGGAAACATATCCTTAGTCAACTTAAAATGACTAGGCAAAGGTGTACTAATTCTTTTTCCATTCTGCATGTTAAACCTTTTCAATACCTTCTCTACATACTCACTTTGAGACAAAAAAAAAATCTATTTGTCTTGTCCCATGTGATCATCATACTGAGGATTTGTTTTTAGCACCCAAATCCTTCTTAACAAATGAATTTGCTATTTTTTTCTTAAGTTCATATGCTACATGTTAGACCCAACAACATTCATGTCATCAACATAAAGCAATAGGATAATATAGCTTACATTACCCAATTTCTTAAAATAAACACAATAATTAGAATGACTTCTTTTGTAACCTTGTTTAGCAATAAAACTATCAAATTTCAAATACCATTGCCAAGGTGCTTGCTTCAAGCCATACAAACTCTTCTTTAACTTGCACAAAAATTCCTCCTTACCCCTGACCTCATATCCCTATGGTTGTTGCATGTACATTTCCTCTTCCAAATCCCCATGGAGAAATCTTGTTTTCACATCTATTTTATCAAGATGCAAGTCTTTCGTATCCACAAGACTTTGAACAGTTCTAATAGAACTCATCTTTACAACTGGAGAAAATATTACATAAAAATCTATACCTTTTTTTTTGTGCAAAACCTTTTACCATGAGTATGGAATTATATCTTTTCTTGCCTCCATCTTCTTCCTTCAACCTATAAACCCATTTATTTGGAAATGCTCTTTTACCTACATGCAATTGGACTAAGTCCCAAGTCTAATTCTGCACCAAAGAATCCATTTCCTCTTTCACACCTAGCTCCCACTACATTTTAGTATCTACCTACATTGCTTCATCATAACCTTCAAGTTCACTATAATCAGTTGATAATATGGAATATAATGATGGAGAAAATATTTTTGGAGGTCTAGTTATCCTTGTAGAACATCTAACACTTTCAAGAGTCTGTGGGATAACTTTTTGTTGTTGAGCATCAGGTACCACTGGCATTTTATTTTTTGGAATCTCATCCAACACCACATATTCCTTTTTGTCATGTTCATGCTTATTTGCTTGCAACTAATCATTATACATGACCTTCTCATTGAATATAACATATATAATCCTAATGATTTTATGATTTTCATAATCCCATAAGCAATAACCAAATTCATCTACTCCATAAGCAATGAAGGTACATTTTTTAGACTTAGCCTCAAGATTTCACAATATCAACATGGAAAAAAGCTTCACAACCAAAGGTTTTCATAAATGTGTAAGAATTGGCTATGAAGGTAGCCACCCAAGATCTAGAGGCCTAATAGAAAGCACAAAAGAGAGAGATAGAATATGACAAGAATAAATTGTATTCAATGTCAATAATATGATAATGATGGTACAATACTATACTATGCATAGGAGACCCCTTGGATATATAGCCAAGGTGAGAACATAGGAGGGCATAAGATTATGACAAGTGTCGTAATCTTATGACATGTGACAACAATGAAGAGTTATCACTCCATCTAAAGTGGAAAAAGATAATGTGATAATCTCCACAAAAGGTGGATCACCCACAAAAGGTGAGATGATCACATGATGTGTCCACAAAAGGTGGAAGTGATGAGGTATGAGATGTCAACTCCACCAAAGGTGGAAAATCTCCAACAACCTCCTATGTGGTCCCTAAGTAAACTTAAGTAAGGTGTAATTATGACCTAGGACAAGGTACAAGAAATTTAATTACACCAACACCCCCCCTTAAGTGTAACTTAGGGAGAATGTACACAAAAGTAAACAATGCAAAATGGGTCCCAGCTACTAGGCCATGTTAGGTACCCATGTACTAGGCAGTTAAGAGTGGAACTTTAGATGAACCCATGATGGAATGAAAGAGCACAAGAGAGAAAATATGAACAATCACACAAGATACACCCCCCCAAATTCACTCAATCAAAGTACCCCCCCACAAATAGATGATTTTGGCACTTTATAATGTAGTGCATGTACAATAGGCCACTTGCAACTTGGCTAAGTGGGCTTATGATTTCTGATTTACAACTTGTCAATAAAGAGCCTGATAACAGACTAGAACAATAAAGAAAAGACCTAAATCCAGATCTATGCAATACAAGTGCCAAATAGGCCAAAAAAGACCATATGCTGAAAGTACAAAATCCACTCAAGATCACTTCAAACTGATTGTAGATTCAAGAAGTAGACAAAAAATCATGCACTTTCAAAAAAAATGGCACCTGAAAAGGAGTTCGTATGAGCCTGAACGAAGCCTTTGAAGTTTTAGAAATGGTGACAAGACAGGTACTGTCATGAGAAACTAAAATTTTTGGAAAATATGTGCACCAAAATCAGAAACCGAGTACACCACTGCGAAGTACACGAAAAATTAGCCCAAATAAAAAAAATTGCTCGAAAAAAGGAGCAAAATTGAGCAAGATATGGAGCTTTGAAGTCGGACTGCAAATTCAAAATGCTCAATGGTGAGGGGGGCAAAATTTTTCAAAAAGTGCTGATGTCATCCTGGCATACTGCTGACGTCAGCATTCCATGAGCTTAAATTTGACGTTCATCTGACTGTCATGAAAATTGTGAGCCTAAATTTGATGGGTGTTTGATCGTCATCTCTGCCGGCAAATTTTCACCAGAATATTCTGTTCTCGGAAACGCTTGACGGAATATTCTCACAGAATCGGAAATTTATTACTGCCGCCGGAATCTCTGCAGGGACGAAATATTCTCTGAGCGTTGCCAGAGATCTGACAGTCAGAAATTTGAAAAGACGTCGCCGGAGATTCGCAAGTCCACCGGTAAGGAGAGCCGCCGCCAGAGGTTATTGAAATGGCCACCGAAATTTGAAAGTTTAGCCAAAAAATTTGAAGCTGGCCGGAGATTGGAAGAAACCGCCGCCGGTGATGTGGACGCGACCGCCGGTGATAGTGGGTGGGGCCGCAGACGGTGCGAGAGCTGCCACATGGCAGTGGGTGGTCTACTGACGTAGGGCATACCTTGCAGGTCTACGGACTGTGCAGGGTACGACCCCTGCAAATTTTTTTATTTTTTATTTTTGATTTTATTTTTTAAAAATTTTTAAAATAAAAACTTTACAATAAAATACTGCGAAAATATTTAATTTTTTTGAATGATTTTTTTGAAAATTTTTTGCGAAATTAAATAAATATTTTTTTTTGAAAAAAATCGTACCACTATGCAGGTTGGCCGTACGGCCGACCTGCAAATTTTTTTTTCCTCGACAGACAACTTGCTCCGATTTGGACGATTTGGCAGTCGATTTATGGGTTTTTGGCCCTTTTGAGCATGATGGCGTGGTCCTTTTTGGGTGAAAATGCTCCAATGTGGTAGCTACCTTCTAGATCTAGCAACCACCTCCAATCTTCAACCCTTTGCAGATTTTGCCTCCAATGTCCAACTGAGATGAAACGAAAGGAAAATCTGACTATCTCAGACACTCCGGATGCAACGGTGAGCTCAGATCTAATGCAACAAGCTCCCAAAATGCACCTGCAATACAAGGCCAAAAATGGAACCCTCCAAGAATCTCTCCAAATGACTACCTAAAGGCACTCCAAAAGCTCTGATACCATGTAAGAATTGGCTATGAAGGTAGTTACCCAAGATCTAGAGGCCTAATAGAAAGCACAAAAGAGAGAGATAGAATATGACAAGAATAAACAGTATTCAATGTCAATAATATGATAATGATGGTACAATACTATACTATGCATAGGAGACCCCTTGGATATATAGCCAAGGTGAGAACATAGGAGAGAATAAGATTATGACAAGTGTCATAATCTTATGACATGTGACAACAATGAAGAGTTATCACTCCATCTAAAGTGGAAAAAGATAATGTGATAATCTCCACAAAAGGTGGATCACCCACAAAAGGTGGAGAGATGTGTCCACAAAAGGTGGAAGTGATGAGGTATGAGATGTCAACTCCACCAAAGGTGGAAAATCTCCAACAACCTCCTATGTGGTCCCTAAGTAAACTTAAGTAAGGTGTAATTATGACCTAGGACAAGGTACAAGAAATTTAATTACACCAACAAAATGAATAGTTTACCTTTTTACCCATCCATGCCTCCTCTAGAATGCCACCATTCAAAGGATTTGAAGGTCCCATATTTATTAAATAAACAACAGTATGTACAACATCTTCCCAAAACTTTAAGGATAGTCCAACATGCAATCTCATGCTCCTTACATGCTCCATAATCGTCCTATTCATCCTCTCAGACACACAATTTTCTTGTGGGATTCCAAGAACCATTTTTTTTCCTATGGATTCCATTGTATGAACAGTAATTTTCAAATTTTGTGTTGCAATACTTACCTCCATTATCAAATATGAGACACTTCAACTTTTTTCCTATCTCATTCTCAACCAAAACTTTCCACTTTTTAAATATTTCAAATACTTCTAATTTTTATTTTAGGAAATACGCCCATGTTTTCTTAGATGCATCATCAATAAAAGTAACATAATAGAAAGAGCCACCAAGAGAAGATACCTGAGCTGGTCCCCATACATTTGAATGCACAATCTCTAATTTCTCACTCTTCTTCTCTTTCCCAACTTTGACAAATCAAAATCTTTTATGTTTTCCATAGGCATAATTTTTGCAGAACTCCAAGTCAATCTGCTTCAGATGTGGTAGCAACTTTCTGGAGTGAAGGATGTTCATCCCTTTCTCACTCATGTTCCCAAGTCTATGGTGACAAAAATATGTTTTTGTCCTTGTAGCAAGTGTTGTAATTGTCTTAGTAGCAACTATTTCTATAGAAACTAAGGTAGAATAAGTATTACCAGTACACAAATACAATGTTCCTACCTTTTCACCTTTAGCTACTACTAATGCACCTTTAGTGACCTTATAGAATTTTTTTGAAAAGGTAACCATGCAGCCTTCACTACCTAGTTGTCGAGTAGAAATTAAATTCCTTCTCAAATTTGGAACATGCCTTACCTCCTATAGCAACCATTCATTTCCATTCTAGAACTTGATTTTTATCTTTCCTTTTCCAATAATCTAATAGGGTTCATCAACACCCAAAATACCTATCCAAAATCACCTTGAACCTAATCTACAAAATATTTCCTATGGGGTGTGACATTAAATGAAGCCCTTAAATCTATTACCTAGGAATCATTAGCATTATCTAAACACATAATTAAAGTATCATGCAATTTATTACTTGCAACATTAGCTTCCTTACTATCATCATGTTGTTTGTCTCCTTGTTCTCCCTTTTGAGACCAACAATCCTTCATCAAGTGTCTTGGCTTTCCATAGTGCTAGCAATCCATTCTACCTTTGGATTTAGATTTTCATTTCTTCAACTTCCCTTGTGACTTCCCATGATTTTGTGGGCTTTTCCCTCTCTCCTTTGTTCTTCCCCTATTCTCTATAGTCAAATAATTACCTAATGTTGAAGTCTCACTTGAGCTTTTCTGTTGTATTTCTTCACTAAGGATAACACCAACAACATAAAAAAATTTCAATGTATTTGAACTAGAGACAAATTTACTTAAAACCATTACCAAGCTATTCCATCCTTTTTGAAAATAACATAGAAATAAGAGAGCCCTCGCCTCTTCATCAAAATTCATTTCTTACAAAAGTTAATTGATTGGAAATTGTATTAAACTTATTTAAATGATCTATCATAGATCCACCTTTAATCGTTTTCAGATTAAACAAATGCTTCATGAGAAATACCTTATTTGAGGTTGAGGGTTTTTCATAAAATTTAGCCAAAGCTTCCATTAGATCCCCTATTGTCTTTGATTTTGTTATATTGAATGCTATAGATGGTGCCATACATAACTGAATGGTTCCCAATGTTTTTCTATCTAGAAGCTCCCAATCTTCATTGTACATTGTAGCATCTTTCTTTGCTTTTCCTTGCAATGGCTACCATAGATCCTTTTTATACAAATAATCTTCCATTTGCATCTTCCATAATTGATAATTTTGTTCGTTAAACTTCTCAACCTTGAATTTTCCTTCTTCCATTACTCCCACTCAAATATAGAGGTTTCCTACCAATCAATTGAAATACACGTGGCTTTGATACCAATTTTTCAGGTTTAGACAAATTGGAGCAACAAACATTAATAATTATATACATATTAAATAATCCAAAAATAATAATGAAGAATTTAACATAAAAGATATCAACACAAAATTTTAATGTGGTTCACCTAATATGGGCTACATCCATAGAAACTCAGTCACCCAATGATTTTATTATTTAGTACAAAATAGATTACAATCTCACGAATTACCACACTACAACTTACATCTCATCCACTTTCAACAAGCTTTTTGGAACCTTCTAGAATTAGGGTTTTACAAGGTCATTTTCCATTTGACATGTTAACAGAAAAACCTTGACATTTCAACAAGAAAAAACCTTGATGTGTCAATGTGAAAACCTTGACGTGTTAGGGGAAAACCTTGATGTGTCTATTTGATGTGTTAGTGGGAAAAAAACCTTGATGTGTCAATGGGAAAAAACTTTGATGTGTCAACAGGAAAATAGTATTTGCATGATTAGTCACCACATACCAACATCAGAAGAATTAATGGTTAATTTCTATAATTTCTCAGACCTTAGCAATTATTTTTGAAGGGAGAGACTAAATGCACTAATTTGTGCATAAATGGCTCTATAGTGTGTTTTTTCTCTATCTATGAATATGAATTATTTTTTTTTCTCCATTGAATGATTATAGTTGAAGTGTATAAAAATGTACTCCTTTACATTTTCACACTATGTTTGGGTCCCTTAATTAATTGTAATTAATTAAGCTTCTAATTTCATAAATTATGCATCACTAAGCCTTATTATTCTCGATGTTCGAAAGGGAAACTGACATTAAACAAATGCTAACATTATTTAAAACACCTTGGAAATTGTGTGTCCTAGATGTAGGTTCCAAGACCCATTCAACCAAGGGTGAATGGGTCCTCCTTAAGTGCCAAGACCCAATTTTTAATATATTTTTGGTTCCATTTTAATGATTCAAATTCAAGTTTCAAATTTCGGCTTATGAAATATAATTTTCACGGAATTAGATAAACACCTATAATACATGATTATTATGTAAATTCAACATTAAGAATTAAAAGGAAATTTTCACAAGAGCAAATATTATTGTTAAGAGCATTGAAGTGTAATATTATCATGTCAAATTTCATGCATGTTTTTGGAGCTAACATTGTGATGTAGGTTTTAAAAATTCAAACATCCAATCAAGCCATTTTCATGCAAGATCTAATATTAGAGTGATGCATTAGACTTAATTCCTCTAAGGGAAACCATTGAGTTTTTGGTGAGTTGTGACATATTTATTCATTCGTCAATCCTTTTCATTTGTCATTATCTTTCATTATCAAGGTTTAATTACCAAATTGGGGTTTGACCAAGGAAAACCCCTATTCACCAAAAACAAAAAAAATTCCCTCTCTTTTTGTGTGCAAATTTACAGGTGAAGAAGGATTGAAGATTGATCAAAAGAGAAATTTTGCAAAGTTATCAAGCCAAAAAAAACTCATTTGTAGAATTTATTTTTGGATTTTTTATAGTGGAAAATAGTCAAGTCAGGAATGTAGATCTGGGACTAGAGGCTGTGAAATCATATTTTGGATCCCCATATAGAGACCCATTCACCCTAGGGAAAATCTATCCTAGCAGGATACTCAACAACCACTTTTGGTGATAGGTGCACATCAATTTCCCCTTTTAAGATCTGCCCAAATTTTTTACTTTTGTTTGTGATATCCTTTAAATCTATATTTCAAGTTTTATATCATACAATTGAGTACATTAAGTATTTTAGTTTTATCTCCCCAAAGTGCATTTTAGTCATATTTGTCATTTTTCTATCATAAAGGAAATAGTAGATCCTCTGATAGGGTTGACTCACTTAAGGGTTGAAAGTCCATCCTACCTTTGGAAGATCTCTTTCCCTAATGAAATTAGAAGAAAGATAGGCGCATCACCTTCCTTTGATTCCATATTTTTATCACCACACACGCCATCATTTTTCTTCATTTCAATACTTATCAACTATTGTAGTGAGCTTTTATTGTTTTAGTTATTTATGAAAATCTTTTGATCAATGTTAGAACTCTTTCAAATTTCTATGAAATTTCATAAAGTTGAGATTATGATATGCCATTTGATGGATAAAACCATTAACGTGTTATGGTGCGTCGCCATATAATAGTTTTTGTATGGATTTTATTTCATCTCTTCCCTTTTCCTACCTCCTTAGTTAAATGAAGAGTTGACTTCTAAAATCCTGGAGGTCATCTTGTGAAGAGCAACTCAATCCCACATTCACAGAACTTCCCAAAATTGTATCTCCTAAGCATCATCTTTTGAGATCAACATGAACTACTAAATTAAGTATATACAAGTAAAATTTATGAATTTATAAATAACTTAGAATTATATTATAATTTCATAGTCACATGTTTAAGTCGAATTAATTTGGAGTATAAAATTAATCAATTTTTTTTATATTTAAATATTTTTTCTAGTTATTAGTTAATTATTAGTTAATCCAAGGATCAATAGTTACTTTTAAAGTACTACTCTTCATGGTTTAATTTAATTATTGAAGTACTAAAAAGAATCGTTGTAACAACTAATTTTTGTAGCCTTTTGATTGTTCAATTCTTGAGAATAATTTTATAATAAAAATTTTATTAATAAATTTTGATTTGAAATAAAGTATTCTTTCTTAGGGTCTAGTTAAATGATAGAGCCCTATTTTGGTATTAATGCTTATTCAAGAAATTCTCAATACAAATATAATTCCTTTTCAGCATGGCCTGTGTAGTTTCCTAGACCAAATAGGTTGTCATTGAGATTTGAATGTAATTTAGGGATTTCATGATTAATTTGTGTCAAATTTGTTGGGATGTGAATCCCAATGGTCATTTGACCCTTCATCTCCTCCCAACTCTTCAATTCACAGCTAAATATGAGTGTATTAATATATGTGCAGTCCATGCATGATGTACTGTATTATTATTGGAGATTAATAAAAAGTTATTCCTTGCTTGAGAGTGGATGTAGGAAATTTTTGAACCACTATAAATTTGTGTCTTTGATTTTGTTCAAAAATTTCTATTTTATTCCATTTCTCTGCTTGTTTAATATTTACAATTGGTATCAGAGTGTTTGGTGGAAAGTTGTTTGAAGATTGTGAAGAATTTCTAAAAAATGGACGTAGCATTTTGGATGATTAGGCTTGAGTTCTCATGTCTTGGTCTTATGGATCTAGAGAATTTTATGATGAAGCTATTCATCCTATAGAAGACTCACCATCATTTGATTTCAGGGCTACTCGAATGAAGTTTTTGGATGAATTAGATACTGCAACTGAATTTGTTATGGAGGAATTCATAAGCATGTTGGAATCTAGTAGTGATTGTAGAAGAGGAGTTGATGGGGCTCCCAATGACGAGTAATGGTTTGAGGATAGGGCATCTCAAGTAGAAGATTGTGTAACATAGAAGAAGAAAGTGTTGTTTGCAGAGACTATTGATATTTATTATTATGAGGAGGAATATGACAACTTGAAGAAGAGCAATAAACGTAGAAATACGTAGTGATCCAAAAGGATAAAGAAAGCAAGAGAGGAAGAAGGGGTAGAGGAACTAGATGAGGGAAGGTCTAAAAGTGGTATGTGGATTGTTTTGGAGGAGAGTGAATCCCCATGTGATGGGGAAGTATCATGGGCTCCAAAAGAAAATCCCATGCCCAAGCCCATTGCGGATCTAGCATCAGAAGCTAGAAATGGCATTACAAAGATTGAGTTGGTCAAGCCTATTTGTGTAGATGAGGCCCTACTTGAGGGAGAAGATAAACTCGAGGACCTACTTGTGGGTGATGTCATTGAAAATTTTCTTAACCTTTTGGAATCTGATGAAATTTGTGTGCAAGACTGTATAGTTTTTGACAGGTGGCAGTGTAATACATTGGAGGTGTTTGTTGGCAGGCTAGACAAGGAGGCTCCTGAGAATGATCATTTTTTTGTGCCTAACGGTAATAGTAGATTGGTCTAGGCCTTGAAAAAGAATCTTCCTATTTCTACTGTAAATACCATTTGTTACTAGAATGATGGAGGTGTAAAAGAGAAACTGGTGGAGTGCCCCAGTGCTAGCTCTAACAAACATATTGAGATTTCTAAAGCAACTCAAGGTAAGGAAATTTTGCATAGTGAATATGATGAGGTGGTAGGAAAGTTGAAGCGTATTTTGGCTAGTCTAAGAGATGAGGTGGACAATTTCAGCCATATTGGGGTGCTTATGGAGTTGTGAGATATTTTTCCATTTGCTTTGGCAGAGTTGTAGGACATATTTAATATTGATTCCTTTGTGCCCATTTTGGTGGGGTTTTTGAATCAAGAGGGTAATCTCAATATCATGCTTTTGGTAGCTAGGGCTTTGATACATATTTTCAATCTTTTCCCTTCCTCTTGCTCTAGTGTTGTGCATCATGTTGCTATTCCCTATTTTTGTGTGCTTGCTTACCATTGAATACATAGACTTGGATGAATAGTCTTTGCAAGCTTTGGATAAGATCTCTCACAATGACCTAGCTTCCATTAGACAGAGCACACACTATGCTCACATTGAGATCCCTATGCACACCTTCAGCTTTGGAGGTGACCAAAGCATGACCAAGATGCATTCCCTTTCATCTGATTCAGGCACCGCAACACTTGTCTCCTCTACCTCCATAGCTAAACAGTGCAGGGGTGGCATGGATCCTTCAGAATGGCCCACATGGCTAGCTGATAATTCCAATGTTGATGATAGCTTTGTGATTACAAGGTTCCCACACATGGTATGCTTAAGGCATTGTGTAACAGTTCAACCTCGTAGACTTGATCCTACTACAAAGAGGCTTGAGATCGTCGATCCTCCATTGTTCACTATGAATGATTATGCATTTTGGGAAGAAGTGAATCTTGTATAATTTGGAGGTGAGTTTACACCTGGATTTTGTAATGTATGGTATAATTCTGAAGAGGGAGCTCCTGATGGCACAAGACTAGATTATTGCAAAAGAGATGGTCCAAATGCAGTGAATTATTAACTCTGATTTGACATGGAGAAGGTTAATCCACTGTGTTCATGAGAAATACTTGGAAAAGTTGAAAACTTACAACCTGGTTGTAATGTGAATACAAGATAGAAATAAAGGGGATGATAGTGCATGGCTGTACCGATTGGACTTCATGGGGGAGATTGTTGGAATGTGAAGCCCAACAGTCATTTGACCCTTTGTCTCCTCCCAACTCTTCAGTTAACAACTAAATATGAGTGTATTAATATATGTGTAGTTCATGCATGATGTACTGTAAAATTATTGGAGATTAATAAAAAGTTATTCCCTACTTGAGAGTGGATGTAGGCAATTGTCGAACCACTATAAATTTGTGTCTTTGATTTTGTTCAAAATTTTTTGTTTTATTTTGTTTCTCTGCTTGTTTAATTTTTATAAAATCTTTCATTTCTCTATGTGTGGAGTGCTCATGATGGCATCATAAACATGATGCCATCCGATGTGCAAAGGTGATTCCTTAAATAATTCTTGATTTTTGTTGTATTGTGAAAGAAAAACTTAGTGGTTGTGTTTTGTTTAGTCATGTAAAAGTAGGCATGATATTCTCTCATGATAATTGTTTGTCCAATGGTGCCACTACATCCAAACCAAGTCTAAATTATAGTGAGATAAACACTTTTAATATAATACCTTTAATTTTGTGTATTGATTATTTGCCATAATAAATTGTATAGGAAATAAAATTTAGAATCAAAATCTAAATGACTTCTAATATTAAGCTTGAATTCATCAATACCAGTACTTTTTTTAATGGATACCTTTATTTGATGTGAGGGAGAAATGCAGATAATGTTTAAGTGACTTTATTTGATGGTTCAACAAAAGTCCATCTCTTTATGAAGATAACAAAATATGAAGAGAGGCTCCATGATCTCAAAGGCCAATATTTGTAGTGTAATGAGACTTCCACAAATTGAAGAGAAAATGTAGGGTAGGATTGTAATCAATGTTCAAGCATGCAATGAGCTACCTCTTTGTAATGTCATTTGAAATTGAATTAAATAAAAATATATTTTTCATGTAAAATATAAGTGAGTGAGAATATAGTATTTTAGGTAAGAGATGGACAAAATATATTTTTGCATTGACCTACCTTAGATGACATATGATTGATACATTGACTCAAATGATGGCTTTTTCTCATTACTATTTTAATTTGATTCAAGGTATAGTAATAATATTGTTGATGCATGAATATATTTATCCATATCTAAATAGCCATATATATAAAGCATACATTGTTTTAATTTAAATGAAAATTTTAATGATGATAAATGTCATATTTTTTCTCAAAGTATCATTAAATTAAATTAAAAAATTACATAATACCTAAGGCAATATTTTCACATAAAGAATATATATTACATATTACATATTACATAAAGATGATATGTATAATAGTTTATTTAGGTGAAAATATGGCATTGGGTATTATTAATATTATTATTGAATTTAGTGATATTCTAAGTGAAAATATGGCCATTGCCATCATTAACATTTTCCTTTAAACTAGAACACTGTATGTATGGTATGTATATATACACATACACACACACATACATATACATATACATATATATATATATACATATACACACACACACACACACACACACACACACACACACACACATATATATATATATATATACTGTTGATGCAAAATATTGCAGGGCAACAACCTTATGGGAAACTTAGCTGTTGGGGGATGAATTGTGCACAACTCAGTGACCTCCGAGATTTTATCGAAGTCGGCTCTTCATTTTTTCAAATGGGGGGAGAGAAAAGGGATAAAGAAACTAACGTGAACAAAACAAAAATATTCTAAGATGATGCACTGAATCATTGGTGAATTAAGCAAGCACATTGCAATAGAAAAACACTGGGACAACTTAAAGTGTTTCTTAAATGAAAATTTTCTAGCATCATAACATAAGAACATCCAAAGATTTGCATAATATAACCCTCACCACACAAGAACAATATGAAAGAGAAACAACATGATTTGCATTGAATTAACTATATATATAGATTACAAAAGCTTGAAAATGATCTCCAAATATTGCAGAATTTACTTGCATAGTCTAATGTTCTATCAAATACTTGAAAACAAAAAGGATGAATGAATTGGCACAGTCTGTAAGTTCAACTCAATAATAAAACACTACAAAGGCTAATTCCTAATGCTTAAGAAAAACTTTCTGCTCATCTAACAACAACAAAAAATGAAGAAAATGGCTACATAAATAGCCACCCCATTGCCTCGAAGCCCCAACAGAAAATATGCTCCAGCAGAGCAATTAACCATAATGATTCCCCAGCGTCGACACCAATAGAAAAGATGCCTAAATCATCAATGCCAACAGAAAGACGCAAGAATGGCACGCCAGCAGGAACTTTTCGAGAAGACACAAGCCACACAACAACAAAAATAGAGAGATACATGGAAGCAAGACAGAGGTCGTTGCAATGATTTTTGAACAAAAAAGAAGCAACACCCAAATGAACACCACATAGAAAGCCATCAGCAGAGGAAGTTGCAATGCGGACCCCACTCTAATGGAAAGCACAACAAAGCAACGTGTCACGCAGTTGGAGCCCAACAAAAAGTAAAGGGAGCACTCCAAAGGAAAGCTCTGAAATGATGACATGCGTTAGCAACCGGAGAGCCGCAAGTATCAATCAAAAGCAAAGCCGCAAACAAAGATAAACCACGAAGGAAAATAACAGTGTGTGAATAATTATTCACAGCTTGGCGACTTACAGGGGCGTTTCGCCTGCAGAATGAGAACCTTTAGATCACAGCCTTGCAAAACAATCCCATCCTTAAAGGAAAGAAACGCTCATAGTTGGGAGAGGGAAGTATGAAGGAAAGTCCAAACTTTGTCTGATGGTGCGGTGAGCTTGCGCAAACCTTCATGCACCAAATTTAAATCAATAATTGCCTTAAAAGGAAATCCACCAGACCATTTTACCTCAAACTCAAGTTGGAAAAGGAGTTGTGCTAGCTGATCTACCATGCTCTCAATATTTGTTGCAGTCGAAGGCTAGTCAAAAGATTGAAATATAGATAAATATTGTTTCTTTTCCTCTATCTTCTCAATAATATGCTCAATACTTGTCACTGTTTGGTCCACCAAGAAAGGTGACAAAAGTCCTTTATGAGTCAATCAAGAGAACTAAGCTTGCATATCACTAGTGATCTGAGTTAGCCTTGCTCTGCATTCCCCGACATGTTGGATAGCCTCTTGCATAGAAATGAGGATGTTCACGTTCATGGTTGTCGCTATCTGATCTCTGACTCCCACACTACTCAATGCTTCGTCGAAATCTTATATAATTTTCTTAGCAATTGTCTAGATTTGAGGAATCTATTAGAAGTTATCTCCTACATTCGTTGCATTGACTCGCCAACCAGTTCACACAAATTGATAGCCTACACCATGAATTTGAGTGTGGGCTGCAAGCTAAGGCATAATGACTTTACCTTATCCCAGTATGATGTGTGCAATTCCTTAGCTATTTCCAACAAGTTAATTTGAGATGCAGGGGGTTGAGATTTCAAAAAATGTATTTCTATTGCTTTATTACCTACTTTTGCCTTCAATTCACGGATGCTTCCTTGTAGGGAAGAAATTTGATTCTTCAGAGCAGTATTTTCCTCTTCCTTTTCCATTAGGGCCAACTCGGCCTGGCTCAATTTTTTAGTCTCCTACTTGAATACGGCATTCACTCATTCACTTCATTATTAGTGCTTTTCCAGAGCTCCTTCAAGCCATCATTTGTTTGCTTAAACTCATCACAGACGGATGTTTCAATTGTTTGGAGTTGTTCAATTTCCTTCTGCAGGGCTGGAACAACTGTCACATTTAGAGTTTGAAGCGCAACAGCCTTTATTGCAAAGGCAGTCTTCTCATCTCGTAGCCAATTGAGTTCATTTTCTTGAGCTTTATACTTGTTTGACCAAAGGTTCACTTTCCCCTTCAGGTCATTAATTTCTCTGTCTTTCTTTTTCATTTGTCGATTGAGCTTGACAAAGTCAATCGTTACTACCCTCTGTGTTTCCTCCATTAATTCGACCTTGTCTTGTGGATGAGCTTGTTGCAAATCAAGCTACATGGAATTGATTGAATAATCATTTGATTGCATATCCTTGACTGGTCGGGTGACATTTGGTGTGACCTTCTCAAACATTAGCAAATTATGGCTTTCATTAAATGCAATCTACACGAGGTTCCACAAATTTTTTTGCATCTTTCTCCGTTCTCTTCTGAATTTGACGAGCTCAGACACTTCTAATAGCATCCACCTGCGAGAAATATTCTTTGGGCGAGATACCCAAACCACCAGCAAAAGGAAAATCTAGGGGAACTGCTAGCGGGAATGATAATGTGCTTAATGTATCAGTAGACTTGGTGGGCTTTGTAACGCTTGCAAGGGAAAAAGGTGGGATAAATTGGCTACCCTAAGAGGATGAAAACATAGTAGAGGAAAAGGCCAGAGAATGCTGAGGAACCAGAGACACAAATTATTGACTCATTGGACCAGGATGCATTGTTGTCACTTGTGTTTTAGGGGTAACAAACATAGGAGAGGGTGAGCAAGGACCACTAGGAGAACCTACATTGACCTACCCTGAATGACTCATGAAAGGAATAGCTAATGCAAGCGGCGTGGTAGGAGCAAGAACATAAGAAACTAGAGACACAACAAAAAGAGAAGAAGGTGAGAAATGTCTTGAGTTTCCTAAAGGTTGATAGCATAAACAATTGCCTCTTCACATCGCTCTTCTTTTCCTTCTCTGGTATTCTCTGTCTGGGGCCTTTTCCCTAGAGGGGAATCATCCAAGTCTAGAATAACTTTTCTATGGCACCTACTAGAGCTTTATTTTTTCTTGCTCGATCTCGAAGAGCTAGTTTGCTCTGACCAATGTGTATTCGAGGATTCTTCCCACAGCAACTGTTGCTCACTGATGGCCTTTTCTTGCGCCAGACTCTTCTCAGTCACCAAAACCCTTTGTGCCACTTCTTTCTCATGACCCAGGGCAATGCTTTCTACTTTGCCATACCTCTCGGACCCTGAAGGATTCAGAGAATCTTCACTATGTGAGTGCTCACGGTTCCAAATTTCATCAAAACGGTCATTTGAGCTCACATCTTGATAAAGCCCATTAGTCATTTTTATTTCCTGCCTGTAAACCTAGAAAGCATTAATTTATTTGGCTTCCATCCCAACCTTGCCAACTGGTTATAAAGAAATGGATTTATTCTGTGATTGGGGTTAGTCTTAGCCAATATATGGTAAAAATTAAGCCAAGGTAGTCAGCCTGTGTTGGAAGGTAGGTGCTCAAGTTTGACATATAATTTCTCATCTCCTTCACTTGCATGCCTCTGAGCATCCCAAAATGGTTGGGGCTGATGGGAAATTTTAATGCCAACTGCTGCTAAGTTACCCAATAGATTATATTTCCATGAATTGCTGATGAGTGGCAGGCCGAGGTGACCCAATTTGGAATACAATACCTCAAAACTATTAACCTTCAAACCCTTTTTCTTAACCAATGTCATAGAACCAAATAAAATATGCAACACTAGGTAGGAAGTTAGATGCTTACCCCCCTGGTAATCATTTTCAATGATGGATTGTTGCCTGAGGGCTTCCAAAGCCAGCACCTTGACAGAGACAAAACACGGGAGTCGAAAAGGCTCTCGGATGAAACCCTACAACCTAAGCATTGTAAATTCTGAACTGAAAAACCAGTCACAAGGCGGCACAAGGCTTTTTATCCATGATATTTGATTTTGAGTTAAGCGCCTGGACCCTTGTCCTTCCATGTGATCCATAGCTCTCAAAGTAGGAGCTAGGAATGAGTTTGCAAATGCACAATAATCAAAGGTTCTTGAAAGGACCGAAGTCTAGGTAGATACTGGTTTTCTAGCACCGTTATCATCAAACACTGCCAGGTGCATAAACTGCTGGAAATAATTAGAGTTCTGAAACAAAATCATATAGGCCAGGAAAGATGGATACCTGAACCTAGAGCCTGGCTCGAACTCCTCCAACTGTTGGTATATTCCTTCTGCAATGGGTTTTGCGAAATCCATTAATGGAGGCACTTTTTTCCATCTCAACATGAAACTGACGCTTATTTGAAACTCAAAAGACTTATTTATCCAAATCAAGCCCACATATCATTGCCAACATAGAGAAAAAGAGACTCGTTCTTGCTTTGACAACAACTAGATTAAGAGGGAATTCAAGCCGAATTGCACACTCTGCTAGCCTATTAGTTTTAGCGTTATAAAACTGTTGTGCCTGTTTAAATCCTCTCCAAGCCTTCTCCATTCTGGAAATACTAAAATATTGAACACCCTTGAGACCATTAAGAGGATCACATAACATGTCTTGGATAGCCTGGTGATCAATCACCACTCTGAAATTATTGTCGTTCACAACTCCTGACTCAACATTAAAATTCCTAGCATAGGCAGCCACGAGTTCTAGACAATAGTGCACTAAAGGAACGATATATTAGGGAAGACCGCATTCCCAAAATTGTTTATAAAAAAGGTTAGTGAGATTCTTCATTTTCTCACATGTGGCTTCTCTTAGACTCTTAGGATTTTGAGATAGCTTTGGATCTCTAACATTGTCCCAATCTTCCATAACTAAATCCTAATTTCTAGGAGAAATTGCACCTACCAATTTTTGGTCTACATGCTAAGTATGAGGCCAAAAGGGTTTGGCTGGAATGCCTAGGGTCGCATAAGAGGTCTGAGTATAAATGTCCACACAGGGTGCACGCAATCTTCTTTCTTCAATGCTACCAGTGTCAGCGGCTTGGGTTGAGCTTCCTGCAACTTTTGCCATTCTAGCCTGTATTTTGCTATACTATGCCTTTTGGTTTTTTGGAAGCTTTTCTCTTGTCTTTGAGAATGACTGAGATAGTTACACACTTTTCCAACCTTGCATAATTAATGTCTTTAGCATGACACCCTTACTCGCCTTCTTGATTTTTGAGAGAATTGAATTAGCAAGGATTACACTATCCTTCACATTAATTGTGCCATATGCCTACTAATCTTTTCATGTGTGTGAAAAGGCCGCCAACTCATCGAAGGACTCCACATATCAAGGGATGTGACCTTTCTTATGGTAGCTCTAATCTTTCCTTCTAAAATGCACCAGGTTGGTGGTGCCATATTTTTCAAGCAAGGCTTTTACATTTAATGATCACTTGATTGCGACAGGGTATGCCAAACAATGACTCCACCTTGAGAGATTTGATTTGATTTAGCTGGATGAAAACCTTCATACGGAGACAACTAGCTCCTATTTTTCCCTTTAAAAGGCTCAATTTGGACAACTTGAAACTACATTCACTTATGTTCATTATTTTGCACATCACAATACAACTTGTCAGTACTCTCTCCTACCACTTGCTTATGGCATAAGCATACATTGCTTGATTAGGAGATCCTCCTCCTGTCTACAAATAGAGCCCTTGTCATCATGGCAATTCATACTCGCGCTTAGTTGTTTTCTAGCAACTAGCTTTAGGACAAGGTAGGTAGGTTTTTACTTAGCGAAGTAGCAGTAATTATGGAAACTCCTATTAGGGTTACGTGCAAAAAATCTCAAACTACCTTCTATGGAAAGATAAGATGTAGGCATTTAAAATACATGATTGGTATGAAGAATTTGTTGTATGTGAAGGCTATTAAGTGGGTTTTAGGTAAAGACTGTGTTGAGTACAAGAACCACTATAGGGTAAATACTAGCATTACCTCTCATTTCGTAGCTTCTCTACTAGATGTGGGTGTCTCAAATAGGAAGATCCTGAAACTGACCAAGCACGTGTTCCCCAAGTGCTACTTGGGTGGACTAGAAGTTGTAGCAGCTACTGAAATTGGCTGAGGGATTCCATATGCTCGTAACCTGCGTCGGCTTGTTGAGGAGAGAGGACCAGTGGCAACCAAACCCTTTCTGCATGGTTACGAGCTCAAAAATCAAGAACATCGTCATAAGGTCTGTGCTGCCAGCCACTTTCTGATGCAAATGCATAACATTGAGCCTTTCAACCAAGTGTAGCGGTATGAGAATTTTGAGAGAATGATGTTCCCCAACTGTGTGCCACCTGTTACTGTTGCTCCTGCTAGTCCTACCAATGCCTGACAAAAAGACCTTTTTCTCTCCTTTTGTATATGAAATACTTTATGTTACCTCCTCTAGTGATAATATATGTGTTTTTGAAAAATGGCCACAGGCCCTCGCTAAACTAATATGCGAATGTATGTAAATATCCATATAATGAATATAACACATATAATTTTCATAATCTAGCTCCTTTTTCTTCATTTTTTGCAATTTCATGGCTCAATCTGGTTGTTGTTATTATAAGAAAGCATTAAGAATGGCCCCAAAACTAACAAAGTAGTAAAATATTTATATATTTACATACTCACAGTAAAATTGAATTAGTTGATTCTTTTGAGATGTATTCCATTTATTAGAATACCCAAAGCTTCACCCTCCATCGTTTCTAATTCAAAAGAATTGTGCTTCTTGCATTGAATGACCTTAAATGGTCCTTCCCAAAGACTATCAAATTTACCATGCTGGCTTGGTTTTGCACCACGCTTATTAAATTTGAGCACTAGATCACCACATTGCAGACCTTGGTTTGACACTTTCTTATCAAACCATTTTTTCACCACCTATTGAGGGTTTTTCATTGTTTCAAGAGCATGCTCTCTTTTTTCTTGAACCTCTAGCAACTCTTCTAGTTGTACGTACATCACTCCATTTTTCTCAACTTCCAAGGACTTGAGCAATTGGATCGTAGGAATTTCCATGTAGAAATGGGTAAGAACGCCTCCTTCCCATAAACTATCTCGTAAGGAGATGTCTTTATTATTTTCTTAGGAATGATGCGATCTGCCCACAGAGCTGTATGGAGATGCCGATGCCAATCTATTTGGTGCTCCAAACCTATCCTCTTGATCAGTCAAATGAGATTCTTATTTGTGGATTCGTCCAAACCATTCCCCTATGGGTGGTAGTTAGAGGATGTCTTTAGGAAAACCCAATATTTAAGGGAAAATTGGTTGATTTTAGAGCCAAGAAAAGCTCTCACATTATCTAATATAATTATTTTTGGTGGGCCGAACCTAGCTACCAAAGTTTCCTCTAGGAAATTTACAATCTTTGTCTTAGTCACATTCTTCAAAGGTATAGCTTCGGTCCATCTGGTGAAGTAATCTATTGTTATAAGAATCCATTTTTGTCTAGCGGATGAAACGGGGTTGATCATGCAAATGAAGTCAAGACCCCATTGGGAAAATGACTCTTCCACTAAAATTCACTGAAGTGGCATGGCGGCATTTTTCCTTTTTCCCACAAAAAACTAGCATTCATTACAAGATCTTACCAATGCATATGAATCCTTAAATAATGTTGGCTAGAAATAGCTAGCGTGCATGATCTTGATTGAAGTGGTTTTTGCTAAAAAGTATCCTCCAACCGGGCCACTGTGATACTGCCCTAGTATTCTTTTCACTTGTTCCTGTGTGACACATCTCAACAGAATGCCATCGAAGTTTCTTTTGAAAAGGACTCTCTCCAGGAGCAAATAGCCATTACTCTGTAATCAATAGAAACATCTCTTAAATGAAGGGAGACTGGTTGGGTACTTTCCTGTTTGCATGAAATTAACCCTATCATGCAACCAGTCATCTCTGAAACTTTCTTCATTTAGCAACATAGGTTCTAGGACTTCAATTTTCGTCATTGCTTCATTGCTTTCAGTTAAATATTCACACAACCCTTTTCCTTTGACAGTTTTGACTGGCTTTATCTCAACATCATATTCTAGGATCTTGGTGATCCAGTTTTTCCACTTCTCTATAATTTCACCCTCCATAATATATTTGTGCACACTAGAGTGTGGCACACAAACGATCACCTTGTTGTAGGATATGAGGTGCCTAAAAATTTTCAACCCTTTCACAATGGCAAAGGCTTATTTCTCTACAAAATTATACTTTACCTCATAATCCTTTAGGGTACGGGAGTAGAAAGCAATAGGAAACTCTCTCTTATCTTCATCATCCTTTTGCATTAGCACGATAGCAATACTTGTGCTACCACCAAAAACATACATAGGAAAATCTTTTGACAGATCTGGATTAACAAGTACAGGAGTAGAAGAAATAACCTCTTTGATTTGCTTGAAAGCCTTTCTGGCCTCTAGAGTCTACTTGAAAGCTTGATATTTCTTTAGCATTAAGGTAATGGGTTGGACAATCCCCACAAAGTTTGATATGAACCGGCTGATGAAATTAACCTTTCCAAGAAAATATTGAACTCCCTTCTTGTTGATAGGTAAGGGGAGTTCTATGATCGCCTTGACCCTTTCTGGGTCGATTACAATACCATCTTTTGAAACAACATATCCCAATAGTTTCCCATGCGAGAATCCAAATACACATTTCTTCAGGTTTAGAAAGATCTTGAATTCCTGGCACTTCTAGAAGAAAATATCGAGATGATCAAAGTGATCCTTAGCAGATTTTGAGAAGATAGTCAGATCATCCAGATAAATTATAATGGTTTTGTTAATCAGATCCCTGAATGCAAAGTCCATGGATCATTGGAAAGTGGCTCCGACATTTGAAAGCCCAAATGGAATTTTAGCATAAGTATACATTCCCCACTTGGTCGTAAACGTTGTTTTGTGCTGGTCCTCTTCTTTTACCTGAACCTGGCTATAGCTGGAGAAACCATCTAGCATTGAAAACATCTCAGAACCCGCGACTATTTGCAGAATTACCTCCATGGAAGGTATAGGATAGTGGTCCTTAAGGGATGCTCTATTCAAGTCTCAAAAGTCAACACACAGGTGTATATCCCCATTCTTCTTCTAGACTAGCACTAGGTTAGACACCCAAGTGTTGTGCTTCATTGGGAACACTATCTAGGACTTGATCAAATTCTTTACCTCATAAGCCATTATTGACTCGATCTTTGGATTCACCAGCCTCTACTTTTGATGCACGAGCTTTGCCCCCTCCAGTAGCTCAATGGTGTGCTGAATAATCTCGAGATCATATGCCTTGAGATCATCATATGACCATGCCACCATGCCCAGATATTTCTCTCAAAGATTTTTCAACCTTTCTTTATCCTTCTGCGAGACTCCTTTTCTGACCTTAAGCTTTTTGTCTTCTCCAATGTGTAAGTCAAGGTAATCACCTTTATTTGCTACAAAATTTCTTTTGTCATTCCTTGCATCATCAGAGTCAAAAAGATTCTCTAGACTAACCAAACCTCTGGGGAGCTTGTTTGATTTGAGTTGGACCACTTGACCTTCATATGCCTCAGTGATCTGTGGTTGTAATTGGTCAACAAATTCTTTGGAAAACTAAAGAAATGATGCAATATGGGCATCACTATCAAATGCCTACCAATTTTGTTCATTATTTGGGACAACAAACCACACGATCACTCAGATTGAATGCCTATTATCGATTAACTCAGAGGATGGATCAAACTGAGATCTGATAGCTGCCATTGGTCCACTTCAGAGTTCTACTCTCTAGGTATGGCCTGGATGTTGAATGCCTTGAAGCCCTCAATCAAGTCCTAAAGTCTATGTCAATATGATCGCATGCGAACATTCTTTGTGGCTGACAACCCTCGAACTTGGTTAACTACCAACTCCAAATCTCCAAACACTTGGATCTGTTTGGCACCCATCCACTCTACTAAGCTTAAGCCATGGATAAGGCCTTCATATTTTGCTTCATTGTTCGAACATGTGAACTGGAAGTGGTATGACCTTAATGAATTTTTGTTTGATGGAGATACCAAACATATCCCAACACTAGCTCCTACTCTACATCTCACTCCATCGAAGTGCAAGGTCCATAGCTCTGAGGCTCCTTCGCTTTTGGACTCCTTTTTCATCTTAGGCATAATCTGATCTTCCTCGTGAATGACATATGTTCCCATTCCAGTTGCATGATAATTGCTGAAGGGGTCTAAATTTATGAATTCATTCAAGAAGGCTTCCTCCTTCTCAATTTGAGAACTGCTCTCTTCCTCATCCTCAAGGATTTCAACATTGGGAATTTCTCCTGGGGTAATTGAGTTGTGTGCGGCCTCAAAATTGATCATAGCTTCATTGACCACGTGTTCAGGATGTAGAGGTTCTGCCACTATCTTCATTTTGGATTCATACTTGGTCCTTAGGATCAAGTGTGACCAATCTAAGGAGAGGTAACCTCCAACATTAGTAGTGAACTCTTGGGACAGGCATATCCCAAACATAGGGGGAACGACGATGAGCATAATATATTGGTTCACAATAATGCTGGGGCAAGCAAATAAAGTCATGGGAAATCCTTTGATTACTCTGACGGTTTCAACCTTGTTCCTATCAAGTTGCATGACTCCCTTCTTAAGAGGCTCGTATTCAAGCTCTAGAGCTTTAGCTACTTGCTTGGGCATGACAGTGGTGCTAGCACCAAAGTCAACCAGACAATTATGTAGTAGCTTTTTACCAATGATAGGTGTTAAATAGAAGGGCTTAGGCTTAGGCTTACCTTCTTCTCTAACCTGATTTCCTGCTAATTGATTTTCTAGAACCTTGTCTGGGGTTGGATTAGCTATCTTATCTTTTGGGAGTTGTTCTAACATCTTTATGCTTTCTTCTCCTGATAACACCTTTTGTAATAGCTGCTTTTGCCCCAGGATTGCTAGGATGTCCCATAGAGAAGTTCACTCATGGAAGACTTCTTTAGTTGCTCTACCACATTGAAAGGCATGTGTAGCTAATGAGTTGTGGTAGTTAGCTCCTTTTGCTTTGTGACCGGTACCTCCAGCTATTTGGCAATGGCTAAGGTGGTCGAGAGAGTTTTTTCCTTCGAAGCTTGGAGTGAGTTCTTAGGACCTTGAATAGGGGCTGCAAACTGATGCAGAGCTATTGGCACAGTAGTCGACAGATTGGGTGCCAAATTAGCTAACCCTTTGGTCTATGGGGATGTGAATTCTCTGGTAAGCCTCCACTTGGAACATGTGTTATAATCTGACTATACTTGTAATAGTTGGGTTACTGGGATGTTTTTTGGGAATGTCATCTCCTCTTCTTCCATCCAGGAGAATAGTGCTTGGTCTGAAGCTATGTCTAACTCTTGCTCAATGGAAATTCCTTGCATTTGAGTGGTAAGAACTACGTTATCCATCTATTGAGAGGTATAGGCTTGGCCTCTGGAATCGAGCATGATGCCTTTACTACATTGCTTTGCTATCTTTTGTTGCAAATTTCCCTGCAGGAAGTTCTGGGGCATGTGGGCATCATTGCAAGGGAAGAACCATGGATTAATATCCTCAACAAGATTATTTTGTCTTGCCACCAACTCTTTGTTCGAACTAGGATAGATGGTCTACATCAGCATGGTCATAGGCATGACTTGATCACTCAGTTGCACTTGAGTATAGTTACGTAGTTTATCCTACCATTGATTCTGCTAAAAGGGTGGCTTCCTGCCTTGGTAGTTATGGTAAGCGGTTTTCTAATAGGCATCTTGCTACCGCTTCATAGTGGTTAGCTCATTTGTCATATTTTGCATTTTCTCCCTCATTTGGTTCATCTCAACCTCCAAGGGGTTAGGCATTAGAGCCATGCTCAACGTCATCCTTGGATACACATACATAGATTGGGGGGCGTGGGAATGTTGGTTGAAGCTACTTCTAGCTCTGCTGTAGTTGTTTCTAGGAATACAAGTATGGTAAATCACAGTGCCAACTTTCTAGCAATAATGATATTGTTCTCAGTGGTGACAACAAGACTATATGCATTAAGTAAGGTATTTCTACCAAGAGATTGCAACATTACATAAATGTCAACATGTATGGATTTCAAATAAAACATAAATACCAGATCTGGAGGCGGTTGGATACCGATAGGGACTCTTTTCCAAGCCGCATGAAACTGAGCATTGTAATCAACCAAAGCTTCATGAGGATCCTGCTTTGCAGTAGCTAACTAATGATATAGCAAGGATCTATCACCATTACTCAAGAAGTGCTTGTAGAAAGGATCTTTGAGCTAATCCCAATTGCCAATTGTATTAGCTGAAAGAGTGTGATACCAGTCCAACACCTTCCCTCTGAAAGAGGCTATGAGCAACCGCAAAGCTACGTTCTAGTTAGTAATTCCATGAATCAGACATACATCAACCACATAGTTTCCAGCCGCCATTTGCACAAAGGGTGGAGGAGAAGTTGCAGGAGAACTTAAAGCAGAAGTTGAGGGTGATGAGTAAGCCGGCTGACCTTTGGCCTTAATTGAGACTAATGGTGGTGTAAGAAGGCTAGGGTCTTTTGCAGTTAGAGATCTAGTAATGGGTCTATGACTCATGCACTTTTACTTCTAATTAGGTGAACGTTGTGTTTGTCCCACCAGGCGTGTCAAAAAAAGAACTATTAGCGCAAAATATTGTAGGGCAACAACCTTATGGGAAACTTAGCTGTTGGGGGACAAATTGCACACAACTAAGTGACCTCTAGGATTTTATCGAAGCCAACTCTTCATTTTTTCAAATGGGGGGAGAAAAGGGAGAAAGAAACTAATGCAAACAAAACAAAACTATTCTAAGGCGATGTACCGAATCATTGGTGAATTAAGCAAGCACATTGTAGTAGACAAAGGCTCAGACAACTTAAAGTGTTTATTAAATGAACAATTTCCAACATCATAACATAAGAACATCCAAATATTTGCATAATATAACCCTCACCACACAAGAATAATACAAAAGAGCAATGACATGATTTGCATTGAACTAACTATAGATAGAGATTACAAAAGCTTGAAAATGATGTCCAAATATTGCAGAATTTACTTGCACAATCTAATGTTCTATAAAATACTTGAAAAAAAAAAGGCCGAATGAATTGGAACAGTCTGTAAGTTCAACTCAACAATAAAACACTACAAAGGGTAACTCCTAATTCTTAAGAAAAAATTTATGCTCATCTAACAACAACAACAAATGAAGAAAATGGCTACATAAATAGCCACCCCACTGCCTGGAAGCCCCAACGGAAAAGATGCTCCAACAAAGAAATTAACCATAATGATTCCCTAACGTCGGCACCAACAAGAAAGATTCCTCAATCATCAGCACCAACAGAAAGACGCAAGAATGGCATGCCAGCAGGAAATTTTTGAGAAGACATAAGCCACACAATAACAAAAATAGAGAGAAACGTGGTAGTAAGATGAAGGCCATTGCAACGATCGTAAAAAAAAAAAGAAGTGACGCCTGAACGAACACCATGTGGAAAGCCATCAACGGAGGAAGTTGCAATGCGAGCCCCACTCTAACAAAAAGTACAATGAAGCAACGTGTCATGCGGTCGGAGCCCGACAAAAAGCAAAGGTAGCACTCCAAAGGAAAGCTTCGATATGATGACATGTGTTAGCAACCAGAGAGCTGTGATTATCAATCATAAGAAAATTCATAGACAAAGATAAACCACGAAGGAAAATAGCGGTGCGTGAATAATTATTCACATATACTTCACCATTGATCAATTCATATTAACATAGGTTTTAATTTCATACCTTAATTATAAATTTATATTACTTTTGGTTTTGATTTGTTTCCTTAGTTACACATTTATAAAATTTAGGTTTAAGTTGCCACTTATTAAAAAATTATGAAAAAATAGCTTTCATTTGCCACCACACACTACTACATCAAGGGGGTATTGAAGACAATTTTTAAGACAATATTTGAGTATATTGTCTTAAATTGAGACAGAAAAAAAGTTGTTTATTGTCTCAAGTATTGTCTTTAAGGGGGTGTCTCTATAAAGACAATATGACATTGAAGTATTTTTGTTTCTTTAAAGACAATATGAAATTGTCTCTATAAAGACAATATGACATAGAAGTATTTTTGTCTCTTTAGAGACAATTTCACGTTTGTCTCTTTAGAGACAATTTCACTTTTGTCTCTTTAAAGACAATAGTTGGGATTAAAGACATTGTCTCTACAAAGACAATATGTAAAAATTGTTTCTTTAGAGACAATATGTAAAAATGTATTAAAAAAATAAACAATTCAATGTTTTCAAATTCACGTCGTCCTCCTATTTGTTGGAGTTTTTATTTTTTATTTTTCAAATGCGATGGAAAATTATAATAGAAATTATCAATGATTTTGAAGTTGGAACAATGAACAGTTGTCGAATACACAAAGCATAATGTTCATAAAAAACAAAGAAAATAATGCATCCTAATCCAAATTCATAAAGTAAATGCCAATAAGTATTTTTTTATTTATAGTTTATAAACTTGTTCATACAATCATGAGCAACACGTATGTCATAACATGACATACACAAACGATTCATTTCTAGGAAAGACAAAATGTTAATATTTTCCTAAAAGCCATTGGAATATACCCAACTACCAGCATAACTCTTTCGAGCATGGCAAGGTAGCTTGACAAAGAGTTGACTCAATTGTCTGGACTGGACAATTTTGCTTCAGAATGGGAACTTTCTTCTTGCATGCTTATGTATGGTCCTCTCAAACGCTGATAACTTTTCATTGTAACAATCCACTAAATCATGTACTTTGTTATTGATGAACGACAAGATTTCCAAATCGTCTTTGAGCATAACACATCCTTTCAAGATTTTGATATGATTTTGGAGAGAGTTGAATTCTTCCTTTAAGATAATCAATATGGTGAAAGCAAAATTTTCCTGCAAGCAAACAATATTAGATTTAACAAGTAAATCCATTTGCATTATTCATTTAAAGAACCACAAATCCACAAGTCTCTACACATTAACTGAAAATAATAAATCTGCAAATCAAACCCCAAAAAAATATCCAATTATAAGCAACCACTACACTAGTCATTTGATAGCCCAAAAGTGAAAATATGTGATCCCAAAAAACTTTCACAAATATTTTCTTTCATATAACTTACTGCTCAAGCTGGGCTGCAAACTGTGCAATTTTAAGTTGGCACTGGTTAGCCGTACTAGTAACTTCTTCACCTTGATAGAGCCCTGCAACTCGCTCAAACTATTCCAAAGCCAGTTCCAAAGTTTCTTCAGCTTCATATATTTCACCGAATTCCTGTAGAAAACAATATTTTGAAGTACATTGGAAATCTAAATTATGGAAATTGACTTCTAAATTTCCAAATCAAAATCTGGTTGATGACCTCCAATATCCCAATTGAAGTATAAAACTCTAGAAACCAAAGATCTGATAGATACATGAAATTCTAACTTTATAAATTATAAACAATAAAATTCTGCTTAGACACAACCAACACACAGAACAACCAAAACTCTCAGGTAAGCCAATTTCAATTATGATGCTAAGGTAAATCAATCACAGAAAAAAAACTAAACGGACAAGGAAAATCTCTATGAAATTTAGTGTAATGAAGAACAGTTTAGAAGCTGTGATAGTTTTAGCATAACAAGGAGTACAATACAAGAAACAGCTGTGAGAAGAAGTACCAAGAACTGGAAGTTACAACCATCTCCCACTTTAAGAAAAAGACACAAAATAATGGATTGGAAAGAGAGGACAGCCATAGTAGTGCCAAAACTAGTGTTGACCTTAGAAACTACTATCTTTGGGTCACCATTCAAATTCAAGGAGGACTGTTTGGTCTTTGCTCTATCTATGACCCCAATCACCTCTTAATATGACCTAAGTTTGGAAATGGATGAGGTATAACTCACCATTATAGATTGGGTTCTCAAGGGAAACTTTAACATGGTTGAATACTCTTTTGACATACGTTGGAGTAACAACTCACACTTGTCTTGAGTTAAATTTGATGCTTCTAGATCTTAGCCCATAATTCTTTGGGTGTTTTTGACTCATTCACTAGATTTGTATAAATAGTTAAAATCACCATTGGTCCACTTGGAGTAATCATAAAGATAGATTCTTCAGAAAATGAGTAGATTAGACTACATTAATCTCTAATGGTTCAAACAAGTTCAAACTTAAGCACCCTTACCTAGATTAGAGTTCAAATGCTGGAATTGATCCCAGATAAAATTTGCATGCTAATAACACATTCTTCTTGCTCTTCAACTTGAAATCAAATGTAAGACAACCTTTAGATAATTTATACTATAATTATTAACAATCAACAGATTAACATTCTAACATTAAAAAATGCCAACATATTGTACTACCTCAGGATGCACAATTCCAAATGCCCCAATGCTCTTCCCTTTAAACATAATATTTGCTTGTCTACTAAGGAAAAACTCTGGCTCCTGCAATCAAAAAACATCAGAGCAATGTTATTTATAAATTTTAGTAAAGTGTTTATGCTAGATATGACTACTAGAATATTCAAAGAAAGTTCATTATCCTTTTTCCCCTATACTAATTAAACAAAACCATTTGAATCTTACATGAGATGGCCTTATATAATAGCCTGAGTTATCTCCAACTGAAAGAAACGGTACACTGACAACTTCCATAATTTTGTCCACCAAACCATGAATTACCTGCAGGAATCAACAAGTAAAACATGCAATGAGAAAATGCAGGGTATCTCAGACTTAATACTAAGAACTCCTTTTGTCCCCAATGCCTGAAAGCATAAAGGCCTTTCTATAGGATGAAATGATCAAATTTCAATTTTATAGTGTAACAAATTTATTTCCAGTCAAGAGGAGTTCCATTCATTCAATTGTTTAAAACAATGAAACAGAAAAGTATCTGTCATATTAGACATAAAAATATATTTAATGCTCTTCAAGGAAACAAATCCTATGACAGATATATATAGATAGCAGAAATAAATGACTGAAAAGACAAAATAGGAAAGCGGGAAAACAATTCAATATTTGAAGTATTTCAACATGAATTATAAGAAACACCCCTTAATTGATAAACTTACATATGAGACCTCTCATTGGTAGTCAAAGTCAGACCTCAAACCTCACCATAGGTCATTCACCCCCAGAGCATGAACTTGAGATGAGGGGGGCCGGCCAGTGACATCATCCTTGCTCTTGCCTTGGGTCTTCACAAGCCCATGTCCAAGAGTTGAGGTGCAAAGTTGGAGTTCCTAACTTTAAAGGACTGGTAAAAGCAGCCAAATGAAGAAACAGATATATCTCTTCAACCAAGGTGTTAGCTTATATTTTAGTTCTCAAGGATGAATGGGAGTGAAAAAATTAATTCTGCAATGAAGTAGTATGACGAGGAATTATCATGAAAAGATTGATTAGCTTCAAGAAACCTCTTAGCAGTTCATCTACAAGTGACTCTTCAGGCTAGCAATCACCAGGCCTACCAATGGAAACAATAAAAACCTAAAATTTGAAAGAAAAAAAGACATTGGATATGTGGTGACAGACAAAGTTGTAAGGAAGAGAAGAGGTTGCAGAATGATTGCCAAATATAAAAGTAGAAAATAGAGTGTGGAATGATGAGGCCATGAAAAGCCTTGTGATTGTAATTGAAATTGAATCAAATAAAATCAAATTTGTTTGCAATCTTTATCTTAGTGAATTAAGACAGTAATTATCTGTTTGGTTTTGAATTTGTGAATGGTTCTTGAGTAGAGGGAGGGGAGTCCTTTTTGCATCAATACCTACTGCACATGATTCATTAAATCCCAAGGGAAGGAAGTAAACAAAATATAATAAGTTCCAAAAATACTTACTAATAGTACTCACTTGGAGTTGTTTCATTGCCCAATGACACTTTGTAAGAAACATGATACTCATTGCCATGGAGAGGGAGATAGTTTCATGGCCTGCAAAGAGAAGAAACAGAAGAGTTTCTGCCACAAATTCATTAGAAAGAGTAATATCAACCATACATGCAAAATCAGCCAAAACAGACTATAAATGTAATATAAGTAGAGCAATACTGATTCCACACATAACATTGTTATTATGGTCGTGCTTTTTATATTTTAGGTGTGGACATCAATACGGCAATTTGTATACAAGCTTCCATACAAAGCTGAATTTCCCAAACCCAAACCTGTATCCCTGGTAATTATAATTTAGATTGTTTAAGATTCATGCTCAATACCCAAAGAAAGATTACCGCAGTTTGTTCTGTATGTAAAAAGAAGTTTAATTTCTATAAGATGTACACTTTGCCTCCTTTTTGAAATTATGAATGAATATTTTTATGAAGTCATCTTTATAAATGCTAATGTTTCTTTTTATCTGGTAAGTCATGTGAATTGTCATGATTATAGATTCTGTTGTCTTTTCCTGTAGGGGAATGCTGCCTGAAGCAAGGCAAACCGGCAAGAGTACATGATCTCCTTTGATAATGGCACTTTGTACTCCAAGTGCAGCATGTGGTTAATGAAGATGTTCAGGGAGAGGAGTAATTCAAATGCTGTTAAGAATTTTTTTAGATGGCCATGGACAAGAAATCCTGGTGGAGCATCCACAACTGTAGGGTTGTTAAGTAGTATGCCCCCTGAGATTGAGCTTTCTGATTATCAACCATTACCAAATGGTGATATTGAAAGTCCTTTGGATCTTCTCAAAGGTGAAAGACAAAAAGTGGGACCAATTTCAGATCTTGATCGTTTTTTTGAACGTTTGTATAAGTATTACTGTGAACCTGGACTTCGATGCATTGTGATTCGATGGATTGGTAACAATGTGAGCTTGGGGTTCACCATTGTCTTTTCGGGAATATGCTTGCTATGTGTAGACTGGCATGGTCTAATTACTCTTAAATGTGGAGGACCTGGAGGTGATGCAGTTCAATGTGACCTTGCAAAGATTGCATTCCGCAAGCATCCTTTAAAACCATTCACTTTGTACACTGCAGTGGTTGTTGGATATTTAGGGTTATTTTCTTTATACTGGATTTTCTGCTTTCTCATATTCTTTTTACAGCTGAAAGACACACTGGAAATCCGTGACTTTTACCAGAAAAGGTTGTGTTTTTTGTGCCAACAAGTTTAAAACTAACAATTGAATTTTCAATTTGCAGAAATTTTGTGTAATTATACTTAGGAGTTTATCCATTATTTTGTGTATTCTTTGTGCAGCCTTAATATTACAGATCAAGAATTGCAAAGGATGTCCTGGTCAGCTGTATTAGAAAGGACCATTCAGTTTCAGAGCATTGAGCGGCTTTGTGTTGTCAATGATCTTTCTGCACATGATGTTGTGATGCGCATCATGCGCAAAGATAATTACTTGATTGGGATGTTGAACAAGGGTGTGCTTGCCTTACCAATTCCTCAATGGGTTCCTGGTGCAGGGCCTGTTGTTCACCGGGAAGTTGATGGAACTGAGAATCGTCTGATTTTGACAAAGACTTTGGAGTGGAGTTTGAAATGGTGTATATTGCAATATATGTTTGACAGGTTTTGTTCCTACCTTTAATTGAAATTATTAAGTTTTTAGCTAGATATCAATTAGATGAAGTGAATTGTGATACTATTAATCTGGCGGCCATGAAATGTACAAAAGGCTTCATTGATTTCTATCCTAATTTCTCCTAAATTTATTGCATTGCTATAAACTGTCTGTTCATAATTAATGCAAGTAAAAATAAAAGCAGAATGTTCAAACCATTGCAAATGATTTCTATTAAAAACCAGCTAATGGAAATATTTAAACATTTTGAATAATTTATATAAAAGACCAGCCATTCTGGCTATGTGAATATTATATAGTAATAATTATTTATTCATTATGTATGATACCAGTAAACCCATACACTGTAGTTAATGAGATCTCTATTGTTTTCTTATGATGACAAACTAGGGATGCTGTTATTCTTTCAACATTTAAATATACTTAGATGCTATGGAAATTGGAAAGTGCCGCTATAGAAATTTTATTTAACCAACATGGGGCTGTCCCCACCTCAGTTGTGGGTTTTATTAGTTTTTTAACAATGCTCTGAAGAGTAGTGAACACATTTCAGCATCTTAAGTGGAGTTTACGATTCTGTATGTGTAATACTTTACTTTGGACTCTGGAACATAAGTGAGTGCATTGAATATCCCTTTTTTCCATTATGACTTGTTCCAAGCACCATGAAAATTTAGGCAAATTGAAGCAGATAGGTCAAACACCAGCTTCATCTTTAGGTGCTAACCCCTAGATCATGAAGCCATAAAGCAACAAGATCACGTTTTGATTGCAAAGTCACATCTTTATGGCTCTATTTCAGTTAGTGGGGAAAATGTGACTTATAAATGGAGGTGGAATTCCTATCATGCAATGTATAATGGAGCTGATGTTGGCATGGACAGTCAATAAGGTGTTGCAGGGCAGATTTCACTTTTTCATAAGTCACAATCCACCTATTGCCCTATTAGCATATACATCGAAGAAGATTCATATGATAACCAAATGAATTGAATCAAAGCATGATCAGGTGTATGAATTTGATTCCACATTGAAAGTATGATCCTTGGAACATCTTATTGATACTTGACAAGGGTTTAAAAAAAGCAGCAGTCTCACATGTGGGCAAGGTTCAAGCTAAAACCCTGAACAACATTCGAGAGTCACAGTCTAAAAGGTTTCAAGGAGCATTCCAAATGAAAGTTTGGATGCAAGGGTCACCAAGAGACAGTAGCCATTATTGAAATGCATATGTGTGAGACAGGGGCAGCATTCTTTGAGAGACACTGACTTGTTATCTAGTACACCTATGCAGTGGCAAGGATAGTAATCTCATGAATGAATTTGATGCATAGTTACAAACCCTGTTTAAAGCCTTTGTAATGTTTGCAGCTTGTGCAGGGTTAAATGTGACTGAATATAGTGCATATGACTATGCAACATAGGGTTTTATGGTACATTGTTTAGTCAAATGCACATGACAGTCACCTTCTATGTTCAAGTGCTGCAGCTGTGACAGGTTACCAATGGAATCAGGGACGTTATTTAAACCTACACACTCCATTATATTCAAGTGTTGTAGCTATGACAGGTTGTCAATGGAATCAATTTCAGAAGATTCATCCAAAGAGGAAATTGATTTCCCAGCTAAAGACTGATGATTTTCAATAATTTTATGGATCACAGTTGGTTACAAATTCAACTATAACAGGGGAAAACCTATAAGATAGACACGTAAATCCACTTTTTGTAGCTTTTGAAGAACATTTCACAGAACAAAAGCAATCTGAACAGAAAGAGATTCTCCAAGAAGATGATTTAAATAAATCAAGTGAAGATGGCAGACACAAGGATGATGGGGAAGCTTCAATGGAGGATCTTTCTTCATTCCAATTCCTAATGCTGAAATAACTGATGACCTGCATATTAACTCCAAAATCAAATATCTTGCCATCCCAAACGCTTTTCAAAATATTCATTAACTTAGAGGTCTGGGATTCCTTATGATCCCCGTGAATTTGTTTCAAGACATTATGATTAATTCTATTTGTAGCTAAGTCATATTAATCATACTGATGTCATTCTTTGATCAAGCAAATTCCAGACCAAAATGAGCCAAAGCCAAAAATAAATGGTGCACAAAGACAGATGAGAACGTAAGTTGTACTCTTTACAGATTTGGGAAGTGCAATCAACGAAAATCTCTACAAGTTCCAGGATTCACTGAATTTTAATTTCAATGAGGTGAAAGATAGTTTATGAGAGAGCAGATCACGCTATTTTAACTTTTTATGAGAGAGCAGATCACGCTATTTTAACTTTTAAGAATATTGAATGATTACTAAATGTAAAAATAGGCAAACTTTCAAGGTAAAAATTATGCCCGGAATACACAGTCATGTGCCATGAAAGTGCATAAATCTTTGAGAGTTCAAAAACGCACATATAAGGTGGAAACTGCATGCCTTAGCACTCAGAAAAGTGTGCTTTCAAAACCAACAAGCGTCCCTTTGTATGATTGTGTGCTCAAGATAGAAGAACTGGCAGATAAGAAGGGTCTATTGATTGTCGTGTGCCCAGGAATCATGTGGAGAATTTGCAGAGAGAAAAAAATAACATTTTGGGCACAAGGCACGTCCAAAAGAATGCATATTTAAGACAATTTTTGCTCACAAAAAACTGGTGTATACAGGCACACCCCTATAAACGGGATGAAAAATTGTTTTTAAAAATGGAGCCTAACACCAATGAAGGAGAAGCATGCACCAAGGTTTCTAAAACACATCACATTGAAGGAGTTTTCACATGCATCTCTGCAAAATGAAGGAATTTTTCAGACACGTGTAGAAGGATTGTAGAGTGTAGACCCTAGGCAGCTGAGACATGATAAAGGCACAATTTCTTTCTATTTGTCAACCTAATCCTTCCTGTCAAGGGATTTCAACCTCTTGGCTGACAGACAACAATGTATGGGTGCCATTGAGAGTGTCGTATTGGCTAAGAATCCTTTGGGGCGCAATTTCCTCTTTAATGCCAACTGAAGACAATCTTATTGCACAACTTAGCAACACAGGCTGACTTAAACCTATTTGTCACACAAAATACTTGCTGCTGGCGATCTTAAACCTGTCTGTCATGTGAATCAGTCATTTATGACACTCCAGGCCTGCCATGGCCATGCTCATTAGGGTTCACTGCCAGCAAATTACTGAGATCAGGCAATTTTATTCGTTTCCTGCTGGTACATTTCCTCCTGTCATGTGATTCAATGCTCATCACCACTCAATTGTTCTTCTGTTGCATGATTCAGTGTGCATTGCCACTTAACTTGAGTCTGGTTGCTTCTTTCCATTCATTTTGCCAACATCAGGCTTCTAGTCATGCAGATTTATGACTTCTACCATCATTTCTCTGCCCTGTCGCATGATTTGCATTGTCTTTCCACCATTTCCAGCTTCCTGTCACAATGTATAAGACATTGCCACTCTTAAACTTGGATTGCATGGTTTAGAGACTTTTGCCAACCTTGGAGCCTGAAATATGCGACTTAGACTGCTACTTGCATTTGCAAAATTCTGATATAACTAGTACATGTGCCTTTTCCTTGACATTTCACTAATTAGAAGACTGCTGCTGCTCCCCAAACGCCCTTTTTTTCTCTTGTCATTTTAATTGTTCACAAAGTCTACACTTTGACTGTTGCTGTGAATGACTGGGAAAAAATGACAAGTCTTTGTGTCTAAAAATGCAAAGATCACTATGATTTAATAAAATCAGGTCGGCCCTGTTTTAGGCCTAAAATGCAGGTCGTCCCTCTTTTACAAATAATCTGTTTTTCTTTCCGACTTTGCAGTGTTGTAACAGTGCCCTATCCCTAGGTCTAGGTTTCGGTTCAGTTGGACCATTTATTGGCATCTGACCCTCAATGGGTTAGCAAAGAACTGGCGAAATACCAAGTATTTGATTATTCAAGTTCAGTCTTTTCAAGTTCAGTCTTTACTTCAGAATAAGGGAAAGAGAATTATCTAAGTGACCACGATAAAACAACAGATGTCAGGGACTGCCAAATACGCCATGCATAAAAACAGCAAGGAAGTAAATAAGGCATCTTCATCTGTGCTAAAATCAAAATAAACAAAGTGCAAAACTGCAAAATGAGATTCGGTGGCTTCAATACCACAGAAGCCACTGAAAAGTTTGTCATTGCACATAAAAAGAAAACCCAATTATCAAATCCCGCAGGATTTCAGAGTAGGAATACAACGTTTTCAATTTCCCTTCCAGAAAGAAATATAAAGATCTCTCTTTCAGACGAGACAAACACTCCAAAACTTAATACTACAAGCTCACACGGTCATGGAAAAAAAACACATTCTGTATCCAGCAAGTTTGGATCTCTAACCTGCTATGACTGACGTCGAGGAGGAACCTCTAATCTTCTTCTAATACTTTCTCCAAGTCGAACCAGATCATCCACCTGGCGTTCAGAAGCACAAACCCCGAATCATTGAACATGTCTGTACTTTCACAAAATGGCTATTATCGCAGGGTACATAATACAATACAACATGCAACATAGGCAGGGGAGTAAGGAATTTTGACAAGATCTGGGGTTTTTTAAAATTTTACCATTTTGCTTGGAGACGACCCACAAGTTGAAGAAAACGGCAGTCCACGGGATGAAGAAAATGGCAGCTAGGGCATAATATTTTCTACAAATCCGGCAAAAACCCAATACTGCAATCATCACTTCCCGCCACACCCTGCATTCTTATAAGCTTCCTTCCCACCACACCCATTGTAAGCCTTCCCGCCCGAAGAAACTCCATCTGAGTCTGACGCCGTAGCAGCAAACGGGAAAGCCAACTCAGAGAGCCATCAAAAAGCTGTGAAAACAACAGTTTTGTTTGAGGGAAAAGCCATATGTGGGAAATAATTAATATATTTTTTGGAAAAGGTAGGTATTTTTTCTATTTTAATTTGAGACAATGTAAAGTAAAAAATAAAACTTAACTAGCAATTGCACCTTGGTGTGCAATAGGTACGCCGAAGAGGTCTAGAATATCCATTACGAAAATTTTATGTCTATATTTTGCATACATCTATGCAATGCAAGAGATCGATTGGTAGGCCATTTTGGAAATGATTTTGTTTGTGCAACAAAGGTCTCAATGGAGAGGTGATAGCTTCAAATGAAATATGCATCCACTTACAAGTATCCAAACATGAAAGAAACAAAACCTTTGAATCAAGAAGATAATCAGGCTTCATTAGTAGTAGGCTCATGTTATGTTTTTCATAGGAGAGAGATAGAGGAGAGATATGGATAGAAAGAGGGAGATATAAAGGGGGGAAGAGTGAGAGAGAGGTAAAGAGGAAGATAGATATGGGGATGGAGATGGAGAGGGGTATGGAGAGGAGAGAGAGGGATAAATAGAAATATAAAGAGGGAGGGAGAGAAAGAGAGGGAGATAGGTAGAGGAGAAAAAAGTAAAGAGATATAGAAGAGGGAGTAATAGAGAGAGAGGGGGGGATAGGGATAGAAAGAAGGAGAGATAGAGATAGATATAACTTAGGAAAGATAGAGGGGTTGAGAGAGAGATGGAGACGGAGAAATAGAGATATTAAGAGGGAGACAATGAGAGAGGGATGGAGAGATAGAAAGATAAATATATAAGAAGTTATATATATAGAGGTAGAGAAAGGGATATGTAGGGATATATAAAGCGGGGAAGAGTGAGAGAGAGGTAAAGAGGAAGATAGATATGGGGATGGAGATGGAGAGGGGTATGAAGAGGAGAGAGATGGATAAATAGAAATATAAAGATAGGCATAGGAAGTTATATATATAGAAAGATAGAGACAATGTAAAGTAAAAAATAAAACTTAACTAGCAATTGCACCTTGGTGTGCAATAAGTACGCCGAAGAGGTCTAGAATATCCATTATGAAAATTTTCTATCTTTATTTTGCATACATCTATGCAATGCAAGAGACTAATTGGTAGGCCATTTAGTAAATGATTTTGTTTGTGCAACAAAGGTCTCAATGGAGAGGTGATAGCTTCAAATGAAATATGCATCCACTTACAAGTATCCAAACATGAAAGAAACAAAACCTTTGAATCAAGAAGATAATCAGGCTTCATTAGTAGTAGGCTCATGTTATGTTTGTCATAGGAAGAGAGGGAGATAGAGGGAGAGATATGGATACAAAGAGGGAGATATAAAGGGGGGAAGAGGAGAGAGAGGTAAAGAGGAAGATAGATATGGGGATGGAGATGGAGAGGGGTATGGAGAGGAGAGAGAGGAATAAATAGAAATATAAAGATAGACATAGGAAGTTATATATAGAGAGAGAGAGATAGAGAGGGAGAGATAAAGATAGTGAGGTAAAGAGATATAGATATGGAGGTATAGGAAGAGGTAGAGGGAAATAGAGAGGGAGAGAGCCAAATGATAGAGAGAAGGAGACGTGTCAAGAGATAGAGGGAGAAAAATAGATAGAGACGTACAGATAGAGAGATGGATAGGGGGATATAGAGGGAGTGAGGGAGGGAGAGATGGGGATAGATAGAGGGGAGATATAAAGAGAGGGAGAGAGAGAAAGAGAGGGAGATAGGTAAAGGAGAGAGAGAGAGAAGTTTGAAAGGTGAATTATCATATCCTTAATCAAATGAGACATGTGGTACCCTGAGCATAACTCCCTAGGGACACATGTAATCCTTGGATTGTTAGATATAGTGAGGGAGGAATAGGGTGTGTGTGTGTGTGTGTGTGTGTGTGTGTGTGTGTGTGTGTGTGTGCGCGTGAGAAAGATATATGGAGAGAGATAGAGAGGGAGATTTGTATAAATAGATAGAGAGGGAAGGAGAGGGAGGTAGAGAAAGAGAGAGACACTCCTTCTATCTATGTCTCCCTCTCACCCTATGTTTTCATTATCTCTCAATTTCTCTTGTATCTCCTACATTTCTTTATATTTTCTCTTACATTCTCTTCCCTCCCTCTCCCTATCTCTACCTTGGCCT
>VDFB02000013.1:121629908-121644673 GCA_007258455.2 Sequoia sempervirens
TTATTTACTTGGAAAAAAATACAAAAAAATATGCATCACATTCGGACATGAGTCCTATACTTATATCTAAAATCTTATAAAAAAAGATTATGATTTTATTATGATTAGGGTGGTTAGACAAACACCTACTTATTTTTTCCCTGATATTTAAGTACTACTGCATTGAAATTTCTGTTTTTCACCAAATAGATTTTCTTTTAGAAAAATAAACCTACTAGTTTAGAAACTACATTCAATTTTCCATAGATTCTATTCTTACATATTTTTGAAATAATATATATAACTTATTCAAATTTTTACGTCAATTTGCCTAACTTTGATTTTTTTGAATTTTCATTGCCACTTAAGGACCTGTTTTTTCCATGATGATCTTGCACATACCCATGATACATTCATCCTTAGAAACCATAAAAACAAAATCCTTCTTGTATTTTTCCACCATTTTGCATGAAATTATTTCTCTCTCTTACATTCTTTTCTAAAATACTGCAAAGAAAGCTTTAAGAGGTTCATCTTGTGCCTCTCCATCACCCATACCTCTCAAAAAGTCTCTAATATGATGTACAAAAAGAATTCCTTTCAACCATGTCACACATTTGGTTTTAGGGAGTTCTCTCAAGAAATAGAAAAGTAAGCATACAATCAAAGTACCATACTTGACATATATTTCAATTTGGGAGATGAGGATGACTCTAAGAAATGTGGTGCAAGGATATGAATGCTATTTAGATCGGGATAATCATTGTCAAAAAGGGTAAGGTGTGGCTTGGCATGGGGTAGTGATGTTGCATAGTTAGTAGGGTGTTAGGCGGTCAACACCTAGTAATCTGTGATTGTAGTTTTCTTGGTAGCATCTAAATTTTTGTTTGTCTAAGGCAAAGCAACTAGCTTTTGAAATTTGTGCATCTGATGAGGAAGGGGAAGACACAATGAATTTTGCAATGTATCCTAACAATGTACCACTAAAAGTGACTTTTCCAAACAATATTGTTCTGGACGAGGCTTGTTATTAGGGGAATTTGTAGAGGCAGTTGCATAATGTGTAGATGATAGGAAAAAAGAGGAAAGTGGGGAAATTTTTCTTACCAACTACGTTTCCAAACAATATTATCTTGAATGAAGGGCTTGGGAAAGCAAAGCATGGGAAATCTTAGCAAAAAGTTCAACATAGGTGGAAGAGGCGAGTGGATGTCACATTTTTGGAGGAGCTCCTATGCTGGAAAATACAAAATTTAAGGGAAATCCCTAATTTCTAAGTTCTAGAAATTCGTGCCTTCAATTGAGGTTTTAAAGAACTAGGTCTATGAATCTTGGGTAGGGGTGAATCAAGTCTTTTATTTAGATCGGGGAAATGAATTCTTTGTTGTTCTTTTTTCCACAAAAGTGGAGTTGGATGCACTTCATAGGGTTAAGTCTAGTTTTTAAGGGGTCGGGCTTATTTTTACAACCTTGGTATCTAAAATTTAACCCTAGGCTGGCTAAGATTAAGTTTGTGCCATTTTCACTTCAAATGTGTTCGCTACCATTAGAGTATAGAGTGCTAAAAATTGTGGAGATTCTAGAAAATCACATAGGAATTTTTCTAAAGCATGATCTTAGTTTCTTTGAAAATATAGCAAAACCAGTAAGAGTTTGTGTCCTTTTGGACATGGGAAAATATTTTTCCAAGAAAATATATATCACGTCAAAAACTGGAGAATGGTTGCAAGATATTGTGCTACAAGGGCCTCAAAAGGCTTGTGCAGAGTGTCATAGTTTGGTGTATCAAGATAGGTTGTGTGTAGGTGCTTCAGTTCAAATGGATATCAAAGATTCATCCGTAATGGATGGCCATGCTTAGCCCTCAAGCTCAGTGTGTGAGCATCAAGCCTTATCAATGGGGGATGTAGGCGTATTAACTCAAATGGGTATGAAAGATCCATCATCAATGGAAGGTTAGGGTCGACCTTCACGCTTGGTATGTGAGTACCAAGGTGTGTCGATGGAGACAAATAGCCCTTGCAATCTGTAGGTTAATTGGTAGGCCTAAACTTAGTGTATGTGTCCCAAAGTGGCCTAGTTGTGCCTAGGGAGGTGGGAATTGCTAGTAATCAAGCATCTTGTTTGGTGGTTGCTAACACACTTTTGTTCAAAGCCAATATATGGGGCACCTCTTTAGGTAGGGAAAGTAATTGTGTATTGAGTATCTCCAGGGATTGGTGTAGGAGGTGGTTTTATCCTAGCATGATCATGGATAGGGATTTACATTTATATGTGTTGTGTCTTCCTCCTGTCACAAATCAACATATTCAAGAAATAACTTCTTCTCTAGTTTGTGGTAGTTCTAGGTGTGAAGTGTTGAATGGTGAGTTTGGGAAAAAATTGGCATGCATTTATGATATTTGGCATGATGACCATGTTAAGGGTATGCAAGATTCAGCTGGCCTATGAATGGGGGCATGATTGGGGGCCAACAAGTTGATTTAGTTGACTTTCAGTCCATGTTAGAAGTAGGTGATTTGTAGGGTTTAGTAGACTAGATTGTGACTATGACTGCCTCCAAGATTTTTGATGATATTGCAAATGATATTGAGAGGGAAGGTGATATTTCATCCTTATGGATGCACTTGTGACTAAAGAGGATTTGTCGCTAAGAGGGGAGTTGTGCAAATCAATGAGTGTTATGAAGTCTTCTAAAAAATTAAAGGAGGTATCTAATGATGAGTTTGTAAGGGATGAGGGTGCTGAGGTTTATGATTTTTTGCAAATTCTATCAATAGTGCAGTCTCCCTCCTCACCTCCGATTGCACAAAAGTGTCCAGGAAAAAGAGGACAAAAGTCACACACAGTCAAGTTACAAGAAGAAATTGAGGTAGGGATTCAGTTGATGTTAGATGGTGGAATCAAGAAAAGATTGAGGAAAGCATGTTGGTCTTTGAAGCCTTCATGAAGATTATTTCTTGGAATGTTAGGGGCATTAATGCCCCTAGAAAATGAGCATTTATCAAGCATCAAATTGATGTTTGTGGAGTTGATATATTGCTACTACGAGAAACAAAAATATCATGAGAGGTGTTTGAATCAACTATTAGTAAATGTTCAGGATGGAAGTCTTGTCATTCGCAAGTGAAGGGTGCATTGGGGGGGATGGTGGCTTTGTGGGATTATAAAACAATCATCATGGAGCTTGCATCTAGTAAACCAAATTGGCAGTTGTTGAAGGTGTCCCATTTTGATCTTATATTCTAGCTTCTAAACATTTATGCCCCATCCTCTATAGTTGGGATGAAGGTTTTGTGGGAGGAGTTGAGTCAAATTATGGGTTAGTTAGGAAAGGATAAAGTGGTATTGGCTGGGGACTACAATGCAATTTTGTCTTGTGAGAAGCAGGGTGGAATAATTCCACCACCTAAGGTGATGGAGGATTTTGTTTCTTTCATTTAGGATAATGCCTTGTTTGTTGTGTATCCAGTCACTGGTAAATATACTTGGACAAAAAAATGCAAGGATTTTCTTCAAATAGTGAAACAATTGGATAGATTTCTCACTACGTCAAATTGGTTAGTTGACAAGTATAAATTGTCATAAAAAAGCTTGCTGTGGCTAGGGTCAGATAATTTTCTAATAGATTTTTCATTGGTATTGTGCAGTTGGCTGCCACACACAATTATTTGTTTAATTTTGAAATGATGTGGTTTTGCCACCTTGAATTTATAGGCTTAGTAAAGTTATGGTAGCAACAAGCTCCTCAAGTGGTAGGAACATTCATGTTTAGGTTATGTAAAAGGTTATTGTATGTAAAGAGAAGAATCAAACATTGGAATACACAAGTTTTCAAGAATGTGTTTCATCAAAAGGAGGTAGTATATAAGCAATTATTAGAAATAAACACAAGAATCATATTAGAAGGGCTAACTCCAAAATCATTTACACAACAAAAGAAGTTGCAAGATGCATGGGAGGAATTAGAAATTCATGAAGAGATATATTGGAGGAAAAAGTCAAGGGGGCTTTGGCTTAAAGAGGGGGGAAAAAACATTAAGTTTTTCATGTCTCTACACAAGTTAAGAGAGATAAAATCCCAATTCTCTCCATTAAGGATAGTGAAACAATGAGAGTTCTAAAAAAATAGGAAGACATTTGAAAGTAAGGTGCTAAATTTTTCTCCAACTTGCTCTTGGCACCATCTACTAGGCCAATTGGTGTGGAAGAGGATAGGGAATATTTGTTGGAAGAAATAACAACATGGAAATAATGAGCAGTTGATTAAGCCATTCACTTTGGAAGAAATAAAGTCAGTAGTGTTCTCATTAAAGCCAAAAAAGGCTTCAGGGCTTGATGGTTTTACTGTTGCCTTCTTTCAAAAGTTTTGGGAATTTATTAGTCAGGATATCTTGAAGGTTATGAAAGAATCTAGATGTCGAGGAACAATGTTAAAGTAGTTTAGTATAACCCACATTATTCTTATTCCAAAGGTCAACAGTTCCAATTCCTTTTCAGAATTTAGACCCATATCCCTCTATAATACAATATATAAGATCTTCACAAAGGCAATATATTTGTGCTTGCAACCCATTATTACCAAAATAATTTTCAAGGAGCAGGGTGGTTTTGTGCAAGGGAGGGAAATGGTGTAAGGTTGTTTGGTAGCACATGAAGTATTGCATTCAATATCAATGCATGCAATACCTTCATTGATTGTCAAGTTGGATATTGAAGGTGTATGATAGGGTAGATTGGAGTTGTTTGATGCAAGTATTGAAGAAGTTTTTGTTTCATGACAAGTGGTGTAAATGGGTGCTCTTGTGCTTGTTAGGGGAAAATTTCTCTATTCTTATTAATGGCTTGCTAGTGGGTTTCTTTAGTTCTACCCAATGGGTAAGGAAAAGTTGTCCATTGTCACCTTTTCTATTTATTATAATGGCCGAGGCATTGAGAAAAGTGGTTAAAAAAGTTCACAATTAAAATCTCTAGAAAGGTGTGAAGATTCCTTCAACAAATGTAACTGCTACCCACTCTTTATTTGCAAATGATACTTTACTATTCGGTAGTTCAACAGTGACAGAGGCAAGGAAGATTAAAGCTATGTTGGAAAAATATACTTTTTCTTTAAGTCAAAGAATAAACACATACAAATTGAAGATCTATATCTCCAACAAAGACACGGTTCTAAAGAATCAAATTGTCAAGGTCTTGGGATTCCAAGTTGTAGGATTGCCTTGTAAGTATCTAGGAATTCCTTTTTTTGTAGGCATTAATAGAATCTCATACTGGGATAAGGTTATTCATAGCATATAGTCCAAAATTTTGAGTTGCAAGGGGTGGTGGTTATCTCTCTTAGGTAGGATATTGTTGGTTAAATTCATTCTGTTTGCCATTCCTAGCTATTATATGAATGGCTTGAAGGCTCCTAAAGCGGTCATTGTAGTAATTGAAAAATTAATTAGAAACTTTCTATGGAAGGGAAACATGGATAGTAGTAAGAAAATTCCCCTTATTTCGTTGCAAAATAGTTGTATGGAGAAGTTAAAAGGTGGGGCAGGGGTGCATAACATGTCATCTAGAAATGTTTCCCTTGGTGCAAAAATAGTGTGGAAGGTTTATTCAAAGCGTCAAGATAAATGGTGTAGGATATTTTAGGTGAAGTACTTGGAAACCCTCGTTCCAACCAAAATATTTACCATTTCAGATCCACCAAAAGGATCTTCAATGTGGAATTTCTTGGTAAGTTGTAGGAAATTAATTCTTCCTTATCTGTCATGGGAGATCCTTGATGGGAAAGTTGCAAATTTTTCAGATGATTCCTAGAATGGATACCCTCCGATAGCTAGAGATCAGAGCCTTCAGTTAGTAAGAGCACAATTAACTTTGTGTTGGGGCTCTAGAGTGTCAGATTACTTTCAAAAAGTGGATGAACATACTAGTGTTGTAGTCTAGAAAAATATTGTAGATCCACCAATTCCACTTGTTCAACAAGTGTTATTAAATAAAATTTTGAGGGGGGGAGTTGTTCTTTATCAAAATAGGAATGACAAAATCATATGGGTGTCATCTCAGTTGGGGAGCTACTCAGTCAAGTTGGGTTACAAGGTGGTGATGAATTTGGGAGTGTCTCATAATCCACAGTGAGCTCTACAGCCAGGGTGTTTTTCTTAGTTAATATTGAAGCATAGAATATTGACTGGTGAAAGGTTAGCTAAGCTTGGAGTTGTAGCTAATTTCAATTGTGTCCTCTATGGGATGATGCTTGAATATGTGAATCACTTATTTCTGCATTTTCCCTTTGCAAGTACATGTTGGTCTTTTGTCAAATCAAAGCTCAGTTGGTTTTCTCCTTCACCTAATGAGATCTAGGACTTGTTTACAAGTTTTCCCGTCTTATATAAGATCTCATTATTTTCTTGCTTATGGAGGATAATTCCCTCAGCTATTTTTTAGTCTATAAATGGTGGGAGAGAAACAAGAGGAATTTTTGCAAACAAGTGGCTAACGTAGAGCATGTCTTGTTGAAGATTGAAAAGTTAGTTTTAGAGTTAGTAAATGATTATGTATTGAATACAAAACATGTTGGGTCAGTGTTGACAAAATCATATGGGTGTCATCTCAGTTGGGGAGCTACTCAGTCAAGTTGGGTTACAAGGTGGTGATGAATTTGGGAGTGTCTCATAATCCACAGTGAGCTCTACAGCCAGGGTGTTTTTCTTAGTTAATCTTGAAGCATAGAATATTGACTGGTGAAAGGTTAGCTAAGCTTGGAGTTGTAGCTAATTTCAATTGTGTCCTCTGTGGGATGATGCTTGAATATGTGAATCACTTATTTCTGCATTTTCCCTTTGCAAGTACATGTTGGTCTTTTGTCAAATCAAATCTCAGTTGGTTTTCTCCTTCACCTAATGAGATCTAGGACTTGTTTACAAGTTTTCCAGTCTTATATAAGATCTCATTATTTTCTTTCTTATGGAGGATAATTCCCTCAGCTATTTTTTGGTCCATAAATGGTGGGAGAGAAACAAGAGGAATTTTCGCAAACAAGTGGCTAAGGTAGAGCATGTCTTGTTGAAGATTGAAAAGTTAGTTTTAGAGTTATTAAATGATTATGTATTGAATACAAAACATGTTGGGTCAGTGTTTACTAATTGGGATTCCAAGAAATTGCAACTTTGGCCAAATCTAGTAATTCCATTCAAAGAAAACATGAATTTAAGTGCAAAAAAGAAAATTGATAGGAAAAAAGTGGCCTGGGTGCCACCTCCAAAAGGTTTCCTAAAGCTAAATTTTGATGGTGCTTCCCAGGGTAACCCAGGGATATCAGGGGTAGGTGCCATTTTAAGAAATCATGAAGGTGTTCTTATTAGTGCTAAGTCAATTCACTTGGCACCAGGTATGAATAATCAAGCAGACTCACAAGCTTGGTTATACAGGGTGCAGTTGGTTGTTCTGTTAAAGATGAAAAAGTTTTGGATAGAGGGAGATTCTTTGGTTATTATTAATGTGTGTAGTGAGAGAAAGTATTCTAATTGGAAGCTAAACTATGTTCTTGAGAATATTTGGAGTTTAGTTGAGAAATTGGAATCTTTCCAATTCAATCATAAATTCAAGGAAGCTAATAAGCTTGCAGATTATTTTGCAAATATAGGTTGTAAGCAATTGTAGTTAGAGATAAACTATTAATAGAACTTAGTTAATATCTCAAGTCCAATATTGGATATTCTTAATCAAGATTCCATGTCAACTTCCAGTCAGGGCACGATGTAGTAATGGTTTGTGCTCCCGATTGCTTCTCACTAAATGACTTATCTTTTCTTTTTTGACTTCAGCAATGGAGTGATGGCACATTTTATTCATCGCCCGTCGCTATCATTAGTCTCTCTTTCTCATCATTTTAGCAATAGTGTGATAGCCTCATATTTTGTTTGAATTTGGTGATGAAGTGATGGCATGTTTTCTATAGTTCCCATCATTGTACTTAATCAAGAGGCCATGGTAGTTTCTAGTCAAGGCATGATGTAGTAATGGTTTGTGCTCCCCATCGCTTATCACTAAAGGCCTTTTATTTTCTATTTTTTACTTCGGTGATAGAGTGATGGCATGTTTTATTCATCACCCATTGCTATAATTAGTCTCTCTTTCTAAAAGTTTCAGTGATGGTGCAACAAACTCCTCTTCCATTTGAGTTCAATGATGGAGTGATGGCATGTTATTTGCATCACCCATTTGGTGATGAAGTGATGGTATGTTTCTGCATTGTCTGTCATTGTAATCAGTCTCTTTCTAAACATTTATGCGATGGTGCAACAACCTCCTTTTCATCACTGGTCCTAGTAATCTATTTCTTCTAAACATTTTTGTGATGGTGCAACAACCTTCTCTTCATTGCTAGTCGTAGTATTCTGTTTCTTCTTCTCATTAATTTTGTGATGGGTATTAAGTGGTCATCTATGCAGACTACACGTGGTTTTCCTTGAAGCAAATGAAGTGGTGGTTTCTGTGGCATGTGTAAATAGATCTACATGGAATCCTAGTCAGGACACATCCTAGTTAGGGCACACATGTGGAATGATGAGGTCATGCTTGCAAATATATGCCACCACCCTAGTTAGTGTACACATTGAATATGTACATGAAAGGGTAGAGGTATTTAATCCAAACTTGGTGGTAGTGGTATACGTATGCGAGGGATAAATCTATCATAGGGTGGGTGCAAAAAGATGGGGGGGAAAATTGTGGCCAAAATTTAAAAAAACTTTTGATAGGCTATAACGCGAGTGTGTCATAATATGAGCATGTTATAATGTGCTCGTGTTATGGCTTGGTGTGATTGAACCTAAGGCTTAGCCACATCAAGCCTATAGTGTGCTTGCATTATAACACAAGCACACTATAGGTTATTAAAACAAAATAAAAAAAAATAGAATTCATTTTTATTGTGACTATTGTTTTTGTTACCCATAGCCAAAAACCCTTTTTCTTGTATGCTCACATTTTGAAAGGATGTTTTTTGCATTTTCGTCATCAATTTTTTGCAATTTTGTCACCAGGATGCCACCATGTCGACAAGGAGGTTGAATAAGTAAGGATTTTTTTGTTGTTGTTGAGAATTTGTTAGTTTTAGGTTGTTTTTTATATTCATTTGTTTAATTTGTAGGAAATAATAATGATCCTGAAAACCCTCTTGAAAACCCTCCTGAATATCCTCAACAACTAGAGCAACAAGAAAATGAACAAAATCCTCAACTACCATAGCAACGATCTCCTCCACCAATCCCTCAACATTCACCTGGCACTCAACAAAATTTAATGGGGGCAATTGAAAACAATAAAAAAACATATTGAGGAGTTAATCACGAGGTTGAACGATCCATTAAATTCAACCATGAAAAGAAGAACACTTGCAAGTTCACTTAAAGAAATGTTAAAACATGTAGATGCAATCAACAAAAAATTAAGTGGTTGGAAAGATAGGAGGCAGGTGGCTAGGAATTTTTACGCAGATAAATTATTATATAAAGTAAAAGATGAAAAAATTACAAAATTACATTTGTGCTCATTATTTAGCGACCCACACCAAATCAAAATCTTTACCTTAATGCGAAGAGGTTTCCTATCCATTGGTGCCACCACCAAGGGATTAGGAACTATTTTTGGGATAGGTGGTACATGGTTTTTGACTACCCACCATGCAACAATTGCGAAGTCCCACAATATTTCCTAAGGAAATTCTACTATGAGTTCATCCTGAGTAAAATCCCCAATTATTTTGATATGAGGAACTTCCAGGGGAGAGGTGGGGGGTTGGATCAAAATAGAACCAATGCATGACAAGATCCTAGGAGGAAAAAGAGATGATCTCTCGCTAGGCCGGATCATGAGCATGTCGTTATCCCTTTCAAGGAGAGGGCCAAGGTATTCCCTTTGCAAGCTATTAGCTCTTTGACCCAGAGTGTCATCCAACATGCCAATCCTATAGTAAAATTCCATCTAGGGGAGTCTTTGAGTGGTAGGATTCCACTCCATTTGTGTTAGGTTTGTGGGGCAACTTGTACATATGACCCCATTGACACTTAGGAGGCTACTCCACAAGATACGTCTGCAACTACGAAGATGGTGAGGGAAGTTGACATTTTGAATGAGGCTTATGACATCGATACTTAGGTAAATGTTAGCATATTCATTGAATTTATTTTATTAAATTTCATCTTTTAAATGCAAGATTAATTAATTTAGTTTTATGATTGTAATAAAATTTGAGGGTCACAGTGTTGATACTGGATACACCGGCCCTACAATTGATTATTATTCCACTGCATCTATTGCTAAGGTATGTAACTTAGTAAACAATTATAAATTTATTACACGTTAATAGTATTGTTATATGAATGGTATTCTAATAGCTATTTTTCGATGTTGAATAGGCTAATATTGGAGGTGGGTGATCCCACAATATTGGTTTACAATTTTTGGCCAAACTAGACACTGGACTGATTTTTTAAACTAAATCTTCACTTTTGGGTACCTATAGTGGCTAAACTATGAGGAATTTGAAGATGTTGCAAACTAGTGATTTGTGACATTTTGTCTGTAGATTCTAAATATATTTTTTTCATAAATTTTTGAATTAGATTGCACTTATTTTTCCATCTCCTTTGAAAGCTAGTTTTTAATGGTAAACACCATTTTTAAAGAGTGATGTCACTGGCTAACACATAATTTTTTTTCTATGAAGGATAAAATTCTAATTTTTTTCGCATTTAGATTCATAACTACGATATTTGGAATTGGTTTCGTAGCATTTTGTTGAAACTTTTTTTCTTAATTAAGTTTCAAAGTCAATTTTTTTAGAATTTAGACATGATTCACTAGCTAAAGCATAACATTTTTTGTATGTATTGAAATTCAATTTTTTTTGTTGGATCAAGGACATCAATATCTAGTGCACTCATTTTTTTTTTTTGATAATCTGCTATTTTTCCACGTGCAAAACATAGAGCTTGATTTTGTATGAACAACCTATGTTTAATAAAACTAAAAAAGAAAATACATAATTAAACCAAAACATATTAAAATTATATTCATTGGATAGCTCGTTCTAAGGACTACCATCATCCAATTGGGTTTGTGAAGTCTTCTCCATTTTCATCCTCAACCTGAGCTTCAAAGGAAAATTCTACATAAAATTTGGTGCAAGAGGGGGAGAAGGGGGAAAAAGGGGCATTTGAATGAAACCTCCTTGGAGGTTCGCTAGAACCAGGGTTCAAATGAAGCATGGTTTGAGTGAACCCCCATGTATTCAATTTTCTATTGTCTTCATTATAAAAAAATGCAAAAAAAGTGGGTCCCATCATTTAATAGGGTTCGCTCGAACCAGGGTCCATTCGAACCCCTTTTGGGTCCATTTGAACACTCTAGTTCATGCAAACCCCTAAAAAGCAATTTTTTTTCATAGGATTGTTTTTGCAATTTTCCTTCCTCACTAGAATTGTAAACCAATATTGTGGGATCGCCCAGGTTTTGTGGGAACACCTCGTAGTGCCAATGGAGTTAGAAAAACCTACACACATGTGATAGAATAAAGAGTTTAACTAATTAATTGTACTTAATAGATTTGTGTAGTTTATATTCATATTGTTGTTTACATTGCACATTGCACATCTTTCAAACTCAATGCATTACTTCACATTCCATAACTAATAACTAGATGTTGATAGATGAAAAAATTTCAACTACAATATAGTTGTTTAGAAAGTCAACATAAGCAGTGATGCAATTACTTCACATAGCATAAGTAATAACTAGGAGTAGCTACCAATTGCATTTTCTTGTCATGGAATTCCATGAGACCACTTTTTATCAAGACATCTTTTCAAATAGTTCACTACCTTTTCTATGCTATGGATACTTGGAATAAATATATGAAAGAATAATAGTAAGCAATAGCATAGTCAAGGCAATGAGTTGTTTGAAAAAAATCCTCAAAGGAATGTGGTCTCATGGTGATGTCCATCACCATGAGACCCAATTTCTTTGAGGCATTTTTTCAAACAACTCATTGCCTTTTCTATGTTACCACATTTTCCATACATGTCTACCAAAGAATTTTATCAAACAATTCACTCCCTTCCTACAATGGCTAAAAGCCTAAAAAAAGGTGCTTTCCAACAAACTATGGATTCTTGGAAAAAAATATATCAAAGAATAATAGTAAGCATAGACAAGGTAGTGAGTAGTTTGAAAAAATGCCTCGAAGAAATTGGGTCTCATGGAGATGGAATGCCATTCCATCACCATGAGACCGCATTTCTTAGAGGCATTTTTTCAAATAACTCACCGCCTTTTCTATGCTACCACATTTTCCATATATGTCTACCAAATAATTTTATCAAACAATTCATTTCCTTGCTACTATGGCTCAAAGCCTAAAAAAGGTGCTTTCCAAAAAACTATGGATGCTTGGAAAAAATCTATCAAAGCATAATAGTAAGCAATAGCATAGACAAGGGAGTGAGTAGTTTAAAAAAATGCATCAAAGAAATGTGGTCTCATGGTCACAGAATGCCATTCCATCACCATGAGACCACATTTCCTTGAGGCAATTTTTCAAACAGCTCACTGCCTTTTCTATGCTACCACATTTTCCATACATGTCTACCAAAGCATTTAATCAATCTACTCACTTCCTTGCTGCTATGGCTAAATTAGGTGCTTTGCAAAAAACTATGGATGCTTGGAAAAAATCTATCAAAGCATAATAATAAGCAATAACATAGACAAGGCAGTGAGTAGTTTGAAAAATTTTCTCGAAGAAATGTGGTCTCATGGTGATGGAATGCCATTCCATCACCATGAGACCACATTTCTTTGAGGTATTTTTTCAAATAGCTCAGGTGTCACCTTTTCTATGCTACCATATTTTCCATACATGTCTACCAAAGTATTTTATCAAACTACTTGTATTTCCTTACTACTATGGATAAAAGCCTAAAAAAGGTGCTTTCCAACAAACTATGGATGTTTGGAAAAATATATCAAAGCATAATAGTAACCAATAGTATAGACAAGGCAGTGAGTAGTTTGAAAAAATTCCTCGAAGAAATGTTGTCTCATGGTGATGGAATGCCATTCCATCACCACGAGACCACATTTCTTTGAGACATTTTTTAAACAACTCACCGCATTTTCTATGCTACATGTGTACCATAGCATTTTATCAAACTACTCACTTCCTTGTTGCTATGGCTAAAAGCCTAAAATAGGTGCTTTCCAACAAACTATGGATGTTTGGAAAAAATCTATCAAAGTATAATAGTGAGCAATATCATAGTCAAGGAATTGAATAGTTTGCAAAAGTGCCTTGAAGAAATATGGTCTCTTGGTCATGGAATGCCATTCCATCACTATGAGACCATATTTTCCATTCCATCACTATGAGACCACATATCTTTGAGGCATTTTTTTAAACTCACTGCTTAAAGAATAGAAACCAACCCTTTAGCCAAAATTCCCCTCCAAATTATTTTCAAGGTCCTCATTGTCATCCTCAATTTACCAATCCATGGAACCTCCCACCTTTTATTCCACTTGTTCATGTCCCTACCCCTCCCTCTTCATGTTATGACCACCCTCCATCTCATAACCAAGACCACACTATACCGTCCACCCCATCCTAGCATAATACTATAGAGAAGACAATGAACCATTTGAAAAAATTCCTCAAAGAAATACGGTCTCATGGTGATGGAATTCCATCACCATGAGACCCTATTTCTTTGAGACATTTTTTCAAATAGTTCACTGCCTTCCCTATACTACCACAGTTATTGTACATGTCTACCAATGTATTTTATCAAATGGTTCATTGCATTGCTGCTATGGATAAAAGCCTAAAAATAGGTGCTTTCAAACAAGCTATAGATAGGGAAAATAGTAAGCATGATAGTAAAAAATATATAGCTTAATAAGTACTCAAAATTTTGTTCATTATTTCATACATCATAAACTATGACATGCATCACTATTGTAGTTTTCATGATTGAATAATTTGTTGTTTTATTTTTAGATGTTGGAAGCAGATACATCTCCACATGTTCATAGGGCAATGGAGCTTGGTGTTTTGTCTGCTATAGACTCCTCGATGCCTCTCACAGAGTTATGAGGCAGATTACTAAATTTTAATTTACATTCATTGTTATAGTTGTTAGTTAGTGAAAAATCAAACCATTATTGATTTGTAGTTTAATTTCTCTTTGGATAGTTTCTATAGGGATTCAATATGCCTCAACATGGGCACACAAATATTTCCATCAAGGAGAGTGATTGTCTAGTGGTAGTAAGTGATTATTTTGTTAAATATATCAATTTTTATAATGTAATTTTTATATATTAATGTCTTTACTTGTTATTGTAACAGATACAACTTGAACATGAGCTGAACCCTAGGAGGAGCACTAGGAGCACTCCTCAACCTCAAAATAAGTGAGTGATAGACTTATCACCATCCAACCGACAAGCAAACGATAAGAATTTGTTTCAAGAGCATTTAGAGCAATGACTTTTGATTCAGGCCTTGTTTGTATGCCTAAAGTATACTTTTGTACATATTTTTTTATTGGATATATTTGACATTGTATGCCTATATGGAATTCTTGTAAGCCCTATATGACTATTTTGTATATATTTTATACTTCTATCGACATATATTGATGTATGCATACATGACTATTTGGTTAATACACATCTTTTTATTGATGGTGTCCAAATTTTCATTATAAATCTATGCTTCAATAGATATG
>VDFB02000013.1:121654820-121666237 GCA_007258455.2 Sequoia sempervirens
ATAAATATAGTTTCATTTCCATTTTAAAGAAGGAACTTAATGTCCTTGCAAGAGTTCTTATTTCCTCTTCATATTGATAAAAAATAAATAACATCTAGCAATGAAAACCCCCCGAGCATTACTAGATAGTTAAAATTTGAAAACTAGGTTTTTAATGGGTCATAATTAGCATAAATAACCTAGAGGTAAAAACCAAGTTATCGATGACCCTACATGGTACATAATTGAAAACTGAATTTCTAATGGTTAATGTATCAAAATTAAAAATATATATATCAATATAAATTTTCTCTTTTGGCGGGTATGCGATAGGAGCCTTATAATTCTTGTCACCATTTTTATAGGAGGCTTTATTCTTCCATATTTTGCAAGTTAGTTGTCCACTTTCAATTGTTGCACATGTGTTCTATGTCTTATCAATCATGCTTATGGATGAATTTCACCATCATTTCATTTGATGGTTCAAAATGTACATTGAATCCATTTGAAGCACATGTGGCAACCACACTAGATCATTTCTTTGCTTGAGGAAATTCCATCTAACCCACAACATATGATTCCTTGATTGGTCATATCAATGTTATTTTTCATGTTATCCACCTATGGTATATCTTTCCACATAATCTGATGGATCTTTTCACATCACCATCCCCATTATTTAATTTGATGGTGGATTTATTTTCAATAATAATATTCGATGATCATTCAAATCTATATGACTTCATCTTTGCCAACTTAGCATATGGGTCCTCTCTCTCAACATCCCCCTCCATGCCATTGTTTCCTCCGATGATTGGTATATGGTTTGTTTTTATTTTCTTTTAATTTATTAAATGTTTTTTAATTTTTCTATCGTGATTAGTGTACATGCCCTAATATAGTTTCATGACTTAGCTGGGGGAACATGTTCAAACACACGTCATAAATTATACATGTGCTTGATCCAAACATCATTCATAGTTATTAAATTTGGCCACTTCCTCTATCTATAATAACTATTACCTTTCAAAACCACTTTCCTAAAATCTATCACTAAAACTAAAACCACTTTCCCCAAATTCATCACTAAAACTTTTCTTTTACAATCTATGTTCCCTATAACAACTATTTTATTACCTTTTACCACTGTAGTTGTATTCTTCTTGACTATTTTAGTTAGCTTGGTAACTTCTTGTCGCAATCATGGGAGGAAATCATCCCCACTAACATAATTCTATGAAGGGATTAAGATTTAACATGGAGGCTTATAAGATCTTTAAACAAGAAAAATGAATGTCTATTTCAAGAAATTGTGTGGTTTTGATGATGATATATCTCAAGATTTTGCAATGGGGTTTCATCGAAATCGAGTGTCTCTATGAGGTCTATCATTTCCAGTAAATGTTCAAACTATTGCAGTCATCACAAGGTTGAGGCTATTTGGAGAATACTACTTTCTCACTAGCTCTAGTAAGGTTATTGAACTCAATCCTATCCACAAATAATTCTTGTAAAGAGCGTAATCCATCGAGATGGTGCATGGGAAAGGTACTAAGTGAGATTCTCTTCTTGGCCCCTAGAAATATTTTGCTAAGTACATCATTCAATATACTACCTGTGAGGGAAGGTATGTCTTTGTTTTCACTCACCACTTCAGATTAAAGTTACATTTTTGAAGAGGGTTATATTTCAATATTCCATTTTTTCTACTTCATTCTCTACAATGAATGAGTAGGGAGATTTAGCATGGGTGATAAAATTCTCTATCCCATCATGGCTTAATTAATTTAATTATTATACATGAGTTGAAAGCATCTTCCCCTCCCCTCGATTGGGACACCATTATCCAAAAGAAGGAATATTCTAGTTCTAATACTAAGGACTCTAAAATCCCTAAAATTCCTAGTAATATTCCTAACCCTTCTAGCACTACACAACCAAAAGTAGAAACTCCTATAGCTAAGAACCAATTTGGAGAAAACCAAAATGTTATAATTGATCAAGTTGCACCAAGAATTACTAGGGGAATGACCCCCTTGAATCATGAAAAAAATAGATAGAAAAAAAATAGAAAAGAGAAAGGGTTGGACAAACTGAAAAATCTTGCAAACATAGCTAGTACCTTAGGTGAGTTAGGATAGGAAGGCTACAATTCTGACATGGAACTTATAGAAAAAATTCTCAAGAAACAAAAAGACAGACTAAGTAGGGAACAAAGAAGGAAAAATGGTCAAAAAAAGAAGGAACATCAAAGAAAAAGTGAGTCCTTTGTTTTTAATTAAAATATGTATATCACTGGTTGTGAGGATTTTGATAGTCTTCCTACATCTAGTGGTGTACCCAAAACTATTCCTGACCAGGGGGATGCTTCCACTTATGAACATATTCCTAATCAAGAAAATTTTAGTGGTCTAAAGGATGTTCCTGGACAAGGAAATTCCATTATACCTGGTGAACCAGAGATCCCTACATAAGAAGATGCATGTATCTCTCCTAAGTTAAATAAAGATAAGGAAAATCAAGAACAAATAGAGGTTGATGGGAGAATAGAGGATCCACAAGTAGAAATAGGGCCACTTGAGAATCCAAATGATACTCATAATTTTTAGGGTCTTCAGAATCAAACAAAGGGGGAAATTGAAGAAGAAAATTTATATGAATCAATTGAGAATGTGGAGGATAGACAATGTGATGTTGGATCCCCATATACAACTACTTCACCTAATAAGGAATACTAGAAAATAATTCTCAAACAATGAGAAGAGATATGGACCTTAAAGGATTTGGTTAGTTAGCTAAAGGGGGGAAATCGGATACTACAAACTCAACTTCACAAAGCAACCATAGTCAACTAGCAACAAGAATAATATATATCAACCAAATGAGAAAAGAACTTGATCAATTGGCAACATACAAGGAGCTCCAAATTCTTGTTTAGGAACATGAATAATAAATGGAAGAGCTAAGGCTACTTTTGTATAAGGAAATCACTTGTAGGGTAAGTGCAAGAAGTTGGGTCCACATTTAGGGGAAGTATCATTTTTAAACTTTAAAATAGGTACCCATTCATTTTTTAGAATAGGTTCCCATTTTAAAGTGGGTACTCATTACAAGAATTTTGAAGCTCACAATACATGTTTTTAATTTAGATTTAGGCTAAGAAAATGTATGGTAACACAACCCTTAGTCTTGAACCTACAAGTACAAGGTCATGGCAATTTCAAGAGAAAAAACTTTGGCAATATGGATGATGGATTTTTCAGAATTGATTTATGAAATTGAAACCCATGATAGATGATAATGTTTAGTTTTCAAATATATAATTTTTTATTATTGGATTATTTTTTCTACTTTTTAATCAATTTTTGAGGAAATTGGTCCATAAAATTGAAATGTCATGTTTTCACATTTTTTTAATAACTTTTAATTTGTTAGTTTTCTTGTTAAAAAAAGATATATGGCATCAATCTATAAACAATTTTTTACACAATGAAAAATTAAAATTTTAAAAATGTTAATTTTAGGTCAAATTATGGTGTCCATACATGAGGGCTTTAACAAATAATGATTAGGGCCAATAAAAATTAATTAATAAATAAAATATTTAGAAAAAGAAATTATAAGAAAATTTCCTCATCAATCTTCATTATAATACGTGCATCTTTCCCAAAAATAAATTAGAAAAATAATTTTATTTAGGTGAAATTATGGTGTCCATACACGTGCATGGTATTGTCCTAAAAAAGTGAATTTTAAAAAGAAATTTTTATACAATTCCAATTAAAAATGATTTTTATCATTTGGGTATTAGAATAAATTACATATTTTAAAACTAGAATCAAAATAAAAAATTTCACATTTATGAACATTTTGAAGATTCAATGTGTAATTACTTCAATTTTTAGTCCAACTGTGAAAAATTCTAAAAATCAAGAAAAACACTTCCACTTTTTAAAAAAATTTCTGACCCAACTTCTTTTATTGTATTGTATAAAAGTTGGCCTCACATCCTAGTTTGTAATCTTATTTTTCATGAGGAAATGTAAATCCTTTCAACCGGGGGGAAAATGATGAGAGGGAAATATGTTTTATTTTGTTATTCCTAAACCATTTCTATATCCATTTTTTGTTACCTTTCCCTAACCTTTATGTCACTAAATGAATTAGGAAAATAGAAAATAGTTAATAAGTTTTAAGAATAAAAACCACCATGAAATGCCTAAAAGAATTGTGAAGAAACTAATTTATTTCGGTGATCAATGATAGGAACTAATTAGGGAGAAAATATTATGGTCGAGATTCCCTTTCCAAAGTATGTGGAGCTAAAGATCGAAAATCATATGTTGCCAACCAATGTTATCTAAATTTATTTTGTTATTATTAAAGACTATTTAGATTTATGGCCAAAGGCCAACACTTTATTTTAATCATATTTTCTCATTTGTTTGCCATAGGCCAAAACAAATGACTCTCTCATTTTCCATAATGTAACTAACATATATATTTTTAAAGATCAATATATAGATTATAATTCAAATGAACACGGGAAAATGCTCCAATATATTAATATATCAATTACAACTCACTACAATGTTCCAAAATGATATACAAGATTAAACCATAGATCAACATGCAATATTATTGTATTTCTTGTAGAATGCTTTGAAGTGCAAATGTAATCTTTGAATGAGAATTCTCTCAAGAACCAAAGGGGTTTCATCCACTAATCCTAGTGAGCACTGGGTTTTCATCTAATGAACACAACTCCTAAGGGTTTTTTTCCACAAAAGTAATTAGAACACAAGTGTCCCAAAATATAGAAAATGACATAATAATTTTATGCCTTTACATGAATTGGTTTCCCTACATTTATATTCTAACATTCCTCTTAGAAGAACAAGTAGACATTGAGCCTAATTGGCACCAAAGCCCATAATTTGAATTCCCAACAAGCAACATTAGTTTGGCCTTAAGGCCAATGTAGATTCCTTGGAATAAGTGTTCCTTCCTGTAGACCCATCCACACACTTTCCCTACGCATTCTAGCTTCCTAAAACCTCATCATTTTTTCCACATGATCTTGAAGTGTCTCTATGCTTCAAGCCTATGGAGGTGGGTGTGAGTTATCTAGCACAACCACCTTCTATTAGCAATATCTTTTCACTTCCCAATCCTCCCTTCTGGAGTTTTGGATATGGTGTGCAAGTTCCATGATGGGTGCTATGTTCCAAACTACATGCCTGAACATGCTTCTATGGAGGAATGTGGAGGGATTCCCAAAATTGAGTCTATCTATCATAGTGAGCCTGAATTAGTGATTTTTTTATGGTGATATATTCTTGGTAGATGATATTTTTCTCATGAGCTCCACATATATTATGGGGACTTCATTATAGATGCTACACTTTTAACAACATTACTAATTCTATAAGTACTAATTTAAAAGATATTGGAAGATCTCTTTCCTCAAAGATTCTAGAATGATTCCCTTGAGATGAACTACTTGAATCCATGCCTATTGTGTATCCTCAATATTGGGTCCAAGACCATTGCCAACCAATATTTTTCATAGGAGCACAATTACCTTGTAATTTTTTTTTGAAATTTTCAAAATACAATAGACAAAAATTAGAAGGAATTATAAATGCAACTAAGCTTAGATACCAATCTAGCAATTTTTCATTAACTATGATTAAACAATTTGACTCCTTTGAGAATCCCATTTAAGTAGTATCAATAACTGTTAGACACATAGGACAACTCATAGGGGGTGAATCAGTTGTATATTAAAAAATTCAAACCCTCATGAATCTTCAAACCCTTATTAAGCATTAACATGAATGTAAACAAGTGAAACATCCAAAAATAAACACATTAGAAACCATATAAAATTGAACACCATAACTACTTGGAAAACCCTAATAAGGGAAAATAACAGTGAGGATTAACTAACATATATATGAATAACAATATTAAAAACTGTAGACATCCAAATTTGGACACTTAATTTATCCAAATTTATCACTTTTCATCTAAACATCCTCTTAGCCTAGTTAATTAAATAATATTACTATTATTTAATTAATATCTTTAATTCTGCTAAATCCCTAAGGTACCCTCCTTAATCCTCTTTTCATCAAATAAATTAAATAAATATTACATTTATTTAATTCTTCACATGTCATTTTCTATCTAATCTAATCCATTTCTAATTTTCATTATGATGTGCACATGCCTAATCCTTGATTAGGATGTGTCACATCCTCCAACTTTTGCAAGTTGGCTTCTAATCCCTTTATCTTCTAATTATTGATTAATTAAGCCTAATCATTCTCCAAGGAATTTTTAATTCCTTTTTATTTGTCCTAGATTCCCTCCTTTATATGTGAATTTTTAATTCACATTCCATCCTTCCAAGGCTTCTAGAACCTTGGACTTGTCACAATCACCACATGTGACCAACCTTGGACTTGTCACAATCACCACATGTGACCAAGTCCCACCTTTTTGGAGCCCACCTTTTACCCTCTAGATTCTTTCCAATCATTGTGAATTTAAAATTCACTTTTATTCACCCAAGATTCTTCCCATCTCCCAATGTACTTGCAAGGTACTTGTACTTCCTCCACCTCATGTACCTTTTTTGACAACTCATCTCCACCTCATATCCTCTTGTCTGCTACTTTACTTCCACATGTCAAGATGAGGGCTTGTGGGTTCTCAACCCACCATAGCCCTTCATCTTGACCTTGTTGATCATCTTGACCCTTGAATTCTCTAGAGAATTCAAATTCCTCTATAAATACCCCCTCCTCAAGGGCATTTCCAAGACTTGATTTGAGCAACTACATGCTGCCCATTTGCCTTCACAACACTTAGCTATCTTGCACCCTTATGCTGTCATTTTGCATTCTCAACACTTTGCACTCTCATAACTACATGCTGTCCAAGCCTTTTTTAATCATTCAACCATCTTTGTCCATCATTTTGCATATTGAAGCTTGCATTATAGACATTCAAACAATCATCTAAGGAGCACACAACCAATCCAAGCAAGGGCCAATCAAAGAAGTTTCAACAACAAGGGAGGTAAAAGTGTTTGTGTTTCATTTTATTTGCACTCCTTTTCGTTGTAACTCTCTTTTGGCTAATCTTGAGGTGTCCTTGGCATTTTGTTATTCATGTTTCTTAGTTATTTTGCACACTTAGAGCGGTAGGATTCCAAGGTATCACATTTCTGGCACGCCCGGTGGGACCTACATACGGGTCTTGCATTTAATGTTTCTTTGAGTTAATATTTTGCAGGAAAAAGCTCATAGAGTTGCGGTAGCGCCCCCACAGAGTTGCGGTAGCGCCCTCGCAGAGTTGCGGTAGCGCCCTCGCAGAGTTGCGGTAGCGCCCCCACAGAGTTGCGGTAGCGCCCTCGCAGAGTTGCGGTAGCGCCCCCACAGAGTTGTGGTAGCGCCCCCACAGAGTTGCGGTAGCGTCCTTTACAGAGTTGCAGTAGCGCCCTCGTAGAGTTGCGGTAGCGCCCCCACAGAGTTGCGGTAGCGCCCTCGCAGAGTTGTGGTAGCGCCCCCCGCAGAGTTGCGGTAGCGCCCCCACAGAGTTGCGGTAGCGCCCTTTACAGAGTTGTAGTAGCGCCCTCGTAGAGTTGCGGTAGCGCCCCCAGCAGAGTTGCGGTAGCGCCCCCCGCAGAGTTGCGGTAGCGCCCTTTACAGAGTTGCGGCAGCGCCCTTTACAGAGTTGCGGCAGCGCCCTTTACAACACAGTTTTGAGGGTAAAATGGGCGTTTTGGCTTTGTTTTTGCTCTAGTTTTTTGCTATATTTGTGTGATAACTCTCTAACGTTGTTCTGGCAAGAATATTGTTATTTTTCGCTAACGTTTTTGCAGCATATTGTGGCAAGATTTGACCAAAAAAAAAGCGAAAAAGAAAGAAGGACAACTAACATTTGTTTGCAGGAGCATCTACATAATCAAACTTTCAAAAATTATCTTTGCTGCTCTCAAATATAGTCTAATTAGGGGGATTAAATCTCATTGTTTGTTGTGGTTGCTTATTTTTGTGTTACCCAAGGGGGCATTGATTTGTTTTCACTTTCCCCTTGCACTTTGTGTGAGCCTGGGGAGTAGTTGGAAACAGTTGGTGTCTTCTTTTTAGGGGGACCTGCTTGGGGATTTCATCACCCCAAGGGACGATTCCAACCACGTGTACCGGCGGGGTATATAAAGGGGGGAGAACGAAAGTTGTACCCCAATCCAGCTTAAGGCCAGAATTGGCGAGCGCCGGGTTAGGTGATACCTATAGGATAGACGCGGAAGAGTTGGTCCGAAGCCTTCAAGATTCTCGCCGGGTTCCCCGGACCACGCCATAGACTCCGGACCGGTGTTCACTTAAGCAGCTCCTCACGCATCGAGTATATCGAGGACTCCCTAGAAGCCTTGTGCATCCTAGATTAAGACTTTGTCTTGCCATACCCGTAATATCAATCATAGGATTGTGCTTGCTTGAGGTGTTTCCTTGTGGAAATTCTGTCAAATTTATGATACTTTTGACTTGTTTTATCATTTTGCGTCCTTGCCATAGCCTTTGCCATCAAAAACCAAGCCTTGTTCCTGCAGAAACGTGGTAGCACCCCTGTTTTGTTGCAGAAACGTGGTAGCGCCCCTGTTTTGCTGCAGAAACGTGGTAGCGCCCCTGTTTTGCTGCAGAAACGTGGTAGCGCCCCTGTTTTGCTACACAAACGTGGTAGCGCCCCTGTTCTGCTGCAGAAACGTGGTAGCGCCCCTGTTTTGTTGCAGAAACGTGGTAGCGCCCCTGATTCGCTGCAGAACGCTGCCTACGCCCCTGATTTTGCTGTCAACACCCTGAAAGTACCCCATTTGGATTTATTTAGCCCCTAAATCACTACTTAATCATTCCCAACTATCATCCCATTATCCTAAGCCTCCCAAAACCTCCATTTCATCCATTTAAACCCCCATTCTACCACCCCAAATTTTTACGAATCACCTCTAATCTACCTTTTCACTTTAATTTTCCATTCACAAGTCAATACCCTCACCTAACAAACATCACAACTTTACCATTCTTACCTCCTAAACACCGCCCTAACCTTGCATTACAAAGTGGTTATCTAAATTGACTATAGCACTTGAACTTGATTATTGGTCTTTAACTTCAACCCCAATCAATTTGCCTCCATCTTGAGGTGAATTCGGTGTTGCCAGTTATCATCCTCGGCCCAATCAATCCATTCCTAGCTTAAGGTGGATTCGGTGCCGTAATCATCCTATCAATCAAACAAAGCTCTAGGGTTACTAAAGGTAATCTCACGTGATCAAGTTTGGGGTCTCTCTCTCATGCCATCCAATCCAATCAAATCCAATCCTTCCCAATCCAATCAAATCAAATCCAATCCAATCAAATCCAATCAAATCAAATCCAATCCAATCAAATCCAATCAAACCCAATCCAATCCAATCCAAATCAAACCCAATCCAATCCTAATCCTATCAAATCCAAATCCAATCCAATTCCAATCCAATCCAATTCCAATCTAATTCCAATCCAATCCTAATCCTATCAAATCCAAATCCAATCCAAATCCAATCCAATCCAATTCCAATCCAATTCCAATCCAATCCAATCCAATTCCAATCCAATTCCAATCCAAATCAAACCCAATCCAATCCAATCCAACCTAATCCTATCCAATCTAATCCAATCCAAACCTAATCAAATCCAATCCTATCCAATCAAACTAATCTAGTACTTTAATCAAATTCATCAAGTCATCTACCCGATCCAATCATCTGTCTACCAAATCCTGTCAAAATCAAAAGCAATCCCATCCAATCATCCTAATCTGAGTTTTTGTCTAATCCTAATCTGAGCTTGACCAAAACCCTGATTTGAGCTTTAATCCGTTCCCATCCAAAATCTTTTATCCATCCTCTTCATCCTTTCACCATCATGAATCCTTATCCTCCATCAATAGTGGTCAAGGGAAACCCTAATTACGTTGACAACGATAACGAAAGTCTTGTTGATCAAGAAGAATATGACGTGGATCCCCTTGATGCTATTGTCATTAGTAAGATCTCTCCACCCACTTTCCACAATCCAATCACCCCTTCCAATTATCCGGTTATGTCTTCATCCATGCCTAATCATGTTGCTTCTACTACCTTTGACAAGGGATATCCATCATATCCATCATACCCTTCATCTACATCATCCTCTTATCCTAGTCCACCATCTCAATACCCCTATCCTAATCCCCCATCCACATCCTCCTATCTAAATCCTTCATCCGCATATAACCACTACCCTAATCTTCCATGCCAATCTATGCACTCTAATCCTACATTCGTACCTTCCTATCTTAATCCTACATCCACACCCTTTACCTTAATCCTACACCCACATATCCTCATCCTAATCCACCATCCCAATACCCTTATTATAATTCATCCCCCACATCCTCTTGTTCCACTACACCACCTATATCCTCTTGTCCCAATCCACAATCCATGTCCCCCTATCTTAATTCACCACTCCAATATCCTTACCTTAACCCTCCATCCAATCTTAGTCCTCCATCTACTCCTAGTCCTCCATGCAATCCTAATCCCCCATCTACTCATAGTCCTACATTCGATCCCATTCCGCAAATCCATAATCCCTCATCTATTTCTACCACCCTAGCCAAGCCAACCATATGCAAGTCTCTCGTTTCAGAAGTTCTCCAAGGACTAATTACAAAGAAGCCATCCCCAACTCCACATCTTGAAGTCATGGAACCATGCCGTTTAGATCCATTATCCACGGTCACTAGTGATGAGACCCTTCTCCATACCACACCTATTATTGATGTTACCACCCCTAGCACTGATCAAACCATTGAAACCATTGAACCCCCATCTCCTACTCCAAGAACCATCGAATCCATCGAAGATACCCAAATCCAATCCACTCCCTCTACTCCTAGGGCTACCCAATCTATCGAAGATACCCAAATCCAATCCACTCCCTCTACTCCTAGGTCTACCCAATCTATCGAAGATACCCAAATCCAATCCACTCCCTCTACTCCTAGGTCTACCCAATCCATCGAAGATACCCAAATCCAATCCACTCCTCCCACTCCCAGTAGCACCAAACCCCATTCCAATGAGCCTCATGAATCTTCCATCCCTCCATCTTCCCCACTTGAAGAGTCCCAACAAGAGTCCATTACCATGCCTCCCGCACATGATGAGTCATGCCAAGAGTCTAATCCAAAGCATGCCAGCATATCCCCTTCTCTAGATCAAGATCCTACCATCCCATCTAGTCCACCTCAAGACCATAGTCCCACATCCATTCCATCCCATGATCCCCTTGTCATCCAAACTTCCACTACTCCAACTCCATCTCCATCGCATGAGCCTA
>VDFB02000013.1:121666337-121694115 GCA_007258455.2 Sequoia sempervirens
CATGATGATATGATCTACAACCCTAAAGAAGATCATATGAACCAACTAATAAAATTTTCTCCTAAGAGCACCTATATCATGCTTAATCTTTAGGGCATAATCAAAAGTCCATAATGGCACAATAACATACATCCTCCAAACCAAGGATCGTATATCAAAATAATAAATCATAACTAAAAATTCAACCAAAGACTCAAAGATTATTCCACTGTAACAATATGTCAACATGTTTAAATCACAGAAAGATAACCATCTCCTATCAATAAATCTCAAGATTCTAATTAAATATCATGCATACAAGAAATAGGATCAAAGGGTTCCTCCATGACACCTAACCATTATAAAATATCATCCATTGTGAAATGATGGATCCACATCACTACAAAATATTTGACTAAACCATGATATTGAGATACATATGACATGGTGATAACCATATCTCCTAAATATTGATCACCCATGGTTCACACACACCCAACTATAACACCAACAAATCTAGAGAATATGTAGAATCAATATCTTCAAACTAAAAAGATAAACCACTATTTGCAATAAGGAATCAATCTAACAACAATAATTCATTCACAATAATATGCATGTTATATCAAGGCTTCAAGCATACAAGGAAACAACTTTTTATTTTATTTGATTAATATTAGACCCCTCCCCAACTTGGTAATTGATACTACCTCCTTCCCCAACTTGATATATTTCTTCAACTAAATCATCTAAAAAGGACTAAAATAGTTCTTAAAATTTTCTTTCAAACATATGTTATGGGACTCTTCATGTAAAATTGAATTACTAGAGATTCAACAACTCTCTCTCAAGTCCAGTTATACATTTCTCTAATGATTGTATGTTTCCTTTTTTGAAGACATATTTTTGAAGTACCTCAATAAAAATTAATATAGTAGGAATGTATTAAAATTTATTTTAGAAAATAATTATATTAGAAACCTTACAAATTTTAGAAAAGTTGCATGTACTCAATTTTTAAATAATATATATAAATAATTTTTTATATATATTTATAATGTATAAGATGCTTTTTTAAATATAATTATATTATAGAATATGATTGTTTTCATGATATATTAGTTATTTGATTTGTAAAAGTGTACTATTATTTTCTTGATATATTGTTTCTTCATTTTGTAAAAGTGTACTACAATATTAGTTGAAAGATTTGACTAAATTAAATTGGCTATTAAATTATTTATTAGTTTCATCTATATAAATATCATTTTGAAATTATTTTATTTAAGTATGATGTAATTTATTTATTTTATTACATATATCTTAAATTCAATTTATTTTTGTCATAGTTGAATTAATTTTTACATTAAAATGAAAATTATTGAGTAGACTATAGTGAAGCCATGTTTCACACCACCAGACATGACAATGATATATAAATATTAATCTTGGCACTTGAGTTGGTGTATGTACTTTTTGGATTACTTAAAATACTATACAATCATTAAACTATTCTAATTCAGCCAAAATCAAGGGAGAAACAATATCAAGAGCAATCATTTTGGGAAAATGGACAAGTAGTTGGGTGAGTTTCAATTGTTTGTATATTACTTGTGATTATAATATTTAGTCTTGCATCATATTTATAGTATATATTGTTAATAATTAGTCCACATGTAAATAAAAAATAACCCAATGTTGTTCAAGATGAACCCATACTCAAACACATGAGAACCTATGAATGTTATATAAAAAACACAAATACATTAATTAACAAGTGAAATAAATACTTTTTTGTTTCACATAAAATATCATAACTCTCCACTATAAGTGAAATTAATGGAGTAAGAATGTAGATGTATTTGAGTTTTCATATTAATAGTTTATTCTATCATAAATATAAAAGGTGACCACAATAAATACCTTGTATTTTTCCATGAAATGTGAAGAATTGTCAAAAGTTTTATACTCATTTAAAGTTGAATATAAGTTGCATTTTAAATAGTAATGTGTTGTTTTTAAAACAACAAATATTTTTTTTTGTGTTAACTATTAATCCATTTGTGTTGGATTTAAAAGTTAGAGATACAAAAATTTAGGTATGGATACCAAAAGGTATAGAGAGGGCTGGCTTAACCAACACACTGTAAGCGTTGACCACACTTAGGTGGCTACTGTGTGGCCCAACTAATCTATCTTGCCTGCTGTTTTCCTTTTATGTTCCAGTTCACCTTTAGCAAGCTACTCCATTCACTGTTAGCAAGCTATTTTCGTTCACCGTTATAATTCAAATTATTCCTGTGCAGTCCCTTTTGCCACATTCCAAAACAGGCTTCCAACCCCATTGGTTTTCATTTGTCAGTTCCCTCACGGCTGTGCAAAAATGGGAGCATTGGAACAGAGTATGGACGTCTATCAAAACATAACGAACTAGCGGAAATGCCTTGGTAGACATGTATGAAAAATGTGGAAGCATAGATAGGCACGTTAATTGTTGGAAAGATGCCTCAAAGATATGTGGTCTCGTGGAATGCTATGACTGCATGATATACACAAAATGCATTTGTTGAAAAGGGTTTAAAAAATTTCAATAAAATGTAATCAGCATGTGTAATGTAGACTTTGCAATCTTTTCCAACACCCTTCCTGTGTGTGCTAAAATGGGAGCTTTGGAATGGGGTATCGACATCCATTACAGGATAAAGGAAAGAGGAGATGTTGTTGCAACTTCCTTGGTAGACATGCACGCAAAATGTGGAAGCACAAACAAGGGATGCAAACTGTTTGACTGAATGCCTCAAAAAAATGTGGTCTCATTAAATTCCATGATAGCAGGATATACACAAAAGGGACTTGTTGAAAAGGCTTCAGAAGCTTTCGACCAAAATACAACTGGCAGGTGTAAAGCCAGACTTCGCAACCTTTGCCAGTATCCTCCCTATCTATCCCAAAATGGGAGCTTTCAAACAGGGTATGAACATCCATTAAAGCATAAAGGATAGAGCAATTTTGTAATACCCCTCTGTTTTGTGTTTTGGCTAGTAGTGTGACCTTGTTTGCTTTGATGCGCCTTTTGGTTATTGAGATGCTATATCATGTGTGTTCGTTTTGATCGATAATTATAGAGCGATAGTTTATTGGAGTGATGTGACGGTATTTTATTCTGACGTTATCATTAAGGCATGCTTTGGATTAGCTTACCAAATATTTGAAAGTAACGATGCTTTATGCTTTTGGGTATATTATTGATGTTAGATTCATCAATTAGTAATACTGTATTGGTGAAGGGGACGAGATTACATCACTCGCATGCAAGCGCCTGTGATTCCGCAATTTCCCCTTCATGGTGTGTCTACTATGTTATATGCATGTTCAACACTCATTTTGTTTGCAGGACTGTAGGTACAGGACATCGACTCCACCTGGTTTCACAGGTCTGAGCGTGTCAATTGACCAATGGTAATTGATTGGGAGATAGTAGCTAGGTTTTTCGTGCCAAGTCATCACCCTGGTCATAGTGTGTCGTCAGTTGGTGTCTGGTATGTTGTTAAGTCTTCTCATCTTTGAAGTTTCGATATGTTGTTTTCGATGGGAATTTTATGCGAAAATCAATGTTTAAAAAGGTTTAAATGATTAGTTATGAATTTTAGATTAAAGTGGTTGAAAGCTTTAATTTAATTTAATTCATTTAATTTAAATTCTTGTGGTGAAATAATTTAATTTTTTGTGGTTAAATTTATTATATTATTTAAATAAACTAACTAACTAAATGTTATTTTATGAGCAAATAGATAAATAAACTAAATCTATTTTGTTGGAAATAGATTAAACAATTAAATTCATTTGGAAATTCAAGTTTTTTTTTTTTAAAGATTAAAGTTACTTTGAAAAGTGCCTATGTAAAATAAATTTAAAGTTATTTGAAAATTCAATTTTGTTTTAAGATACTAAAAAATCAAAATATTTCAATGAGATATTTTAGAACAGTTGACTTAATTTGGGGAAAGATATATATTTTCTTTTTGGGTTTATTTTCAAGGGTGTGGGGAGATTTGGCTGCAAAAAAAGAAGGAAAGAGGGTTTTTGTTTTCTTTTTTGGATTGAATATGGGATTTAGAGGTGGAGACTTGGAAGGAGATCTGGAGTGTTGCATTGGCAAGAAGCTCAAGCAGCAGATTGATTCTTCAATCTTCAAGATCACAGGTTCTTTTCTGTTTATTTGTTTTGAGAATTAGATTTTCAATTTTGAAAAAAACTTGTGTGTAAACAAAATTGAAAACCTTTGTGGAGATCATGGACAAAGAAAACAATAGGAAAAAAATTCAAACAATAGAGATAGAAAGAAAACAAATGAAAATCTTGAAACCCTTATGTATAAATTTGAAATTAAGAAATTGTGTTTGAAAATTTCTTGCTGTGAATTTTGTTTTTGTAGAAAAATTGCTCAGTTTGACTGAAAAATGAGAAATTTGTATATATATATATATACTGTATATGCTTGTGCCAGAAGAAAAATCTCTGTGGTAATTTCATTTTAAAACTTTCTGAGACTTCTGGAAAATTCGTCAAAGTCAAACAAAATCCTTTTTTTTTGTTGAAGTTTTAATTTAATTATTAAATTTTAATTTATTTATGTTTGGAGGGGTGGGGATTTTACCTCCACAGTCGCCCCAGCCATGGGAGGGCTACCTATGGATGCAGCTAGTGCTGCCTCCATAGGCAGCGACCCCCATTGCTGGGAGTGGCTGCTAAGCAGCCGCAGGCCCCTGCGTGGGGTTTCAAAAAGAGTAAAAAAAATAAACTTTTGTTTTTTTTTATGTATATTGTTATTTAATATTATATATATTGCATATATAATATATATATTATATATGATATTAAATTATTATATATATAATATATATTATATATATAAATATATATATTTTTAACATGTGTTTAATTTTTTATTAATTAAATAAATTTAATATATTAGTATATATATTTTAAATATTTGGAGTTGGAAATTACATGGAAGAATTTAGATGGATATATTTAAATAATAATTATATATTTAAATATATATATAAATTGGTATATACATTAAGTATATCCTTTATATATATATATATTTAATATATATTTATATTTAAGTATAAATTATTTTAAGGTGATTATTTCATTATCGTAATTGAAATGAAAAATTATTTTTTGTGATAAAATGATTTATTTAAAAGATTGATTTTGATCATTATGTATAATTGAGAATATGGAATGAACTTATTAGTTTAATATTCCTTGAGTTGCGAATTAAATCTGATTGACTTCTGAGTATGCAAATAGTATTAATTATTTAACTGATTACTTGCACTATGCCATCACTTTGCTTGGATTTAGGAAATCCTAACCATAGTTATTTAGTTACCTGAAATGCTTCCTAAGTGTTGTCTAAAGTTAAAGCTTTTATATTAAATTTAATTAGTGGGAATTGGAATTCCTTAAATAATATTTATTTCTATCAGGTTTGAATAAAGAATAATATTTTAGTATTATGGAACACGTGAAAATTAATTAGTATAATTGTGTTTGAGTTGGAAGGCGTATGCAAGTTTCAATTTTAGAATTAGTACTATTGTACTTTGAGAATTAAGGTTAGTGCAATGATTAAATATTGGTTAAGGGTTAGGGATTGTAATTGAAACGAATATGGTTAATGTGTTTACAATGACTTGTTGATTTAATGGAATCTTGAAGTTCTTGTAAATGATTTGTTAAATGTGAGGATTATGTACGTAGTTAAGTTATATGGATTCTAATTAGGAGCAAAATTGATTATATTTAATATGTGTAAAGAAAGGAGTTATTTTATTATGATGTTATTATAATGGGTAGAATGTTATTTAAAAGTTCTTATATTCTATTGCCTTAAATGGTGAATAGGGAATGATGGTTGCTTTCTATACTGCAAGGAATAGATAAGGTTCATGAAAAATTATAATGTCTAGAATGTATATGTATAGTTAAAAGATTTAGTGTATGATGTATTTATGTACTTGGGTTCCTATTTTATGAGAAAGATTGTTGTGTCAAAATACATTATTAGTTATTTAAAGAATGTGTATTTATATGATTGTTGGTTTAAGCAGATTCATATTGGTATTGTATGGGCAATATTGTTATGATTGTAAATTTTTGAGTGTACCTGGGTAGTGCTAAGTTTTGCTTCCATAAGCTAGGGAACTCTTTAATTGAGTTGCTTGTTCTATTTGGAGATGATTTTATTATGTAAGTCTTCTAGTTGGGATTTTCATTTAATTGAGGGATGTCGTAATGTGTTAGTCAACCTTCATTTTTTCCTTGGGTAGTGCATCTTAATGTACCCATTGTTTTACCCGGTTTTCACGAACGGGGATGTTTTGTGCCTCCTTTGGAAGGAGTGGAGTATGTATTTTGTTGCCTCCAGTGTTTGGAGAGTGTTTTGACATTTGTTTCCTCCAATGTTTGGAGTGGGTTTTCATTATATGTTCCTCCTAGAGTTGGAGCGATCATTTATCTTGTTTGTATTCCTTTTGGCATCCTTGGTGATTGGTTTCGTGTTGGTTTGTTGTCAAGTAGAAGAGTGGCTTCTGTTAGGGGCCAGAGCCCAAAGAGGTAAACTAGGAAACCTTCAGAAGTGGTTTAATCAAGTGATAACTAAATTAATGTACTTAGAAGTTAGGTAGTATTTCACACTAATTAAGATAATCGAGCCTTGCTCATGGACACAAGGGCTTGTATAGACTTGGGATGAGTCAGGAAGGCCTGGAATGGCAAGATCATCTATCTTGTCCTTACGAGAGGTATTTGATTCCACATGAGTGAGTATGGGTGCCGGGATTCGGTAGAGGCCACCAGGACAACCCATAGAGGGGGTCGGAGCCTAGGAAGATTCCTAGATGATATCCCATGATGAGCTATGTGATGATACTCTTTCTACGACAATAGTTGGTATTTGGTTTATGTATTTGGTCTTCTTATCTTACTCGATCTATTTTTACTTCTGGAAGCAATGTGACTTATGTTAGTAATGTTAGAGTTGTACTTGTGTTATCCTTATGGATGTTTGGATCATGTGTTTGGTTATGTCAGTGTGAGTTAGTCTGTGTCTTGGAGTGGATGGTCTTGTATAGGAATTCCTTGTTACTATCTCCTACCATGGGGGTTGATCCTTTAGGTATCACATGGTTGGGTGGAACGTGCACCTTAATCCGTTGGGTAGGCTTCTTGTTCGTGTGGATGAGTTATCCAGTTGGAGAGCTCGTGGGATCATGTTCTTCATGCTTTAATTCTTTCTGTAATTATTGTATTTTATTACCCCTCTTTGTATTGAGGTGGAGGATGTAATTTTGTAACCTTGTTATTGGAATTACCTCATTTAGGGAATGAGTTGTAATCTTTTTATAAAGTATATTTTGAATCATGTGGAATTTCTTTTGCCTTATCGTAATTTGTATCATGTTTGGAATGTATGTGATTCTTAATTTATTAAGTATTTAAATGTGATGTGTCATTTCATGTTTCTTGTTTGGGTTTTAAGTAATCTCAGTCTCATGACCTTAGAGGTTGTTGGCAATGGATAGTGATCTTGCATGTTAGTTATACTTAAAAAAAAAAAATAGTACGTTTGAGTAGTAAATTGCAACTTCCTCTAGGGTTGCGTGGTAGGGCATTACAAATTTTTCAGATGTTGATGTGGTGAATGTGGATCTATTTTGTTGTTTTCTATAGATCACATATGAAAAGCAGGCCTAGGAGTATTTACAACAATGTTATGTTTTTTATTCGAATCTAAAAAATATGTGAGCACATGGTAAGTAGATTGATGAAAGATATGGAATTGAAAAGCTTTCCCAATGTAGTTGGATTGAAGGCCATAAAATGGTATTTATTTTTTGTGTAGGAGACATGACATTCACAAATACAGTAAATTAATGAGAAGTTGGAGAAATTGGTTTGGGAGATGAAGATAATAGGGTATTTTCCAAATGCAAGACACTTAGTGGTGCAGAAAAGAAGGGAAAAAATTATTTCTCTACCATCATAGTGAAAAGTTGTCAAATTCTTTTGATTTTTTAGATATGTTCACTAGAACAACTATTAGACTTGTTAAAACCTTTAAGTATGTGTTAATTGTCATACTACAATGAAATTTATCTTCAAGATTGTTGCAATTTCTACTTCTAATGATTAGTTTAGCTGATTTCATGAAGAAGAAATGAAATCACTTTCACACACATTTTTCCATGGATCAATCAAAGTCCTTGCTAATTCATGAAAATTAATTTCTTGTATGAAATCATTTTGAAAAGATTTAATTATGATAAACCTTAATATATGGGTTCCTAAGTTGGTTTGTTTATCCTGGAATGGTAAGGAACATTCTCTAATAAAGTTTACACTTATTTATTCCTTGCAACACCATTTCTAATTTAAGATAAAATCAAGGAACTCCTTTGTTGGTGTTTGTCCTTTTGAGCATTTAATTTACATATCATTCTTAGTGAAAGGACTCTACTATTCTTCTAATTCTTTTATATTTTGATTTTGTTGCCTCTAGAGTCCCTCATTAATAGTTGTTCAAAGATTTATATTTTTTCCCTATATTTTTTATGTGACGTCTTTTCCTTGCCCCATTCTACGTGATGGTGGGGCCTATATAACTAAGTGCATATTTATCTAAGTTGAGTGCTTCCTTTCTTAATAAAACCATGTTTTGTCCAACATCTATAACTAATCTAAGAATTCATTTAATAGACCCCCTTATTCAAAAATGTTCTTGTTATAGTGTTTTATCATTCATTAAATACTTGTCACGTGCCTAAATATCTCAACCTATAGAAATTTCTAAGTGTTGGGGGTGATTGTTTCTATTTGTAGCCTTTTTAGGTTTATGCAATATACTTTCCCTCCATTCCTTGAAACCCAACATTTCCTCTCTTTTTTTGAGACATTGACTATTTTAGTCTTTTAGACTTCTCATCACCTAGGTACTTTATCATGGCTTTACCCACTCTTACACTCCCTACGTTGTCTTTTCCATTGGCCTTAGTATTTTAGGTCTCCATGTAATCATGTTCTTAAGCTATAAGACTAACTCGTGAACCTCAATTAATCTCCACTTACACTTTTCCATGCTTTCTCTTTTTTAGCATTGAGTATTCACCATCCTTAATTCCTGATTTGAGGATTCACTTTTCCTTTAACTCTCAAAATATTAAGCTTTTATTATTCTCCCTACTCATTTCCCTCAACCAACTTCCCATTTCCCGTCCTCCTTGTGGAACCCATACTTGTAGGATTACCCATACCATCATACCCAAAAGGCATAAGGTATGTGGTAAAACCAATATCTAAACCTTGAAAATATTCCACCTTATTTCCTTTGCTCTTTTTTCTTATAGTGTTTGGTAAAACACATTAATGGCCCCTAACTCATTTCTCTTGAGTCATATAATTTTGGACTTTTATATTTTCATTTTCCAAAAAGTACATTTATTCAAAATGTGGAAACATAGACAAGGAGCGTGAATTGTTTTGAGAGCACATTTCTTGCTTATTTACAATGAATTTTATATCTTTATTTTATTCGACATTTCTCGAAACGTTTAGCATTCTTTTGTTTTTTGTTATCTATTCTATCTTTTTTCTAAAAAATGGCATGTAATAAAGACATGGTTGCACTCTATAAGTGTGTCAACATCCTTATCTCAAGATTAGACTTTGTTCCTCCTATTAACAACTTGAGTTTTTCAATAAGGCCCTCCTATTACTTTCAATCAGCTAGTTTATGTAGTTTCCATATTTCATTCTTATTATTTTATAAATGTTTTTAAACAATCTTGTTATTCATAAATTTAATTGCTAGTGAATGAACTAATTTCTTATTTTGTTACCATTTCCCAATTGAGTCCCATTTAGATTAGGAACTTATTATAAGTAATACATGTTAAACAGTCTAACTAGAAAGAAAAATAATTTTTTTTTTAGTCGGTATAAAATCTTTGTATGTTTTTATTAACTAAACCCATTTATGATAAGTTTCTACTTGAATCCTATGATAGATAACTGAAATTTTTTTCCTATATTTTAATTTTGTAGGCTATATATTTTATATCTATATTTTTATTGAACTTGATATGAATCCTACCCTTCATTATTTATTCCTTTCTTCCTAGATTCAAAAGAAAATTTCCCTCTAAACAATAAAATCCCATTCTAATATCTAGAAATTAGTTAATTGCACTTTTAATTTTGTCCATTCAACAAAAAATTATTTTTGAGTAAACATAATCATAGTCACAACATATAGACATTATCAAAATTAGGTTAGTGCCAATTTACTACACTATTGTCTTTGTCTATTATTTTCATTGAAAAGTAAAAAATTTACATTTTTCTACTCAAATTTTGTATAGTATACAAGCATGAATCATTTTTTTTCTTCTTTTATAGAGATTATTATCCTTCTTTGACCATCCCTTTCCCATACATTATCTCTTATAGGAACCCTCATCTAAACCTAGATCATGTACTTTCCTTCCTCTTCCCTCTTTCATTACCCTTCCTCTATTGTCATCCATCCCACATGATGTCACATTCTACATGTCTCACAATTATGACCACTTTGATAATGAACCCCTATTAGATTATGCTAAGTTTGTTGTGCTCAAAAAGCCTGACCACCACTTGTGTCTCCTCCAAAGTAGCCTACCTGATGATGTCACTAATCCTAAATCTATTCACTTGCATACTCATGATGTAGAGTCCACCCCTCTGCCAAAACACCAAAACTAAAATTGCATGCAAATTTTTTTCTTTATCCAACATTCAAACAAACAACAATTACAAGCAAACTTTGGGTTTTTTTTAATTTAATTTCAAATTATAATTCGATGGCCTTCCATGGCCTCATCTTTTCCACATGCATTCAACTCCTTTGTGCTCTATTAAATTTGCACATTGTAACTTCTTTCCTTCTTCCATTTTCCATTTTGTTTCCTCTTCTTCACTACTTCCCAACTACCCGTTGCTTAGCCATATCCCTTTCCAATTTAAATCTAACTTGAATTTAGATTATGCAATTTACAAATCAGCATATCATATGCAACCCTTTACCCATCGTACTCTCCTCCTTTAAGCTTTGTTTCCCTATCAACTGCAATACATTTGGTTTGATCCTCTTCTCATCAAATTCAACCCCACATCAAATTGATTCAACCTCAATTGTTGTTTGGATTCCATGTGCAGTCCCATGACATGTTTCACTACCCCCAAATTTGTTGTACATGATTTAAATTTAAAACATTCAGATGTCTCTTTTTTTGTTTACCTTTTCAAATTCTGACTTCCTAAATCCCTATGGTGTCTCTTCTCATTCTTTCCCATAGCTACGCTTTGTTATTGATTTCAATTTTTAACTTTAAAAGAAAAAAATGGTCTTAGAAATATTTTAAAGACATCAAATTATAATTGTCACTTATTTCTTTTATTTGTCAAGTAATTGCTTCCAAGTGTAGACCATTCTCTTTGCTGCAATTTTTATGCATGATTAATTCTTTGCATACTGTAGCATTCCATATATTAATCATGACTTGGAGTTAAAAATTAGAAAAATGTCTTTATGAAATGCTTGAAATGAGCTTAGAAGTGAAAAAAAAATGTGTAGCTTTCTGTCAAGAGCTCAAAATTCCTTGAAAATTGACAGAGAGGTGTAATTTGGCATTAAAAAACATTTTACCAAACCATTTTGCCTCAAACCTTATGGATTTCAAAATTTTAAAACTTTGTTAAATCACCAACATAAATCATGAAATGATTAATTCTCTATTACCATCAACTACAGATGACTTCAAAACTTTCACCATTAAATCCAAAATGGAGTCAAAATTCTTCTTGTAAGAAGGTTTACCAGGAAATCTCACCAATCTTTTGGAACATTTTTTTTTGTGCAATGTTGATTGTGTCTATACCTGGATGCTCTTGCATCAAGTCTTGAATAAATATCATCATTACCCCTCTTGAGGGGTTGGAGTTATTACAAGGTATAGGATATATTATCCATATGAACATATCCCTTTATAGTCTAATTCTTGTACCTTCATCCCTCTCTTCTAGCTAGACTCTTTTATTTTTCCTACCACTCAATATTACTTCACCTAAATTACCATGGATATTCCTCATCCAACCCACATTCCTACTATTTATGTCCATCTCTCTCCATTCCTCATTGTATCTATGATCATGTCCCTTTAGGCAACAACTTTACCTCCTACCCCTATGTGCCACCTTCTCAAACCTCGCCCTTCACTTATATTGCTTAATCCTCTCTTACCAATTTTTTATTCCCTCTTCTATCCTACCCTTAACCTGACAACGCTTGCCACAGTCTTATCATAACATGAAAAAAATTGTGTCTCCTACCCTCAAAATCCCAACCTATTATACCCTAGGGGATGGAACCTTAAACCTCCTCCACAACATAATATGTTTGGCTATAATAAATCATGTCCACAAGAACCATATCTCATCATGCTAAACATAGACATACATGTATAATCGGATAAGAGATCCTAAGATAATGCCCAATCCTTTATAGATCAATGTGCATTGACAATTAGTTTGATAATAAATTCTTAGCTAAGATTTTTCTCTATTCATTAAGGAAAAAACCTTATAATGTTTCTACTCTTTATCTACCTATTCTATGGGCTCCTTTACCTCACTTATCTTTTCATGGAATAAATTCAATTCAACATAGGATTGCATGTCATTTTCATCAATGTTACACATTGCAATCAAGGAACAAATGAGAAGGTGGTGGATTTTATATTCTATTATTAATTGTTTCTTTAATAGATCTCCTATCTTCTTCTCAACTCTAATATTGAGAGGGTATTATTAAGAATATTTTCCCAAAGCTTCACAATCAAAATATCTTGCATAAATATCCAACTTTTATAACACTTTGTACCACCTTGTATGATTATACATATGTGATAGATCAATTTAAGGTTATCTCCTCTTTAACCTTGATGCCTCTATTTCTTTAACCCTATCATCTTCTAAAGAAACCAATAATTATACAAATAATAACACCAATAACTTATAATTTTCTCCTTAATCCAACCCTAATAGTAACCAAACTAATTGAATATGCCTTACTCCTCTTCATCATCTAAAATTATTATCTTTGTTCATTCATAAGCTAACTCTAATTGGATGAAGCTATAAAAATACCAATTCCATCTTTCACATGAGTTTTATTCCAATAACCTTATCTAACTTCATCCTATCCAAACCTTGAATCCCAACCTCTTCTTATTCTACCATATTTTTCAATTTTTTTTAGTTTATAGACTTATTTTGTGATGAAACCTACCTTACTATTATCTTCTCCTTTTTATTTTTCTTAATTAGCTTTTTGGAATTCCTTATCACCAAATTATGTTCCCCTTTACCTAATTATTATTTTTCATCTTCACTCTCATAAGATTATCTTAGGATATCCTTCTATTAATCCAACACTAGTAATTATTGAAGTTCCTTTTCTCTTTTCTTAAGTTTCTGCATGGCCTTTTTGTTGGAATATGGTCAGAGCTCCCCTTAGGATTCATGACATGGACTAATCACCTCCCGTGGATTCATTAACTCTGGTGGTTGTATCAAGCATTGATAGGTCAATCTTTTGGTGCAACAGCAACTGTTGGGCCAAAAATTGGTATCAAAGCCAAAGGTTTTGGGTTCGAATCCCCTCGGGTAACACTGACGGGGAGATTGTTGGCAGATGGTCAATGATCCCTTCAGGATTTATGACATGGATTAATCATCTCCTGTGGATCCGTTAACTTTGGTGGTTGTATCGGGCATTGATAGGTTGATCTTTTGGTGCAATGGCAACCGTGGGGCCACCACTTTTTTTCTTGATTTTCCCCTTTTTCCCTTTTTTTTAGTTTTCCAATTTCTATTTTTTCAATGAAGATTCTCCTATTCTACTTTTGTTTTCTATATTTGATTTCTCACATTTTTGAACATTTGCTCCTCTACTTTAGTTATTCATTACTACTTTAGCATCAAAGGTTAAATTTGGACTAGACAATTATCCACCTTTTAATCTTGATGCTAACACATTCTTATAGAACTAATAAATTTGGGAGAATTATAAATATCACATGATTTATTGCCACAAAAATCACATGTGGATTTTCCTCCCTTTTTTCTTCTACACTAATCAAAATAATGTCCTAGATTACCATAGTTATAACATGCTGACATTTTGGTCCTTCCTCTTTCTCTAGTACCTCTATTTGTATTCTGGTAGCCTCCCCTACCACCTCATTCTCAATAGTTATTATGATAACTAATGGATTGTCCTATAACTTGAGATTGTAGTACCATATAGTGTATATTGTTTGGTGGTATTATACTTTTTCTCAATTGAAGTTCCCACTAACCATGTACCAAATAAAAAATAAATGCTCTTATAGCTAAACCCTATGCTCTCTCCATACCCATATCAAAAAAATGCTTCCCTAGTAAATCCATAAACCATTGGTTCATACTCATCTTCTTCATAAAGTAACATTGGGCACCTATTTGTGTCATGTTTTTCTCACTTTATATACTTTGTACAATATATTTTTACTATCTTTCTAGGGGATTTCTCAATTTATAGTGGGGTAGCCCTCTTCATGCCTTTGATTATAAAAAATTCATTCCTTAGATGATCTTCCCTATTGTTATTTTAAACCAAAAATTTCTTCTTGTAAGCGGGGGAGAAGTCTCAGCGTTCTCACCTTTCATCATAATTTCTTACTTCAACATTATGTTTTCCAATTCTAATTTGAAATTATCAATTTTATCCTTTCCCACTAAATCATTATCCCATATATTTGAATAGGATTCTATTATGTTGATCAATTCTACTACATCCTTATACAAAGAGGAAATATTCTCATCTACATTTGCTATAATGTGAGAGCTTAACCCTAAAATAAAACACTCAATTTATTTCTTTTATGTCAAGGTTTCTTCTAGCTTTCTAACCATATTTTTAAATCATTGTTCATAATATTTTACTGATTCCTCCTTGGTTTTTGTCATCTTCCATATTTTATTTGATTTTTTGTTCATACATTAGGCAAGTGGAAAATTTTCAAAAATAAGTCACTCAGTTATTTCCATGTTTTATCATACTTAGGGCTTTCTTTAATGCAGCATCTTAGTGTCTCATCATTGATGGTCTCCAAAAATTATATAATTGGGTTTAGTCATCATCAATTCCAACCCCACTCCAATGAAAGTCCAAGGTAAAGAGATGTTCACTAGCATCCTTGGTGTATTTACCAAAAATAGGGAGCTTAATTTTATGTGCATTCATATTTGGATTTTCCTTTCTCCTAATCTATTCTCTACTATTGGATCTCTTTTTCTCTTTTTATCATGGATTCTTTGCCTAGTTTCACTCTTTTTCTACTTGACCAAAGTCCTTTCTCTGCCATTATCTCTTGGGAATTGAACATCTAAGAACTCAATTCTTAATATCCATGACAAATCTCATACACAATTGCCTCTTAATAATGTTTTTTCTAACCCAATTAAGGATTCACTACTTAATGTACTCTTTAGAAATTCTTCTTATTTTTGACAACATGGGAGGGGTAAAAGCACAAAGTTGTGTCACACTTTATAAAGGAAATGGTCAATGCTGATCCAATTTTTAAACTTGAATCACTAAAAAGTGGCATTTATGTTTTGAATTTTGAAATGATGTAAACTAGTAAAATATGTATTTTTTAGTATATTTTATGTTTGTATTTTTTTTTAAAATTTTAAAAATTATTTAAAACTAGATTTTAATAAATTAAAACTATAATTTAGTTGTTGATAAAATGCTAAAAAATGAAGTTGCATGGGACATCAAACTTTTTATAGTAATTTTTTTTTTCTTTCAATTTTTTTGTGTGTATTTGTAACTTGAAATTTTATTGCATGGATATATTTTTTTTCCAATGGGGGCTGACTCTTGGTCTATGATGTTCATCTCCTCATAGTGTCTCTTTATCTTGGAGAATTTTTGGTTGATAACATAGCATTAGTAATTGATTTATCTTTAATTTTCTTTGAGTTGCTTTCTTCCTCATCCTATGAATCACTCTCATGTATCATCTCCAAAGTTTCCATGGAAAACTCTAGATTTTTGGTGACTTCTTTTACTCTAAATTGCTAAATATTCTTTCATCTTCTTCACCAATTGACAACACTAATTAACAATTGCTTTAATTCCTCCCTTATTTATTTTATACTCTTCCCCATAGCAACCACATCTATACTATCCCTACAAATAAGGTCAAACTTCTCTAAGTTCATTGTTGCCTTATATTCTTTCAATTGCCTTATCATTTTAATTGTATTTTTCTCTATAGATCTAATTTAGGTTATAAACCAATCTATTTCTTCAATATTCATCAATGTCATGTCCATTGAGGATCTACCTATCTCAATACTAGGGTTTTTATCAAGTGCATCCCTCTTGATACACTCTCTTGATGCTTCTCACACTTTTCTAACCTTTTCCATTATCTTTACTCTTAGTCCTAGGATTGTTTCAATGTTCTTTCTTCTTCCTTCTTTCTATCACGATCATTAAATTCTCTTCAAAACCTATCTTCATCTAACTAATAAATTCTTTTACTCTCTTATTATCAAAATTTTCCATAAATATTTACTTGATTTGATTTATCCATCCTTAACTCCTTTTTTTTTAATACCTTAATTTATCAAGTGGTAGTACAAGACACCTAATAGTACCACAACTTGCTTTCTAATACCTACAATGATTTCATTTCCTCTTCATGGAATCACTTAAACTAGGCCTAATCATTAGAAGTAGAAATTGTAACAATCTTGGAGATAAATTTCATTACAGTGTGACTATTAACACATACTTGAAGGTTCTTAACAAGTCTAATAGTTGTTCTAGCAAGCATGTATAGAAAACCAAAAACAAATTGACAACTTTTCACTATGATGGTAGAGAAATATTTTTTTTCCTCTTTTTCCACACCACTAATTGTCTTGCATTTGGAAAATAGCCTATTATCTTCATCTCCAAAACCAAATTCTCCAAACTTTGCATAAATTTATTGTGCTTGTGAATTTCATGTCTTCTACACAAAAAACACATACCATTTTATGGCCTTCAGTCCAACTACATCCGAGAAGCTTTTTAATTTAGTATCTTTCATCAATATACTTACCATGTGCTCACATATTTTTTAAGATTCAAATAAAATGGTAACATTGTTGTAAATATTCCTAGGCCTGCTTTTCATCTGTGATTTGCAGGCAGTAAGAAAAAAGATCCACACATCCACCACATCAACATCTGACAAAATTGCTCTATCCTTTATGCTTTAATGGATGTTCATACCCTATTCGAAAGCTACCATTTTGGCACAGACAGGGAGGATGCTGGCAAAGGTTGCGAAGTCTGGCTTTACACCTGCTAGTTGTATTTGGTCGAAAGCTTCTAAAGCCTTTTCAACAAGTCCCTTTTGTGTATATCCTGCTATCATGGCATTTAATGTGACCACATTTTTTTGAGGCATTCAGTCAAATAGTTCGCATGCATTGTCTGTGCTTCCACATTTTGCATACATGTCTACCAGGGGAGTTGCAGCAACATCTCCTCTTTCCTTTATCCTATAATGGATGTCGATACCCCGTTCCAAAGCTCCCATTTTAGCACACACAAGGAGGGTGCTGGAAAATATTGTGAAGTCTGCATTACACATGCCAATTACATTTAATTGAAAGTTTTTAAACCCTTTTCAACAAATGCATTTTGTGCATATCCTACAGTCATAGCATTCCGCGAGACCACATTTCTTTGGGGCATCTTGCCAATAGTTAACGTGCCTGTCTGTGCTTCCACATTTTGCATACATATCTAACAAATCATTTCCCCTAGTTCATTATGTTTTGATAGATGTCCATACTCTGTTCCAATGCTCCCATTTTCACATAGCCATGAGAGAACTGACAAATGAAAACCGATGGGGTTGGAAGCTAGTTTTTTAATGTGGCAAAAGGGACTACATGGGAATAATTTGAATTATAATGGTGAACAGAAACAACCTACTAATGGTGAACGGAACGACTTGCTAAAGGTGAACGGGAATGGAAAAGGAAAATAGCAGGTGAGACGGATTAGTTGGGCACTAATGTCAGGGGCTTGAAGTGAACAGTGCACTTGAGGAGCACTAGACCCAGTCCGAGTGCATTGCAACAAGGTTGTACCCTTGGTATTGCAAGTTATGCATGGTGCGTGCGTCAATGTGTGAGCCAAGGAAAGTCGCAGTGGTGATGCAAGTTGGACACAAGGAGTCTATTAGACATAGAGTCTAGGACTCATCCTAGGTCACATCGAGTCAAGGAGCCATTCGACGAACCATTGGGCATTAGCTAAGCCATGAGACGCGATCCATGTCTGTAGTCAAGTTAAGTTGGCCAAGTTGCATTGGAAGCTAGGCACTTGGTGTTAGTGTTGCAAGAAGTGCTGAGGTGAGTTGGGACAGTATGGTTCTAGCATAAAGGCTGAGTTACTCATGGTAGTGTGGGTATAATGTAGCATGGAGCATAAAGGAGTGCCAAGTCATGCCAAGTAATGGCGAGTTAAGGTAGGTTGTACCAATCAGGGGCGCAACTCTACAAGGTGAGTTGGACTTGTCCAAGAGTTAGTTAGGTGATCAAGGTCTACAGAGGTCATGCCAAGTCATCACATTAGTCAGGCTAGATAAAGAGTCTGCAATGCAAAGTGAAAGACCCTATGGGCTATGAAGTAGTATAGGACATAAAAGTAGAAATTGGGAAATTCGCCCATTTCTCGGTGTCATCCTACAACATGGTGGGATTTGTACTAATAGCTTATATAGGGAGGTATGGTCATTTGAAAGAAGGAGAACCATAGGGATGCAGTCAAGTGCACTAAGAGTTTACAGCAGGATACCAAATGGAAAGGGTATCTCATGCTCTTCCTTCTAGGAGAAAAACAGAAGTAGCTACCGCCTCAAGTCAAGCAAGTCACTCAGGTGTCCGTTACGGTTATTAGGGATGAGGAAAGATCTCATTCTGCCCTGGCCATGATAGGAGAGGTTGTGTGGTAAACTCAACGTCTCGAACTCTATGAACGCCAGTAACAGGGCCAACATGAGATAGCTCTAAGGTGTGCTACCGAAGGGAGTTGGATGTTGGAACTCATCCCAAGTGATGAGGCAAAGTGAGACACAAGGTTGGGTGAGCTACATATCTAAGCCAACAACAATTAGTCTGGGATAGCCAAGATTCCAACACTGTCAAATAAGACTGGAACTTATGTTGGGGGTTTCAGGGAGGCAATCTCATATGAGCTTGGGGACACAAGAGTGAAAGCTAGTTCTCAACATTGGGTGTGCAAAGTCGAGGAGTCACACAATGTGAAGGTGTGCTCCCTGCAAAGAAGAGCTAGTCCATGTTGTGCAAGGCACACATGGGCACCACAAGTGTTGTCAAGTGTTGGTGTAAGCTTGAGGAAGATCTCAATCCTCTATAGTAGGACCAAGTGGGAAACTCAAGGGTCGGGATCATTTGTATGGTGTATAGCTGGTGCAAGGAAGGATGCAAATAAGGTTGCTGGTCACCCAGGAATGGGACAGCAAGGAAAGGATTCATAAGATCCGTACTGGTATCATTGGTGCAAGATCTCAGAAGGGTTGCATGATGCAACGGGATGCTAATAGAAAGGTGGAACCAAGCTAGACTTGGGAAGCAGCTGAGTAGGTATCGCGAGATCAAAGGTGCGCAGTCCTTGAAGTCATTGGACCGAGTGAGTCAGGGATCTCAGGCTCAATGCAGTAAGAGGGAAGTCAAGTCCTCAAAGAGCTAAAAGGAATTCATCGTGAGTTTGACGTTGGATCCAGGAGCACTCAGGGAGCCAGTCTGCGTGAAGAGTGAACTTAGAGTTCAAGGTGGACGGGTTTAGCAATCAGTTGTCTTATGGGGGACACGAAGGATGAAGACTGTGGAATCACCAAGACTGCAAAAGATGCAACAGTCATTCAGGAAAAGTGGACAAAGTTAGACATGGTCAGACCATGTAAGCAGAAGAGCTCATAGCAGCTCGCAGGTGCATAATTCCATGATGCACTTGTAGAAGTCGAGTTCCTTCCAGATGGAGGACTCACAAGCAAAAAGGCATAATGTGAGAACTTGAAAGGGATACTCCACAAGGGAGTCATGAGTATAGTTGAGCAGTGCCAGAATCACCAAGACTACAAAAGATGCAACAACCATTCAGGAAAACTGGACAAAGTTAGACATGGTCGAATCATGCAAGCAGAAGAGCTCATAGCAGCTCACAAGTGCATAATTTCACGATGCACTTGTAGAAGTCAAGTGCCTTCCAGATGGAGGACTCGGAAGAAAAAAGTCATAATCTGATAACTTGAAAGGGCTCGCCTGCAAGGGAATCTTGAGTATAGTTGAGCAATGCCACACAAGGTTGACTTCTCAGGGAGAAAAGGGGCATTCAATCCATGCTCTAGTCTAGCCATGTGATAGTTGGTATACTCGTGAGCTACTAAGACCTTTAGCATGCAAGATTTCCTTTGATTCACTCCACTTTAGCAACACACCAACCAAACCTCCTTTGTTTGTCTGTTGCAGGAGTTCTACACAAGCGAAGAGGTCGCACCAGGGTTTGGAACCTTGGAGAAGTTGCATCAGTGTAGTGCTACATGTGCATCAAGTCGGACCCATTGCAAGGGGTACACACTGAAGTAGTTCTTGAGAAACTCTTCTAAGTCACATCACAAGGATGTGCATCAGGGCGATCTAGGCTCGTATCCCTCAAAGTCGGACACTAGCAGTGTGGATGCCGGATAGAGGTAGGATCCACAAACAAAAGTGCAATTAGCTAACCAAGCAAGTGGTTGCTAGTGATCCTCAATGGTGGGGAGTTGAAAAGGAAGTTGACATGGCCTACAAGCTGGGTTAAGATGTCACAAGTGCTGTGGAATATCTTCAACGAAGCATAAGCCAACAAAGATCCGAATTCGGTGAGAAGTGTTGCAGCGGTTTGGTGGATGTTCCCCTTAGCAAAAAAGGGGTACCTAAGCCAAGTCTCAGAGTAAAGGGTGTAGGATCCTGAGAACAAAGGTCAGATCCGAGGTGAAATCAATGGGGGACCTACATAAGGTAGTGTTCAGGGTGTAGGACCATTGTCTAGGACATTGGATCTAAGGAAAAATTGAGTGGCGTTAAGGGTTGGAAAGATTTTGCGATTGAAGCAAGCCGAGCCACAGGATGGCGAGTTAGGCTAGAAGATTCAAAATGAAGCAATTGAGTCACAAATTTAAGAAGGCAAAGGGATAAAGGCTTCAGAGTTGAGCAAGTTCACAAAGGCAGATGTGAGTTGATTTTGGTGCAATGTAATGGGCACAAGATGGTCGTAAAGGTGTCAAATGACAGGCACAAAAGGCATTCCATGGCAGCATTATGGGTACCCTGAAGAAACAAGGCGGATGCGAAAGGTGCTCTCAGTGTGGATGAAGTATACAAAGCAAGGGTGTTGAGGCAAACACCAAGGCAGACTCCAAGCAATTTGTAGAAGTACACCATGTAAGGTGGAAAAAAGTATGACAGAATATTGAAGGATCGCCAGAAACGAGACGTGTATCGGTAGACAAATGTTGTTAAGTCTAGAGCTGCTATGACAGGTGAGAGACTCCAAGTAGTCGAGTGGGTGCAGAGCACACCACGAAGTCGCGTTCCAAAAGGGTATACTAGTCGGAGGAGGCTACGGTACCGAAGGGGTATCATGGGCAGACAAGATGGCGTGGCGGATTGAAGCTGCGAAGCCAAAAGTTGAAGGCATGAATTCGAGAAAAAGTGTCAAAAGAGTGGTATTCTGGTCGATGGAGGCTAGGTACTGGACCTGCACAATAGGGTTGATGCAATGAGCTTTCAGGGGATGCTAGAAGTGGCTGAGTAGTAAAGGTTGTCCAAGTATGGATGCAATGTTCTAAGTAAGGAGGTAACTCAGTGAGTTAGTCAAGGTAGCAAAGACCTTGCAAATGCAATACAGTGTCAGGGACACTCAACCAGGCTTCACTTCAGAAGAGACAGATGTCTAAAGTTCAGCGTTTGTAGATCCCAGGGATAGGTGCGTAAGTCTTCATCAACAAGCAGTTAAGGATGGTTCTCACGTCAGTTTGTTCAGCATTGGGGACATCGCCTATTTTTAAGTGGGGGAGAATGTCAGGGGCTTGAAGTGAATAGTGCGCTCAAGGAGCACTGGACCCAGTCCGAGTGCGGTGCAATAGGGTTGTACCCCTGGTATTGCAAGTTATGCATTGTGCGTGCATTAATGCGTGAGCCAAGTCAAGTCGCAATGGTGATGCGAGTTGGACAGAAGGAGTCTATTGGACATAGAGTCTAGGACTCGTCCGGGTCACACCGAGTCGAGGAGCCATTTGGTGAACCATTGGGCATTAGCTAAGCCGTGAGGCACGATCCAAGTCCATAGTCAAGTTAAGTTGGCCGAGTTGCATTGGAAGCTAGGCACTTGGTGTTAGTGTTGCAAGAAGTGCTTAGGTGAGTTGGGACAGTATGGTTCTAGCATAAAGGCTGAGTTACTCATGGTAGCATGGGAAAAATGCAGCATGGAGCATAAAGGAGTACCAAGTCATGCCAATTCATGGCGAGTTAAGGTAGGTTGTACCAATCAGGGGTACAACTCTATAAGGTGAGTTGGACTTGTCTAAGAGTTAGTCAACCTTGTGTGGCACTACTCAACTATACTCATGACTCCCTTGTGGATGAGCCCTTTCAAGTTCTTAGATTATGCCTTTTTGTTTACAAGTCCTCCATTTGGAAGGCACTCAACTTCTACAAGTGCATTGCAGAATTATGCACTTGCGTGCTGCTATGAGCTGTTCTACATGCATTGATTCGGTGGATATTTTTAGTAAAAATTGAAGTGTCTGATTTCTCTCCAAAAACTACACCATTAGAAAGAGCTCGATGTCTTGGTTCCAATGCAACTCGAACGGAGCGAAAAGGAGTCCGTTTGTGCAAGTTATGGCCAGTCAAACCTTGGGTCAAACTGGGATTAGGGGTGTCCAGGAAGTGAAAAATGATGTCATCAAAACTTGTCAAAGTTGGCATCATCGCGAAGAGCTCATCGTAAGCTTTCCAACGCAACTCATTTCATTGAAATCCGACGTCGTATTCCCGAGTTACAAGCAGTCAAAGTTCAGTTGACTTTGAGGGTACAGTTGCTAACGTCATCATTCCGTACTGTACGGACAGTGAATTGAACCAATCAAAATTGACACGTGGCATCCACGTCAGCATTGTACAGACCAATCGCAGAGTGACACGTGGCAATCGGTACTCCAGTCAGCAACCCACGTCATCAGACATGTCATCATTGAGTCAGCGTACACGTCACTGGCCCCGTCATCAGACACATCGACATCCCAGTTAGCAGACATGTCAGCAATTACCGTTAATAGAAACTCGCCACGTGGCCTCTTCTCTTGTTCGTGGGCAGTTGGAACAATTAGTATGTTTGGTAAAAGAGTGATGGGTGGATTCGAACCCCCACTGTTTGTTTCTAAAATCGTCGGCCAACCGTTGCACTACCAGCTGCGTACTTAACTTTACATTGTGCGGTTTCTTTTTACCATATTGTTATTGCAGATTCGTTTTAAAATGAATGGCGGAGGGTTCGACCTCCTAACCGCCCGCCTCCCAAAAGTGTAGTCCACCAACATACCACGCAGTAGATTCGGAGTAAGGTTGGAGAGTGGTTTCTTTTGTTTGGTGATTAAAGTTCAAATGTCAACAAATAGCCTAATTAGGCTAAACTACCCCTAACTCCTAAAACTAAAATTGGTCAAAAAGATAAATTTGTTGTTTTAGGAATTGTTGAAGAGGTTGTGAACATAGTTAGGCATTTAATAATTTTGTTAAGCCTAACTAGGCTTGTTTTTATGTATAAAAGGGAGCTAGGTGTGAGTTAGAGGGCTAAGTTCAGAGGTTCATAATTTTCAAAGGTGAGAATCAGTTTTTCCAAGCCAGGGGGTGAATGTGTGAGAGATGGCTAAGAGTGTTTAGTTAATTTTATTGTGAGGAATTTTGAAGGTGAATTCTTGTAAGTGGAGAGTTAGCGTTTTCTTGCCTCCTTGGGGAAATCTTGTGTAGCTTTGTGTCTCTTGTGGAGAGGCTTGTTACCATGCACTTGGGAAGTGCATTTGAAGATTTTTTTTTGTGATCCAAGGGAAGGCTATGCTGGAGGCTTTGTAATCATTTTCTGGAGATTAATTGGATCAGTCTCACTCCATTGGAGCGGACTCAGAGACGTAGTCACGATTGTGGCGAACTCTGTTATCAAACCTCTATTTGCATCTCTCTCTCTCCTCATTTTGTTGTTATCACCTTGACATTTTAATTATTGTAATTATTTCCATAAGTTAATTTTGTTCTAATTAACTTGGAATAGTCATTGTAAAATTTTAAGCATTCAATACTACATATAGTGTAGATCCTATACAGATCATGCATGGTCCGACCATGTCTAACTTTGTCCACTTTTCCTGAACGGCTGCTGCATCTTTTGCAGTCTTGGTGATTCCACCGAGTCTTCATCCTTCGTGTCCCCCATAAGACAACTGATTACTAAACCCATCCACCTTGAACTCTAAGTTCGCTCTTCACACAGACTGGCTCCCTAAGTGCTCCTAGATCCAACGTCAAACTCACGATGAGTTCCTTTTAACTCTTTGAGGACTTGACTTCCCCCTTATTGCATTGAGCCCGAGATCCCTGACTCACTCGGTCCAATGACTTCAAGGACTATGCACCTTTGATCTCGTGATACCTACTCAGCTGCTTCCCAAGTCTGGCTTGGTTCCACCTTTCTATTAGCATCCTGTTGCATCATGCAACCCTTCTGAGATCTTGCACCAACGATACCAATACAGACGCTTAGAGTGTGCTGGTTAAGCCAGTTCGTATAGAGATTGTATAGATTGCATATAAGTTATATTTTAAATAAAAATATGATATTGTTCTAAGAAAGAATTATTTTTTTGGTAAACTTCTAGGGATACCTACTAATCTTTAAAAATTCAATTTTTGAACACATTAGACTTCGGATGTGGCAGGTTATATGGTAAGTCACCTACAAATCTTTATTGAAGATAGATAAAAATTAGTTCTCATTTTAAACAACGGAAATCCTTCGATATTCCATACATCCGCTACATACTCCCAAGATGAACCGTAACTACTGATCCCTCTCCCCTATACAGAGTTAAAATCTCTAAGTTACCTCTCACGTGCAAGACATACTGCCGGATGGTTTACAGAAAGTAATCAAATGAAGTATCGCTCGCTGTGCAATAACCCCATGGCAAATTCATTCATTTCAGCTTTGGAAACATGGTCGTACCTTCCGAAGGAAAGAATTAAAGGAGTGCTGCTTTCAATAAAAGCCTTGTGAAAGAAAACTTTATGTTCTGGCCAGACAAAAAAACGTGTCGGTGATGATGCATTTGACTGGCGATCCATTTCGTTGCAGATCCTCCATCAGTTTCTCCAAATGGTTCTCCATCACATATAAGAGAGTATCAGTAAACTCAGGTTTGTGGAGAGATTTGCCGAAGCCCGTGAATTAGGGTTAATGGGGAGACAAAAAACTCTTGCATTCTATGAACAGTGAGACATAAAACATAATAATCGTATGCCAAAACTCCTAAAATAAGAGTGTACAAACATGGAAATTCAAACTATCAACTTGAGATTATTATTGTGGGTTCGTCCCATTTCCTTAAATCTACACCACTCCAAGATAGCTAATGACTAAAAGATCAAACGTCTGAATGGGGACTACTTCACATACTTCATTATGGCTTACAGAGTCCGAGAAGGGCATAGCTCGTACTTAAAACTACAGAAGAAAACACTGTGTAGAGAAATATGAGGAAAAAATCTCTCCAGTGCTCCCTCAAATGCAAAAAATATAACATCAGATATTGACGAAACGGCTAAGGCTGTACAAGTGGCAGTTGGCTTGTGATCTCCATCAACTGACTAATGCCTTCGTCTGCAAGCAATACGAGGAGACCAACGGCTAGAATTGTGGAAATGTTGAAAACAGCCCAGCGATTGTGGCAGACGAGGGCGTCGTTATTCTTCAACTCTGCAAACATCATGGGTGCCACCATTATTGTCTGAATTTTCTAGCCCAACATGACATATTCTCGTAGAGAGAATGCCATGGTATTTTACTGGAAAATCCTAAGAAGCTGAAATGCGTCCTTGCGCGGAGTCACAAAGCATTGAGATCCGCGGCTAAAGACGAGAGGCCTTTTCCCTTTTTATAATATTCTCAATAAAGTTCAGAAGCCAATTAATTTGATTGCAGTTGAATGTGAGTCCAGTATGAATAGAGACGGATCTTTGGCGGACTAATCTTTGAGAATATTAGCAAAATCTTTAGTTGCCATTAACGTTTACTAGCGAGATCTGCAAAATCTTTGATTGACAGAATAGGAACTCAAGTGTGTGCGTAAGTTGACTGAATGTGGTGCCGACATTGTTTGTGGTCTTTTTATTCGGATGCTCCACATGTAAAGGACAACTTTAAAATGATCATATATTTTGGATGTGGAATATTTATAACTTGGAAGGAGAGTTTTTCGCGTGATAATTTAATATTTAATCGTTAAAGTTCAAATGTTTACTTTTCCTTCATACGACGGCTATGCTTGATTTTTCTTTTGGGTATGAATATATCATTTACAAGTTTGGTTTGTTATTTCATATATGAGCATGAGTTTATAATACTACCTTTTCAATTGAGAGTTTAGAACTAAGGAATATCATACTACCTCATGTCTAAGGGATATCATACTACCTCATCTCTTATATCACTTTATGATTGATGTTTTATTAGATACTATTTTACTATTTTTTAAATTCTTTTTATTTTGTATCTACTAGCAATTACACCTTGGTGTGCAATGGGTATGTCGAAGAGGTGTGGAATGTCAATTAGGGAAAATCTAAGTCAATTTTTTGCATAAATTTGTTTATTACATGAGTTCAATTGGTTGGCCATTTAGAAAATGATATTGTTATGCAACAAAGGTCTATAAAAATGAGTGAAAGAAAGCTTCTGAATCAAGAAGATAATGAAGGTCTATGAAGAGGGAGGGGGATAGGGAAAGGGATGGGTAGATAGGGGGATACATTTCTAGAGATGGAAGGGGAGAGAGGAATATAGAGGTGGGGATGAATATAGGGTGAGAGGAAGAGAAAACAAATAGATAGAGGTAGAGATGAATAAGAATGAGAGAGTATGAGGGAGACAAATAGATAGAGATATAGAGAGCGATATAGGGAGAAATAAAAGATAGAGAGATAGAGGAAGATAGAGGGGGGAAGAAAGATAGGGATAGATAGAGAGGAAGAGATAGAGAGGGAGAGGGAGAGGGAGAGATAGAGAGAGATATATGGTGAGATAGAGTGATATAAAGATAAAGATATAAGGAGATATAGAGAGAGGGGGGAAGGGGAGAGATAAAGAGAAAGACAAATAGAGATGGAGAGAGAGAGAGAGAGATGAGTGGGAAGAGAAAAAATAGATATTGAGATATATGGGAAGATAAAGGGGGATAGAGGTTAAGATATATAGATAGATATGGGGATAGAGAAGAAGCAAGAGATGAAGAGATGG
>VDFB02000013.1:121694215-121808627 GCA_007258455.2 Sequoia sempervirens
AATAAATTCTTTTACTCTCTTATTATCAAAATTTTCCATAAATATTTACTTGATTTGATTTATCCATCCTTAACTCCTTTCTTTTTAATACCTTAATTTATCAAGTGGTAGTACAAGACACCTAATAGTACCACAACTTGCTTTCTAATACCTACAATGATTTCATTTCCTCTTCATGGAATCACTTAAACTAGGCCTAATCATTAGAAGTAGAAATTGTAACAATCTTGGAGATAAATTTCATTACAATATGACAATTAACACATACTTAAAGGTTCTTAACAAGTCTAATAGTTGTTCTAGCAAGCATGTATAGAAAACCAAAAACAAATTGACAACTTTTCACTATGATGGTAGAGAAATATTTTTTTTCCTCTTTTTCCACACCACTAATTGTCTTGCATTTGGAAAATAGCCTATTATCTTCATCTCCAAAACCAAATTCTCCAAACTTTGCATAAATTTATTGTGCTTGTGAATTTCATGTCTTCTACACAAAAAACACATACCATTTTATGGCCTTCAGTCCAACTACATCCGAGAAGCTTTTTAATTTAGTATCTTTCATCAATATACTTACCATGTGCTCACATATTTTTTAAGATTCAAATAAAATGGTAACATTGTTGTAAATATTCCTAGGCCTGCTTTTCATCTGTGATTTGCAGGCAGTAAGAAAAAAGATCCACACATCCACCACATCAACATCTGACAAAATTGCTCTATCCTTTATGCTTTAATGGATGTTCATACCCTATTCGAAAGCTACCATTTTGGCACAGACAGGGAGGATGCTGGCAAAGGTTGCGAAGTCTGGCTTTACACCTGCTAGTTGTATTTGGTCGAAAGCTTCTAAAGCCTTTTCAACAAGTCCCTTTTGTGTATATCCTGCTATCATGGCATTTAATGTGACCACATTTTTTTGAGGCATTCAGTCAAATAGTTCGCATGCATTGTCTGTGCTTCCACATTTTGCATACATGTCTACCAGGGGAGTTGCAGCAACATCTCCTCTTTCCTTTATCCTATAATGGATGTCGATACCCCGTTCCAAAGCTCCCATTTTAGCACACACAAGGAGGGTGCTGGAAAATATTGTGAAGTCTGCATTACACATGCCAATTACATTTAATTGAAAGTTTTTAAACCCTTTTCAACAAATGCATTTTGTGCATATCCTACAGTCATAGCATTCCGCGAGACCACATTTCTTTGGGGCATCTTGCCAATAGTTAACGTGCCTGTCTGTGCTTCCACATTTTGCATACATATCTAACAAATCATTTCCACATTTTGCATACATATCTAACAAATCATTTCCCCTAGTTCATTATGTTTTGATAGATGTCCATACTCTGTTCCAATGCTCCCATTTTCACATAGCCATGAGAGAACTGACAAATGAAAACCGATGGGGTTGGAAGCTAGTTTTTTAATGTGGCAAAAGGGACTACATGGGAATAATTTGAATTATAATGGTGAACAGAAACAACCTACTAATGGTGAACGGAACGACTTGCTAAAGGTGAACGGGAATGGAAAAGGAAAATAGCAGGTGAGACGGATTAGTTGGGCACTAATGTCAGGGGCTTGAAGTGAACAGTGCACTTGAGGAGCACTAGACCCAGTCCGAGTGCATTGCAACAAGGTTGTACCCTTGGTATTGCAAGTTATGCATGGTGCGTGCGTCAATGTGTGAGCCAAGGAAAGTCGCAGTGGTGATGCAAGTTGGACACAAGGAGTCTATTAGACATAGAGTCTAGGACTCATCCTAGGTCACATCGAGTCAAGGAGCCATTCGACGAACCATTGGGCATTAGCTAAGCCATGAGACGCGATCCATGTCTGTAGTCAAGTTAAGTTGGCCAAGTTGCATTGGAAGCTAGGCACTTGGTGTTAGTGTTGCAAGAAGTGCTGAGGTGAGTTGGGACAGTATGGTTCTAGCATAAAGGCTGAGTTACTCATGGTAGTGTGGGTATAATGTAGCATGGAGCATAAAGGAGTGCCAAGTCATGCCAAGTAATGGCGAGTTAAGGTAGGTTGTACCAATCAGGGGCGCAACTCTACAAGGTGAGTTGGACTTGTCCAAGAGTTAGTTAGGTGATCAAGGTCTACAGAGGTCATGCCAAGTCATCACATTAGTCAGGCTAGATAAAGAGTCTGCAATGCAAAGTGAAAGACCCTATGGGCTATGAAGTAGTATAGGACATAAAAGTAGAAATTGGGAAATTCGCCCATTTCTCGGTGTCATCCTACAACATGGTGGGATTTGTACTAATAGCTTATATAGGGAGGTATGGTCATTTGAAAGAAGGAGAACCATAGGGATGCAGTCAAGTGCACTAAGAGTTTACAGCAGGATACCAAATGGAAAGGGTATCTCATGCTCTTCCTTCTAGGAGAAAAACAGAAGTAGCTACCGCCTCAAGTCAAGCAAGTCACTCAGGTGTCCGTTACGGTTATTAGGGATGAGGAAAGATCTCATTCTGCCCTGGCCATGATAGGAGAGGTTGTGTGGTAAACTCAACGTCTCGAACTCTATGAACGCCAGTAACAGGGCCAACATGAGATAGCTCTAAGGTGTGCTACCGAAGGTGTACTCACCTTAGAAGAGATGGGACATGTTGTGCAAGGCACACATGGGCACCACAAGTGTTGTCAAGTGTTGGTGTAAGCTTGAGGAAGATCTCAATCCTCTATAGTAGGACCAAGTGGGAAACTCAAGGGTCGGGATCATTTGTATGGTGTATAGCTGGTGCAAGGAAGGATGCAAATAAGGTTGCTGGTCACCCAGGAATGGGACAGCAAGGAAAGGATTCATAAGATCCGTACTGGTATCATTGGTGCAAGATCTCAGAAGGGTTGCATGATGCAACGGGATGCTAATAGAAAGGTGGAACCAAGCTAGACTTGGGAAGCAGCTGAGTAGGTATCGCGAGATCAAAGGTGCGCAGTCCTTGAAGTCATTGGACCGAGTGAGTCAGGGATCTCAGGCTCAATGCAGTAAGAGGGAAGTCAAGTCCTCAAAGAGCTAAAAGGAATTCATCGTGAGTTTGACGTTGGATCCAGGAGCACTCAGGGAGCCAGTCTGCGTGAAGAGTGAACTTAGAGTTCAAGGTGGACGGGTTTAGCAATCAGTTGTCTTATGGGGGACACGAAGGATGAAGACTGTGGAATCACCAAGACTGCAAAAGATGCAACAGTCATTCAGGAAAAGTGGACAAAGTTAGACATGGTCAGACCATGTAAGCAGAAGAGCTCATAGCAGCTCGCAGGTGCATAATTCCATGATGCACTTGTAGAAGTCGAGTTCCTTCCAGATGGAGGACTCACAAGCAAAAAGGCATAATGTGAGAACTTGAAAGGGATACTCCACAAGGGAGTCATGAGTATAGTTGAGCAGTGCCAGAATCACCAAGACTACAAAAGATGCAACAACCATTCAGGAAAACTGGACAAAGTTAGACATGGTCGAATCATGCAAGCAGAAGAGCTCATAGCAGCTCACAAGTGCATAATTTCACGATGCACTTGTAGAAGTCAAGTGCCTTCCAGATGGAGGACTCGGAAGAAAAAAGTCATAATCTGATAACTTGAAAGGGCTCGCCTGCAAGGGAATCTTGAGTATAGTTGAGCAATGCCACACAAGGTTGACTTCTCAGGGAGAAAAGGGGCATTCAATCCATGCTCTAGTCTAGCCATGTGATAGTTGGTATACTCGTGAGCTACTAAGACCTTTAGCATGCAAGATTTCCTTTGATTCACTCCACTTTAGCAACACACCAACCAAACCTCCTTTGTTTGTCTGTTGCAGGAGTTCTACACAAGCGAAGAGGTCGCACCAGGGTTTGGAACCTTGGAGAAGTTGCATCAGTGTAGTGCTACATGTGCATCAAGTCGGACCCATTGCAAGGGGTACACACTGAAGTAGTTCTTGAGAAACTCTTCTAAGTCACATCACAAGGATGTGCATCAGGGCGATCTAGGCTCGTATCCCTCAAAGTCGGACACTAGCAGTGTGGATGCCGGATAGAGGTAGGATCCACAAACAAAAGTGCAATTAGCTAACCAAGCAAGTGGTTGCTAGTGATCCTCAATGGTGGGGAGTTGAAAAGGAAGTTGACATGGCCTACAAGCTGGGTTAAGATGTCACAAGTGCTGTGGAATATCTTCAACGAAGCATAAGCCAACAAAGATCCGAATTCGGTGAGAAGTGTTGCAGCGGTTTGGTGGATGTTCCCCTTAGCAAAAAAGGGGTACCTAAGCCAAGTCTCAGAGTAAAGGGTGTAGGATCCTGAGAACAAAGGTCAGATCCGAGGTGAAATCAATGGGGGACCTACATAAGGTAGTGTTCAGGGTGTAGGACCATTGTCTAGGACATTGGATCTAAGGAAAAATTGAGTGGCGTTAAGGGTTGGAAAGATTTTGCGATTGAAGCAAGCCGAGCCACAGGATGGCGAGTTAGGCTAGAAGATTCAAAATGAAGCAATTGAGTCACAAATTTAAGAAGGCAAAGGGATAAAGGCTTCAGAGTTGAGCAAGTTCACAAAGGCAGATGTGAGTTGATTTTGGTGCAATGTAATGGGCACAAGATGGTCGTAAAGGTGTCAAATGACAGGCACAAAAGGCATTCCATGGCAGCATTATGGGTACCCTGAAGAAACAAGGCGGATGCGAAAGGTGCTCTCAGTGTGGATGAAGTATACAAAGCAAGGGTGTTGAGGCAAACACCAAGGCAGACTCCAAGCAATTTGTAGAAGTACACCATGTAAGGTGGAAAAAAGTATGACAGAATATTGAAGGATCGCCAGAAACGAGACGTGTATCGGTAGACAAATGTTGTTAAGTCTAGAGCTGCTATGACAGGTGAGAGACTCCAAGTAGTCGAGTGGGTGCAGAGCACACCACGAAGTCGCGTTCCAAAAGGGTATACTAGTCGGAGGAGGCTACGGTACCGAAGGGGTATCATGGGCAGACAAGATGGCGTGGCGGATTGAAGCTGCGAAGCCAAAAGTTGAAGGCATGAATTCGAGAAAAAGTGTCAAAAGAGTGGTATTCTGGTCGATGGAGGCTAGGTACTGGACCTGCACAATAGGGTTGATGCAATGAGCTTTCAGGGGATGCTAGAAGTGGCTGAGTAGTAAAGGTTGTCCAAGTATGGATGCAATGTTCTAAGTAAGGAGGTAACTCAGTGAGTTAGTCAAGGTAGCAAAGACCTTGCAAATGCAATACAGTGTCAGGGACACTCAACCAGGCTTCACTTCAGAAGAGACAGATGTCTAAAGTTCAGCGTTTGTAGATCCCAGGGATAGGTGCGTAAGTCTTCATCAACAAGCAGTTAAGGATGGTTCTCACGTCAGTTTGTTCAGCATTGGGGACATCGCCTATTTTTAAGTGGGGGAGAATGTCAGGGGCTTGAAGTGAATAGTGCGCTCAAGGAGCACTGGACCCAGTCCGAGTGCGGTGCAATAGGGTTGTACCCCTGGTATTGCAAGTTATGCATTGTGCGTGCATTAATGCGTGAGCCAAGTCAAGTCGCAATGGTGATGCGAGTTGGACAGAAGGAGTCTATTGGACATAGAGTCTAGGACTCGTCCGGGTCACACCGAGTCGAGGAGCCATTTGGTGAACCATTGGGCATTAGCTAAGCCGTGAGGCACGATCCAAGTCCATAGTCAAGTTAAGTTGGCCGAGTTGCATTGGAAGCTAGGCACTTGGTGTTAGTGTTGCAAGAAGTGCTTAGGTGAGTTGGGACAGTATGGTTCTAGCATAAAGGCTGAGTTACTCATGGTAGCATGGGAAAAATGCAGCATGGAGCATAAAGGAGTACCAAGTCATGCCAATTCATGGCGAGTTAAGGTAGGTTGTACCAATCAGGGGTACAACTCTATAAGGTGAGTTGGACTTGTCTAAGAGTTAGTCAACCTTGTGTGGCACTACTCAACTATACTCATGACTCCCTTGTGGATGAGCCCTTTCAAGTTCTTAGATTATGCCTTTTTGTTTACAAGTCCTCCATTTGGAAGGCACTCAACTTCTACAAGTGCATTGCAGAATTATGCACTTGCGTGCTGCTATGAGCTGTTCTACATGCATTGATTCGGTGGATATTTTTAGTAAAAATTGAAGTGTCTGATTTCTCTCCAAAAACTACACCATTAGAAAGAGCTCGATGTCTTGGTTCCAATGCAACTCGAACGGAGCGAAAAGGAGTCCGTTTGTGCAAGTTATGGCCAGTCAAACCTTGGGTCAAACTGGGATTAGGGGTGTCCAGGAAGTGAAAAATGATGTCATCAAAACTTGTCAAAGTTGGCATCATCGCGAAGAGCTCATCGTAAGCTTTCCAACGCAACTCATTTCATTGAAATCCGACGTCGTATTCCCGAGTTACAAGCAGTCAAAGTTCAGTTGACTTTGAGGGTACAGTTGCTAACGTCATCATTCCGTACTGTACGGACAGTGAATTGAACCAATCAAAATTGACACGTGGCATCCACGTCAGCATTGTACGGACCAATCGCAGAGTGACACGTGGCAATCGGTACTCCAGTCAGCAACCCACGTCATCAGACATGTCATCATTGAGTCAGCGTACACGTCACTGGCCCCGTCATCAGACACATCGACATCCCAGTTAGCAGACATGTCAGCAATTACCGTTAATAGAAACTCGCCACGTGGCCTCTTCTCTTGTTCGTGGGCAGTTGGAACAATTAGTATGTTTGGTAAAAGAGTGATGGGTGGATTCGAACCCCCACTGTTTGTTTCTAAAATCGTCGGCCAACCGTTGCACTACCAGCTGCGTACTTAACTTTACATTGTGCGGTTTCTTTTTACCATATTGTTATTGCAGATTCGTTTTAAAATGAATGGCGGAGGGTTCGACCTCCTAACCGCCCGCCTCCCAAAAGTGTAGTCCACCAACATACCACGCAGTAGATTCGGAGTAAGGTTGGAGAGTGGTTTCTTTTGTTTGGTGATTAAAGTTCAAATGTCAACAAATAGCCTAATTAGGCTAAACTACCCCTAACTCCTAAAACTAAAATTGGTCAAAAAGATAAATTTGTTGTTTTAGGAATTGTTGAAGAGGTTGTGAACATAGTTAGGCATTTAATAATTTTGTTAAGCCTAACTAGGCTTGTTTTTATGTATAAAAGGGAGCTAGGTGTGAGTTAGAGGGCTAAGTTCAGAGGTTCATAATTTTCAAAGGTGAGAATCAGTTTTTCCAAGCCAGGGGGTGAATGTGTGAGAGATGGCTAAGAGTGTTTAGTTAATTTTATTGTGAGGAATTTTGAAGGTGAATTCTTGTAAGTGGAGAGTTAGCGTTTTCTTGCCTCCTTGGGGAAATCTTGTGTAGCTTTGTGTCTCTTGTGGAGAGGCTTGTTACCATGCACTTGGGAAGTGCATTTGAAGATTTTTTTTTGTGATCCAAGGGAAGGCTATGCTGGAGGCTTTGTAATCATTTTCTGGAGATTAATTGGATCAGTCTCACTCCATTGGAGCGGACTCAGAGACGTAGTCACGATTGTGGCGAACTCTGTTATCAAACCTCTATTTGCATCTCTCTCTCTCCTCATTTTGTTGTTATCACCTTGACATTTTAATTATTGTAATTATTTCCATAAGTTAATTTTGTTCTAATTAACTTGGAATAGTCATTGTAAAATTTTAAGCATTCAATACTACATATAGTGTAGATCCTATACAGATCATGCATGGTCCGACCATGTCTAACTTTGTCCACTTTTCCTGAACGGCTGCTGCATCTTTTGCAGTCTTGGTGATTCCACCGAGTCTTCATCCTTCGTGTCCCCCATAAGACAACTGATTACTAAACCCATCCACCTTGAACTCTAAGTTCGCTCTTCACACAGACTGGCTCCCTAAGTGCTCCTAGATCCAACGTCAAACTCACGATGAGTTCCTTTTAACTCTTTGAGGACTTGACTTCCCCCTTATTGCATTGAGCCCGAGATCCCTGACTCACTCGGTCCAATGACTTCAAGGACTATGCACCTTTGATCTCGTGATACCTACTCAGCTGCTTCCCAAGTCTGGCTTGGTTCCACCTTTCTATTAGCATCCTGTTGCATCATGCAACCCTTCTGAGATCTTGCACCAACGATACCAATACAGACGCTTAGAGTGTGCTGGTTAAGCCAGTTCGTATAGAGATTGTATAGATTGCATATAAGTTATATTTTAAATAAAAATATGATATTGTTCTAAGAAAGAATTATTTTTTTGGTAAACTTCTAGGGATACCTACTAATCTTTAAAAATTCAATTTTTGAACACATTAGACTTCGGATGTGGCAGGTTATATGGTAAGTCACCTACAAATCTTTATTGAAGATAGATAAAAATTAGTTCTCATTTTAAACAACGGAAATCCTTCGATATTCCATACATCCGCTACATACTCCCAAGATGAACCGTAACTACTGATCCCTCTCCCCTATACAGAGTTAAAATCTCTAAGTTACCTCTCACGTGCAAGACATACTGCCGGATGGTTTACAGAAAGTAATCAAATGAAGTATCGCTCGCTGTGCAATAACCCCATGGCAAATTCATTCATTTCAGCTTTGGAAACATGGTCGTACCTTCCGAAGGAAAGAATTAAAGGAGTGCTGCTTTCAATAAAAGCCTTGTGAAAGAAAACTTTATGTTCTGGCCAGACAAAAAAACGTGTCGGTGATGATGCATTTGACTGGCGATCCATTTCGTTGCAGATCCTCCATCAGTTTCTCCAAATGGTTCTCCATCACATATAAGAGAGTATCAGTAAACTCAGGTTTGTGGAGAGATTTGCCGAAGCCCGTGAATTAGGGTTAATGGGGAGACAAAAAACTCTTGCATTCTATGAACAGTGAGACATAAAACATAATAATCGTATGCCAAAACTCCTAAAATAAGAGTGTACAAACATGGAAATTCAAACTATCAACTTGAGATTATTATTGTGGGTTCGTCCCATTTCCTTAAATCTACACCACTCCAAGATAGCTAATGACTAAAAGATCAAACGTCTGAATGGGGACTACTTCACATACTTCATTATGGCTTACAGAGTCCGAGAAGGGCATAGCTCGTACTTAAAACTACAGAAGAAAACACTGTGTAGAGAAATATGAGGAAAAAATCTCTCCAGTGCTCCCTCAAATGCAAAAAATATAACATCAGATATTGACGAAACGGCTAAGGCTGTACAAGTGGCAGTTGGCTTGTGATCTCCATCAACTGACTAATGCCTTCGTCTGCAAGCAATACGAGGAGACCAACGGCTAGAATTGTGGAAATGTTGAAAACAGCCCAGCGATTGTGGCAGACGAGGGCGTCGTTATTCTTCAACTCTGCAAACATCATGGGTGCCACCATTATTGTCTGAATTTTCTAGCCCAACATGACATATTCTCGTAGAGAGAATGCCATGGTATTTTACTGGAAAATCCTAAGAAGCTGAAATGCGTCCTTGCGCGGAGTCACAAAGCATTGAGATCCGCGGCTAAAGACGAGAGGCCTTTTCCCTTTTTATAATATTCTCAATAAAGTTCAGAAGCCAATTAATTTGATTGCAGTTGAATGTGAGTCCAGTATGAATAGAGACGGATCTTTGGCGGACTAATCTTTGAGAATATTAGCAAAATCTTTAGTTGCCATTAACGTTTACTAGCGAGATCTGCAAAATCTTTGATTGACAGAATAGGAACTCAAGTGTGTGCGTAAGTTGACTGAATGTGGTGCCGACATTGTTTGTGGTCTTTTTATTCGGATGCTCCACATGTAAAGGACAACTTTAAAATGATCATATATTTTGGATGTGGAATATTTATAACTTGGAAGGAGAGTTTTTCGCGTGATAATTTAATATTTAATCGTTAAAGTTCAAATGTTTACTTTTCCTTCATACGACGGCTATGCTTGATTTTTCTTTTGGGTATGAATATATCATTTACAAGTTTGGTTTGTTATTTCATATATGAGCATGAGTTTATAATACTACCTTTTCAATTGAGAGTTTAGAACTAAGGAATATCATACTACCTCATGTCTAAGGGATATCATACTACCTCATCTCTTATATCACTTTATGATTGATGTTTTATTAGATACTATTTTACTATTTTTTAAATTCTTTTTATTTTGTATCTACTAGCAATTACACCTTGGTGTGCAATGGGTATGTCGAAGAGGTGTGGAATGTCAATTAGGGAAAATCTAAGTCAATTTTTTGCATAAATTTGTTTATTACATGAGTTCAATTGGTTGGCCATTTAGAAAATGATATTGTTATGCAACAAAGGTCTATAAAAATGAGTGAAAGAAAGCTTCTGAATCAAGAAGATAATGAAGGTCTATGAAGAGGGAGGGGGATAGGGAAAGGGATGGGTAGATAGGGGGATACATTTCTAGAGATGGAAGGGGAGAGAGGAATATAGAGGTGGGGATGAATATAGGGTGAGAGGAAGAGAAAACAAATAGATAGAGGTAGAGATGAATAAGAATGAGAGAGTATGAGGGAGACAAATAGATAGAGATATAGAGAGCGATATAGGGAGAAATAAAAGATAGAGAGATAGAGGAAGATAGAGGGGGGAAGAAAGATAGGGATAGATAGAGAGGAAGAGATAGAGAGGGAGAGGGAGAGGGAGAGATAGAGAGAGATATATGGTGAGATAGAGTGATATAAAGATAAAGATATAAGGAGATATAGAGAGAGGGGGGAAGGGGAGAGATAAAGAGAAAGACAAATAGAGATGGAGAGAGAGAGAGAGAGATGAGTGGGAAGAGAAAAAATAGATATTGAGATATATGGGAAGATAAAGGGGGATAGAGGTTAAGATATATAGATAGATATGGGGATAGAGAAGAAGCAAGAGATGAAGAGATGGGGAGAGAGATAGAGAGAGGGAGGGAGAGAAAGGGAGATGGATAGGTAGAGGGGAGAGAGAGATAGAGAAGATGGGAAAGAGGGAGATATATGTAGAGAGGGAGAGAGAAGAGGGGGGAGTGAGGGAGAGAGAGGGAGAGATATGGAGAGAGGGTGATATAGAGAGAGGGGTATAAGAAAATAGTTAAAGAGATAGGAAGATAGATAGATAGGGAGATATACCTAGAGAAGGATATGGATAGAAATAGATAGAGAGATTAGTGAGAGGGGGATTGAGCAAGAAATAAAGATGAAGAAATAGAGTAGAAGAGATGGAGGGATAGATGAAGTGAAAAATATAAAGAGAGGGAGGCATCTCTAGAGATGGGGAGAGAGATGGGCGAGTAGAGAGAGGGGACTTTTCTAGAGATGGAGGCGGAGAGAGGAATATAGAGGTAGAGATGAATATAGATCGAGAGAGAAAGAGTGAGACAAATAGATAGAGGTAGAGATAAATATAGAATGAGAGAGGAATATGGGAATAAATAGATATATATATATATATATATATAGAGAGAGAGAGAGAGAGAGAGAGAGAGAGAGAGAGAGAGAGAGAGAGAGATAGAGGGGGAGAGATAGAGAGGAATAGATAAAGAGATAAAGAGGAAGAGGAAGAGGTTGAGATAGAGAGATATATATGGTGAGTTAGAGATATATAAAGATAAAGATATAAGTAGCTATAGAGAGAGGGGAAGAGGGAGAGAGATAAATAGTTAGAATAATAGAGAGAAGTAGAGAAAGAAAAATATAGATGGAGAGGGAGATAGAAATACAGGCAGATAGAGAGAGAAAGAGGGAGAGATAGATAAATGGGAAGAGAATGAAATAAATATAGAGATATATGGGAAGATAAAGAGAGAGAGGTTGAAATATAAAGATAGCTAAGGGGATAAGGATTAGGGAGCAAGATAGGGAGAGATGCGGAGAGATAGAGAGAGATGGACGTAGAGAAAGGGAGTACGATAGGTAGAGGAGGGAGATAGGAGATTGGGGAGAGGGAGATATATGTAGAGAGGGAGAGAGAAGGGGGGAGAGAGGGAGAGGGAGAGGGAGATATATAGATAGAGGGTTTAATATAGAGAGATAGAGAGGAGTAGGAAAAGAGATAAAGAGATAGGGAGATAGATAGATAGGGAGATATGTACCTAGAGAAGGATATGGATATAAAGAGATAGAGAGATGAGTGTGTTACCAAATTTTCACCTACAACTCAATTTGGTAGAGTTGAAGCAATTTATTTACATTTAAAGGCATTGAAGAGTATTCTAGCATATTTCTGCTATGCTTAACCATTGCATATTTTAAGGTGCTTGAAAAGGATTAAATGCATTTGTTGTTTAGTATTTTTCTTGACTTAAAGGAAAGTGCATGAGGAATGCAAGATATTGCTTTCATTCAATTTTGTAATGTTTCATTCATTTTAAATGCAATGAAATATACACAAGACTACATAAGTATTGTTTTTCTATTCATTAGAAAGAAATGAGTGATCAAATCTCCCACACAAGTTGTGGGAGTAGTTGAACTAAAGAAAAATTGGAACTACATAAGATGAAATCAATTAAGGGAGCATATAAGAAAAAAATATCCATCATTTCTTGTTGAAGTTGGTGTTGGTCTTCATTGTTGCTTGCTCCTCCTCTCTCTTTATCTTCAAGTGAACTTGCATCATGATAAGAGGGCTAGTTAGAGCTCCAAAATGAATCTTCCTATGTGCCCTATGAAAAAAAATATAGCATATGCCTATGATGCTTTAAGTCAATTGAGCAAGTATAAGACACATATGTAAGAGAGCCTGAAAAATAAAATATCACAAGAACATTGAGCTTCACTATTTTTTATCTAACATGTTTGTTCACTATGCAAATATAGGTGAAATCATATTGCTGATTCATTTATAAAGAAATCATAGCATGTGGTTCAAAAAGGGGCTCCCAGAAGGGTTGAACCCAACATGTTGCCCTTAAGTTTCAAAAAGGGGAATGAGATAGGAAAGACACATTTAGATTGTTGAAATGAAAGCATATTCAGCTTAAGGAGTATTTCACAAAGTGACAGCAAGAGTAAAAAATTCATTGCTCATTCATGGCAATCAATTCAAAAGTGCAATGAAGTAAAGATCACAAATGAACAATGGCTTATTTGAATGCTTAAGAAATATGTAGAACAAAATTTAAATGCATCATTTCTTCATTGAAGGAGTTCTATTTGCATAAAAAGTTCTTATGTTGTCATGGTTTTTCCTCATTGAATGATGATGGTCATCATATTTTATGTTTTATTGCTGCTATATATCATGTTTTCTATTGTCCATTTTTTTTAAGCATATACCTTGAGGGTGCAACCACCAAGAGCCAAAAGAGGGTGAAAATAGTGCTCACAGGAGGCATTCAACATTTGCAAATACAAGAGAATGAGTTGACAAAAATGGAAGAATTGATAAAGTAATAACATAGAGGATAAAAAAAGAATCATCATTAACATTTGGGTATTGCACATGGAGGACAATCACAGATCTGTGTATGCAAAGCTTGAAAGAAATAATGATTTAAATTGCAAATAAGACATCACCATTAGAGTTATAGAATGAAGGTAATGTGTGAGGAAAAGAGTGTTTCGATTTTTCTCATTGCCCATGTATAGTGTTAATCAAAGTAGTGGACACTTTGTAGGAATGATCTCAGTGCAAGTAGGGTTCCTTGTTGAGAAATTTGTAAGCTATGAAGATGCCTTACCCGAGCGGTGTTAGCTTCTAAAATTTCTTGAGTCGCCATAAGAATGATGACAATGTGTGACACAATGTTGACTATGCAAACAGTGATAATAAGGCTATTAGTGATCCATGAAACAAAGACCATAGATTAACATTGTCAAGCATATTGTTTAAGGGACACAACTAGTTTAAGGTGGCATCAAGGAAGTGCATGAAAGTAATGAGATCATAGCAGGAAATTAGTATATTGAGCTTAATTTAAGGATCATATTTCTTAAATGGTGGTTGTCACAGAGCATTCAATGTAGCAAGACAGTTCCTAGTTTCTAGAGAGAGCAAAAGGAGTTGATGAGGCAATGATGGTCAAACCCTGCATAGTAGGGCACACTAACATGCTTCTCCATTAAGTGCAGTCTTAGTATTTTTTTTTATGAGATAAGATTGTTTTGCTTTAGAGAAACTGCCAGTTCATTAGAGATGTGAGTTTTCATGCATGAAATCTCAAGTTTGTAAGGAAAAGATCCTTCATTAAGAGCACATGTGTTACAACAAGGTAGAGCATTCTTCATGATTTCAAATACAATGAATGATAGAGAGAAACTATGGCTAGAGGAAATAGGATTTTAAGAGGCTGAGCCCAAGTGGAGAGGTCCTTGTCTTGTTTTCAGTGAGTCAAAAACAACATGAGAATCCATCAAGCTTGTGCAAAGATAAAGAGCACTCAAAAATTCAAGAGGTTATAGCCTTAGTATATAGAAAATCCTCATAATTGATGAAAATAATAAACTAAGAATGCAATAGTTTCACATTTTGCAAAAACAATAGAACCCATGAAGATTTTTGCACAAGGGGAGTCAAATATTCATCATTTTTTGCATTTATTGAGCTTGATTTGATCTTCTTACGAACAAAAAATAAAGAAGGATACAAAGCTCGAATGGTGAAAAGCATACCCAAGTTTTTCTGAAGAGAGAATGCATCTAAAAACATGCATTCAATTATTCTCAGATCTTAAAATATGTCAATAGTTGTGGCTCAAAATCCAAAGAAATGCATTTGAAGTGGAGGAAGTGAAGCGATTTTTGCATATTTTTGCAAAAAGAAATACTCACCATATAGTTTCCCTAAGGAGGAGGCTCCATGAGAGCTTCAAAAGAGCTCTAATTCTCAAGCCCTAGTTCATGGTAGCACCCAGTAGAGAGTTCCTCAAAATCAAAGTGGAAAAATGAGAGCTAAAAGTTAGGGGTCAAATAGTTTTGTTCTAGGGTTTCCAATTTACCCTAGTTTAGCCTTGAGTCTTTTGTCACAATGTCTTAAAATTTCATGCATACATTAATACCTTATGGTATTATTTCAAAACTTTTATGTAGTTTGAATGTCATCCTCATACTTTGAAAACTTAGACTATGTGCTTTAGTGATATTTTGTGATTTTTGAGGAAAATCATTTGACTAGGTGCCTTAAGATCTTTTATGATTTTTGTAGAAAATCAAGACCATAGTTGCCTTATAATTTTGCAAAAAGTAAAAACTGAAAAACTTCAAGTATTGAAAATCATTTTTAAAAGCAATGTTATTATAAATTGCTTTAATAATTGTTATTTAAATGCAGTGAAATAGAGCAAGTGTTGAGTGGATCTTTCTATTTTCAATTTGAGTCTCAGTTAGGAAAAATGAAAAAAAAGGCAAACTAAAGTTTCTATTTTTTAGTTTTCAGTTAGTCCTAGCTCGATTTTTGAGTCCTTTATGGGTTGACCCACTTGAGATAGAACATTTCATATTTTTCATCCAGTTTGGAGCTAGTTTGGGCACTATTTTGGAGGATTTTCTTTGGAGATTGAAAATGACATTGAGGTTACTATTTTGTAGAGATTTTCACTCAGGTTTTTCCATTCTCACTCTTGGAGAGAAAATGCAGATATATACTAGAGAGATACTTAATTTTTTCTCAGTTCAAATTTGCTTCTTACTCTCTTGTTCACTTGCAGAGAGCTTTGTATGCCATTCATTTGTACTCAAATTCTCAAATATTTCCATACTCCTTAGATTCAATAAAAGAAGTAGAGCATTTAGGACTATCTCAGGATTTTTGTCTCATTTCGTAATAGTGATTTGATATTATCATTGTGATTTCAAATATTGAATTCTTTTTATGTCTCATTGTTGCAATTGTGGTACATAAATTTCATATAGAATAGGTTGTATGTTGTGTTTAGTCTTCAAACCTTCATGTAAATAAATTTTGTGTTGTATGTCTCATATGAGATTGTGAGAGTTAGTGTTTTGAGAACTGATTGTGAGTGAATTCAGTGAATAAGTTAAAGTTCTAGTGCAACACCCCTTAGGTTTTAGGATTTCCATTTCAAGTTTTATTTCTAAACCCTTTTCTCAAAAAAATTTGTTGTTTAGGTGATTTACCAAGGGAACTAGCCTTTGTGGAGATTAGTTCTCATCAAGAGTTAGCCACAACTTGAGAACATTTTCTTGTTTCAATAGGATAGTTGAGTGAATCTTAGCTAGGGTGCAATCCTAATTGACAATAGGTTTTGAAATGCCTTATGGGACTTTAAAACTTGCTTTAGAGAATGTTATAAAAAATTTAAGCTACTGTGCTGGTATATGTAGCAATGTTTCTAGCCTTTAGAGGTTTTAAGTTATACGTGGCAATTCTGTTCTCTAATTTTGCATGCAAATCTTAGTGCTGGTATGTTACAAAAATCATCTATTCACTCCATTTTCTAGCTTTTATATGAGTAAAAATGTAAAATTTTCATAGTCAATATGAATATCCACCACCGTACTATGAAAGTGCTATCCATAGGGCTCCTTATCAGCCATAACCAAATAGCTATAATGTTTGTTTTAGTCTAAATATTCAGGATGCTTACCACCCACCAACCCTTGCTCAACCTTCATATCAACTTGCATATGCTCAAAGCCAACTCAAAGAAAGTGAAAAGGAGGAGATTGCAATAATAAAGGGTATGTTGCTTGACTTCTTGCGTGAATTCACAAAATAGGTAGAGATCAAGAGGTAACATGCGTATAATCAACAACAGGAAGAGATGGCTTATCAAGCCTATCTCTGTGAGCAAGAATTGGAGACACAAAGGACACACTTTGAGGAGAAACTTGAAAGATAGATAGTTGTAAAAGAGGAGCAGATGAAGCTTGTGTTTGCTCAAACACAAAGGAACAAAGTCGAAGAAGCTCCTATAGTTCTAGTTTAGCCTTCTTAAGAGGAGGTTCAAAAGTATAAATTTAAAAGTTTTAGACAAAGTGAGCCTCCTAATACCCCTAAAGTTGATATTGCAAGTTCTAGGTAGAATAAAGCCCTTAAATCCTCAATCCAGCCTCTTAATATTGAAATACCAAGTTTTTGAATCCTTCACGCTTTGCAAAATGAGGAAAGTAGTCTTGTTCATCCTAGTATAGTTTGAAATCCGCCCCTTGAGCAACATTTCTCCTTGCAAGAAACCAAAGAAGCTCCCCAAGTTTCCCCACCTAAGGAATCCAAGGTTGAACCCTTTGATCAAAGTACCTTACTCCTCATCAAGAAGCATAGAAAGGTAAATCCATTGTGTTCAGCTTTGGAAGTTTACCATTTGCAGCAACAAAAGATTGAACAAAAAAAGTAGTTTTTGGATGAATCTTTGTTTGTTTTTCCTAATGAGCTTTCTTGTTTTTTTGAAAATGATCAAGTTGTTTTGATAAGTTAATCAAGATAGTAGGATGAAGAGAAAAATGAGGTCAAAGAATGTGATGAACTACTGGTTGAGAAGAGTGTGTGTGATGACAAAGCCTTGGATCAGCAAGAGGAATGTAAAGATGAAATTTGTGTGGAGTCTAAAAATATTGATGAGAGCTACCATGAGTGGATACATGATAGTAGCCCTCAATTTAATGATTTAGAGCTTGAGGAAGGTCTATTTCAAGCTGAAATTGAGCTTTTTTGCTCATGCTTAAATGTTATTCCAACATATTTGGAGGAGGTTTATCTTGAGAAAAGGGAGCAAAAGGTGGAAGTGGTTGTATTCCCAAATGAGCCATTGGTCATGGAGAAGCCTAGTCAACAAGATGACGAGTGTTATTTTCAACCCCTCTTGTGCCACCAAATTAGAAAAAATAGTTTTGGAGCAAGAGGAAGAACATGGTCTTGATGGAGGTCAAGAAACTTCTCCTGAAGTTGATTTGCATAATCTTAGCTAGTTGGAGGAGCTTCCTTTTTGTTGTACAAAGGATATTGAGACTGATGTGTTGATTTAAATTCTATCGAGAGAGGCTATCTCATTGTTTGAAAATCTCCCTTCCTTCATTGGAGAAGAAAATCCTGATTCAAAAGTTTCCTCTTTGGGTAATAATGAGGATTTTGAGCTTATACCAGCTATTCCTAAGAGCCTTTTAAGAGTTGATAGATTTGATGAGCTATTAGCCACTCTAGTAGAGGAGGATGGCCCATTGACCATGGAGGAGGAGTCAACATGGCAAGCTATCATGCAAGGTGAAGGTGATTTTGTTATTTCTAATGGTTTTCTCTCTAGTCCAAAGCTTTCAAGGGGATTTCCTATTAGGAATATAGCTTGGGTGGAAGCTAACAAGAACAAGTAGCCCCATGGAAACATTGATCCAAAACATCCAAGGAGGTATCAATTTGAGCGCAACCAATTCACTTGTTCACTTGATCACTATTGGTTCACTGATCAAGATAGGTGGGTAAGTGACTACATTTTCCTTCTTGGAAAGGTGTTGCAACAATTTGTTTGATATTTGACCCTTTTCCATCTATTTTGGTTGACTCGCAAGCTTATGGAGTGTTGCAGATTTTAAAGAAGAGGTAGCAACTTTTTGGAACTAGTAAATGGTTTTGTTTAGGCAGTCTCTCCTTAGTAGGTTAGGCTAGTGTTTTCTACTAATAAGTTCCCAAGACACAATTATTTTAGTTGTTTTCTTTCCCTAAGTGTTGTAGCACATGTTTTCTAGCCAGTAGGGCCTTTTAGTTTGCTTTCAGTTTGTTGTTTTGTTGCTATTTGGAGTATTTGTAGATTGGATTTCATAGGTTTTTGAGTTTGAGAAGGGGCGGATTTGACTCCAAGCCTAATGAATTGTTTAAGGAAATTGGTATATATGCTTAGGAACCAAGCATTCAACAAAAATTGCTAAAAATGTTACCAAATTTCCTCCTATAGCTCAATTTGGTAGAGTTGAAGCAGTTTATTTACATTTAAAGGTGATGAGTATTCTAACCCATTTATGATATGCTTAACCATTGCATATTTTAAGGTGCTTGAAAAGGATTGAATTCATTTTTTGTTCAATATTTTTCAACATAAAGGAAAGTATATAAGGAACACAAGATATTTCTTTCATTCAATTATCTTATGTTTCATTCATTTTTACAATGAAATATACACCAAACTACATAAGTGTTTCTTTTCTATTCATTGGGAAAAAAGGAGTAATCAAATGTCTCACACAAGCCAAGGGAGTAGTTGGAGTAAAGCAACATTGGAAATACACTATACATCTAAAGATGAAAACAATAAAGGGAGCATATAAGAAAAAACATATCCATCATTGCCTGCTGAAGTTGGTGTTGGTCTTCATTGTTTCCCGCTCCTCCTCACTCCTGATCTTCAAGTGAACTTGCATCATGATGAGAGGGTTGGTTAGAGATCTAGTTATGAATTTTCTAATGTGCCCTATCAATAGAAATATAGCATATTCCTATGATGCTTTAAGCTAGTTGAACAAGTATAAGACACATATGCAAGAAAGCCTAAAAAATAAAACATCACAAGAGCATTGAGATTCATTTTTTTTTATCTGACATGCTTTTTCACTATGCATGTATAGGTGAAATCATGTTGTTGATTCATTTCAGAAGACACCATAGCATGTGGTGCAAAAACGGGCTCCCACAAGGTTTGTGCCCAGCATGCTGCCCCTAAGTTTCAAAAGGGGAATGAGATAAGAAAGACACATTCAAATTGCTCAAATGAAAGTATTTTCAGCTTAAGGAGTATTTCACAAAGGGACTACAAGAGTAAGAGATTCATTTCTCATTCATGACAATCAATTCAAAAGTGCAATGAAGTGAAGATCACAAATGAACAATGGCTTATTTGAATGTTTCATAAATATTCAGAACAGAATTTAAATGCATCCTTTCTTCATTGAAGGGGTTTTGTTTGCATAAAAAATTTCTTATGTTGTCATGGTTTTGCCTCATTGAATGATGATGTTCATCATATTTTATGTTTTATTACTATTATATATATCATTTTTTTTGCTTTCCATGTTTGAATCATATACCTTGAGGGTACAACCACCAAGAACCAAGAGATATTGAAAATAGTTCTCACAAGAGGCATTCATCATTTGAAAATACAAGAGAATGATTTGACAACAATTGGAGAATTGATAAAGTCATAACATAGAGGAAAAAAAAAGAATCATCATTAACATTTGGGTAATGCATGGAGGACAATCACAGATCTATGTATGCAAAGCCTTAAATAAATAATATTTTTTGTAAATAGGACAACATCACCAATAGAGTTATGGAATCAAGGTAATGTGTGAGGAGAAGAGTATGTTTCAATTTTTCTCATTTCCCATGTATAGTGTTAATAAAAGTATAGGAAACTTTGTAGGAATGATCTCAATACAAGTAGGGCTCCTTGTGGAGAAATTTGTAAGTTATGAAGATGCCTTACCTGGGTGGTGTTAGCTTCTAAAAGTTATTGAGTCAACATAAGAATGATGACAGTGTGTGATAGAGTTTTGACTGTGTAGACATTGATAATAATGTTGTTAGTGATCCACACCAAACAAAGACCATGGATGAACATTGTCAAGTATATTTTTTAAGGGACACAACCAGTTTAAGGTGGCATCAAGGAAGTGCATGAATGTAATGAGATCATAATAGGAAATAAGTATATCAGGCTTAATTTAAGGATCAAATTTCTTCAATGATGATTGTCACAAAGCAATTAATGTAGAAATATAGTTCCAAGGTTCTGGAGAGACCGAAAGGAGTTGATAAGGTAGTGATGGTCAAACCCTACATAATAGGGTACAGTGACATTCTTCTCCATTAAATGTAGTCCCAGTCTTTTGTTTTATGAGATCATATTTTTTCAATTTAGAGACATTGTTAGTTCATTAGAGATGTGAGTTGTCATGCATGAAATCTCAATTTTGTAAGGAAAAGATCCTTCGTTAAGAGCACTTGTGTTACATCAAGGTAGAGCATTCTTCATGATTTCAAATATAGTGCATGATAGAAAGGTAAATTGCGGCTAGAGGAAATAGGATTTTAAGAGGTCAATCCTAAGTGGAGAGGTCCTTGTCTTGTTTTCATCAAGTCAAAATCCACAGGAGAAGCCATCGAGCTTGTGCAAAGATAAAGCACATAGAAATTCAAGATGCTACAACCTTATTATACAAAACACCCTCATAATTGATGAAAATAATAAATTAAGAATGCAAGAGTTTCACATTTCACAAAAATGATAAAACCCATGAAGATTTTTGCACAAGAAGAGGAAAACATTTATCACTTTTTGTATTTATTGAGTTGGATTTGAGCTTCTTACCAATGAAAAATAAAGAAGGATAAGAACTTGAATGGAGAAAATATTACCTGAGTTTTGTTGAAGAGAGAATGCATCCAAAAACATACATTCAATTATTCTCAGAGCACGAAATAAAAGCATTCATGGAGGCCAAGAAAAAAGGGGCATCGAAAAGCATAAAAAAAGGACAAGCATCATAAATATGTGAATGGCCATGGCTCAAAATCCAAAGAAATGCATTCAAAGTGGAGGACGTGAAGGGATTTTTGCATATTTTTGAAAAAAGAAATACTCACCACACAATTTCCCTATGGAGGAGGCTCCATGAGAGCTTCAGAAGAGCTCTAACTCTCAAGCCCTACTTCATGGCAGCACCCAGTAGAGAGTTCCCCAAAATCAAATTGAGAAAATGAGAGTTGAAAGTTAGGGTTTGAATAGTTTTGTTCTAGGATTTCCAATTTACCCTAATTTAGCCTTGAGTCTTTTTTTCAAAATGTCTTAAAATTTCATACATAGATTAATACCTTATGGTATTATTTCAAAACTTTTATGTATTTTGAATTCCTTCCTCATACTTTGAAAACTTAGACTATGTGCTTTAGTGATATTTTGTGATTTTTGAGGAAAATCATGTAACTAGGTGCCTTAGGTTCTCTTATGATTTTTCATAGAAAATCAAGACTATGTAGTTTCCTTATAATTTTGCAAAAAAATAGAACTAAAATCTGCAAGTATTGTAAAACACTATTAAAAGAAATGTTATAAATTACTTTAATAATTTTTATTTAAATGTAGTTAAACAGAGCAAGTGTTAAGTGAATATTTCTATTTTCAGTTTGAGTCTCACTTAGGAAAAATGGAAAAAATAGGCAAAACAAAGTTTCTATTTTCTATTTTCAATCAGTCTTGGCCCATTTTTTTAGTCCTTTTTGGGTCACCCCATGTAAGATAGAAACTTTCCATCTGTTTTATCTAGTTTGGAGGCAATTTGGGTACTATTCTGGAAGCTTTTCTTTGGAGCTCAAAAATGGCATTGAGGTTTCTATTTTTGAGAGATTTCACTCATATTTTTCCATTCTTACCCTTGGAGACAATTTGCAGATATATATTGGAGAAAAAATTAGTTTTTTCTCAGTTTAGATTTGCTTCTTACTCTCTTGTTCACTTCCAGAGATCTTTGTAAGCCATTAATTTTTACTCAGATTCTTAGATATTTGCATACTCCTTTAGTTCAATAAAAGCAACAGAGCATTCCTATATCAAATTTTTTGTCTCATTTTACAATAGTGATTTGATGTTATCATTGTGATTTCAAATACTGAATCCTTTTTATGTCTCATTATTGCAATTTTGGTACATGAATTTCATATGGCATAGATTGTATGTTGTGTTTAGTCTTCAAACTTTCATGCAAATCAATTTTATTTTATATGTCTCATATGAGATTCTGAGAGTTAGTGTTTTGAGAATTGATTGCACAAATGAATTCAGTGAATAACTTAAATTTTTGGTGCATCAACCCTTAGGTTTTAGGATTTTCATTCCAAGTTGTTTTTCTAAGCCATTTTCTCAAAAAAATATTGTAGTTTAGGTGATTTACTAGGGGACCCAACTCTCTCTAGAGATTTCTTCTCATCACGAGTTACCCACAACTCAAGAAAGTTTTCATGTTTCAATAGGATAGTTGAGTCAATCTTAGCTAGGGTGCAATCATGATTGACAATAGAGTGAGAGGGAGATCGATCCAGAAATACATATAAAGATATAGAGTAGAAGAGATGGAGAGAGAGTTGGAGTGAATAAGATAGAGAGGGATAAATTTCTAGAGATAGGGAGAGAGAAGGATGGGTATAGAGGGGGATACATTTCTAGAGATGGAGGGGCAAAGAGGAACATAGATTTAGAGATGAATATAGAGTGAGAGAGGAAGAGTGAGACAAATAAATAGAGGTAGAGATGAATATAGAATGAGAGATTAAGAGGGAGAAAATAGAGAGATATATAGAGAGAGATATAGAGAGAAATAAAGATATAGAGATAGGGAGATAGAGGGGGAGAGTAGAGAGGGATAGATATAGAAGAAGAGATAAAGAGATAAAGAGGAATAGGAAAAGGTTGAGATAGAGGGAGATATATGGGTGAGATAGAGTGACATATATATATACATGTATATATATATGTATATATACATATTTATGGGGAGATAAAGGGAGAGATAGGTCGAGATATACAGATAGATAGGGGATATGGAGGGAGCATGAGAGGGAGTGATAGTGAGAGATAGAGAGAGGGAGTTAGAGAAATGGAGAGAGATAGGTAGAGGGGGTAGTGAACCTAAGATTTTTGTGAAGTAGGGGCTCTTACACTTCTAGAGGTTTGTACCTAAAAGGAAAGAGGTACACCAAAAACCTTAATGGCTCACTAAATAAGAACCCCTTGAGATTCCAATGCAAAAGAGATTGAAATATATCAAAGGGGATTGTACTAGAGGCTAAAATATGAAAAGATCTCGATTAACTACTTAGTGTAAACCTAGAAAATGCAAGATGTTTGAAAACACACAGTGATATGCAAAATGACCTAAAAATTAAAGTAAATTGTAACAGAAACTTATGAGATTGGAAGTGTTCACTTGGAGACTAGAGAAGGATGGAATGAATCTCTAGAATCCTTAAGAATTCATTGTTTAAGCCAACTGGGACTCATACGCCAATCTAGGTGACTTAGTCTAGTTTCAGGAAGAGTTTGTCAGAACAAGTTTCTGACAACTGAGGTCTCAGATCTACAGAAAAAAAATTTAGGCCTAGGAAGTAGGACCCATTCACCACTAATGGAGAAATATTCCACTTCTAAATTTCTGAAAACTCAAAATAGGAAACTATAGCCTTCAGTCTGCACTTCTACTCCTGGTTCATATTCGGGTCTGAAACTGTCAAATTTGACTTGTAGGTGTTCTCCAAGCTTCTCTTAGGGCTTTGAAAACTTTGAATAGCCTTGAAAATTTGATAAAAAAATTTCCAATCCTACTCTTTAACAAATATGCAACCTAGACCTACAAATCACGTGTAAAGAGAAGGAAAATTTGTTGTAGTGTTAGTGAATAGGGGTTTTCCTTGGTCAAACCTCATGTTGGTAATTAAACCCTTGAAAATGAAATGAAATAAAGAGAATGATGAATGAACAAAGATAATTCTACAACTCATCAAACCCTTGAAGTGAAGTTTTGTAGACATGCAATTGATAGCTCCAATGGATGTAGACTTGAAAATGCTTGAATGATTAATTGATTGAATGATAAATTATTTGTTGAATTGATCGGGGATGAAAAGAGTGGAAAAACCATATATTTATACTTGATTATGGAATAATTCCTAAAAATACATCTCAGGCAGACCTTAGATCTTAGAAAATAGAAACTTGTGCCACATTTTTGAATTGAATTTGATTTTGGAGCCAAAGGGGACTCATTCACCGCTAATGGTGAATGGGTCCCACATAAGGCATTTAAGTGGGTTTCAGAAATTAAATCTTTTTAAATGATGTTTATCAGGATTATTTTCAAAAATACTTATAACTAAGGCTAGTATATGTAAAATGGGGCCCATTAAAGCATAATAAATGCCCAATTATTAGTTGCAAGCCTAGAAAAGTGTGAAATTTTGTTACAACACTTTGAAATAAGGCTTGGTAAATGATAAAAAGAAGTTATTTAAGTGAAATAATTTAATAAGATCCTAGAAAAGTGTGAAAGTGTGTTATAACACTTCACAACACTTTTTCAAGGAATTATAATTTTTTTATTAATTCATTAGGGCCGAAGACCTAATGTGAATGTGTTATTCACATTACAACATTAAATCAAGGAAAAACTAGGCCAACAAATAGAAGGACCCAAATGAGCATTAAAATGTCCAAAGATCCATTTTTCTACGCTATAGGGAGAGAGAAGATTGGGAAGAGGCAGATATGTTTAGAGAGGGAGATAGAAGAGGAGGGGGGATAGAGGGAGAGGGAGAGCGAGAGGGAGAGATATAGAGAGATTCTCATTCAGAGAGAAAGAGAGGGACAAGAAAAGAGATAAAGTTAACAAGCCTATTGCTCAACTCAGTGATTTCTTTTATGTTTTAACCACAAGTGAAATAATTCATGATGCCATCACATAGCAATAAAAAAATTCTATTTAAAACAAAGATATCATGCACATTTGAAATAAACACCATTACAAGATTTCATTTTATTGCATTGTGATCTAGCAATAATTCATCTTTCCCATTTCATTTAATGAAATGTTACAATCTTTCCAAAGAAATGATTTAATTAACAATATATAACATACTTTTTCCATCTTTTCATAGAAATAGATACAAGATATATACCTAGCTCATCTAAGCTCCATTGGAACTAGAAATATAAATGATCCAATAAATCCCCTTTCAAATCTTGGCTCGCCGACTAAGTGGAGAATCATCACTCAAGTGCTTTCTACCATCCTCAAACTAACTGCAGTCCCCCGCACATCTACCACATATGATAAGATGGCCCTACCCTTTGATGAGGAACTTTGGTATGAAAACCTCAAAATACTAGCTAGTCCTAAGCTAGTGTTTTGTACTACATAACTAGAAGTTTACCATATAGCTTGCCTATATTCTACATGTATGAAAATCCTATACTAGTATGCTCTAAGATAACACAGTGAACTAACAATGCAGCCAAAGGAAAATTACACCACTTTGGCCAAAGTACTCATCACCCCTAACTCAGAATGGATGTAACATGTTCATCCACCATTCTAGCCTAATTTTTTAAGACCATTCATATTCCATGCATAGGAAATTCTCTCCATTGTGCAATCTTTAACCTCAAGAAAAACCTATATACACTTTCACCATGATACATGTAATAGGAAATACATGTGTTTCCATAACCTACCAATTAAAATATAGCTTTAGCTATATAAACTCCACTCTATTTATGTACTTATTACTATATATACTCCCTTCATTGGGTTATTCTAACCCCAAGATTAACCTATGAAATCCTCATGATTCTAACTTACAAATATCTTCATAACAAATAACTTCATGTTCTAAAGTATAGCTACATAAGCTTCATATTACCATAAAATAAATTCTTATCAATAGATGACTCCATTTAGGAATATATCACATCAATAGATGGTTCTCATCAAAAGTATATTCTCGTCGATAAATGACCCTAGTTCAAAGGTATGACTCAATCAAAAGTATAGTCCCAACACAAAAGAATCTTAATTCTAGAATACAATTTCATCAATAAAAAGGCTATTCAAAAAGTAGATTCATGTAAATAAAATGGCTTCATTTCAAGAGTATAAAGCGACCAACTTAGTCGGGTTATCCCACCTATAGCTCCAATCAAATAATAATTCAAAAATACAATTGATCAACTTAATCACATAGGTTAACATTATCCTTAGTTTACCCTAATCCTATGATAATAATAGCAATCAATGATTAGTCTAATTATGTAGGCTAATCTCAACCTATATGCTTCAAACAAGGATCAAATAAACAACCCAATCAAGTAGGTTATTCTCAACCTAGGGCTTCAATCAATAATCAAGTAAAGCAACGATATAATGATCATTCTAGTATAGACTAACACTAAAGTTAAAATATGATTCCACACCCAAGGCATAAAACATGAGAACAATAGTAAATGAAAATGTGATGGGAGACTCTTCTAGTGAGGTGGTGTTCATTCAAAATTCTGCAAGGTGGGAAATGTCAGTTCTCCTCTTGGTGGTAATGGCCTGGTAGGTCGGATGTTATTGTCAGTGCTAGTGATTATTTTTGAGCTTGTAGTGGGATTGTGGGAATTGATGGTGGGTCCTCTTTTCTATTGTTTGTTTCAGATTCCTTTGGCTTGGGTGGTGGACCTCTCAAACTTGGTGTGGGGGCCTCTCCTCATAATGTGAGCCTGTCCTCTTCCCCCTGTCCAGTGAATCCTAGAAAAGGTGCTAATGGAGAAGGACATAAGTATGTGGAGGTATTATCAAAATGGTCCAAGCCAGTCTAGTCTTTTGGGTGCTAAGCCTAAGGGAAAGATCTCATTGATTTTGGTTAGCTTTTAGGCGAATCCGGTTACAGGAGAATACTCAGTGTCAGTTCCTAACTACATTATTGAGAATCAATTGGATTCAATGGACCTTACTTTGGTTGGGAAATTTATGGGGCCTCACCCTAATGTGGAGATGGTCTAAAACCTTGCTTCTAAGAGGTGGAGAATGAAAGGACAAGTGGAAGTTGCTGCAATGGCGAAAGGTTTTTTCTCTTTCTCTTTCACTTGTAATGAGGATATGGTTGTTGTTCTCACTAGAAGACTATGGTTAATTGATAAATCATCCTTGGTTCTTAAGAAATAGGAGGCAGGTTTTAACCCTATTTCCTGTTCTCTTTCTTCAACCCATGTGTGGGTGAGATTTCCATCTTGGTTTTAACCCCAGTTCTTGTTCTCTTTCTCTAGCCCCTGTGTGGGTGAGATTTCCATCTTTACCTAAATGGAGTTTAAGCTAGTTTACAATTTCTGGGAGATTCTGATTTTTGTTGAAATCACATATTTTTAGAAAATATAATGATTTAAGCCTTAAAAAATTTTGTTTAAAGCATTCCAATTGAGGAGGGTTTGATCAAACTTCCTTATATCAAACCCCCTTGGATAGAACCCCGCTAGTTTTAAACCATACCTATAATAGACTCTCCTTTACACCTATCAAATTGCTGATAATAAACACCTTTTGATTTTCCTTTTGGGGGATCAAATTAATTCATTTAAAATTTATTTTTGTAATTATGTAGTCCTAATTATAAGCTTCCCAAAAAGTATAATTTTAAATAAATTTAATTTTATTATTATACTTATTTTTTATTTCTTGTGAATGTAGGTTTTTAACTGAAATTGAAGCTCTCTGTTCTACACATGTGGAAAATAGGAAGATTATCAAAAAAAAATTGAAAAATATGAGTGCACCAAATATTGAAGTCCTTTATCCAACAAAAAAAATAAAATTGAATTTATATACATACAAAAAAGTTACGCGTTATACGGTCAACCTATGTTTGAATTGTAATTGGTTTGACTTTGAAACTTGATTAAGGAAAAAATATTAAATAAAACACTATCTAACCAAATGGAATCATTAGATATTGGAGTTACAAATATAATTTCGAAAGAATTATATTTTTATGCTTCATGGAAAAAAAGTTATGCGTTATACGGTGAGCATCGCTCCTTAAAAATGTTGTTTTCTGAAAAAAAACTAGTTTTCACGGGAGATGGAAAAAGAAGTGCAATTTGATTCCTAAAATTTTGAAAAAAATATATTTAGAATCTAAAAACAAAATTTCATGAAACTCTAGTTTGTATCATCTTCAAATTTCTCATGGTTTAGCCGCTAGAGATGCTTGGAAGTGAAGATTTAGTTAGAAAAAAATATTTCAATGTCTAGTTTGGCCAAAAATTGCAAACCACTATTGTGGGATCACTTGATATGTTTGGAAAACTCCTTTGTATCGATCAAATGACAGCCTCAAGGAAGAGGTTTGTTTATGTTAGGTTATGTGTCGTTGTTGACCAATCTGTAGATTTTCCTGAAAGGGTGACTATTAACTCAAAGCTAGGTGGTTGGAACCAATCGATTGAGTATGAATATATTCCCTTTGCTTGTTTTCACTATAAAATAGTTGGTCATTGGGAAAATAAATGCTCATAAAAATTTAAGCCTATCCCACTCCAATAGTGTGTGGAATGGAGGGAGGAAAAAAAGGTTGATGTTGTGGCTGGGGACAAGGTTGTTAGGCCTTAGGTATTGCTGAAGGATTTGGTCTCTTCTGGTAAGGAGGGGGGTGTTTTGAATGGTGTAGTTGCTAAGGTTGTGGCCCCTCAGGATCTTCAGGTCCCTGAAAGGGATGTTCAGGTTGTTGAGGAAGGGGAAGTGGTTGTTGGTGTGGAAGCTTCTATTTTGGAGTCTAAATTTGTTGATGTAGGGGAGGCTGTGAAGGACCTCCATTCTAGGGAGATTGAAGAGAATGTTAAGGAATAGTCTTTGTTGGTGACTTCTCCTAGTAATGTGAAGAAGGGTGGTTTGGAAGCAATTATACAGGACCATTTTGGGGCTTTCTCAAATATGGTGCTCACCTCTTCTATCAATGACTGTGGGTTGATCTTGGCTCACAACAGGTGAAGGATCCTCCTTTTTCTCTAGTCAAAACTAGAAATAGGAAGAAGAATTTGTCACCTCAAGGGATGGTTACTAGGAATTGTTCAAAGGTTGATTGTGGGTTAGAACCAAGAGGAAGAGGGAGACCCACTTTGATGTAGAGTAGGAAGAAAGAAAGTAAAGAGGATATTGTTGATGGCTCCTAGTAAACCATTTTTGAGATGTGCCCAAGGGAGCATCTCAGACTCCTCAATTAAGATTCTTTCTTGGAATATTCAAGCATTAAATCACCCTCACAAAAATGATCTCCTTGCTAATCTAGTGAGGGATCATAAACCTGATGTGATCTTGATTCAAGAAACAAAAAATGCCTATGGAAAGGTTGGAATGTCTTAAGAAGAGACTCTTTAAAGAGTGTGGTCTTCATGGTTTTGATGTGTATGGTGCTTCAGGGGGCGTGGCTACTTTTTGGAATATGAAAGTTGTGGTTGGAAAGGCTGTTTTGGGGATTTCTAATTACATTGATACTTCCTTTTATCACTCCTCTTGTGATTTCTCATGGGTTGCTTCTAATATTTATGCACCTAATGTTAGAAGTGCTCGAAAGAATTTTTGGGGAAATTTGTGTTCTTTTAGGGCTAATTATCCTTCTGATCATTGGTGGGTTATGGTAGACTTCAATACTCCTTCGAGTTATGATGATATAATGGGAGGCTCTAAGAATGATGTTGAGAGTAGGTTTGACTTAATGAATTTTGTTAATGACAATGCTTTGTTTGATGTGGATCTATGCGACGCCTCTTACACTTGGTCGAATTAGAGGATGGGTGATGCTTTAATCAAATTAAAATTGGGTAGGGCCCTTCTTTCTCATGATTGGTTGGCTTAGTTTCTTGCTCTCTATCTACCTTGACTAGGCTAGGATTGAATCATTTTCCTATTTCCCTATCAGCTAATGTGGCGGGTTGAAGGCATGCTTTCCCTTTTCATTTTGAAAAAATGTGGATGTCTCATCCAAATTTTAAAGCTAATCTTGCTAAGTGGTGGGATATTCAGGTGGATAGTTCGGTTATGTACAGGGTGGCGAAGAAGCTGGTGGTAGTTAAATCTAATGTGAGAAACTAGAATAAAACCTCCTTTGGAAACATCTTCCATGAGAAGGATCACATCAAGCCTAATCTTGATCTTGTGTAGTAGAGAATTCAAGCTAGGGGTTATGATGTTTTTGTGGCTAATGAGGAGAGTGTGTTATTGTCCCATCTTCATAATATTGTGGCTAGGGAGGAAGAATTTTGGAAACAGAGATCACAGGCAGTGTGGTTGAATTGTGGTGACAGGAACACCAAATTCTTTCATCTCACCATGCTTAAGCATCGAGCCTCCAACCAAACTAAATGTATTCATTTGGATGGGAGGGTTATTATGAATGAGGATGAGATTAGATAGGAGACTATTTCTTTCTTCTCTAATCTCCTATCTGATGATTTTGTTTTATCCTTGGTTGATCAGGATCTGTTGCTGGAGGTTATTCCTCATCTGGTGATGGAGGATATCAATTGCATGTTGTGTTGTATCCCTTCAGTGGAGGAATTTAGGAGTGTTTTCTTTTCCTTTGTTGGTAATAAGGCCCTCAGCCCTAATGGATTTGACATGTTCTTCTTTCAAGAGTTTTGGACAATTGTTTCTAAGGATGGTGTCGATGTGACTAAAGCGTTTTTTGGCAGTTGCAATTTTCTTAAAGAGTTAAACTCTACCTTTTTGGTGTTGATTCTAAAGATCCCTGGGGATTTCACCTTTAATGAGTTCAGACCAATTAGCTTGTGTAATTCTATTTATAAGATCTTTTCAAATGTGCTCGTTGTGAGGTTGTAGAGGGTTTTTCCTCTGATTATTTCTCCCAATCAAAGTGGCTTTGTTGCAAGAAGGAAAATTCTTGACCTTATCATCACTATGCATGAGAACATCCATTCACTGATGGTTAACAAAAGGTTGGGCTTCCTGCTGAAATTGGATTTGGTTAAAGCATACAACAGAGTTAATTGGGGCTTTCTGTATAAAATTCTCCTTGCTTTTGACTTCTAGGATAGCTTTGTTCAGTTGATAAGGAGCCTCATTTTTGTGGTGTACTTTTTAATGCTTGTGAATGGATCTCCTTTGGATTTCTTCAGAAGTTCTAGGGGGGTGCGGTAGGGGGACCCAATTTCTCCCTTCCTTTTTATTATTCTAGCTGGGACTCTGGGCAGATCACTGCAACTTGCTTTCCTTGGGTGTCCTAAAGGGCTTGAGACCTTCTTCTTCACCGTCTTATTTGCATCAATAGTTTGTTGATGACACCTTGATTTTGGGTGAGGCTTCTATTGCAGAAGCTAGAGCTATTAAGGAGACCCTTCAGTATTATGAGGTAGCATCAGGCTAATTGGTGAGCCTCCCTAGGAGCACAATCTTCTTTCTTAACATTCCTAAAAGAAGGGCACTGAGAATTGTTGGTATCCTTCAATGTGCTGTGGGGTCTCTTCCTTCAACCTACCTTGGGTTGCCACTTGGAGCCAATTCATCTCATGACTCCTTCTAGAATGACCTGATTGATAAATTTAATGCAAAGCTGGCTGGTTGGAAAGGCACATTAACTAGTCAGGTTGGTAAGTTGGTGCTCATCAAATCTACTTTACAGAATCTTCATGTGTATGCTCTTAGCCTCTTCGAGATGACTTGTAAATTTTGGGAGAAAATTGAGTGTATCCAGAGAAATTTTCTTTGGTCAGGCATGGAGGTTAAAAATATATTGAGTTTAGTCTCATGGGAGGAGGTGTTCCAGTCTAAAAGTCAAGGAGGTTTGTGTCTATGTAGGATTAAGCCTTTCAATTTGGCTTTTGTGGCCAAGTAGCTCTAGATTTCCTTTGTGGTGAGAAGGATTGGGTGCAAATTTTGGCTTCAAAATATCTTCCTCAGGAGGATAAATTTTGGGAGTTTCTGAATAAGGACTTCTCTCCTCCTTTAGGTTCCTTCTTCTCAAATTTGTTGTCTAGATCTAGAGGGGTGATCTCTACTATTTTATATTGGGTGGTTTAGGATGGTCGAGATATTCTCTTTTGGGATGATTGGTGGTTTGGGAATTTTCCTTTGTGAGATTCTCATTGGGAATACCCCTTGAGGGACCTATGCATTCATGAATTTGGGAGTTATGTGGCTAACTACATTTTCAATGGGGAGTGGAGGAAGATTCATGAGGTGTTCCCTACACTGGTGGATCTTTTTAATGAGTTCTCCAGAATTCACATCCATGTCTCTCATTAAAGGGATAAGGTGATTTGGAATAGGCTCCCAAGTGAAGCCTTCTCGGCGTCCTCTGCATTCAAGTCATGTAATGATATTTTGGGCCCTAGACCACCATGGGGCTTAGTTTGGTCTCCACAACTTATTCCCAAGCTTAATATTTTTCTATGGTTAATGTTGCAGGATAAGATTCAAGTAATATTAAGAATCTGTGGAAACGGGGGTTCTTCATGCCTAATAGATGCTACCTTTGTATGATGGATGTGGAGGATAGCTCTCATTTTTTTATTGGGCGCAACTATGCTCGGGAAGTTTAGGCCCTTTTTCTAAATTTGTGGCATGTGGAGTGGATTTTTCCTACTTCAGTCTGGGATTTGTGGCTCCAATGGCATGCTCCTTCATCCAATCCTTCTCTAAAGATTCTTTGATCTCTCATGTTGCCACATATTTTTTCGGGATTATGGAAGGAGAGGAACAATAGGATTTTTAGGGATATTTCCCTCTCTCCTCTTTCCCTTTTCTTCAAAATTGGTTTCCTCCTCCTCCTGGATGGTTCAAAATAAACTTTGATGGTTAAAATAAAGCTAATTCAGGTCCTACTGGTTGTGGGGGAGTGTTGAGAGATCACAATGATAGTTTTGTTTCAATGGTGGCACTCCCTTTGGGAATCCAGAAAAACCACCTTGCTGAAGTTGCAGCTGCCTATCATAGTATTAAAATGGTTAAGAATATGAGAATCTCTAAACTTTGGATCGAAGGGGATTCATTAAAATTTTTTAATTTCCTTAAGAAAAGATATCCCCCTTCTTGGTCTATTAATAATTTTATATCGGATGCCATTTATTTAAGTGGCGAATTTGAAGAAATATATATTTCTCATGCCTATAGAGAGGAAAAAGTTGTTGCTGATTGTCTTGCTAATTATGGAGTGACATCGGCTAGATCATGGGGGGAGGATGACATCTTGCCTATGGATTTAAGGAGCCTTATTCATAATGATCTTCGCTAATTTTTTTTTTCTCACCTCCTTGCATGGGTATCATGAATTTTGTTGTTTGATTAGACTTCTCACATAGCTGATGCTCATTAGAATTTTTGGCCTTCTTTCTAAGCTAAGTTTTTTAAGAATCCCACAAAGTATGTTATGTGAAAATTTGATGAATTCAAGGCAAGGGTTACCTATTGTTTATCTTTAGTAGGAAAATTGAGATGTGGATCCAAGTGTTTAGAAACCTCTAAGGATAAAATCCCAAGGGCAAGCAATAACACATGAATTTGGTCAATTGTATTTGCCTCCTAAAGGGTTTGAAATCTTGAAAATTATGTTAAGTGTTTGTTTCCAAATGTTTTTGAACAAGAAAAGTGTTTTGATACCAAGAACATGCACAACCCTATGGATATGAAAGACAATATTTGTTGAGTCCCCACTTGGACAAGTCCAACTATGCTTATCTTTAGCGAATGGTTAGATGCTTGACCCCACTGGCTCCCCTCCACAACACTCACTTATACGGGGCAGCCAAGCATCAACACCCATGAAACTCCCATATCCTGCTTTCCATTTCTACTAAAGACCATAAAAGTCTAGGGTGGATTTAGAAAGACTATTCTTGCACCAACAAATAGATCAAGGATTTTGAAATTTTAAAACAAGGGTTTTAATTCAGACTTTTTCGTTCATAGGAGTTGACCCAATGTGGTGAGAGACCATTGCTACCCTTCTCATAGGATCCAACCACATGATATTGGAATTTATTCCAATACCCACATTTATATCCCAATTGGAAATACCCTCAGGTTCAAAGTGTTAATGGTTGAGTCGTTCCCTTGGGTGAGTACTTTTTCCCCAAGGAAAACCCTCTAAGATAAATAATAGCGAGTAAATGTATTCATAGTTTGATCAACCTTCATTTAGAAACAAAGGGAGAACACATGCATTAGATTTACTCACACTCACACAATTTTGTTCAATTTTAAACCCAAATTGAAGTGTGTATGGGAAATTATTTATGCAACTTAATGTCACCAAAATCCTTTTGATTCTCAAGATCATCGTGCAGTGTGAGAGAAGCACATACATCTTTTGATGATATTACTTTGTGTACATAATTGCAAAACAATGCAAACACTTGTTTATTTTAAACCCTCAAAGCCAAAAGTGAATTCACTTTTAAAGCACCAAAGTAAGTGTGACAAATTGCCTCGTTCAATTTTTAATCCCAAAACAAACTCTAGTAAATTTGAGTCCTAATGTTCTTTTTAAGCACTTTTGTAACAAGAATTCAAAATTTCTTTTTTAAACCCAAAACAAAATTAGTAAATCCTAAGCATAAGAGATAACAATTTTTTCCGTAAGAGGAATATTGATTCCTCTAAGAGTGTTTCAAAACACATGTTTTTTGTGAAATGACACCATCATGCTCCTCTTCCTTTTCACCTTTGATTAGCCTACAAGAAAATTTAGTTAAATTATGCCAAAAAAAAGTCCAAAAGGCAGAAAACAAACAAAAGAACCATAATTTGGAAAAAAGCACGTGCTACAAATAAAATTTCACTTCATACTCCCCTCCAGCGGTGAAATCCACGAAGGCATCACAGTTTGATTTCCCTAGCAGTGAGCTATATAGTGTACTTACTAGTCAACATCACTTTGCAACTCAACCAGTGAGCATAAATGCACCACACTTTTGGCCAACGGTGCAGTTTGGGTTTTTGAAAGATTCCCGTAGGTCAAACAGGTTCAGTGACACAGTTTGGAATTCAATTTTCTAGACGGGAAGACTAAGGCATTGCAGTTTGAATTTTTAGCAATTCTATATAGCAACGCTAGAGAACCAACGGTGCTGAATAGTGACGCTGAGCTTCCAGTAGTAGAGTTTTCCTATAGACAAAGAAAAATGCAAATTTTTTGACAAAAATGTGATTAGAAGATGAGATTTCTCTCCTTCTAGCACCAAATGTGCGAACCTAGATCCCAAACCTATAATGACATAAGAAACAAACAACAAATTAGATCAAATGCAAGATAGAACATGGATTCCTCAAGAAATCCATTTATCAATGCTCAAAATAGGAAAATGAAAGCAACACAATGAGAAATCAATAAAAGAGATTAAATCCTATGAAAGCAATGTAAATTCTTGATCTCTTGAGGGAATTGGTGCCAATTTGATATGAAAATTGGCCCTTTCCCAACTCTAATGCTAGCCTTGATAGTTGGATGAAGATTGTGATCCACTTTGATGAAGATTGATGAGTGCTTCAAGATGAAAACCTGCATAACCTAGCTACAAATTTGAAAGTATGGATGAAGATTGCTAGATATTTGGGCATAGTAAGTTTACTCAAATTGTGGATGATAGAATGAGGAGATTAGCCTCTTATTTATAGAATGTCAAGTTGAAGGGATGTCCAAAATAGAGCAATGTGGGACTAAATTTCATCCAATGGAAAAGTGCCACTTGTCAACATGTGATAGGTTGAGGAATGTGCAAGTTTTTATCAATTTGCCAATAAATGCCAATATTTGAATTTTGAAATTGTTGAAATGACATGTAAGAGGGAAAGAACGTGCATTGAATGCCACTTGGCTCAAGGAAAAAGGACTTTTTAGGTGGATTAAATTCTTTGTTAGAAAGAAAAAGTCCACTTGGATTTTGAATTCAAATTTGAAGAATATTCCTTAAAAGATGCCTTGTTGAAGAAAATAGAGATTTAATAAATCAAATAACTATATTTTCATGTGCAAGTGGTAAAAGATGGACATGAGAAGAGATTAATTAATCAAGGTTAATTAATTTAATGAAGGGATTATATGATGTGACCTATTTGACTTAAATTTGTGGATTTATTTAAATCAAATATGAGAAGAATATGATAAAGAATTAATTAAATAAGGATTATTTATTTATTTAATTAAAAGAGATGATGTTAGCTTAAACTAAATAAGGTTTTAATTTATTTAATTTAATAGATAGACTTTAGAGATTTAATCAAATAAATTTAATTATTTAATTAAATAAGGATAATTAGATTGGACAGGTTAATTTAATTATTGAGAGAGGATGACTTAATTAGATAACTGATTTATTTAATTAAGAGAGGAATATTGTTGAAATTAATCAAATAAAGGAATTTGATTAAATGGTTAGACCGGAGGATGATTCAAGATGAATAGATATTAGTGGTCAGGATCAGGTGTCCAATGTCAATCAATACATTTTAGGTGTCTACATTTTTCCCCTCTTTGAAGCAACACACTTGTTACGTTCATTCAAAGAATAAACAATCTTGATCAAAGCCAAAAAAAATCGTTTCCAAAAATTTTCCCCACTGTTGCTCGGCAAGAGAAAACATGCCACCATACTACCCCCTCGAGATATTGGATGAAAATTTTGATTTTTTGGGTGATCTCACGAAAAAAAGATGACAAGGTGCCCGATAGGTCTAAAAAGGCTCCAGGAGGCCAAAAACGTGTCCAAATGCAATAAAATGATGTAAAATCTGTCTCAACCAGACAAAAATTGGTTCAAGAGTTCAAAACCCTAGCAAGATAAAAAAACCTTAAATTTCAAGCTTAAAAAGGCTCTGAGGGGTCACTTTCAATTCATTTTCACACACAATCTTTTCGCAATTCTGAGATTTAAGCTCTGACATTCTAACAAGATGGCATAATGATAGCTTTCAATGCACATTTTTAACTGATTCTAGACATACTAGCGACCTCTCAGCATTGGGGCACCAGTAAGTTTGCATTCATTTAATGCTTTTAAACTTAGTTCCTTTATAGCGGTGCTATATAGTGCAACTCAAAAAACAAACTGCACCGCTTGTAGGTCAAACTAACTCGCCATTGTTAAATCGTGCCACAGGAGTGGAGTGTGGAGTTTGGAAACAAACTAAAAACTCTAATGCTCATGCCATCTCCAACAAGGTCATTTAAAAGTGCGACACGATGGTGCATTTTTAAACTAGAATCTTGCCAAACTATGTTGCTTTTGAGAAAAGTGTACTATGGCAGTGCATTTTCAAAGTTTAGCACTCCAGTGTCATAGTTTGCAACTTTTAAACTGCAACACCTTCATAGATAGAGATGATGGGTTAGTTTTTTGGACGCTCGGAATGCAATTTCTCAAAAGTTTTAACATGGTGACCTTTCCTAATGCAGGACATGGCGAGGGAGTTGTGCTCTCGAGAGCATAGATCGTGGGATATTTTCGGTACTTGTGAGACCTTAGTGAGAGGGAGCAACATCGGCTATGGGACATGGGATTATGGTACATTGCATACGTAGTGCCCATGCATACCCATATTGGGATGATGTCAGCTCTTTCCGAGAGATGGCACAGTGAGACCTCATCCTTCCACCTTCCTACTAGTGAGGCTACCGTCACCTTAGAGGATGTGTGGTGCATCCTTTGATTGTCGATTCATGGTCAGTGAGCTATAGATGACATGGATGTTGGATGGGATGCCTATTACACAGTCCTTGATATGAAGGATGATATCTATTGCAAGGTTTAGATAGAGTTAGAGCATCACAGGGCCCTGACCTCTCCCTTCCACTTGGTGGTTGTGGCAATTATTTCATGTCTCATTGCCCTAGATCGACGACATCAATATTTTAGTCCTAATTGGGGCTCTGCTGGGAGTGGATGGTGATGTGTGACAGGCTAGCTCATTTTGCTTGGGGGCCTATTCTTCTAGCCTTGCTCTATAGAGACTTACATGAGTATGTCTACCTCGACGACAGAGCACTCAGAGCAGGTGTTACACTTCTCCACATGTGGGAATGGGAGCACATCGTCATTATTTGGCCATGAGTCATCATAGTTCCGATGGGCCTGATGATCCTTTAGTGTGGAATTATAGAGGTGGTGTGTCCTTTACACACATAGGTGAGCACGAGATTCCTTACTAGCAGAGGGTCCCATATGAGATGGAGGTTTTTACATGGCACCCATACCTTGGTCGCCTTGGATGGGCTAATGATGGCCAGCATATTTTCTTTACTCATCAGGACAACTTTATGCAAGGGCAAGAGCATACTATGGTGGAGAGATACTTGTCAGGGCGTATCTAGCGTCAGTTCGGTGAGCCACAAGACTGGCCAGATGATTACTATGTGGCCATATTTGCTCATACTATATCACAGGGTTTGTGGGGGCAATACATTCCTACCTCTAATGCAGTGGAAAACTTTTGATAGTTGGTGGCCTAGTCATCAGTATATGATCAGGGGCCCATAGATCTTGGTGTGACTCAGGCCTACAGAGATTGGTTTCAGCCACCCCTGCGATTGACAATTCTAGGAGCACCCTCCACTTGGCAGAGATTGAGGGGAAAAGGGGGAGGATGAGGATGGAGAGATGATGAATGACATGATTAGCCGGTCAGGATTCTAGCTCAGCCAATCCAGGTTGATGTTTAGATGCAGAACTAGGAGTAGGTGCCAGCCAAGCAGCAGGAGCAGGTAGATGCACCACCACGAGCTAAGGGTGAGGGTCAGCCTCACGTGTAGCCTGCACAAGCACAGCTAGTAGGATAGCCAAATCCTTGAGACACATTGATTGCACAACTATAGGCTCAGGTTCAGACCTTGATGGCGGAGATAGATCAGGCTAGGGTCGAGAGAGACTAGACCATTTTTCAAAGATAGGTCATAGAGCTATAGGCGACCACAGAGATGGGTTAGAGATAGCAGTTGGAGAGCATGGTAGCCTCCTCCTTTCAGAGTATAGTGCCTCTTCATTCTTACAGGGAGGCCATCTGGGAGGCCAACTATTATCTCATGCATTATCATTAGTCTGTACCTAGAGCAGAGAAGGCCCTAGATTACTCACAGTGGACCAGCCATAGACCAATAGAGGGTCATGATGATAGAGGCAAGGGTAGCAGATAGGAGGGTTAGGCATTATTTTGATCGAGACATCATTTCTTCGTGCCATATGGGCTCATTTTTTATAGCCCAATGGACCTTCTTGTATTTATTGACAAACATGTACAATGATCTGATTATTTTGTACTATGACAGTCACCCGATGATGATATATATGAGATGATGATGTTGATATGATGTGACATGTATCATTTATTTATGTATTTATGGATGGTTCTATTTCTATATGTTGTGCAATAATGTTATGGTGTTATGTATATATGGATGCATTAATAGATTTGTGTTATGCCCTTTAATAACTGATATATGTAAATGGATTTATGTGATATGTGATATGGATGGATGATGATGTATGATATGATATGTGATATGAGATGGATGATGATGTAATATGCAAAATGATATGGAGATGATTTAAGGTGACAATGATATGTGAATTATTCTTTTATGATTATGGATGGATGTACACTTTTAATGTAATGGATTTTATAATGTTTATGTTCCTATTATACTTTGAATGCTTATAATGGTACGAACTACAAAAATTATTGTGATTTGGTTATTTATGAGCTGTTCTTTATGGTTTTTTATGTATGATGTAAGATGGTTGCAATGGTTGTGCTTTATATGACACAAGATGATTTTAAGATGGAAATATGTATTATCCTAAAAATGTTAAATGATTGTGGGATGTATGCTATCCATTTATTGTGATATGATGTAATATGTGAAATGATATGTTAATGAAAAGTGGTATGATGATGCTTTATGTTATGCAAAATGAATGTAATGTGAATATGTATGCTTATATAATGCAATGGATTATATAAAATACTCATGTACCTATTATGTCTGATTATGTAGTATATGGTAATATGAAATTATTATGAAATGTTTTATGCCAACGAATATTATGCAATGGTTTATGTGATGAATGAAATGTAATGGAAAAAATGGATGTAATGTGATGAAAAATGGATGTGCTTATATATGAGAAAGGCTTATAATAACACATTTATATGATGGTAAAGATGCAATGCTTATGTTTCCTATATGATTTGTTATGCAAATATGCTAATGATCTATGAATGTAAGATTGATGATGATGATGATTAACTGTCATAGTACCTTGTTAGTATGAAGAGTAAGAAGGGATGAAAGAAGAGAATACATTTCAACAAGACAATAAGATGGTGAATATGCAAAATAATGATGATTACTTGCCAAGGAGTTAGGATTTCAAAGGGCCAATTTTCTTATGTTTGATAACTCGTGTGATACGATGCATAAAGGTATAGAGAACCAGGATGGCATTGTACCCAATGTGATGGAATTTGACTTGAAAAACACATAGGAGTATTCTTGCTCACACCTAACATATGAAAACCTTGCTAGGATGCACTTTAGAAGTTTCAAACATCTCGGACCAAAACATGGAAAGGTATAACCTATCAATGCAATAGTCAACAAGTTGTCCAAAAAACTCTCCATACATCCCTAACAAAGAAAGTATTCACCAAGTTATATTAAAAGAACGTCCAACAAGCATAGCAGACAAAAGATAATGATCATCTCCCCATTCCCATCTCTCTAAATCCATTTGTTTGGACATCATCAAGAGGTTACTAGAATGAGTGCAAAAAGATAAGTCAAAAGTCAAAGATAAAGTACACAAACAAGCTGATGTTCTTCAATACCGCTAACCAAAAAGGGAATGTGTTTTTAAGGATAAGAACTGAAATTATTTCCAAAAGATAATGCCCATTGTAGGAAGGATACATCCTAGGACATGTTAGTGGATGTCAGCATGTCATTTCATTTATCCAAAGCGTTCTTTCTGATAAATAATGCCCATTGTAGGAAGGATACATCCTAGGACATGATGTTATTAGATGATTGAAATCTGATTGATTAGATGATGGATTATTGACACAAAGAGTTGACTGACTTGTTTACGTACTAACTTAGACCTGAGACTTGACGTTTTTGAGTTTTTACTTTTCACCTGCTAGACTTGTTTCTAATTGTTTCACCAAAGGTTGAGGATGGCGATCGTTTATTATGAGTGATGTTATTGTGAGTGAAAGCAAGATGAGATGGATGGATTTTTTCAATTATCTGGATGTTTTTAACATTTTGCAATGTTTTGAGGCTGTTTTTGGTATTTTTAAGATTTTCCAAATGTTTTAATTTTTTGATTTTCTAAAGTTTTGGGGTTTTCTGAGATTTTGACTAAGAGACTAACCTAAGGACATATCCTATGGGCCTCAAGGGCTAATCAATAGATTAGCCTTGCCTATGTTATACCCATAGAGACCATGTAGTTCAATTGACAACTTGTCTGATTTACAAATGAAGATATACATGATGAAATGTCAATTTATTATGACATACTCCTAAAGGACTGACCTAAGTGTCCCGGGGGATGATCAAAGATCAACCTTGCCTACGTTCAAGGCATAGAGACCCATAGTTTTACAAGACGACTCTATTTTTGACTTTTAAACTTTTTGGCCTATTTTTGGGATTTTGATATGTTTTGAATGTTTTTGGATTTTTGATGATTTTTCGATGTTTTTGCATTTTATGATTTTTAGGACTTCAAGAATATACATGAATCTAATCCAATGATAACATGCCCCCAACATGACGTAATAGACTACTCCGATAAAGGTAGGACAAACTGACCTTGGGAATGGGTTGAGTAGTACTAAGAGGGATCATGATACTAACACAGGACCAAGCTATGGTGCAAATGCAGGTGGATGAGTGATGGATGATGGAAACGTAATGGATGGGTGATGTAGAACAAGTCGTAAATATCCTGGTGGATGGAAGGTGCTTATTTACACAAGGCACCTGTTTGCGAGGTTTTCACCAAGGTACTTGTCCAAAGTGCCACCAAAGTGGTTTTCACTAGAGGACGATTTTTCTCTTTACTATTTTTGATCCTTTTTCTTTAATTTTTTTGGATTTTTTTATTTTTTGGATTTTTTTTTGTCACCAAGATGCCTGTTTGCCAGGTTTTCATTAGGGTAACCATTTTTTAAGGACATTTTCTATTTTTTTGGATTTTTCTAGTTTTATACCTTTAGGCATAAATTTTTTTTAGATGAGAGCTATTCATGGGCTCTTGCAGAGGTTCCCCTTTGGATTTTGATAACTGATATGCCCTTGACTTATAGCTCGTTGTGATAACAAATGGTCCCAACTAATTAGGTTCAAATTTTCCTTTACTATTTGGATTTGGGACTTTTTTTATTCCCCTTTAGTACCAATTCTCTGACTTGGAAATTCTTACTTTTGATTTTCTTGTTATAGCTCCTCTTGAATCTATTCTGATAGATTTTCAAATGATTTAAAGTGTCTATACGCCACTCATTCAGTAGCTCTAGCTCATTCAATCTTGATATTCAGTACTCTTCATTTGTGATGAGGCTTTGTAGTGATATTCTTAGTGATGAGAGCTTGGTCTCAATGGGGAGTATTGCTTCTGATCCATAGACTAGGGAGAAAGGGGTGGCACTGGTGGTTGTGCAGATACTAGTTCAGTAGGCCCAAAGGGTGGGATTGAGCTATAGATTCCAGTCATGACCTACATCATTGACTATTTTCTTGAGGATTTTTAAAATGGTTTTATTTGTGGCTTCTACTTGGCCATTTCCTTGGGGATAGTATGGAATGGAGAAGCGATGTTGGATTTTGAATTTTTCACACAAGTTGCAAACATCCTGATTCTTAAATGGTGTCCCATTATCTGAGATAATGGCTTGTGGGACATCATAGCGGAAAATAAGATAGTTCATGATGAACTTTGATATCTGCTTCCTGGTTATATACATCATGGGTATGGATTCCACCCACTTGGTAAAGTACTCAGTGGTGGTTATGATGAATATGTGGCCATTAGATGAAGTGGGAGTGATTTTTCCAATGAGATCGAGTCCACACTATGAAAAGGTCTATGGTGTGATGATGGGATGAAGTTCTTGAGTTGAAGCATGAATGAGGTCCCCATGTTGCTGATATTGTAGACACCTTTTGACATAGTCATGTGCCTCTCTTTCCATTGTAGGCCAATAATACCCCATCCTCAACAATTTCTTAGCTAGGGTCATTCCACTCTAGTGTGAACCACAAATACGGTTATGCACCTCAGTTAAAGTGGTCAATGCCTCCTCAACATTTAAATAGCATAATAAGGTCCCTTCTATGTTCCTACAATACAAGGTATCTCCTACTAGGATGACAAATCGAGATGCCTTTTTGAAAAGTTTCATTTTAAGGTTGAGGGTAAGTCAGCAAGTATGACACCTATTCACAAGTAGGTATAAATGCCATTGTACTAGGGATCATCGGGACCAATGATTTTGAACACAAATTTTGATTTTGGTACCCCGAATGTGAGCACGTAAAGCTGCTCTACCAAGAATTCATATTTTAGGACATTCTAAGGAATGTCCAATAAGGATCCAATTGTTGCCATGTCATCTATTGCTCTGTTTTTGGCTCTAGGTATTTGTTCAAATGTGATCTCAATAAAGGATTTCTTGAGAGTCTCCACCAATTTGTTGTATGGAGTGAGTTTATCATCCTTATTATGGTATTCATCATTCACTTGGTTTATTATCAGCTAGGAGTCTCCATGTACTCTGAGGGCCATGATGTACCACTACATTGCTATTCTGAGACCTATGGTTAAAGCCACATATTTTGCAATGTTGTTGGTGCAGGGAAATGCCAATTTATAGGACCTTGGTATGCAATCCCCTTGTGGGGTAATAAAGAAGACACTAGATCCATATACATGTTGCGTGTATGAGCCATCAAAGTAAAGTTTCTAGTGGTCAATTATGTTGAGGCTGAAGATGGATTCGTCTAGAAAATCTAAGATAAGAGGATTCTCTGAATAGATTGGTCCTTCTGCAAGTTGATCTATGATGACTTGGCCTTTAATTGCTTTCCTCTCCACATATTCAATGTCATACTTTGATAGTATCATGACCCATTTTTCCATTCTTCCAGTGAGCATTTCTTTTGACAGTAAGTACTTGAGAGGGTTGATTTTGGTGATGAGTTTGACTTTGTGTGCTAGGATGTAATGTCTAAATTTATGTTAAGAAAACACTACTACTAAACATGCTTTTTCAATGAATGAGTAGTTTAAGTCATGCCCAATAATTGTCATTCTAATATAATATATGGTCCTTTTTTTTCCATTTTTGTCATGTTGAGCTAGAAGAGCTCCAAGGGCTACTATTGTTGCTAACACATAGAATTAATAGATTTCTTGGGGTCTGCAGCATTAGGATGAGTGTTGTAAGTAGATATTCTTTGATCTTATTGAAGCCTTCTTCACATTTTTTTATCCCACTTGTACGCTACTTCCTTGTGAATTAGGTGAGAGTATGGATTTTGTTTATCTTCCAACTATGCCAAGATTTTGTTGGATGGACTAGAGCCTGCCTTGGAAACATCTTAATTGTTTCAATGTTTTGGGTGCCTCCATCTCAAGGATTGCTTTTAATTTTGCTAGATCTACCTCAATACCTCTCATTGACACTATGTATCCTAGCAAATTTTTGATTGTACGTTGAAGATGCACTTCTTTGGATTTAATTGGACCTTGTATTTCTCCATCCTGTCAAAAATAGTACTCAAAGTTGCTATGTGATCCTTCCTCTTTTTGTATTTGGCTAGTATGTCATCGACATAATATTTGACAATTTTATGGATCATGTCATGGAAGATTAAGTTCATGGCTCTTTTGTATGTTGCTCTTGCATTCTTCAAATTCAAATGAAGTTCATGGCATCATATTCCAATAGAAAGTCCCCCATGGACAAATGAAGGTCATTTTGTGCTGGTCTTCTTTAGCAATCATTATTTGGTTGTATCCTGAGAAACCATCCATCAAGGATATCATTTTGTGTCCCGTCGTCATGTCTATGATCATATCAATGTTGGGCAATGATAAATCATCTTTTGGACATGCTTTTTTTAAGTCCCTAGAATCTGTGTAGATTTTTGATGCCCCCATCAAGTTTTGAAATGGGAACTAGGTTTAACACCCATTCTAGATAATCTATTGGTCAAATGAATCCTACATCCAATAGCTTCTTTAGTTCCATTTTGACTAGTAGGGAAATCTGAGAGTGCATTTTCCTGAGCTTTTGTCTAATGGGCTTTGCTTCAGAGTACACTACTAAGTGATGAACTAAAATTTCTGAATTGAGCCTTGGCATGTCTATGTAGCTCCATGCAAAGTTAACTTTTCTTTCTCTCAAGAAGGCTAATAGGAGTTATTGTTCCTCTGATAGTAGTGATTTCACATAGAATGTAATGTGTGGGGTCTCCTCTATTCCTAGATTAATTGGATTGCACTTTTTTGCGAGGATTGCTGATTTTTCTTGATGTAGAGCTTTGAAAGGAAGATTGAATCCCCCATCCTTAGGTGCCTCGGAGAGGTTTTCACCATTGGATGCATCCTTTCTTTTTACTTTTTTTGCATTAGAGAGTGCCACAATGTGGTTTTCACTCAAGGACTTAGATATTATTCTTAATTTCTCAATTTTGCTACTGAGGGATTCAATCATTTCCCCATAATAGGCATGTGTATCTAGCACAATGATGAACCCTACTTTGTGATCCCCACATGGAATGTTATCTAGTAGTCCCATGAATTCTGAGAGTGCCTCATCATTTTCAAAATTTTCAAGAACTGGCAATCCTCGTTGGTCATAATTGATGAGTTGGGGGTATACTAGGTGAATTTCATGATTTTAATGGTCTGATTCAAAGGATAAGGTGCTAATCGTGAGAATAGTGGTATCCTCGAAGAGCCTAGGTAGGTCAGTTATGGTATCCTCATCATCACTACTACTATAGACATTATTTATGCCAAATGTCAAGTTGTTTATGATTCGACCTGTAGATACGGGTAAGCGAAGTTTGGCTGCAGATTACTGAGGAGGATTATTGACCTTTATAATTGGGGGACTTCAGCCATGTATGGTTATACTTGGAGGAGTACATCCAAGGCCAAGATTTCTCCTTCGCATCGCTAGAATGACAGGTATTATAAGCTCGTTGCCATTTTTTTCCAAGTCTTTGGTTTCTGTCATAGCCCATTGCAAGCATCATTTGTAGACCTTTGCTTCTGTCATCCATTGGTAGATTGGTTTTTGGTATATCATCTTGATATAGGAGATGAGATGGATCCTCCTCTATAACTTCTCATCCAAGATCTCCCCAGCTTATGAAGTTGGGATAGTATTTAGGAGATGTTTGAGATGTGGAGGCTTCATTTGATTTTGGATGTCCTCGTGATCTAGGATATTGTGGTAACTCTCCTACCACAAAATATTTTTTGGAAATCGTGTAGTTTCCACAACCATTATCCTGGATGATGACTTTGATATCAGAGATGGTGGGAATGGCAGGAGTAGTGTGTGTCTCTATCACAAAAGTGGATGTGAGAGTGGCTGGATCAATCTATGATGTTGATGGGCCCTCATCATTTTTAGGTACTTAAGGGATTTTGTAGTATTTTTCCTCAAGGCTCTTGCAATAGGAGAATGGCTCAGGATCTTCATGGATGGTGACCTCTTGTCCCTCATATGTGAATTTAACACATTGATGGAATGTTGATTCTACCACTTGCATTGCATGGATCCATGGACATCCTAGGAGGATATTATAAGGCAAGTTGAGGTCCAGGACCTGACATGTGGTTTTTATGATAGCTGGCCCTACTTGAATAAGGATTCTGATTGTGCCTTGGGACACTCTTTCCTGATCATCATATGCTCTGATTGTAATACCCTTTCCTTTGTCAATGGAATCTCCTAAGATTTTTAATTATTTAATGAGCTTGAGGGAACAAATATTATAGCTTGCACCTCAATCCACCAAGACTCGCTTGAATTTTCTTTTCTGCACTAGGACTTCTAAGTGGAGTGCATAGTTATGAGATGGTTGAGTGGGAAACTCCTGATTGGAGAACATAAGGAGGTTTGGAGTGATGATGTTGTTGACCATAGCTTAGAATTGTTCTGCATCAAGATCTGCGGGGATGGTGGATGACGCCAATGCTTCCTCAAGGATTTTCTTGTGGACGGATGAGATTTTTAATAGCTCCATGATGGAGATTTGTGTTGGCATTCTCTTTGGCTGATCAAGGACATTGTAACCATTGGGAATAGATTGGGGTGCATGGACTCTATTTGGATAGGATGATCCTATGATGGTAACTTTTTTGCCTCTTGTGGTGACTCCACAATCAGCTTGAGCTCCTTTGATGGTGATGGTAGGGTAGTAGTCATCTAAGGATGCAACGACATGGTCATACACATGATTGGCATTCTTGAAGGTGTCTTTCCCCTTATTAGTGTTATTGTTTCCTCTATTGTTATGGTTAGGCATCGGATTTGTGTATATTTTGAGGTTTTGGTTTCCTATTGGTTGTTCCACATTTATAATTCTTTGATTAATGAGGTCTTGGACTATGTTCTTTAGTCTCATATAGCTATTTGTGGTGTACCCTTTGATTTTGTGGAATTCACAAACCTAATTTTCATTGTACCAAGAAGGTTTAACGCCTGGTTCTTGGTAGTTCTCATAGGTGGTGATTTTGATGAGGTTTTCATTTATCAGTTTCTTCATGATAACTTCAAGTGGTTCCCCAATAGCAGTGTACTTTCACTTGATAGAATTCTCATTTCGCTGGGTAGGTCCTCTTTGGTCATTGACGTTATTGATCACTTGGTTATTTGGTTGTTGTGTTGGTGTGTTTACGTGATGGTTGTTTTGATAATGGTTTTGGTTTTGTTGTGGTGCAGGTGTGTTTTTCCAAGGGGCATTGATGACAACTTTGGCATCGATGACACCATCATTGGTAATATTTTTGTTTCTTGCCCATGTGCAAGGTTTTCAATTGTAATTGGTGGGTGGGTGATTGTTTTGTTATTCATGATATGAAGTTGATCCTCCTAGTTGTGTAATAAGGGATTGTTCGATACTGAGCACCTTGGAAATCAACTGGTCATACATGGTGATCCCTTGGACCTTGAGATGGAATTCCAAGAGGTCATCAAGGTTGGATATGATATTGCATACTTGTTGTTCCTTGGGCATGACCCAGTTGCTTGGATTGGCCTTGGATAACCATCGTTGTAGGAATGAAGAAAATTGATTCATTCTTACCTTGTTTAATAGCTAAGAGTTCTTCAAGACTGAAATCCATGGAGATATTGCATTCGTAGTTTTTGATGAATGTGTATATGATTTCTTGGAATGTCTTGATGCCTGTAGATAGGTGAGAGAACCATTCCATAGCGTGGCCATCCAAACTCCTAAGAAATAGTCGCATCAAATAGGTATCATCATACATGACTTCCATGCAATGAACCTGGAATTCCCTAATGTGATCTTTAGGATTTCCCATCATACAGTACTTCTAAAACTTGGGGATCTCAAATCCCTTTGGGAATGGTTTCATCACAAGGCTCTTATCAAATGGATAAGGACAATTTTTTTTTGGATATTTTCATAGTTCACCTTGATTGAAGGTCGAGCACTTGTTGCGAGAGCAACCTAATTTATGTTGTTACATCATTTTGTGGATCAGGGGGTGGGATGAAGGTGTTCTGAGGTGGTTCACTAGTGGGTGTGATTGGTGGTATTTGCACATTCTGTTGAGCCATTTATGCTTTCACTTGCTACTATATAAACAACCCTTGTTGTTGGTCTTGTTGTTGTTGTACCAAGATTGTCTATTGTTGAGCCTATTGTTGTGCTTGTTGTTGCACCAACAACGTTTGTTGTTGGGATACTAATTGGGCTACTTATTGTTGCTCTTGGTATTGTTTTATCACTTGCTGATATGCTTGTAGTTGTGCTACTTGCTTATGTGCAAGATATTATGCTTGTGCCTATGCTTGTTGTGCTTGATATTGGGTGTATGCCTGAGTTTGTGCTTGTGCTTGTGTTGCTTGTTATTATGATAGGATTTGTGCTTGAGCAACCTTTTGTGCTTGTAATGCAGCTTGGGCTGCTTGAGCAGCTCGTACAGTTTGAGTGGCTTGTTGAGCAGCTAGTTAAGTAGCTTGTTGAGTAGCTAGTTGTGCAGCTTTTTGTTTTTGTACTTGTAGGAATGCCTTTTTATAAGTAGCTTGTTGAGTTGCATGCAATGCAATGTTGTATTAACTTGATGTATTGGAGCTTAGTGGTTGATTCAAAATGGTGTTGGTGGAGGTGGTGGATGTCATCATGTTGGTGTTTAGGGTTTGGTTGGTGGATGGTGTGATCGATGTAGTTGGTCCTTGAGAGACCATGTTTTGGGATGTTAGGGGGGTTGATGATGTTGTGATTGCTTGTGTAGTTATCATCTTTTGTTGCAATGTTGATGACAAGTTTTGAAAGTTTGGCGTGATGTTTTGATTGATGTTCGGGATGTTGGTTTGATTTTGATTGATATTTGGAAAAGGGTGAAGTCCTAAGCCAAGAAGTGGTGTGGATGATGGTGGTAATGGCGGAAGATTTGAAAATGTGAGGGATGTGATCTCTTGAGGAAATGGCATAGTATCAAAAAATACCCCCTAGTTCGAATATGTCACCCTCTCCTTGTGGAGTTATGGAGAGGGAGGTTGGGGGTGTCGCATGAAAGAATGATAATGATGGATCATTATGATCATGGAAAGTGAGAGGGTTATACTTGTGTAACAAATTTTGGGGTATGTTTTATTCCAAAATGGTGTTTGCATCCAAGCCTTGATTATTGACAAGGGGGTGTGTTTGAATGGCATTAAGAAATTTACTTCCCTTATTAACATTAGGTTGAGTTGGAGCAAAAGATGTTATGATTTGCGAGATGTTTTGAGTGATGTTTTGGGATGGGGGTGTTGATGAGATGGGGATGGTAGATAATATTGGAGGCATGACATCTAAAGATGGTTCCACTAAAGAGATCACATCAAAATCATAAGGTAGTTTAGCCCCTTGTTTTGCTAGTTCAAGCATGTATAGTGAAGGGTTAAGCCTCATCATGATATTGATAATCTTATGGTTCTCTAGATTTTGGATCATTTTAGTGATTTCTTCGTGTGACATCCCAAAGGTAAGATCTTCTTCTTGGTTCTATTCTTGTGGATTTTCTGATGATGAGAGAAAATTAGTCAAAGGATTGCTTGATTCAACGGGATTCATTTCAGAATTTTTTTGGCTTAGGTCACTTGAAGTGGGTGTCTCTTTGTTAGCTTCCATTTTCTTCTTGTGTTGGGATCTAGTCTGCACCATAAAATAGGGATCAATCTATCTTTAGGTACAAAAGAGAAATTTTTAGGATGATTTAAGGATCAAAGGGTGATAATGATATGGATGTAAGATGGATGTTTGATGGATGATTGGAACTCTTTGAGAAAATATTGAAGGGTATGCTAAACTCTAGAACTTGATTTGATTTGTTTTGGATTTGGATTTTGGTGAACTTGTGAACTCTAAGAGGTTGGATGTTGTCCTAGAGTTAAATTGTTCAGAAGATGCTAATTTGTCTAGGTGTGAAAAGAAGGATTCATCTAAACACTACTATCCAAACAAGATGATATTGATAATGAACTCCTAAATCCCAAGATGTTAGATGTTTATCAAGGGATGAATTTGTTCACTAGTTTTGATAATTTGGTAAAATATGTGGAGAAGGATGCATCTACACACATTCAATCAAACAAGGTGATTTTGGATTGATTTCAAATGATTTTCCCAAAGTTTAACATGAAGGACTTTTTCAAGACTTTTGAAGAGTTGATGATGAGATGATTTTGGTTTTGATGTTCAAAAATGGATGAAGGTTTTGACTTTAATCCTAAGATGTACCTAAAAAGATGCTTTGTTTACTAGACCTCGGTATTTGAAGAACATACAATACTCCTAAGGACCTTTCAACCAAGAAGTGGTTCAAATTGAGCATACATTTTTGGATTGTTCAAAGGGACGAGTCTATAGAATCTTGTGAATTTTTTTCCTATCTTGATATGTTGCTTTTGATTGCACTTAATTTTGTATTTATTGATGACCTTTTGAGTGTGACTCCTAAATTTTGAAATTTGACACAAGGAATTTTGTTTTGGGATTTTGACTTTCTTGTAAATCATGAGGTTTCAACACACGTGAGATCCAATTTTGTTATCTTTTCTTAGTGACTTTGTTTTACCACAAACACTTCTTTCGATTAGGTTTTCCAACTAGATGTCCAATGTCCTAATTTCTTTGAATCCCACAAAGTATGTTATGTGGAAATTTGATGAATTCAAGGTAAGGGTTACCTATTGTTTTTCTTTAGTAGGAAAATTGAGATGTGGATCCAAGTGTTTAGAAACCTCTAAGGATAAAATCCCAAGGGAAAGGAATAACACATGAATTTAGTCAATTGTATTTTCCTCCTAAAGGCTTTGAAATCTTGACAATGATATTAATTGTTTGTTTCCAAATGTTTTTGAACAAGAAAAGTCTTTTGATGCTAAGAACATGCACAACCCTATGGATATGAAAGACAATATTTGTTGAGTCCCCACTTGGACGAGTCTAGCTACGCTTATCTTTAGTGAATGGTTAGATGCTTGACTCCATTGGCTCCCCTCCATGACACTCACTTATATTCCAAGAATCAACACCCATGAAACCCCCATGGCATGCTTTCAGTTTCTACTAAAGACCGTAAAAGTCTGGGGCAGCTTCAAAATGACCATTCTTGCACCAACAAATAAATCAGGGATTTTGGAAATTATAAAACAAGGGTTTTAATTCATACTTTCTGTTCATAGCCTGAGTTGACCCAACACAGTGAGAGACCATTTTTTCCCTTCTCATCAGATCCAACCACATGATTTTGGCATTTATTCCAATACCCACATTTATATCCTGGCTGGAAATACTCTTGGGTTCAGAATGTTACCAGTTGAGTCATTCCCTTGGGTGAGTACTTTTTCCCCAAGGCAGACCCTCTAAGATAAACAATAGCAAGTAAATGTATTCATAGTTTGATCAACCTTCATTTAGAAACAAAGGTAGAACACATGTAATAGATTTACTCACACTTGCACAATTTTGTTCAATTTTAAACCCAAATTGAAGTGTGTGTGGGAAATTATTTATGCAACTTAATGTCACAAAAATCCTTTTGATTCTCAAGATCATCGTGTGGTGTGAGTGAAGCACATACATCTTTTGATGATATTACTTTGTCTACGTAATTCCAAAACAATGCAAACACTTGTTTATTTTAAACCCTCAAAGCCAAAAGTGAATTTGTTTTAAAAGCATAAAAGTAAGTGTGAAAAATTTCTTTGTTCAATTTTTAATCCCAAAATAAACTCTAGTAAATTTGAGTCATAATGTTCTGTTTAATCCCTTTTGTAACAAGAATTCAAAGTTCTTTTTCAAGCCCAAAACTAAATAAGTAAATCCTAAGCATAAGAGACAACAATTTTTTCCTTAAGAGAAATAGTGATTCCTCTAAGAGTGTTAAACAAACACTTAGAGTGTTTAAAAACACTTATTTTTGTGAAATGACACCATCATGCTTCTCTTCCTTTTCACCTTTGATCGATCCAACCTACAAGAAAAATCAGTTAAATTCTACAAAAACAGAGGTCGAAAAGGCATAAAACAGACAAAAGAACCATAATTTGGAAAAAAGCACATGCTACAAATAAAATTTCACTTCATACTCCCCTCTAGTGGTGCAATCTATGAAGGCATCGTACTTTGATTTCCCCAATAGTGCTATAGAGCGCCACTTACTAGTTAGTGTCACTTTGCAACAAAACCAATGAGAATGAATGCATCGCACTTTTGGCTAGTGGTGCAGTTTGGGTTTTTGAAAGATTCTTGCAAATCAAATAGGTTTAGTGACGCAATTTGGAATTAAAATTTTGGGTGGGAAGACTAAGGCATCATAGTTTGAATTTTCAACGGTTCTAAATAGCGACGTTGGAGAACCAGCAATGTTGAATAGCGACATTGAGCTTCCAACAGTGGAGTTTTCCTGTAGACAAAGAAAAACATGAAATTTTTGACAAAAACGTGATTAGAAGATGATATTTCCCTCCTTCTAGCACCAAATGTGTGAACCTAGTTCTGAAACCTACAATGACACAAGAAACAAACAACAAATTAGATCAAATGCAAGCTAGAACATAGATTCCTCAAGAAATCCATTTACCAATGCTCAAAATAGGAAAATGAAAGCAACACAATGAGAAATCAATAAAAGAGATTAAATCCTATGAAAGCAATGTAAATTCTTGATCTCTTGAGGGAATTGGTGTCAATTTGATGTGAAAATTGGCCCTTTCCCAACTCTAATGCTAGCCTTGATAGTTGGATGAAGATTGTGATCCACTTTGATGAAGATTTATGAGTGCTTCAAGATGAAAACCTACATAACCTAGCTACAAATTTGAAAGTATGGATGAAGATTGCTAGATATTTGAGCATAGTAAGTTTACTCAAATTGTGGATGATAGAATGAGGATATTAGCCTCTTATTTATAGAATGTCAAGTTGAAGGGATGTCCAAAATAGAGCAATGTGGGACTAAATTTTATCCAATGGCAAAGTGCCACTTGTCAACATGTGATAAGTTGAGGAATGTACAAGTTTTGATCAATGTGCCAATAAATGCCAATATTTGAATTTTGAAATTGTTGAAATGACATGTAAGAGGGAAAGAGCGTGCATTGAATGCCACTTGGCTCAAGGGAAAAGGACTTTTTAGGTGGATTAAATTCCTTGTTGGAAGGAAAAAGTCCACTTGGATTTTGAATTCAAATTTGAAGAATATTCCTTAAAAGATGCCTTGTTGAAGAAAATAGAGATTTAATAAATCAAATAACTCTATTTTCATGTGCAAGTGGTAAAAGATGGACATGAGAAGAGATTAAATTAATCAAGGTTAATTAATTTAATGAAGGGATTAAATGATGTGACCTATTTGACTTAAATTTGTGGATTTATTTAAATCAAATATGAGAAGAATATGATAAAGGATTAATTAAATAAGGATTTTTTATTTATTTAATTAAAAGAGATGATGTTAGATTAAGCTAAATAAGGTTTTAATTTATTTACTTTTATAGATAGACTTTAGAGATTTAATCAAATACATTTAATTATTTAATTAAATAAGGATAATTAGACCAAACAAGTTAATTTAATTATCGAGAGAGGATGACTTAATTAGATAACTAATTTATTTAATTAAGAGAGGAATTTTGATGAATTTTATCAAATAAAGACATTTGATTAAATGGTTAGACTAGAGGATGATTTAGGATGAGTGGTGTTAGTGGTCAGGATTAGGTGTCCAATGTCAATCAGTACATTTTATGTGTCTACATCATGTTATTTATTTATCATTCTCTTTCATTCCATTATTTTATCAAGGGTTTGATTACGAAAGTGGGATTTGACCAAGGAAAATCCCTATAGCCTAACCTTGAACCATTTTTCCCCTTTTCCACGTGTGTTTGCAGACTTGTGTATGCAGATTTATCAAGAAAAAAGGTGATAGAAAGGTGGGAAATAGGTAAACAAATTATTTCAAGTCTACATCAACCTATTTCAAGCTTGGAGAAGACCTATAGGCTATTTTTTTAGATTTGACTTTGACACCCCGATTAGAACAAAATTGTAGATTTGGGCCCACAATCCCAATTCCTGAATCCATAGAATTATAGGAGAGGATTGATTCTCCATCTATGGCGAATGAGTCCCGCCTTAGAGATAAAAAGGTGTTTGAGCTCTGAAACACACTTGCTTAGAATAGACTAGCAAATTTTTTCTATTCCATAGAAGACATAATACTAGAAAAGTTTACATTACAAGACTACAATCATATAGTAAGATCAAGGAAGATTTTTTCTTCAATAAACATAATTAAAAAATAAATAAATTTCATTCCTACAAAGATACAATGGTGGCTAATACAAGATCATAAGACAAAGAAGGTCCAAGGCTCCATTCTACAATTTCTCAAAACTAGCCTACCAGCACTAGGCAGGAACTACGTTGTACTACAAATTTTGCAATAAGTAGTATAAATTTTTTAATAAATACATTCATCTTAAAGAATTAAGAGATTATAATTTTGATTTATTATATTTATTGAAGAGTTATTTTTATTTTATCTTAAAATTATTTTACTTTATTTATATGTTTACTTTCTTTTTATTTGAAGAATTATATTTATTTACTTTTAAGAGTTATCTTATTTGTGTTTCCATATATATGTCAAATATGTTATATATGGTTGATCTGAATTCACTGAAATCTAGAAAATGAGTTGTACTAGGACTCATATGTCACAAGTGGTGTATCAATCTCACTCTACTTTTTGAGAGGGGTAAGACCTAAATCTGGTCTCCTATCTTTTCTCTTCCTTCCAAACTTTGTTTTCGGGTCTTGAACTGTAGATTTTTGGAACTCTAAGACTTCCTAACACTTCTAGGGTTTTTCACCTAAAAGGAGAAAGAAAGGGCCAAAGAATCTAACAAGTTCACTCAAAATATGTTATGAAGGATGTTATTTATGCTAAGTGAGATAAACTAAATGCAAACGAATGATCTAAATGAATTTAAATGAATGAAAAGTTAAAATCTATGCTATGTTTGAAAACATAGTGTTGTTTGCAAAGAAACTCTAAAGAATGAATGAACGTGCAAATTAAACTAAACAGAAAGCTATTACAAAGAATAAGTGCACTGGAAAACTAAAGAAGGCTAGAAAACAATCTGAAATAATTATGAAGCTTGGATTTAAGTTGAAGGGGACTCATTCGCCACCCAGGGTGAATCAATCCCAAGTTAGGACTTTTTCTACATAGAAGATGTTTCTAATAATATGGAAACTGGATCTAAATCTGACAAGAATTTTACACCTTAGGAAGGACTCATTTTCCAAGCATGGTGAATTAGTCCACTTTTAAATCCTGCAATCTCAAAATTTTGTTCTGTACCTTGACACCTGTACAATAATTTCTAATGAAAACTCGATCTCAGATCTTAGAAAATTCCTACAAAATAGCTCAAAATTGTTTTTCTAATTGGGGTTTTGCCTCATTCAAAGCCCTAGTTGGGTAATTAAACCTTGAATAGAAAAATATTTGAATAAAACCCTAGCCTTAAATGTGTTAAAGACTAGGAAAGTATGAATCATAACAAAAACCCTATTCTATTGCTCTAGAATAGGACATGCAAAAGATAACTAGTGTAATGCAAGATCTAAAACCCTAGAAACCTTACAACACATGAATAATAGGAATAAAATGACATGCAAGTTATTAATACAGAAATGAAAACCTTGATCTGAAGATAGAGTGAAAATGGATGATGGAACCAATAGGAAACCAAGTCCTTAGGCGTGATTTAGTGGCTAGTTGCACCTCTTCACCCTAGATTTATTCATGATTCACCATAGGAATCCATTGTAAACCCTTTGCAATGTTGAATCTTGATAATAAAACTGAGCTTCAAGACTTGCAAACACCCTAGTTTGGTATCCTAAAACTTCAAATTTTTGCTGATGAAACTTGTTGTAGAATACTTGACTTTATGAATTACTCTTGAAAGATAATAAAGGATAATAAAAGTTTTAAAAAAGATGTGTAAAATGACTTAAAACAAATATTTATAGGCAACAACATCTATTTTCCTATTAATTAGACCTAAGAGGCTGACATTCACCAAAATAAAAGTTAAAATGATTAATTTCCCACTCAAATTTGAACTTTCCCTCAAAGGATACTCATTCACCACCCTTAGCAAATGGGTCCCACTAGAGGGGTCTCATTCGCCCAAGGTGGCGAATGAGTCCCACTACTGCTATTTGAAGGTTGGTTTTTGATTATGATGCAATTAAATGCTTTTTGTCGGGTTTTATACAATTTTTCAGGTAAAATGAGCCTCTAGATCAAAATTAATGGGTCTAAGGGGCCTATAAATGTTGTTTTGAAGGGAAAATGATGTAAAAGGACTCAAAATTGGGTCTAATTATGTGTGAAATTGTCTCTTTTCTCAAGAGAGTCCAACTTTATATGGCACATTTAGTCCCCACTTTAGTGCCCATATGACTCTATGTGCATATGAAAGCTAAAGGACTCTAAAAAATACACCTTATTACATAAAAGGATACTTATTCAAAAAGATGGGAGAATGAAGCCCCCAGTGTAGTTATCTACACAACCACAATATTAGGAACCACATCCTACAACAAAAATTTGTTAATTGTCCAAAGATCCTTATATCTAACTCTTAGGAATCCAATTCAAGGGTAGATGTATGGCCCCCCTTGATACCACTTTCTTTACAAAGGTGGAATCAAGGAAGTAATCTAGTCACATCGAATAAGAAGATCATATTGTTGGGAATTTCCAAGTACCATGCCACATAACAATAGATGGATGACGATGTCGAGTGCAGAATCAAAATTCCAATGCATTAAATGACATGGAAAATGGATTACCCTAGCTCCCTTTATGTTGGTTTGAAGAATGATTATACTATATGGCCTAGAAAAGATGATAAGTGTATGTAAATAAAAGAGGTAAGAAAGTGATTGAAATAAGAAAGTAACTTGTCACTTACTATTCATTTTACCTTCGTGTAGCTTGATAGTGATGCGTGAGAGAAGAACATGTCGAGCAGATGAGATTACATTCCTTCGCAACTGAATGAACTTCATGAGCAGGTGGCACGCAATGAGTTGCATCATGAGGTGAGTCAATTCTACAACATTCATCTTGTGCTTTGATGTGATTTTAGTGATTTATATGCATGGATAGGTTAATTTAGGGTTCTCAAAAAAAAGTTCGCAAAGTGCCCCCTTTTTATGCAAAGTGTCCCATTTGTTTGCAGAGTGTCCCTTTTGTTCACGAAGTGTCCAATTCCTTCGCGAAATGTCCTGTTTCTTTGCGAAATGTCCAAAAAGGGTTCTAAGTGTCTAGGACCATTAGAAAAGCACACTAGATTTACTTTAGTACACTTGCATGTTGAAATATATAAAAATTGAAGAATTTAGAGCATTTTGTGATGAATTTGATAGGTTCCTGCCTGGTCATGATAACAGCTAGGGGGAAGGAAACTCACATTTCTATGAGATTACATGCCAATTCTATCAAAAATAGAGGTAGAGAGTTAACAATCAGTGGGTATCTATTGGGCATATTTGATGCCACCCATGAGATACCATGATTCCATGCTTATGAATTTGTGTGAGCATTGAGATGTTGATACTTGTACCTTTCATCTTCCCACCAGGGAAATGATGATCACTCTCGAGGACGTACACCACATCCTTCGAGTTCCTATTTGGGGAGAGTGGTTATATTTCTAGGGGGATCAAAAATTTCATGAGAAGAAGAGAGACATACAATATTGTTTAGGTGGTCCAATACATGATGAGAGGGTCAGAGCACGAATCAATTTTCTTATGCTATTGTATTCACGAGCTCCTATTTTCAAATGGATTATGATGTATACAGTGGCACTAGTTCTCAATCCAGATGGACGAGTGGCACACTTAGATGGAGGACTGGTACACTTGATACGAGGGATGCATGAGTAGAGGATAGTTTATGCTTAGGGTCGCTGCATTCTAGCACACTTATATTATGATCCTGGTTAGTTTTTATTTCAAGAGATCAGCGATATGGTCCATTGTATGTTTCTACAACTTAGATGCCTTGAACATATCACATGTACCAAGCCTGTCAGATATCCATGTACTATAGTTGTAGGATATCCACAAGCATTTGGCTATCCTTCATGATAGTTGTGGTAGTATGGTGATTTACATTATTGGAGGGTGAGATTTGACTGGCTGGAGGAGGATGAGATCCTTTGGAGAACTTATCTACTCACTCTATTGTGGAAAAATCCCACAGGATAGTCGAGGAGGATGCAGATGGATAGGTATCTAGCTGGGAGGCATGACTACATTGTATGACTTTTCTATTATGGGTGAGTCATGTGATATCTTAGACAGGTACAAACACCATCAATGGCATGCCCCTTCATTAGACGATTAGTGCAGAGTGCCCGAAGACCAGTGATACTATTCGGCTGACTTTAGATCATCTTCGTGAGAGTGATTTCAATGATTCAGATCATGATTAGCCACAAAAATCTAATGTTGATGATGTTGGAAACATAGATGAGCACGAGGAGTCGTGGTCATATGTAGGACCAGCTCTTGTGTTCCCCATGGGTTTCCTTATAGGTGATGTAGAGTTACAAGTAGCAGATGAGGGTGATGAGCTAAAGGAGAGAGTAGAGGAAGTACGGTATAGGAAATAGATATTATTATAGATAGTATTGATGAGGAGTACTAGTTTGAGGCCAATCCTAATTATGAGGACCAAGAGGGAGGAGAGGATGATGAGGAAGAGGAATATGAGTATGAGTAGAAGCCACTCCTTTGCGAGGGTGATGAGGTAGCTACAAAGGATCAGTATGAGCATGGAGAGTCCTTACATAATTACAAGACTAGATCATGGGTAGTAGCTATAGTAGATATCAACAATTAGAGTTAGAGAGAGGCTAGCACATCCTCAACTCCCCCAGAGAGGATGAGGTTGACATTCCTCATGCTTTCAGAGACATAGGTTATGATATTTTATTTTATGCATTTCTTCTAGTAATTTATGTTTGATTTATATATGATGATGAGTTACTGATTGTTTACATTATCTATCCTACAGGAGTGATGAGAGATTGGCAAGAGCTCTATTGTTAGGCTACCATAGAGATAGTGCCTGAATCCATCAATGAGGAGGAGGTGGATCCTAACTATGTTCCCCCACTGATCGTAGAGGAAGAGCTAGAGTCACTTCAACCTTTCACGAGATTAAGGGTAGCATATGAGGGTGTGAGAAGGTGACTCCACTGATCTAAGAGTGCATTACAGTTAGCATAGACCTCATCAGAGATATAGAGACTGCATGCAGAGCTAGCATAGACATGAGCGAAGAGGGATTAGATGACAGAGGAGCAGCTTGTAGCCATTGGTCGAGTGTACAGGGTTTGGAGTATGCAGTTAGAGTCATCAATTTGTGATCACAGTCACACATGACCATCTCACAACATCCAGGGACAGGATCACGAGTGCCAAATCCTAAGGGGTCCAACTCTCACAGACCATGATGATTTTTTACATTATATGATGATGTATATATTAAACTTGGATAAATATATAGACATGCATGCTTTTGATGTGATCTAATGTAAAACACATTTCAATTTTAGTATAGATACAATATTGGTGATAAGAAAAGGAATATGTTAAATTAAATACATAAATAAGGATATAATTTAACACATGAGGAACAAAAATAGTATGAAGCCTAAAGTAAATAGTTACCTTAGTGTTCAAGATGAACAAAATGCTAGTTGTCAAGAACAAAGTAATGTGAAAGCTATTCAAAATAACATCAAATAACTTTAAACAACACTGCTATATCCATCATACTATTCACAAGGAAGTTAACGATAATACCGATGCAAATGAACAAAATTAATGGGTTCCCTATGGGGAATTCCATAAAGTTGCGTTAAGAGATAAGCATCAGACCCATAATTGGTATTGACTATGTAGGGTCCCAACCAATTAGGATTGAACTTATCTCTATCTTCATTATCAACACTAGAAATTCATTGATTTTCAATAAGAACAAAATCTCCCTTGGAAAATGATCGAGAGATGACATGAATGTTATGTTTCCATTGTTATCAAGTTTGATATGAGCTTGGAGATGTTCGAGAGCATTAATACATTGTTCATCAAGCATATCAAGTTGATGTAATCGTTGATATTTATAAGTGGCATCATCAAAGATATCTTGAATAGAAACCTGCAAAGTAGGAATTTCTAACTCCAAGGGCATAATCTCATCAGTACCATAAACAAGATTATAAAGGGTATGTCATGTTGATTGGTGATGTCATAATAGTGGTTTACAATTTTTGGCCAAACTCGACACTAAAATTATTATTTTTAACTAAATCTTCACATTCGGGCACCTATAGCAGCTAAACTGTGAGGAATTTGAAGATGGTGCAAACTAGAGTTTCATCAAATTTTGTCTATAGATTCTAAAAATATTTTTTTCAAAATTTTTGGAATCAAATTGAACTTCTTTTTCCATCTCCCATGAAAATTGATTTTTTTCAGAAAACAACATTTTTAAAAAGTGACGCACACCGTATAACACATAACTTTTTTTCCATGAAGGATAAAATTCTAATTCTTTCAAATTTAGATTTGTAACTCTAATATCTAGTGCTTCCACTTGGTTAGATAGTTTTTATTGAATATTTTTTTTTAATCAAGTTTCAAAGTCAAATGAATTACAATTCAGACACAACGCGTATAACACGTAAATTTTTTATATGTCAATTTTTTTTTTATTGGATCAAGGACCAATATCTGGTGCACTCATATTTTTCAATTTTTTTTTGATAATCTTCTATTTTTCTACATGTGAAGAACAAAGAAATTCATTTTCGATGAAAAACCTATAACAAAACCAAAACATATTAAAATTATATTCATTGGATAGCTTGTTCTGAGGAATACCATAATCATTTGAAATAAATTTTAAATGAATTCATTTGATCCCCAAAAGCTAAATCAAAAGTTATTTTTTATCAACATTTTGATAGGTGTAAAGGAGACGCATTTATAGGTATGGTTTAAAACTAGCGAGGTTCTATCCAAGGGGGTTTGATCTAAGGTGATTTTATCAAATCCTCTTCAATTGGAATCCTTAAAATGGAACTTTTTAAGGCTTAAATCATTATATTTTCTAAAAATATGTGATTTCAGCTAAAATTCGTTCCTCTCAGGAATTGTAAACCACTATTATGACAGTAGAAATGAGCGAACATTAGTTCAATAAGCCCAAAGCACATAAGATAGTTGTGTATGCCAATCTTTATGATGTTCAATGAAAATTTTCTTGAGGATTTGTTGAAGAAGTTTATTAGTATTTTTAGCTTTTCCATTAGATTGGGGATAATATGGTGTTGAAAAGCAATGTTGAATGTTTCAAGGAATGTCTAAACTTCATTATTTTTAAATGGAGTTCCATTATCTAAAATAATTGCGGAATGGAGTCCAAAGTGAGAAATTATGTGATCCAAGATGAAATCACAAATTAATTCAGCAGGTAACTTTATGGGAGCTGTTGCCACCCCTTTGGGGGTCCAAACTAATCACGTGGCAGAAGCGGCGGGTGCTTATTACATAATCAACCTAGCTGTGGAAATTAAATGTAAAAATGTATGGCTTGAAGGTGACTCAAAAAATATAATAGACAGCCTCTGTGGTAGGTCCTAGCTCACATGGTCGATTAAAAACTAGATTGAAGATGATAAGGTTTTACTTACTAAGTTCGACAGAATTAAAATCACTCATGCTTACCGCGAGGCGAATGCAGTTGCGGATTTTTTTGCTAATGAGGGAATTAAGAGTGATAAAATCCTCATGTGGCACAAAAGGATTGACCTTCATTCTGATGCTCAAGCTTTATTGGTGCTTGATGCGGTGAACAAAAAATGGCAGCTCCTTGTAATAATGATGAAGGTACAAGTCATTACCAACAAAATCAGTAGAATATATGGGGCCGATAGTATCCTACAGAATAATTATTTACCTTGGCACGCTCTGTGGGTCCTACAAAGCAAAGGAACTATTTGGAACAGGTTCTCCAATTGCAATAGTATTTGCACCAAGATCTCTAAAATGGGTGGGGAATGGAAGAGGGTCGAATCTACCAATTTTGAGTCACACACCAAGAACACTATAGTGTGGAGCAAAATAAGAAGTGGTGGCTTACTTCCATTCATCGAGAAACTCCATGACCCTCAGGAGGAGATTACTGATTTCTTTGAGAAAAATTGGAACAATGGGGAGGTTCTCCTCTTCGGGAGGAAAGTTCAGATTGATGAAGCTTTGATTGTGGAGGTTACTGGTATCCCGACTGAAGAGCATAAATTTTTTAGAGACATGAAATTTTCTGATGAAGCTATGATGAGCTTCCCTAAGACCGAAAAGGAGAAGCAAGAACTTGTCAAGATGACGAATAGTTACTACGAAGCAGACACCATAAAAATGTTTTGGAGAAAAGTACTGAGGGTTATAATGGAGTACATCACTCTTGACGATCACTTTACTAGGGTTTATGGATACCACTTTGTGTTGCTCAACCACTTCCGGCATAAGGTGTGTGTTTCCATCCCTTTCTTTTTGCTCTGTTCCCTGAGAAATAGTTTCTCTGACCACAATAGGAGCCCTAAAAGATACCCGATTCTTCACACGGGTCTTTTAAGGCTAATTTATGAGCACTTTCAGAATATGCCTACCCTCTCAAACCCTTTAGTCCCTTCAGAGCTTGATGAGGATGATACTGAGCCTAGTTTATCTAGGATTAATGTTACTTCTGGCCATATCAAGCTTTCCTCGCTCCCCCTGCCCCCACCTTCTGCCTCTAACTGTTTCCCCCAGCCCTTTGGTGCCTACTTTGTTCCTGCTCCTGGCTGCATTAACCCTAATGCTTTTTTGGCGTGCTCTAGTTCTCCAGCTAAGAAGTTAGTTTCCTATCCTGAAGATTCTCCTATTTTTTCTACTAAAGCGGTCGAGGTCAGTCTTGAGGATACCCACTCCCCTCAGAATATTCAAAAGGAGAATCGTAGCCCTCCCAGAGGTGTGGAGTCAGTTAATTTTGGTGTCAATTCTTATTGTGACCCCCCTTTTGACTTTGTTGGTACTGCCAAGAGATGTTCTGGGGACCAATTTAATTCTCCCGAATGGTTATTTTATGAAATTAGTGAGTTGAAGACCAAAAATCTATCTCTTCATAGTAATTTGGGGGAAATTGAAGCCAAAGTTGCTGGGCTAATACAGTTCAAAGTGGAGAAGAATACCTTTGCAAAGGCTAGCATGCAAAAGGATAGTGCTATTGAAAATGATCTTGATAAAATTAAAGGAACCATGAAAAAAATTGTTGATCAGAATTGCAGAATAGCCAAACATAACTCATTAATCATCAAATCCTTCACCGAAAGAATGGAGAAAACCTAGAATAGAGCATTGATTGTTGACTTAGATAAGGAGAAAGACCAGGATGAGGATGCAGGGGTTTCTAGGCGCACAAGATCAAGCATGAAAAGAAAAGCCCTGTCTACCCTAAATATGGCTCAGATTTTCATGGAGGGAGTCCAGGAAATGGTGGACCTAGAAGAGATTGCTGACGAGCTTTTGAAGACTATGGATTAGCTATGGTTGGGCCTGGGTTTTTCTTCCTGCTGGCCTTCTGTTGGATTTTTTGCAACTTTTTGTGGCTGTCTGTTTTTAGCGGGTTTTTTATCTCTCTGGCAGCCTTTTTTTCTTTTGGACCTTTGTTTTGGTCTTTGTTTGTAATGTTACTTTGTGGTTTTGGGTCCTTGTAAAACCTATTTATCCCTCTTATCAAAAACAAATTACTTTAGCATTTGTAGAATGAAGAGGAATGGCTTCCAACCATTTCATGAAATAATTTGTTGTGGTTATGATAAACATATATCTAGTAGAAGAAGGTGGTGAGATTATTTTTCCAATCAGATCCAACCCCCTTACTAAAAATGACCAAATGGGAACATTGGCACAAATTTCAGTGGTAGGAGCATGAATCAAATTTCTATGCTCTTGGAATTTGTGACTTTTTTTACTTAGTTGAAATAGTCCTTCTCCATGTGTCTCCAATAATAACCCATATAAAGAAGCTTTTGCACTAGCGAATGACCTCCAAATTGACCACGACAGGCACCAACATGAGCTTGTTCAAGCATGAATGGGATTTTAGAATCTTTAAGACATCGCAATAGGAGACCACTAAATGATCTTCCATACAAAGTATTAGCAAGGATGATATATTTAGTCTTGAGTTTATGTAGACGCTTTCAAGTATTTGTTGTTGTAGGTTTGGGAATGGTACCATCTTTCAAATAGTTATATATTGTATCATACCAATCACATGAATCATCTTGATTTATTGCCAAAATGTTTTCTAATGGGGTGTCAATCGAAGGTTTCATGATGGAATGAATAACAAAGGTGAAATATTTGGAAGAATCATGTGGGGATATGAGATAAGCTGCACTTGCCATTGCATCTGCATGTCAATTATCTTTACATGGGATGTTATCAATGGATAACGATTCAAATTTTTCTAATATTCTCATGATAATATCTTTGTATTTCAATAAATTGTCATGTTTAGTTTGATATGTGCCATTTATTTGTTTGATGACCAATTGTGAATCGTCAAAGATCTTGATATGTTTAGCATTTAAAGATAGAGAAGCTTGTAATCCTGTAATAAAAGCCTCATACTCAGTTGTATTATTTGTGCATAGGAAATTTAATCGATAAGATAAGGGAATAGGCTTTCCATCAGGTGGGATGAGAATCAATCTAACACCAAAACTTGTTCTACACTTAGATCCATCAAAAAATAGTTCCCATGGTTTAATGTCAGCGGTTAAGACACGATCATCAAGAAAGGAATCAGAAATAGGTGAAGCATAAGGAGAAGGAGAATCAACTAAGTGATCGGTTAAGGCTTGTCCTTTAATTGCTTTTTTTGAAATAAATTTAAGGTCAAACTCAGTTAACAACATTACCCACTTAGCTAAATGTCTTGAGTGATCTGTTTTATTAAAAAGATATTTGAGAGGATCAAATTTTGTGTTAACTTGTATTTCAACATTTAGAAAATAATGTTGCAACTTGCTAGTAGTGAATACAAGAGCCAAACATTTTTTTTTCAATTGGTGAATATCATGTTTCATAATCAATTAAAGTGTAACTAATGTAATAAACGAGGTGCTCTTTACCATTATCATCATTTTGAGCCAATAATGTTGCAAGAGCATGGGTCGATGTGGCGATGTACAAGATAAATGGTCTATGTGTCATAGCAAGTTGTAAAATAGGTGGAGTAGCTAGATATTTCTTGAGACTCTCAAAAGCCTGTTTTCAATCCTCATCCCATTCAAAAGGGATACCCTTTTTAAGGAGATGCGTGAAAGGTATTGTGCAATCAACTAAAGATGCAAAGAAATGATAGATAGCTTGAATTTGACCTTGTAATGTGCACAATTGAGAAATATTCTTAGGAGGTGGCATGCTAATAATTGCATCAATTTTATTAGTATCCACTTTAATACCTTTGTGAGATATGACAAACCCCAAAAGTTTACCACTATTTGTACACCAAGGACACACTTTTTTGAATTTAAGCGCATGTTGTATTTATGTATCCATTTGAATATTGCACGAAGGACATTTGCATTGCCTTTTCATGTTAACGATTTGGAAAGGATATCATTGACATAATCTTTCAAAATTTTGTGAACATAATCATGAAATATTAATGTCATTACATTTTGATAAGTTGTGCTAGCATTCTTTAGACCAAATGGCATCACAACCCAACAAAATGTTCCCCAAATAGTTGTAAAGAAAATTTTATCTTGATCGTGAGGTTTAATAAGGATTTTATTATAACCAGAGAATCCACCATGAATGGCAACAAAGTATGTTGGGCAGTTGAATCGACAATCATGTTGATATTAGGAAGCATAAAATCATGTTTTAAAGAGGCTTTATTTAAGTCTTGAAAATTGGTGCATATCCTAATACAATTATGAGATTTTGCAACTGTGACAATGTTTGAGATACATGGAGAATAATCAATAGGTTGAATAAAGCCATCATCAAGGAGTTTTTCAAGCTCCTCCTTAACATGCAGGGCTACATTAGGATGCATTTTTTGAATCTTTTGATGAATGGGTTTAGCATTTTCAGCAAGGAAATGTTATGCATTACAATTTTTGGGTCAATTCCTAGCATGTCAGAATATTTCCAAGCAAATATGTTAGGAAAATCATGAAGGTGGTAGTATCTTCTTGTTCTTCATCATTAAGGAACTTTCCAATCTTATTAACTTTATCTTTATCGTTAATATCCATTAATACATCAAATGTATCTCCTAAAGGGAGTGCATTGGATTTAGGACTTTCAAATTTAGGAAATTCTTTAGTCATATCACTTGAGTCTTGCTTGGTAATATTCTTAGAACAAGTAATATTTCTCTTGTAAGTAAGCAAGGATGGGTGATCATAAATTCCTAACATTTGTTTCAAAGCCTTATCACTATCGGCATAGTCCCATGAAGGTGGTAAGGTTGGATCAAGCAAATCAGGATATTTTATCATAATTTTGTGTTGAGGGTAGCTTTTTATAGCATTAATGTTCAAGGATGGTCATTGAGTAGCTTTAGTAATCTTAGCAAAAGAGTATCCCAATCCAATTTCTATGTCTTATGTATTAGGTTCTATAGGGACACGAATACCTTGCTCATTTTTTCCACATCATTTTCCACTATAACCTAATTGTTTGAGAAATTTATAACCTTTTCCATAAAGGCATTCCATTTCACATGAAGTGGGTTGGGATTGATAATCTATCTCATATAAATTTGTTGTATATGTTGCATTGTCATCCAAATTATAGGAGATAGATGTTTGAGAAGATTGTTCAAAATTTTGAGTTGACATGATTGTTGGTTCATCTTGTTTTTCAGCTTTCTTTTGCATAAATATGTATTCACCCATAAATGGGGGTGTGAATTCTAAGGATCCCCAATCATCACCAAATAATTTAGATACTGATTCTATATCATTTTGCTAAATTTTAAGAGGGTTGATATTGGATGTTGGAATTAATGTTTTTAAAGGACTTGTAACCCCTTTTTCAAGGGTCAAGCAACTTTTAGGTTCAGGGTCTATTTCAATTTGATATATGCAATTTTTATAAACATATTTCATGATACGATGAAGGTTGGAAGGCACAACATTGATCTCATGAATCCATGGTCAGCCTAAAAGAAGATTATATGAAAGATCATGAGGCATGACATGGATAGGAGTTTGCAATGTAATCACCCCAACCGTAATAGGAAAAGTAATTATCCCAAGTAGTTGCTTTGTTATATTATCAAATACTCAAATAGAAATGGAATTGGGTTTTATTTGTGATATTTCTACATTTAATCAATTGAGGAGACTCACACTACATACATTAAGGGAAAAACCATTATTTATGAGGGTGTGTTTCATACCTGTGCGATTAAATCAAGCAATTATCATAAAGGCATTATGTTGATTACACAACTCCAAAGGAGGTAGCTCATGTTGATGAAAGGTTTAATATCAAGAGTCTTTTTGTGAACAAGAGCTGTGACACCATTCAGAGTGGTACTAGGAGGAATTGTGAGTTGTTTTAAGGAAAATTGAAGAATATTGTTATGATTTGGTGAGTTTTGAAGCAAATCCCAAAGGGAAATTTTGGCAGGAGTATTCTTTAGTTGTTCAATAAGATCATACTCCTTTGTGGGTAGACTATAACGAGGAGAACTAGGTGGATTGGGTAAGGCTTAAGATGCTGGGGTTGGTTGTGGGGGTTGTGGGTTGTTTCAGGTGTTATATGTATGAGCAACAATATCAATACTAGATTTTTGTGATACATTAGTGTTAGGGGGATAGAGGATAGCATAAAAAACTATAATATAATCTGGGATGAAATTGGTAGATTGGAACTGTACTGTAGGTTTTTCCACAGATAGAATAAATAATTTCAAATATTGAACAAACAATGTGATTCAAAATTTTCACAATTTTATTTTTAAAATTTAATCAAAATAATATGTTTGTGGTGTCTAGATGTCTCCATCTCCATACTAATTGATTTTCCAAAACAAAATCTAAGTAGTTCAAAATAGTGTTTAAAACAACGGAACAATCATTTTTTTGGATACATAATTTATGAAAGAATACAACACTGCATGTAAAAGCATCAGACATTTTAGCAAACATTTTGTATTTCATCTAAAAGCAATATTGAATTGCTATATTCTTTGTTTGATAACAAACATGTATCTTTGTGATTTGCAAACAACAAAAACCATTACACATGGTACATTACTTATAACTTTTTTTAAAATTGGAAACAAAGCTATTTACATCTATAGTATGTATGTTTGAAATAGATGGATAAATAGTGTGAAGTTTTGTGGTGTATATAAGAAGTCAAAATAAACTAAAACATAACTTATAACCATTTATGAAATTGTGAGAAAAACTATACACATCTATACAGTTTTGTAAATTTGAAAGAGATGAAAAGACAATTGTCAACTTGTGTGGTGCATATAAAAGGTAAAAATAAACTATCAGACTAGTCTTCATAAACACATTGGTAGTATTGACTTGTCATTGACATTGTCAAAAAAAGTTATGTCATGTACACTCTTAGACATTTGGCTAATTCATATTGTTTTATGTTGGAATTTTTTTCTACCTAGATCTTGCTTCACAATCAATGAGCATTAAACTTCTCACAATGCATTTGGTATGATATGCTATTAATGAATAAGAATAGAAATTGGAATAGTGCAAGGTAAGCACCTGTGATAAACTGCAAATATTTTTTTCAAGTTGGTGGAGATGCCTTGCTGCTTTCTTTAGTGACAATTAGTATGATGCAATTATCCATTGCAATTGTAAATTTTTGTTGCAATTGAAACTTTTGCAACAAGAACATTACTATAGACATGTCTTTCTTATAATTTTGAAATGGAATTGTAGCTAGCTAGGGCAAGCTATTTTGTAGATGTTGTTTGTACATGTAACAATCCATAGGTCCATCTATTGTTTGAACAGTGCATAGCACGAAATGTACATATTCAAATTTTGTGTCAACACCACAGGTTGTGAACTGTGCAACATCAGCGTTTGATGTTTGTGTAAAAAAAACTCTTTGTCTAGATGAAGTGTAGATTGGTTCATATGGGGAAAAGTGGAAATTTTTTAGGTCTTAGTATTCTAGTCACCTACAATGGTAATGTAGATGTAATTAGTGACAAATGATAGCAATGAGTCATTTAGAAAATTCATAATAGCAACACAGAGTTGGCGAACACTTTGTATCAAAAATATGTACTATCTTGAAAAATGTAAATGATTCAAGCATTTACTTCCATGTTTCAGGAATTCAGTAGATGTAGGGAGGCCTTTGTACATGCATCATTGAGTTTGTCAATGAAGCTAGATTGTATTTTTTTCATCAAAGTTGTATATTTTGGCCCAAAGAGAATAATATTTTGAAAAATATGAAAGGATTTTTTGTTGATGTCAAGATCAATTGTAATGTCACATAGAGCTTTGTATGACCAATGAGGACTATAAGCTATAAAATACATAATTTTCAAGGTGCGAAATTCCAAAGGAAAACAGTTTAAGAATTAAATGGCATTGAATTAGAGTAAAGACTATACGTTGAAAAATAGATGCATTAATCTAATCAAACACGGGCTGCTCAAATATAAATGATGTGAATGCAAAAAATAATTTTATAAACAAGATTGCTCTATGGACTTGATTAGTCATCAAATGGACCTAATTTCTTGGAGCCCGATTGCCAAATAAGGAAGTCATTATATGACTCCAACAGAGAGTGAAGAGTTTAACATACAAGTGCAAGAGTTGTTGTGGAAGGGATTGATTAGAGAGAGTTTGATTCCATGTGCAGTACCTATAGTACTAGCACCAAATAAGGATGTCGAATGCCAGATGTGTATAGATTCTAGAGCCATTAATAAGATCACCATCAAGTATAGATTTCCCTTGCCAAGGATGGATGACATCATGGATTGTTTGAGTAGAGTTGATTACTTCACAAAAATAGATTTGAAGAGTGGTTATCACCAAATTTGGCTTAGAGAAGGAGATGAATGGAAGACAACATTAAAGACCAAAGAGAGATTTTACGAGTGGTTAGTCATGTCCTTTGGGCTAACTAATGCACTGAGCACCTTCATGCGGCTCATGAATGAGGTACTGAAAGAGTTTTTGGGTAAATTTGTCATTATTTATTTGGATGAAATTTTAATTTTCAGCAAGACATTGGAGGAGCATTTGATGCATATTAGAAAGTTTTTTGAGAAGCTAATGGAGGAGAATTTGTTGATGAATTTGAAGAAATGTAGCTTTGTCAAGAGAGAATTGGTGTATCTAGGATTTGTTGTCTCAACAAAAGGTCTTAAAATGGACCCATAGAGTGAGATCTATCATTGAATGGCCTACCCTGAGGAGTGTTATAGAGGTAAGATCATTTCATGGTCTAGCAAGTTTTTACAAAAAATTTACTAATAATTTCAGTATCATTTGTGCACCTCTAACTGAAGCAACGAGAGGAGATAGGAAAGAGTTTAAGTGGACTATAGGAGCAGCCAAAATTTTTGATATGTTGAAGAATAAAGTTACAGAGCAACCTATTTTGGCACTTCCATATTTCAATAAGGTCTTTCAGGTAGATTGTGATGCTAGTGGCACTGCCATAGGAGTTGTTTTGAGTCAAGAAGGTAAGCCTATTGCCTATTTTAGTGAGAAGTTGAATGATGCTAAGAAGAAATATTTTGTCTATAGTCAAGATTTTAATGCTATAGTTTAGGATTTGAAGAAATGGGGACACTATTTATTGCCAAAATAATTTATTTTATATACTGATCACCAAGATTTACAGTATCTCAATAGTCAAAGAAAGTTAAATCAAAGGCACTTAAAATGGGTTGAGTTTTTGCAAAGTTATACTATTGTTTTGAAACATAGGAGTGGAAGGTCAAACAGAGTTGCAAAAGCCTTAAGTAGAAGGAATTTTTTTTTGTTAGAGATAAATATAGAGGTTGTTGGGTTTGATGAACTCAAGAATTTGTATCCAGAAGATCTAGACTTTGTAAAAGCTTGGAAGGCTTGTTTGGAACCTGTTACATTGGATAGGACAAGATGGTTGGATTTCTTAATCCAAGATGGGATGGTGTTTAGAGGAAGACAATTGTGCATTCCAAGGAGTTCTATGAGAGAGAATCTAATCAAGGAGAAGCATAGTGGAGGATTGTCTAGGAATTTTGATCAAGATAAGACCATTGCTCTTGTTAGTGAGAATTATTACTGGCCACAGTTACAACAAGATGTAAAGAAGTTTGTACAAAGTTGCAGAGTATGTCAAATGGAAAAAGGAACAAGCCAAATTAGTGGATTGTATTAGCCATTACCTATACCTAAGAGGCCATTGGAGGACATCAGTATGGATTTTTTCCTTGGATTGTCAAGGACACGGAGCGGGCATGATTCCATATTTGTGTTGGTCGATAGATTTCCAAAGATGACACATTTCATTCTGTGTCATAAGACCAATGATGTTGTTCATATTGTGGAGTTGTTTCTCATAGAGGTGGTGAGAAGTTACATGGTCTACCAAAGAGTATAATTTCGGTCAAAGATACCAAATTTGTTGGTTATTTCTAGAGAACATTATGGAAGAAGTTGAAGATAGATTTGAAGTTCAATTTTTCTCACCATCCATAGACTAATGGACAAACGAAGGTGGTCAATAGGAGTTTGGGTAACCTGCTAATGTGCTTAGTAGGAGATAAACCAAAGGGATGGAATTTGATTTTACCACAAGCAGATTTTTCTTATAACAATTCTGTCAACAGGGGCATTGGTAAATCACCATTCCAAATTGTATATGGGAGTAGTCTGATAAATGCTTCTAAACTGAGAAAGATGGATAAAGAAGAGAAGAGTAGAGCTGAGGCTAAAGATTTTGCTAGGCACTTGAAGAATTTGCATGATGAGGTAAAGAAGCATATCAATAAGATGAAATCTCAATATAAGGCTAAGATAGATCGAAAAAGGAGGTATAAGGAGTTCTATGTAGGAGATGAAATCACAATTCATTTGTGAAAGGAAAGGTTTCCAGTTGGTACATGCAACAAGTTGAAGATGAAGAAGTTTGGACCATGCAAGATCCTGAAGAAGCATGATTCAGGAAATACATATGAGGTAGAGTTGCCTGATGGAATTCATATTTCACCTTTGTTTAACATCTCATATTTAATAGAATATTGTAGTGTCCCTCCGTCTGTGTTGTATTTGTGTTGCCTCTAGAGCACTTGTGAATTCAAATTTGGATTGGTATGTTGTTGAATTGATTCAAATTTGTTCAATTATTATTATTATTATTATTTATTATGTCACATAAAAGATTAATATGGTTAAAGGTATTGTGATAAAGTAAACAAAAATTTAAATACCTTTGAGATGTGGATCAAATAAAAGATTATTAATGATTTAAATAGTTTAAATTCACGATTTAATAAAGAAAATAATAAATGCTTTTATATTATTAAAAAATATCATAAAATAAATATAAATTTGTAAATAGATAACAATATAATAAATTTAACCACAATGCAATAAATGTTTTAAGTGTAACGGAAGTTATTATAACAATACATTTGAGGGATATTTTTGGGTAACTGATACATGGAAGATTCTACCATGCAAGTTGGAAAAGTTAGGGATTGTAACCGACTCTCTAAAGAGGGAAAAACAAAAGGCAGCAGAGGCATTTAAGAGGTTTTGAGTAGGAGGGCGCAAGTGAACGCATTTATGATTATTTGCATAATGGAGAAGAAAGGGGAGCTACAATATATCTATTCTTGTAATGCTTGTGCCATACAATTCAAGGGAATAGGGTGATGGATGAAGGGATGCTTTTCATGGAGATCTCGGTGCTTTCTGGATGATTTAAAACCTGCATCATTTCAGCAATGATTGAATACTCCTGATATTTCAAATTTTGATAGGATGGGCGGGGTCTCTTCATCAATCAAGGATTCCAATAAAACCAGACCTTTGGTTCGTAGGATTTTTTGAACTTCATGCTCTGAAGGGTACACGATTGGATGTTGGTAAGAGCTATGCCAAGGTCACGAAGAGAATGGTCTTTTTCTTTTCCTTAAGGATGAAATAGAGGAGGATGGCAGGCAGAGAGGAGGAAGGAGGAATCAAGTGTTGGTCATGTAGGATGCTTGACTCCCAAATGATCAAAATAACCTACATCTGGAGTTATTGCGATATAGGTAATCCTATCTAATCTCTTAATTGCTTCCATTATCAGGTATAATGTAAAGATTGCTAACATTCTGATAAAGAAACTTTGATTAGTCGTTATAGCTTTTATGGCATCCACTAGAGTCAGTTAATATGATATGCGCTTACACTTCAAAATAATCATACTCTGCATGTTATGCTATGAAATTTAATTCTATTGTCTATTGAAGACTTCACAGTCTGATCATCCATTTCCGATCATCCAATTAGCTATGCCAGAATTGATAGGGCTTGGGTTCAGTTAGAAAAGACGTTACTCAGAGACAAGTTTTCATCCATATTTAATCCTTGCTTTAGTTATCGCCTTAATTCTCTAATTGGCACATTTTACTTCAATTTGAGAAGATCGTTTAGTTAACGTTCGCCGGTTATCAATGCAGTTGAATTCTTCTACGCATACCCTCCTTTCTGAAACTATCATCCTTGCAAAAGTTTTTACACGGTGTTGGTCGCAGTGAAATGTCGTTCTATTCTCTTTGCGCAGCAACTCCACTAATAAAGTACCCATTATATTTGTTTATTATCAAATGCAAATATGTCTAAAGCTACATTAATTTTGCTCTGCAATAACATCTGCTGGTTACAGCCATGCACCACCCTATTCTCTACCCAATCAATCATTGCATTAAATGATTTATTAACTGTGAATAGCAGCATTAGACGTGCCTTATCCTTATCTTAGTCATGATTTTCTCATCGTTATGTTACTCTGAAGTATTCGCACTACCCCTGCATTCTATTTATTCTTAGGCCGTGTCGTTTCATGTCGAATCATGTCTCTTAGGGCACTGTACGAAGCTTGAGTTATCCGGTAGTGTTATTCCATGCTTGCTTTAGGCATTCGATGCCAGACGATGGATTGAAATTCTTCTTGCTGCAAACTTATAGTAATCGGAGATGGGTGTATATCCCTTGACATGTACCGCCGGTATAGTTACCTTGTGGATTCATTGAGTCACTTCCATCTACTCTAAAATCCTATTAAACAATTGACACATTCATGTTTCAGTTATCATATCATAAAAGCCAAATCTCAACCTAGCAAATCAAGGTAAAATTATATCAATGTCATTTATACCTTTGTGTAATATCTACAGCCATCTTGGCCTTTTGTGACAACAAGCATCGTAAGGTTTCGGTGGAGAAAGTTTGCGTACAACATTCTCATCTGTACCAACTATATTAAGTCTGTGTCGAGCCAAGTCTTTCTCTGTACCAATGTCCCTACAGCCAATCTTCCTTCAATCGTCTCATTCTTTTTCCTTGCAAGTTCTACCTAGTGTTGCCAATGCTACTCTTCCTCAGTCATCTCCTAATTATCAGATTGTAGGGTTGCCTGGGAAATGCCTAATTCTCCTTCATTTATCTCAGCCTTGGGTTGTTGTTTCACTTCCTTGTCTTTATCATAGTCGCTAAATGGGTATGCAACATTAATGTTTACTTTGGAGCTAACCCCAATTGCATTTTCTGTTCGTTATCCTTAATAGCCTTCGTTGTCCCCTTGTTTTTAAACGTTGATGTAGGTCCTTTTTTTAGAGCGAGCCTTTTCTCCTGATTGTTTTATTTAGCATCACCAATATCCTCCTCAAGAATATTGAGTCTAATTAAATGATGGAAATGGTTTGCATCTCCCTACACAAACTCTCTTTCAACAATCTTGGAAATGAACTTAGATGCAGTGTGGCAAGCAGAGCATACTCGGAGGCTCTTAACAGCTCTATCGCGCTTTAAGTAATAGCCTTGAATTTGAATGATACCTTGCTGCCTGCAGTTGCCTAACCAATTTCTTCAACTTGTTTCCTTGCTTGTGCCTTAGGGTAACTCGTTGCCTTGAAATGGGAGTGTTTAATGTTTGTTGTTTCCCGTTTCTTTTTACTGTTCTCATCTCCCCTGCATTTGATTTCCTAGAATGGAAGCTTTGATTCTTATATAGAGTTGGATGCATTAACTCCAATATTTCTATTGTAATAAATTTCTACCATATCAGCTAACTAGAGGTGCCTAGTGTTAATGTTTTAGTAGCAGCTGGAGGTATCTTCTTGTGTCAGAAGAATCTTCCTTAAATAAGTGTAACTGACATGCAGGAGAATCTGCATACTGACATGCATGAGAATCTCTGTTTGTATTCCTTAAAATAGGAAATTGTAATGCTTCCTAGTGCGTCTCCTTTTGCATGCACTTGTAACCTCTCCTTACTCATAAATAGGAAAGATGATTCCTTTTTTTTTTTTTTATTCTTGCTTAAGTCAAGTTGTTCTTTTAAGGAGGAGTTCGCCATCTACAACAGGTTATTATCTTTTGAAGAGCAGATTGATATTAAGGAGGGAAACAGAGTTCTTTTGTATGCATGTATCTATGAGAGGTACTATTCTTCTATGGGTCAAGTTGTAAGCTGATTGCTGCTATTTCATCTTAATATAAGAGAGATATATTTGTGGCTGGGTTTTTCTCGCTCATGAGGAAGGTTTTCCCAAGATAAATATTGTGTTCATTTGTTCTTTGTGTTACATTTTCTATTTGCTCTCATTTCTGATTCAAAATTTAACATGGTATTAGAGCGGGTCTAAAGAAAAGATCCAGAACCAGAACTCTTAAGCTTTGAAATATTCTTTGCTTGTCTTCTAGCCTATTTATTTCAGGTTCCTACAATGGTGAATGGACTCAAAGTTGAGGACAGGTTGGATGGTGCATCCAACTTTACTTCATGGAAATTCAGAGTTCTAATTGCTCTTCAAGAAAACGACCTTCTCAACTTCGTGAAGTCTAATGTAGATGAACCTGTTGATGACACTAAGAAAGCTCATTGGAGGAAGAACCATATTATGGCAAAGAAGATATTGATTGATTATGTTAAGGATCACTTGGTACCTGTCATTTCCAAGCTAAATTCAGCTAAAGAGATGTTTGAGATCCTTCAAAGTCTGTATGAATTCAACAACACTAGTAGAGCTCTAGCGTTGAGCCATCAACTCTTACATATTAAAATGGCTAGAGGAGAATTTGTTGTATCCTTCTTCATGAAAATTTTAGAATTGAAGGATCAACTAAATCCCATTGGAAATTCTATTGAAGACAAAGACCTGGTTATGTTGGCCATGAATGGCCTTCCTCACTCTTGGGAATCCTTCATTCAAGGAATTAGTGGAAGAGATGAGTTACCCAAGTTTGATCGTTTGAGAGTTGATTGTATTCAAGAGGAATGCAGATTGGAGGCAAGAGGAAATGGGTGAAGATCTCACCATGAAGAAGAGCATGTCCTTGCTGCTCATACTTCTAAAAGGAAATGGAGGAAAGGAAACTTCAAGAGGTATGGAGATAGGAATTATGGTTTAACTCCTGAACCTAAGAAGAAGAAGAATCTATCTAAGATTTAGTGTTTCAGATGTGACAAGTATGGTCACCTTGCTAAAGATTGTCCAAAAAGACCTAAGCATCAAGTTGTTGTTACAAATGTTGAAAATGATTCTACTCATAGAGAATCAAGTGAAGATTCAGAGGGTTTCTTATTTATATAAGCTCTTTCAAGTAATGTTCCTACTGATAGTGATACTTGGCTAATTGATAGTGGAGCTTCTCATCATCTTACGAGATATCGAGAGCACCTTTCTGATCTAAGAGAAAAGGATACTCACTTGCAAGTTATTATTGGTGATGATGCTTGTTATTCTATGAAAGGTTTCAAAACTACATCCTTTCATTTAAATTTAGGAATTCCTCTTCATCTGAGTGATGTTCTGTTCATTCCTGGAATCAAGAGGAATCTAATTTCTATTTCAGCATTGGAAGATAAAGGATACCAAGTTGCATTTGCTGAAGAAAAATTTCTTGCATGGAAGAAGAACTCCAGCATTAAGACAACTCATGAAATTGGTGCTTGTTATGAGAGTCTATATAGACTTTTAGCTCATCCTATTAAAGCTTTAGCACATGATTCCATGAGTTCTAGTGAGTTGTGGCATAAAATATTCACTCATCTAAATTTCAGAACTCTTTCTTCCATGGAGAAGGTGGTCATTGGTCTCCCAAAGCTCAATCAAGAACATGATGGTGTCTGCAAAGGTTGTGCTTTAGGTAAGAACATTGAAAGTCCTTTTCACAATAGTGAAAGTAGAGCAAAAGGAATTTTAGAGTTGATTCATTCTAACTTGTGTGGACCTATGTCTGCTGCATCATTAAGTGGATTTTGGCACTATGTGACTTTTATTGATGATTTCTCTCGTAAGACTTGGATTTATTTTCTAAAAACTAAAGAGTCTAATGAAGTCTTGTCTAGATTTAAAGAGTTTAAAGGTCAAGTAGAGAATTTGACTAATAAAAGGATCAAAGTTTTAAGGTTTGACAATGGGGGATGATATACTTCTAGTGTTTTTCAAAATTTATGTATTGATGTTGGGATTAAGAGGGAGTTTTGTGTCCCTTATAATCCACAACAAAATGGAGTTGTAGAAAGAAAGAGCAGATCTATTGTTGAGGCAGCAAAAGCCATGATCCACGATCAAGACCTTCAAACTTTTCTTTGGGCAGAAGCTTGTAGGACAGCTGTTTATGTTCAGAATCGTAGCCCAAAGAAAATTTTAGACAATATGACTCCTGAAGAATCTTTCACAGGTATCAAACCAAAAGTTGGTCATTTTAGAATTTTTGGATGTCCAGTTTACATTCATCTACCTAAAGATAAAATATCTAAGTTAGAACCTTCAGGAAAGAAGGGAATTTTTGTTGGTTACAGTGAAACTTCAAAAGCAAATTGAAATTAGTAGAGATGTTTCATTTGAAGAAGATGTAGCTTGCAAAATTTCTAAAGAAACTTCTATGGAAATTGATAGAGAAGACCATGAGACTTCTCAAGATATGGATATTGTTGCTCCTAATTCCCCTTCTGAGATTCAGAGGGAGACTCCTGATTTAGAAGACCCTCTTGATCCTATAGACTCCTCTTCTGGACCAAGTAATGTTTCATCTGACAAGAAGAGACCCTTGTGGTCCAGGCATACTATGGAAGAGGCTGAAAAATTTATAGTCCCTTGTGGTACTTTCAAAGAAAGTAAGAAACCTCATAAGTTTGCAAGTTATGTTGCTTCAATTAGTCATATTATTGAATCTGAGCCTTCAAGTTTTGAAGAGGCTTCAAATCAACAAGTATGGAGAGATACCATGATAGAAGAATATCAATCCATTATCAAGAATGATGTTTGGGATATTGTTCCTAGGCCTAAAGGTAAATCTATTGTTTCTTCTAAGTGGATGTTCAAAATTAAACATGCAGCTAATGGAAGTATTGAAAAGTATAAAGCTAGATTTGTAGCAAGAGGGTTTTCTCAAAAAGGAATAGATTATGAGGAGACATTTGCTCCTGTAGCTCAGTATACTTCCATCAGAACCATTATTGCTATTACAACTATTAAAGGATGGAAATTACATCAAATGGATGTAAAGACAACATTCTTGAATGGTGTAATTGAAGGAGAGGTATTTATTGAGCAGCTAGAGGGTTTTGTGATTCATGAGAAGGAACCACATGTATGTAGATTAAAAAAGGCCCTGTATGGCCTTAAGCAAGCTCCACGTGCATGGTATCAAATAATTGATCATTATTTAGTGAGCTTGGGCTTCCTCAAAAATGATGGAGATCCAAATCTCTATTTCAAGGTAATTGATGATAAAGCATTAATTTTAGTTCTTTATGTTGATGATCTTTTTATTATTGGAGGGGATGATCTTATTGCTAAATGTAAGGAGTTAACCTCTGAATTTGAGATGAAAGATCTTGGTCTGTTGCATTATTTTCTTGGATTAGAAGTATGGCAACGACCAAATGAGATTATCTTGAGTCAAGGGAAATTTTCTATTGACATTTTGAAAAGATTTGGTATGTTAGATTGCAAGTCTATGTCAACTCCCATGGAAGAAAATCTGAAAAAGTTACATGAGGTTGCAACCAGTTCAAATTTAGTTGATCCCACTATGTATAGGCAATTGATTGGATCATTGATGTATTTGATCAATACTAGGCCTGATATATGTTATGTTTTTAACACTCTTAGTCAGTTCATGTCTGAGCCTAGATAAACTCATTTTGTTGTAGCTAAGCATATATTGAGATATGTGTGTGGTACAGTGGGATATGGTCTAAAATATACTTCTTGTGAAGATCTGAAATTGCAAGGTTTTTCTTATTCAGATTGGGCATGATGTGTACCGGACAGGAAGAGAACTTCCGATTGCTGTTTCAACTTAGGCTCTGCTATGATTTCCTGGTGCAACAGAAAATAGTCATGTGTGGCTCAAAGTACAACAAAAGCTGACTATGTGCTTGTGTGGTAGCTCGAGAAGCAGTGTGGCTTCAAAAGCTTCTTGCAGGACTGTTTGGGTAGGTTTTGGAAACTACTATGATTCTTTGTGACAACCAAAGTTGTGTGAAGCTTTCTGTTAGTCCTATTTTTCATGATAGAACCAAGCATGTGGAGATCAAGTATCATTATTTAAGAGATATGGTTCAAAGGAAAGTAGTTGAACTCAAGTATACTTGCACAGATGAGTAGACAACTGACATTCTCACCAAGCCACTTCCTAGAGTAAAGTTTTCTTCTTTTTTGAGATAAGATTGGTATTGCGGAGAATGTTGCTCTTGCTGAGAGAGAGTCTCAGCCTCAATGACTCTTGCTTCATGTGTTAATGCATTTCTCTTTGCAAGAGAGATTTGAGGTGCAAGCCCTTGTTAATGCATTTCTCTCTGCAAGAGAGATTTGAGGTTTAAGCCCTTGTTATTGCATCTCTCTGTGAGAGAGATTTGAGGTGTAAGCCCTTGTTATTGCATTTCTCTCTGTGAGAGAGATTTGAGGCATAAGCCCTTGTTAGTGCATCCTTCTCTGCGAGAGAAATTTGAGGTGAAATCCCTTGATCCATTCTCTTGGAGTAGACATGGTGGACATCATGATGAGATGACAACATCACGTTGAGTGATTTCATGATGGATACTTGTGCACATATGCTTTGATGACATGTATATTTGAAAAGATACCTCCCTAGCTAAGAGGGAGTGTTAATGTTTTAGTAGTAATAGGAGGTATCTTCTTGTGTCAGAAGAATCTTCCTTAAATAAGTGTAACTGACATGCAGGAGAATCTGCATACTAACATGCATGAGAATCTCTGTTTATATTCCTTAAAATAGGAAATTGTAATGCTTCCTAGTGTGTCTCATTTTGCATGCACTTTTAACCTCTCCTTACTCATAAATAGGAGAGATGATTCCTTTTTTTTTTTGATTCTTGCTTAATTCAAGTCATTATTTCAAGGAGGAGTTCGCCATCTACAACAGGTTATTATCTTTTGAAGAGCAGATTGATATTAAGTAGGAAAACAAAGTTCTTTTGTATGCATGTATCTATGAGAGGTACTATTCTTTTGTGGGTCAATTTGTAAGTTGATTGCTGCTCTTTCATCTTAATATAAGAGAGATACATTTGTGGTTGGGTTTCTCTCCCTCATGAGGAGGGTTTTCCTAGGATAAATACTATGTTCATTTGTTCTTTGTGTTACATTTTTTGTTTTCTCTCATTTTTGGTTCAAAATTTAACACATAGAAGCTCAATTCCCCTGCCAGCGCTTAACCTCTCATGTTTCAAACGTACAAAGTGCCAAGTTAAGTAAATTTGTTAGTACCTCTTAACCAAACTGGTGAATAGCTAGTGCCTTGTCTGTGCTCCCTTTTTTGCATACATTATAAGATGGAACTCAACATCACTATGAAGGGGTTTACCCTCGTGCCTCAGTCTAGTGAGTAGGTCAACACCAACATTCTTATAAATAACTTCTCTCGAGCGCATAATTATCTTCCTCAATATAGTTAGCCTACATCATTTGAATAGCCTCAAACATAAGGTCAACATTAGTTTGTGTTGTCTTAAGAGTCACATGTCTCATTATGTTAAGTGCAACATAGTTTTACAAAACATAGGAAGTTTATAATGGAGTTCTTAAGAGTTTCCTTGACTACGTACACATGGAGGAAAATCCACATAAGAGATTTTTAGGATTATGACAGATTTAAATTTAATGATGATTTTAGATTAAGATGCTATTCATAACGTATATTTATATATATATATATATACACAATTTAGTTGGAATGTAGAATTGGTATAAAGATGTTATATGTGTAGGAAAATATAAACCACACATATATAAATATATGTATATACATATAGCATAAACCGAATTATGTACATATTTATGTGTGTGTAGGTATATTTTGGAATGTCTTATAATGGTATTAAAATAGCATGTTCATATTTCAGAATTTAAAGGTCATGAGTAAATAGATTTGGAAGTGGCACAATACATATTGGTATTAGTAAGTTTGGTAAAACTACTTAGTGAGGATAGTGAATTCTTTTTGGAAATCAAATAAGTAAAATATTGATAATTTAAAGATTCGGTTAAGTAGATTGGGTAAAAGGTTAAGGAAAATGATATAGAAGAGATTTAAATATTATTTAATAATATAGTCTTAAATAGATTGTTTAAGGTTATGGGATAAAAGTTGGTGTGGGGTTTATCTCTTATATATTTAGAATATATCAACTCACTCTATTTATGTATAAGCAACAAAGTAAAGAAAATATAAATTATTTAGTAAAATTTTATTATAAAAGGAAGGTATTCTAACTGTGAGATCGTATTTATGTTGATAAATCCTATTCTATGAGCTGCATTTGATCATATTAGGGTTGTTGGCTAAAGTGTGTTAATAGTATCGTGTATTTGAAGGTGTTAGTTATAAGATTGTGTTGGATAATCTTTTAAATGTTGATTTCATTGAATTCTCTAATAGGTGGAATTGTAAATTAGATTAACTAAAACCTTAAACACTGGTATAGTACTGTGGATATAGTAACTTTATTGATTTTATTTTGTAGTTATGTAAACCTGAATAGTATGAGTTGAATTAAAGTGATTATAATTAATTATGGATCATAAAAATGAGCAATCATGATTAGAGGTTTAGTAAGTTGATTTAAGACTCTTTAGTATCTATTGTGGTTATATTTCCTTTTTTGACTTCAATGTTTAGGATTACTCTCTGTAAGCTACTTAGATAAAAAAAATGTCATGAAATGTAATGATGATTTAAGTATTTTTAGAATCTTATTTATCTTGATGTCTTAGTGAAACTTAAAAGATTATTTTAATGGTGTCATGTTGTTTTATCTCCATCTTCAGTTGACTTTGCCTCGAGAAGAATATGGTTTTGTTTTGTGATTGTTTTTGTAGTAAGTTGTTTCCAAACTATGAGCTTGTTGGATAAATCGCGGTTGGGTATCATGAGAGGAGAAAATAGAGGTATTCCTTGGATACCTAGTTGATTTTGTATCAAAATTTATTGTGAAGATTTCATTGGGATGTTTCCACTCACTACTTTATACATGCTGACTCGTTAATTGTGGATTGAATATAGTCCTTTGGAGATCTTGTTAATATTCTTTGATGAGGAACCTTTGTGATCACATTTTGGGAGTCTTCCAGAGGCTAGAGGGGATATGATTTTTTTACTTGCAAGTGTTGGTATGGAGGTTGGCGGCCTAGGAGGATCCACCTTGGATAACCCATACCAAGCTTGATGCATTTATTTGAGTTTTTTGTTGTTTCATATGTAAGTGGGTGATCTCTTGATTTGTTATTTGATGATGGTTGACCTTTACTCTTGGGTTGTGTTTATTTGGTTGGAGCCTTGCACTTGAATGTGATTTTCATTACTCTAAAGTTATAGCATGAGAAGGTGTATGCCTCACTTGATGTTGTTATTTTGTTGGATTTGATTTCTTGTACAAGTTGGCTTGCCATTTATGATATTGAGATATTGTTGTTAGATGGGGGAGTGGCTTCCAATGGGGGTGGCCAATGTACAAAGGGGAAACTAGATAACCCATGTGAAAGTTGTGTAAACAAGTGATAACTTAATTAATTAAATTAGGGGGGTTGGGTAGTATTCACACATTATTTCAGATAATGTTGCCTCACTCATGGGCCCAAGTGCTCGTTTAGGATTGGGATGAGTGAGAAGGCCTGGAATGGAAAAATCAACTACCTCGTCTCCACAAGAGGTATGTTGATTCCACATAAGTTGGCATGAGGCGTTAGAGATCAGTAGAGGCTACTAGGATAACCCAGGATGGGGGCTGGGGCCTAGTAAGATCTACCTGGATAACCTATGACCAATTATGTGATGACACTCCACCATTTAACAACCTTGTATGGATTTTGTTCCCCTCTAGTTGTTCCTAGGCCTCCAGAAGGGAATGTTTCCTTGTGTTTGTTGATACTTTGTCCTGTAATCTAGTGATGATTATTTCTTGTGTTGGTTATTCCTGGTGTTGGAGGTTTCCTTATGTTATTGTTGCTTTGTTGTGAGTCTTTTAATCCTTTTTTTTGGTTTATGGCTTTATTGGGGGTCCTTCTTATCTTCTCCTAGCATGAGGGTTGGGCCTTCAGGTTCACATGGTCAGGTGGAACATGCTATACACCCCATTGTGTCCCCATTTGAGATCAAGTTGTACCAGTTACAGTGGCTCCTGAGTTTGTACCAGAGTTGGATCTAGCCTAGTATCTTTGTATTCATATATTCAAAATGTATCATTTCATGTTATCATACTATTCCCATTCATGTTGGGAAGTACCATTGTATTAATGTATTCCTTGATCAATGTAACTTCCTGTTATAATATATAACTCATGTTCATGTTATCTTATGGTTACTGGTATATGCATATCTTTCATGTAATGTAATGGATGTTGTTATGAAAAGTAATACAGTCATGTAACCCCAAGGGACCTTGTATATGTTGAACATGTATAATTTATTTTCAAGTGTTGAATGTTATATCATGTTGCATGTTAGTTACTTTTAAAAAATATAAATAAAAATTACCATTAATGTTGATGTATTAGTTTTCCTTTGGGGTTGCGTGGCGGGGCATTACAAATATCATGAGGGGGAAATTAATGAAGAAATAATAGAGGCATAGTTGAATATTCAAGCACCTACTTCAGAAAAGGAGGAAATAGAAGACATGTTTGATAGTCGTGTGGGAAGAAGCACAAGAAACAGGCAATATGTAGAGTACTTGGTGAAATGGAGAGGAAGTCCTGTTGAAGATTCATCATGGTTATTTGAGTCTAAGGTTAACCATCTTGGTTTCTCTCTAACTCTTGAGAAGTGATAGAGTCACTTTTCAAATTACCCTAGGTGTCTGATGCAAGAGCATCCAGGGTGTAAGAGCAATCTTGCATCACCCAAAAAAATGCTTCTTTTTAATAAGGGCTAAATTTAGCAGGCTTACTATTTTAGTAAGTTTGCATTTATGCACAGTTGGACATGAAATCTTACACAAACCTCTGGAATGGTAAATTTAAGCCAGTGGCAAAGAAATCACTTCAATAACATTTTTCATTTGAGAGATTAAAATTTTAATTTTTGAAAATCCTACAAAAAATCTTTGGAGTCAATTTTGAGGCACTTAGAGGCTCCGGATGGGCTTGAAAATTGGTGGAAAATGAAAGTAGCTAGCCTTTAGACCCTACTATTTAGTGACAGATTTCTCGAGAGCTTTCTGAAAATTTATTATAATAGAAAATTTGACAATCGGATCAAAAGTTATGACCCCACGAAGTTGTAATACCAAAATTAATAAAATTTCAAAATATCTTCTTGAGGAAGTTACACTTTTGACAAGATTCTAGGGTGGTTACACTTTCCAAAAGATTCTAGGGGAATTTAACCTTCCAAATAAAAGATTTAAAGTGGGACTATAGAGAGGAGGCCATAGCAGCATAGATGGTGGCTTCGATTTGCACACTTGCAGATTTATGTAATCAAAAAGCCCATGTGATGGAAAATATAATGTTGTAATTTCATTTTCATTTCAATGATAATAGCAAATATTTTCTTTCCTTCTTGCATTTTTTGTGCCATTATTTGTTGCTTTTGTGAGTTTTAGATTGTAAGGGGGAGTACCCTTCATCAAATTGTTGTTGTTGGTGGTGTTCCAAGATTTGGGTTAATTGCAAGGCCATAAATGGCTAAAACATCACCCTCAAATGCTAAAGCCAATTGTTTTGTGCATATGTCAAGGATGCTTGATGGCTCTATAGTTTCTGCTTTCAATCTATACATTGCAATTTGAGCAATGATGAAAACTAAATCAATAATTAAACATATAAAGAGTCAACCTACATAAGACAGAAACAAGATTTTGTAGTTGCCTCTTTTCATCTCATTTGTCAACTGATTGATCCATCTTTTGTTGTGCAGGAAAAGTAGTTTATGTTTACCAAATGTTTTTGTAAACATATGCAATGAGATATTTATGTCAAGCATGTATTCAAACAAACTGAAAAGAAAACATTAATAAAGTCTAATATGATTTTTAGGTTTGATGATGTCAAATTTCAAGTATTTACATGTTTGTAAATGCTCTGGATACTATGGTGTGTGTTGGGAAATGCTAAGTTATATGTTGTATGAAATAGCAAGAGATGTATAACCTGCATCGAACAATTTAGACATTTGATCATGTGCATAGAAAAAATAATATATGGTTCTGCTGCAACCTTGTTCTGTGATGCATAACAATCAACACTTTGCAATTTGGTTCTAATAAAGAGATGAATGGTGTGCAATGCTTTAGTAATATTTTGCATAATAGTATACTTGCCTCAAAATAGTTATGCAATCAATTGCAATATCATACTGATGCAAGATATTTCCAACAATATGATTGATATTGTTCTCTTGGAACAATAGCCAAACCTAAAATTACAATGAGTAGAAAAAGAAAGTAGTAACATAAGAAGCTCATAGCGACTACACTGGATAGTATAAACAACAAATTGAATGCAACATGTGGTGTTTTAAGCACTCCATTTGATTTACTATTCATGTATTTTCATTTAATGTGAGTAGTCTAAGTGCAAGTGCCATTACTGGCTTATGGTGTGAAGTTTTAAGTTTGTTGAGCAACGTATTATTTGTGTTGTTTATTGATTTTCTCATATTGCATCAAAACATGCATGGTAAATTAGACATATCTTGAATAGATAGACACCCTTCAATGGCTATCACAGTTTCATGAATGGGTAATTAATTTGGATTAGAAAGATACAAAATGATGAGCAAAATATCAAAATCCAATGAGTGAATTGCAAAATACATATACATATATAAAGCTATATATATATATTTATATGTACATATAGATATATATACATACATACATATATATATGTATACACATATATATGCATACACATGTATATATATGTACATATACAAATATATATACATATACAGATACATATACATATACTTATATATATATATATATGTATATATGTATATGTATATGTATATATGTATGTATATGTATATGTATATGTATATGTATATGTATATATATTTGTATATGTACATATATATACATGTATATGCATATATATGTATATACATATATGTATGTATGTATGTATATATATCTATATTAATATATAAATATGCATATATATCTATATGTACATATAAATATGCATATATATCTATATATATATCTATGTATTGTGTTCTAAATTTTAAATTTATCTAGATCTGATTTTAATTTATTGTGAATAGATTAAAATGTAGTTGGAATTAATGGATTATGGTGTTTAGTTTTGAGTTTGTGAAGCAAAGGATTATTTATAGTGCTTTTATCGGTTGATCCCTATTTTTGCAATTTCCTCATTAGTTTTTGATGTTTCAGTGATGGTTTGATGTAGCATAGATATTACAAAGTGATCTGACCAATATGTATCTAGTACTCTAGATTTGACAGTAGCAATTTTAATGCTATGTATTAAAAAATGATGCAACATACTAGTTGCATGTGTTGTTGGCTTGCAAATAGTTAGTGACAATTTGTGTTGTTCTATAAGTTGAAGAAGAAGTTCTTTTTGTCTTGTGGATTCTAACATGTCAATGTTAAAGTCTTTAGAAATAATCTATTTTCAATTAGGTGGAAATGAGGTAACAGTGGTTTGTATAAAATTAAAAGGATCATGGGTAGGTGCAATTGAAGAGACAAACAAAACATAAAGTTACATGTATTCAAAGAGCATGCATGATAAAAGGATTTGGAGACACAAAGAAAAGGCTGGGCTCTACTTTCCATTCTATTAATGCCATAAGGCGTTGAATTTCTCCATTCACTTTCCTAACACTATGAAGTGTTGTTGTAGTTTATGCATAGGGCATAGTGAGTCGATGTTTCTTACATGTGGTAAGGCAATGTAGACAAGGCCATGTGGATAGATGTTACATGGGTCAAAAGCTATTATACCCATTGTTAGACCTTGTGTTCTATGAATATTTCAGGAACATGCAAGTTGCAAAAGGTATTATGCTCTATTGACTATTTTTGTACTTATTTTTACTTTTCTAATGATTCTTCTCATGGGTGTCCAAGAAGGAATAACACAATTCATGTATAGATTTTGCATTCTTTGTCAACACAATTTTCCAATTTTTCTCTATGCAAAAGAAATTGTAAAAATTCTTTAGTAAAGTCAAAAAAGAAAAATGTTCATATTCTATGATCTGTCGACATGAATTGTGCAGATTTAGACACAAATTGCACCTACTATTCAATGCTGATATGTATATGCTCTAAGCTATGGTTAATTGTTATGGCTTAATAGATATGCTAAATATTTTTTCATATATCATTGTTTCAAATTCAAAATTGCTATATCTTATTCTAGGATCAAAATACAAGGGGAGTCTATACAAAAGACACCATTGTTTCAAATTCAAAGTTGTTCGCTCTCTCACAATTGTATGCTTCATGTATTTGATCTAAGATGACATCCTATATAAAAGATGTTCTCAAAATCATAGTAAAATCCTCTATTCTGGGATGATTGTTTAGAAACTTCCCATCATAACAATGAACAAAAGCATTAGTCATAGTTAACTTGAACTTTGCAAGAGTTTCATCAAATTCTAATTTTCCACTCTCTTTTCTATTCCAAATTTTATTCTCAACTTCATCTATGAAGAACTTTCTCAGCTTGTATATCCCACCGCTAGCCATAACTTTACCAGGTGTCGAGGATAGCTTGAATTTTTTTACCAGGAAGTAATTGACAAAAGCCAACCTCACCAGATAGAAATAGTTGAAAAGCTCTTTGAAGCTATTATGGGAAAATTTCCCAAGACTATAATGCATAGTTTTGAATTAAGCTTTTGGCATGAATTTCATATGTAAAAGATTGTAGCCAATAACAACCACATGTTTTTTTCTATGCCACTCACTTTTTAGACAAATTTGAGTCTTCATGAAGATGCCAAGCATATTGGAAAACTACTTTTATAAAGAATAGGCTTGCTCTTTCTTGAAGAAGGCCATCAATCTTAAAATAGTTGATCAAATATATGGAATTGATGCAAAAAGGTTAATTCAAAACTACACATTATACTTTCAGGAACTTTGTTCCAAAATAACTTCAAAAATATTTTCAACACATTGTATCTAGAAACGTTGGATTTTGTCAATTATTGTCTAGAAAAAAACTCAAAGCTATTTTGGACACCTAGTAAAGTTATGGCTAACAACAAGATCTACAAGCTAAGGAAGTTCTTCATGGATGAAATTGGGAATAAAAATCAAAATGGAAAAGAGAGTGAAAAGTTAAAATTTGATGAAACTCTTGCAAAGTTCAGGTTAATGATTGTTGTTTTTATTCATTGTTATGATCAGAAGATTCTAAACAATCATCTTGCAATAAAATATTTTACTATTATTTTGGTAGCATCTTCTATACTGTGATCTATCTTGGATCAAATAAATGAACCAAACAATTGTGAAAGATCCAATAATTTTGAATTTCGAATAATGGTGTCTTATATATAGACTTCCCCCATCATTTTCTCCTAGAATAAGATATAGCAATTTTGAATTTGAAACAATGGTATATCAATAACTATTTAGCCTATCTTTTATGCTACAACAATTAACTATAGGCTTGAACATATTCATACCAACATAAAATATTAGATGCAATTCACCTCAAGTTGTCATTCCTCCTATGCCATTCTTCAAGAGCACGTATTAGTATTTGTCAGCTCTTTCCAATAGCTTTTCTATTGATGAGAAGCTCTCCTAATTTTCTAATGGAATAAATTGTGATTTTCTTTACTTGGATTTTTAATGTGATGTACCACATTCAATGTTGCAAGGAATAGTTTGAGAGTAGAATTTTGAGACTTGATATCCATAGAATCCAATTTCTCGTAAGGTAGAATCCATAACCAATATCCCAATCAAAGAAACTTAGCTTTAATATGCACCATAACCAATGTTTTCCCACATGAATAGTGGAATTGAACTAAATTTTGGGAGTCTCTTGAATAAAAAACATATAAATATATAAACTAAAGTGGTAGCTAGTAAGGAGAAAACAAACAGACGATACATGGATTGATGATAGTAGGTCATCGTTGGTACTCTCTTGGGAACAAATCTTGAACACTAACCACATTTCTGAGGGAGCTTAAGTACTATTTTCTGAGAAATTTTTTTGTATGATCTAGCTTCTAGAATTTCACTTGAATTCAAGGAACATGCTTTCAAAATTGTTATTGCTAAGTCAGCATTCATGTTATCTCCCAGTTTTCTTCCAACTAATCAGTTATATGATTGATTATTTCTCATTAAAGCATAAGCACATTTGGAAGTGGATTTTAAGTAGATATTGTAGTTGCAAAATCCACTTTGAATCATCAAATCCTTTAGAAATCCTTTTTCACAACCACTACACCATCACATGGTTGTTCCTACGCTTTTGTAGTAATGCAAGGAAAGCATGACAAAGGCCTGACCTACTTGCAAAACAAACTAAGTTCATATTTATTCTTGGCTTGATGAAATTAGCATATGTTTTGGTCCTAAGAAATGGGGATGCTTGCCATAGGTGTATTATTGCATCAAATATATGAGAAAGCTATACGAAAAAAAATTTAAACCCTTCAAGGCCACTTTCCACATATGGCATCCCAATTTTGGAAATCAATAATTGTAACTACAATAGATGATTGTTGCTTTATATTCTATATTATCCAAAAGTGTCAAAAAAAGAAATTGCATTTTTTTTTCAACTTTTAATGCATTGGCCAATGACTATAACATGAATAATCACTAAGAAATTGCACAAAATTGTTTGGGAAGCAAAAAACCTATAGCAGCAAACATGATTTTTCCACATGTACTAGAAAATTTAACCATTGTACAAAGTCCAAGTGTTTCAAACACACTTGCTATTGTATCCCAAATATTTTCCAAATTGCAATATGTGATTTTCAAATGTGATTGGTTATTTTTGGTGCAATTGTACATATTTAGTTGTGACAACACAGGTTCATAATGGCTAACCACAGGATTTGTATCATGGAAAATAATTAATTTTGTAGGATTAGATGCATCCCTATTGAAATGTAAATACATTGTTTTGTATGTTAAAGATCAAATGTGTATGGTATGTTTAGCCAATATGCTAGCCATTTTAGACAAAATGTGTCACCCCAAAGCCCAGTTTCACCACTATAGTTGATTTTTGTGGTTGTGAGCCTCATTCTTTATAGATACATATTTTTTTCATGTACACTATGTGAAATCATTAGCATTGTTGAGTGCAAATTAGTATCATAAGAGTGTAAAGCTATAGGGAAATGATTGTGAAGACAATTTAAGGAATGATCCATGAAACCATTGCGTAGCTATTTTGATGTAAAATGAAAATGAAGCAAAACATATACTATGTCAAATAGGCAATCACCACCTTTGGTATTGAATGAATAAATTCGAAAACAATGTTCAAAATGCAAACTCCATCAATTGATGTGAAAGAGGCAATCACAGTTGGTTTGTGCGTTTCTACTACAATTGTTTGTTGTGATAGTTTTTTTCTTTTAATACAATTGTTTGTAACCATTTTCGCAGATTTAATGTGAAAGGACAAAAGATACAAACTATATTGACACTACTTAGCACAAAAATAACTATAAAAGAATGTATGAAGGTTGAAATATTGAATACATACAAAGAAGAATTAAAAAGGCAATTACTCACCATGTTCAATAGCAATGAAAATTTCGTAACAATAACATTTGGCCCACTGTTGTGCGCTATAAAGCCTACAATGCAACAAAAAATTCTTACTATCAATTCATGTGGCTAAAATTAATCTTTTTTTAGGACTATTGAGTAGGGTAGTACATATTTAAAACCAAGAAAGAGAAACAAGCATGATTATGTATTACTCACATTGATAAAAAATAGTGCAAAATGTGGCATAATATCATGAATTGAAATCACATAGATAGTCCACAATCTACAAAAAAGAAACCAAATTAATTAAGCAGTGGAAAATAAATTTAGCAAAAGTAAGAAAACCAAGCGCAAGAAAATAAATTCATCATTTTTGGTAGTAATCTTGTTATACTTTTCAAATCCATGTATTCTTTGAGCCTAGATACATATATGTATACACACAGACATATGTATATGTATATATACATAGGCACGTACATACATATGCATATACATATGTATATAAACACATATATGTATTAATCAAGTTGCAATCTTGGAACTTCTAAGCAAATTTTGCACTATCAATCTGTAAACAGCAAAAACTTTGCTAAATAGAAGGGTATTATGGAATGTGAAAGATCGAAGAACAAAAGAAAATTGTCCAGGACAATTCCATTGTCTCAATATCTGATTAGCAATACAGTTTCAAGGTCCATGAAAACTATGCTTTACCAAATTTTTGCATTTAAATTGCATTTACAAAATTGCAATTTTCCTCGATGTGATTAAAAACAAAAGCATAGCCTTCTTATATAGGCTTTGGTGGCAGATTACTAGTGACTTGAACAGAGTAATAATGACCAACATCGATGCCTAGACCATGAACACCATCCTTCCAAAGGTTTTCTCTTTATGGCATTTCATTCCTATAGTGAAACAAGGTATATTAAAAATGATTGGAAACAAGTTGTCAAGTCCTTTAACGTATAAGTGCAAATATAGCTAGAATATTCATTGAAATATGCAATTTCCAATTGTACAAAACATCTTTATTGAATGGCATTGTAATAATATAGATGGAGAACATAACGGTAGTGGATAAAGCACAAAGAAAAAGAAGCTAAAACTACAAAAAGAATATAGTTGCAAAGAATAGCACAAGAAAACATGCTTCGTGCATGACTATAACTATAATCTACTAGATTTTCTATATTTAACCATAATAATTTTCTTGCAAAAAGAATAGGTTGTGATTATATAAAATAGGAATAAAAAGTAAAATGAACTTACAAATTTAGACCATAGCATGTTATAAAATTGATCTTCTATGTATTTACGTATGCAACAAATGGTCTGAGTAACAACCACCACCTCAGAAGAAAAAGACACCTATCAATCTTAATAATAAATAGAAAATATATATAACAATGCATTCCAATTTCCAATGCTCAACTGTAGCAACAATTTTAGATAAGGCATGTGAAAAACTATGAACAATGCCACTAGAAACATTTGCACTAAAAACATGTGTATAGAAACAAAACACTTTGCTATTGGTAACATTTCATGAGTTTTTTGGTGTAGTCATGTCTTCACACCTACTGTTTTTGGTGATGTGTGGCATTATAAACAACACATTTGCACTTACTATTTGGAAATTTATATTTTTTTTCAATAGATTGAAGTACAAGCATTGTTAATGGCTTATGGTGTGAAGTTTTAAGTCTGTTGAGAAAAGTATTATTTGTGTTTTTTATTCATTTGCTCATATTACATGCATGATGCACATGCATCAAAACATCCATGGTAAATCAAAAATATCTTGAACGAATAGACATTCTTCAATGTCTATCACTATTTCACAAATACACAATTAATTTGGATTGAAAAATACAAAACAATGACCAAAATATAAAAATCCAATGATGAAATTGTAAAAATAGCTCGATTAATTCATAAGAACACTGATTGATAAGAAATAACATAGACTAAACCATTGCAGAAATGTTAAAAATGATTGGGAAGATGAAATTTGTGTCTCTTGAGAGGGTTTTTGCCTATCATAGTGGAAGTGAAAAACAAGCCATTTGTAAGTTCCTATATCTTTTACAGTTTCATTTTATAGTTTTTTACATCTCTACATTTTATGGGTTAATGTGTATTGTTAGTTGATCTATGCATTTTGTGGGTTAATGTCTACTCTTCCCTATCTGTGAGTGCTTTTATGGATTATTCTTTGTTCTTGACTAGAACACTTAACACCATAATTCATTGATCTCATCTTCTCTAATAACCATGGTAAATACTACAAGTAACCTTTTCTTTGCATTTTTGTATGCCAAGTGCACTTCAATCTAGTAAATGAAAATGAAAATTAGGCTTGGGTGAGTACAGAATGTCTCCAAATGAAATTATTTTTTCAATTGGTAATGTTTTATTTCTAATGCAAATATTTCATACCTTTCTAATATTCTTTGATATAGTTATTTCCTCCCACCAAATATTCGTCTCAATGCGTGGTGTTTTAACAAGGACATTTAGCATTTCCTAGTCACTAATTTTAATTTTTTGTCAGTGGATTGAATTGCAGTTGGAATTAATGGTTCTGCTGTCAATTTTTAAAAACTATTCAACAAAGGATAATTTGCATTGTCTAATCATTTCCACTAATTATTTAATGGAAATGAAATCTATGAAAAAAGAATCCATCTGTAATTTCCTATATCTTTTACATTGTCTTTTTTGTGGTGTCCAATCATTTGCTCGGATTGTTTGATGAGAGCGAAAGTTGTTCCTTGTGAGTTTGAAACCCACTATATCTTTTACATTGCCATTTCTATAACGCCCTGCCATGCAACCCTAGGGGAAGTTGCAATTTACTACACAAACGAACTAATTTTTTTTATTTTTTTTATTTTTAAGAACAATAACATGTAAGTTCACTAACCAATTTCCAACAACCCCTAAGGTTACGAGAAGGTTACGAGACTAGGTTACTTAAACCTAAACAAAAAACATGAATTAAAATATAACAGTTGATTTACTTAACAATTAAGTTCACATACATTCCATACATAATATTTTGCATCAAAGAGTAAGAGATACCACTTGGTTTCAAATAACAATTAATTTACAATAAGATTACAATGCTCATTCCCTGAATGAGATAAATCCAACAATCATAATTACATATTACAAATTCCACCTCGATAACAATGAGGGGTAATAAAATACAAGAACAATAGAGAATGAAGCATGACAAGGAATAGGATCCCACGAGCTCTCCAATTGGAAATCTAGTCCACACGAACAAGAAGAAAATGAATGGATTAAGGTGCACGTTCCACCTAACCGTGTGATACCTAAAGGCTCACCCCTTGTGCTAGGAGATAGTAACCAGGAATTCCTAAACAAGGCCATCTACCACTAGACATAGGTTAAAACATAAACTGAACTGAAACAACTAGAACCACAATAATACTTAACACAAAGGTTACAATGCTTCCAGAGAACAAGGTGCAAGAACATCATCTACACTACACCATATCTATCTGGCTGCGGACATAGGTAGAGTGTCATACATAAATTGCCATGAGTTACCTAGGCTCAACTATCTAAGGCAATTGAACCCACATCTTGGGCTATCCAGGCTCAACTCACCAGCCACCGGACCCTCATGCAAAACTATGTGTCCCATCTCACCTCAGACCTTATCATTCACTTACTTCATGAGAGAGGAATTCTTTATCTTTATTAGTGTGAAATATCCCCATTAATTATTTTAGGTTGTCACTTGGTTAAAACCTAGGTGAGTTACCCTAGCGCCCCTTTGTGTGTTGGACCCCCACAAAGAGCCACTCTCCTATCGACAACACACACGGTACAAAACCACAATAGGTAACAAGATAATACAACCTCTCCAAACCAAGGAGGTAACAAATCAAGGGAACTCACTCGAAACAGTGGAGACAACAAGGTCAAAACCCTCTCCAAACACTGGAGGCAACAAGGTCAAAACCCTCTCCAAACACTGGAGGAAAAATAAAATACAACTCCACTCCTTCCAAAGGAGGTACAAACCACATAACCCTCTCCTATTCCCAAGGAGGCACAAATCATCCCTGTTCATGAAAACCAGGTAAAACGACATGGTACAACTCTGCACATTTTCCACGGCAACGCAAAGGTTGACTAACTTAATGACAACCCATACCAAGAAACAAACTCCTATCTGGAAGACTTCCCAACCATTGACTCTACTTCCACAACATCGATGACGAATAGGATAACACTACAAGCATTTCAGACAGTTAAATAAGCCAATGTTCAGATTTCCTAAATCCAGTCAATCACAGTTTTCATTACTTGCATTTATCCAATCAAATTAAACCCATTTCTTTTCACGACATTGAAATATTTAAAAATAGATCATTTACTCTAAATTTCACAACCATATTCCAAAATCAAGACATTTTAATAAATAACATCATCGGATTAAAATTAAACCAATCATTAACTCTAAGTCTCACAATCATATACTATAAATAAATCCACTTGATTAATAAAAAATTTAGATTAAATAAATTACTCTTTATTTCGACTTAGCAATAGATATAAGCTGGATAATAAGGTATTTAAGTTTAATCAAATGGATTATAGTGATAATATTTCATTAAGTAAGGCATTTAAATGATGTTTAATTATTTTAAATAGGAATTGATTTAAAAATAATTATAGCATAATATAGTTGAAATGGAATTGTCATTTTAATAAACAATAATAGTTAAAGAGATTATTTTATTCCGTACTCATGATTGAGTAAATAGACTTAAAATATCAAATTTAATTCCTTAATGGTGCCAAGTGAACATTAGGTAATTTAATGATTATTGAAAGAGTTGATTTTATAAACAAATATCTTTACTTAGAAATAATGAATGATTTATTGTAATCAGATGAGATTGAGTTGATTTATTTATTGCTAAGTCAAAATAAAGAGTAATTTATTTAATCTAAATTTTTTATTAATCAAGTGGATTTATTTACAGTATATGATTGTGAGACTTAGAGTTAATGATTGGTTTAATTTTAATCCGATGATGTTATTTATTAAAATGTCTTGATTGTGGAATATGGTTGTGAAATTTAGAGTAAATGATCTATTTTTAAATATTTCAATGTCATGAAAAGAAATGGGTTTAATTTGATTGGATAAATGCAAGTAATGAAAACTATGATTGATTGGATTTAGGAAATCTGAACATTGGCTTATTTAACTATCTGAAATGCTTGTAGTGTTATCCTATTCGTCATCGATGTTGTGGAAGTAGAGTCAATGGTTGGGAAGTATTCCAGATAGGAGTTCGTTTCTTGGTACGGGTCGTCAACCTTTGCATTGCCGTGGAAAATGTGCATAGTTGTACCATGTTGTTTTACCTGGTTTTCATGAACGGGGATGATATATATGTGTGTGTGTGTGTGTGTGTGTGTGTGTGTGTGTGTGTATTCCATATACATATATATATATAATATGTATATTTAAATCTTAAAACCAAGATATTTCATATATTATAACATATATAATAAAGTTAAATATTAATAAAGATTTAATAAAAAGAAACCATGAAAGTTTTAAAATAAGGGCTGAAGCCCTAACTGAGCACGCGGTTGCCCTGCCTCCCCGTGGTTGATGGGCCTGTGTGCTCTGCACACAGTCCATCTGCCTCCCACGGCGACAGGGCTGTGTGCTCAGCACACAGCGTCTATCGCCCCTAGGTGGTAGGACTGTCTACTTCGCACACAGTCCATCCACCATGGGCGCGGCAACGGTGGTGGATGGGTGGCGGTGGGGGATTGGCCTCCCCTGCCTTCCCTCAAACATAAATAAAAAAAATTATTTTATTTATTATCTATTTTCTTTTTTTTAAATGTAGACATAAACCCTTTTCAAAATCATAGAAAAATTTCACATATATAAAAATAAACACAGGGTTATTTTCCAAAAAATAAATAAGTGAAACCCTAGTACATTTCTAAATATACTTGTGTGTTTTATTGTGCAAATGTTCAACCAAATATTGCAACCAAAACAATGAATTTTTCAACACAACCATAGGGTTTAGATTTTTATTTTTGAAAACAAATCTCTCTTAGTTTTCATTCTACTTTCCCATTGCTTGATTCTTGTTTTGGTTTTCATTTCCAAATTTCAACAAGTTTGCAAGTTTTCAAAGCAATTTCACATGGGTTTCATTGGATTTAAACAACATTTCAAGATTTCCAAATAGCATGATGAGGGGTTAATCTATTTTCAAAATGGAACAAAGCAAGAACAAAGAGGAACTTGATTTTTCCTCCAAAGCTTGAAGTCTTTAATAATGGTGTTTTCCAATTCCCTCCTTTGAATCCAACTCAAGCAAGCGTTTCAATCTCCTTCACAAATCCAAGCAAAGCCACCAACAAACTCTCCATCCAAAATTGAAAAAAAACAATCATCCCCACCAAAATGAAAATAAAATGCTAAAATAGAGTTTCCCCCAAAATTTGGCCAAACCCTAAAAATGCCACTCACAAAATATATTTTAAAAACATTTGGAAGATATTCCCAATTTTTAATTTAAAAGCAGATTTCTAATTTCTAATTCAAACTTCATGCATTTTCAAAATTCATTAAAACAAAAGAATACAAATTTTGCAAAGAATTTACTTTATCAACAATTTCAAAAGTGAAATTAAACACACATTATCATTTATTTATTTATTTATTTTAATTTAACTTTAAGTATCCAATGTGATTTCCATTTTTAATTTAAATTTGAATCTAGATATACAATAATGCCAAAGCAGCTATTTCATTTAATATATCACCATTAATCTAATTAATTAATAAACTCAATCTAATTTTATTAATTAATCAATAAACTTATAATTATTTTATTAATTAAATCAAATAAATCAATAAAATAATTAATGTTTCAACATTGCAACTGAATACATTTAATCATCAGTTAAATTACGCCTAACATTTAGTAACCTTTATAATTTGAAATTAAATAAATACTCAAGGTGAAAAGGACCAAATAAACCAACTAACCCGACAACAACCTGACAACACGCTATGACTAGGGTGACGACTTGGCATGGAAAACCTAGCTACTATCTCACAATCAATTTTCGTTGGTTAATGGACACACTCAAACCTGTGAACCAGGTGGAGTTGATGTCATGTACCTGTCAACCTGCAAACAAAGAGTATATCAACATGCATATATATATAATATGATCAAACATGTCGTGAAGAGGAAATTTAAGAATCATAGGGCACTCGCAAGTGAGTGATACAATCCCGTCCCCTTCACTAATACAATATCACTAACTGACGAAGCTAACATCAATAACATAATCCAATCATAAAGCATCATTAATTCAAGCGTTATTAGGAATGAAGCATAACATAGAAAAGCATTGCCTGATCAACAAAGCACAAAATGGAGGGGTGTTACAATTTCAAAAAAAATTATCCCCTTATAATGGGTTAACCTCTGTTGATCCTTATCATTCCATGCTTTTATTGTTTCATGGCTACTATCTATTTAAAGACGTCACAACATGACTCATAAATGTTCAGTTCTCTATTGACCATCATTAACAATGCAACTAATCTATTGTCTTTTCTCTTCATTTCATTTATTAGCAATGGAACTAATATTTTCTCTACATGCATGCATACAAACTGCATGTTAGATTATTAAATGAAAATGAAAATTAGGTCCAAATAAAAGAAAAATGTATCAATATAAATTTAATTCGTCAACTCATAATGTTTTTGTCTATTGTTTGTTGTTGTCTCCATTTTAAGGGTTAATGTCTATTCCTTGTTATCTTTGGTTGCTATCATGGGTTAGTCTTTGTTGTTGAGTTAAAGACTTAACACCATAATTCAATAATGTTGGCTTATTTGTTGGCCATGATTAAGAATAGAAGTAAGCATTTCTTTGCATGCATGCATGCCAGCTACACTTCAATCTATTAGATGAAAATGAGAATTCTTCCTATTGGAAATATAGTTGTGTGTTTGTATGAGTCCAACAATTTTCTTAGAGACATTAAGCCATAAAAACATTCAAAAATAGCAAAGAGTAGAAATATTAAAAATAGAAGATTTGTGTTTATTGCAAGCTAAAAAGGGGGCATTTGTAAGTTTCTATATCTTTTGCACCATCATTTTATATTTTACTTATATATCTTTGTAGTAGTTTTAATTGCTTAATTAATCTTTGTTGCTCAGCTAAAGAATTAACACCATAATCAATTAATGTCAACTCTTGTGTTAGTGATCGCTAACAATGGAACTAATATTTTATGTGTCAAACATGTATGTCAACTACATTTGAATCTATCAAATCAAAATTAGTTCTAAATAATTGGGAAATCCAAATTAATTGTATGTCCATGAAATAGGAAAATTCATTGAAACATGTCTACCTGTTCAAGAAATCAATGCAAATATCTTTTGTGGGTAAGTTGTATTGTTCATAGTAGTTGACATGTCTCATTAGAAATTGGAATTCAAACTTCCATAGATTCTATTTACTATTAATATTGATAGGTTCCTTGTTAATAGAAGCAATAGCTTACTTCTATAATCCAATCAATAGACGTAGCTAGCAAACTCAAAAATCACTTCAAGAAAAAAGGATTTTGATGCTTGTGATTCTAGCTACTTATTAGAGAAATTTTCCAATATTTTAAGAAGCAACACCAATGACCAAATTCATGTTAGCACCTAGGAAATATATCCCATATGTAGTATATATCACTATTATAACTATAACAGCAAAAGAAAAAATAGTTGCCACCCAGTCACTGACAACCAGCCATGATTAAAATGAAAGTTGAAAGAGTCTCTACTGCACCTCTCAAAGATCACATCAACTCTATTAGAGAACATTTAACAAGGACATGTCCATAACACAATAAATATGAATTGTATTCAAATCAAGAATATGATCTGAAATAAAGTTGAATTGTAATCTAATACTGATTCCATGCATTTAGTAAAGATACAAAGCCTAATTAGTTAGACTATATATTTGTAATACTATATCCATAATCTTGTAAAAAGCATAAGAAGACTAAATTAGAAAAAATGGGAAAAGACAAGTGTTCATTGTTCATTGTAGGTTTAATCTTAATGCTCATACTTGACTCGATTCAAGGAAAATTTAAAAATTAATATATAAGATGAACTAATTAAAATGTTACTAACATGTTACTTGAACTTTTCAATGCTTATGTTTACTTCCTCATTCCCAGACATTGGCATAGATGAAAATTCCTCTGTAATTTCAGTCTCTCTATATATGACCACCTTTCAAAACTGGTTCAAAGAGAAAGTGGCAAACATATACTACAATGCATTAAGTAGAAGTGTTAAGCCTATCAAAGGAAATGACATTGCAATTTACTAGGACAAAAATTTACCATGCCTATCAACCACACAATGAAAATAATAGTTAGATATTTGATCAGTATATTTAACTATCAATACTTATTTTTTATCCTAAAATTAAGAAATCCTAAAGCCAAGCAAGCTTCTGATGTGTTATTCAATGAAAGTAAAAACCAATTCATTTGATTAGAAATGTGTTCGATATAGTTACAAGACTAGAACTAAAACAAAACATAAACCAAGGACAATATAACTTAGGCTATGCAAATGAAATGCATCATATTTTGGGAAAAGAAACGTGTAGCAAATTTATAAAAAATATTTGAAATGAATGTTGATGTAGCAAAAGCTATGCTCCAACCACATATAATTGATTTGATCATATAAATGTTAAAGCTATTAGAACAGTCATTGTGTAGTAAGTATTATGTTCTCTTTCTTACAAATTCCATGCCATAGTATTCTCAAATGAATAAACTAGTTCGAAGCATACCTCTCTACATTGTTATAGCAGCATATTGATTTCTTAAATAGAGCTAAGATGCCAAACAATAAACATTTGGCATAGATTCCTACAAAATCAACAACCATTGGAAAACACATTATTCCATGCTTATAAATAAAGTGGTGTTAAATATTATGCATGTATTTAACATTATATAAAAATATATGCATACATATATACATATATATACATACACATATATATATGCATAGATAGATATGTATAAATACATATACATACATACATACATATATATATATATATATATACATATATATATATATATATATATATATATATATATATATATATATATATATATATATATATATATATGCATATATATATATACACACTCATATATACATGTATACATATGCACATATATATGTATATGTGTATACCTATATATACATACATAAATACATATATATATATAGTCTTGCAACTCAACGGTATAATCCATCAATGGCAACTGCACTTGAATCTATTCACAATAAATGAAAATCAGGTCTAAATAAATTTAAAATGCAAAATGCACACATATATATAAACACATATGTATACTTACATACATATATACATATATATATGTACATGTATATATATACATACATATATATATGTATATATATGTATGCACACACACACACACACATATATATACATCCATATAAATACATACATATATGTATGTATGCATACTTATATATATATAATGCAAAATATCCTCTTTTCTTGAGAGCTATAAAACTTAGCACCATAATTCATCAGTAGCAACTACACTTGAATCTATTTACATTAAGTGAAAATTAGGTCAAAATAAATACAAAATATGAACATATGCATGAAGCATGAGGGCCACTATTGATAATGCCACATGTCCACAAAAATACTTGCAACTATGACACGTTCATAGCAAGAAATTATTAGAAAATGATCAATTTTTTCCTTTGATTTTTGCCAATAATAAATTGCAATTGTGTCAATACAAAACAAGCAAACAAAACAACAATTGCCAATGACAAAAACTATAGAAAAAAAAAACACAAACTCCATTAATTCTAGATAGAAATCTTTGGAAGAAGTCTTATATGTACAATCTATGACATACATGGATCAAAACATCAATGGTACATCAAATATGTCATGTACATATAGACATATTTCAATTTCTATCACTGTTTCATCTACACACAATTAATTTGGATTAAAAAAATACATATTGTAAAAAATTAGCATAAGCTCCATTTCAAGACTTTTAGCATCAAAACATCCATGCTACATCAAGCCATCACTGGAACATCAAAAGCCAATAAGAAAATTGCAAAAATAGGGATCAAGCAATAAAACCCACATCGATAAGGAACACCAAAGATTAAACCATTGCAGAAATGTAAAAAACAATGAAATCATAGTGTAAAAGATATAGGAACTTACAAGCACCTCCTTTGTAACTCCCAATACGATAGATATAAACACTCTCAAAAGATAGAGATTTCACCTTCATCAAACAATCTGAGCAAATGAATAGTCTAACAGGCTTAAAACTTCACACCATAAACCATTAACAACAGTTGCACTAGAGTTTATTCATAAAAAATGAAAATTAGCATATAGTAACATACATGTTATATATATATATATATATATATATATATATATATATACACACACACACACACACACACACATACATACATATATAAACACATGTACACATACATATTTATATATACTTATATATATATGAATACACTCATATATATATATATATATATATATATATATATATATATATATGCACATATATACATACATACATACATACATATATATATACATACATATATATGTATGTACATGTATGTGTATATACAAAACACCGTAAATATTCCTTTGCTTGACAGACTCAAAACTCAACACCATAACCCATTAATAGTGACTACACTTGAGTCTATTCACAATAAATGAAATTCAGATCTACATAAATGCAAAATGTAGAACACACACACACACACACACAGATAGACAGACATATATATGTATATATATGTGTATGTGTGTGTATGTATGTACATATGTATGTGCATATGTATGTACAAAATAGTGTTAATATTCCTTTGCTTGATATACTCAAAACTCAACACCATAACCCATTAATCGTGACCACACTTGAGTCTATTCATAATAAATGAAATTTAGATATACATAAATGCAAAATGTAGAACACACACACACACACATATGTATATGTTTTTGCAATTTCCTCATTTGCTTTTGATATTTTGGTCATAGTTTTCTATTTTTCCAATCCAAATTAATTGTCTTTTCATGAAATAGTAATAGTCATTGAAGGATTTCTACCTCTTCAAAACATGTTTGATTTACCATGGGTGTTTTGATACATGTGCATCATGCATTTAATCTGAGCAAATGAATAAACAACACAAGCAATACTTTGCTCGGTAGGCTTAAAACCTCACACCATAAGCCACTAATGATGTGTGCATTTCAGTCTGCTTACAATGAATGAAAATTCACAAATAATAAATACAAATGTACTACTTAAAATGTCATGCGGCACTAGAAATAGTGGTTGCAAAGACATGACTACACCAAAAATCTCATGAAATATTTCCAATAGCAAAGTTCATTACAATAATTAAATAAATTACAAAATGGAAAAACCATAACAAAAATACCACCATCCAATGAGAAAATTGCAAAAAAAAATAGAAGTTTTATTTTAATAAATTAATCCCCCAAAATATTAGCATAGTGATATATATTTCACCTGCACAATTTCTGGTGCACCATTTTAATAGGAAACATCCTGCTCAAATGAAAATTTGCAAATAGTAAATGCAAATGTACTACCTAGAATGCCATGCATCACCAAAAATAGTGAGTGTGAAGACACAACTAGACCAAAAAACTCATAAAAATATTTTCAATAATCAAATAAATTAAAAATTGACAAAACCACGACGAAAATACGAGCTACCAATGTATAAGGCCCCTCCTTTTATATCCGTGTCATAGCCTTTTATTCCAAACTTATGTTACTATGTTGTGTAGATTTAGAATGCATCATGAGATGTTGTAGGATCCCATTGTGTTTGAGTGCCACTGTACTTGTAGTGTTTTGATTCTAAGAGAATATTAGATAAATTCTCATGTGAATACTTCCAATTAGATATATGATTGAAGCTACATTGATTGATACTATAATTTGTCATGCTTTATGGTGTTTCAAGTCCTCATGTAGTAACATTTGTTATGATCATTTGACTCATGTTGAGTTTGAATGTCTCCTATAGTCCTTACTTGAGGATCCCCATGTCAAGGATCATGACTAATTCACGAAAGGAGCCTTAGGGGTTTTCGTAATAAGTGATCACAGATAAGACACATATTAGATTCTTATAGAACTTCTAACTTAGTGGGAATAAGATGTAAAGTAAATAAGGAAAGACGAAGTGTTTTAGAGTTTGTATTACTATTGAGTCAGGAGATATCATTTAATTGTGATCTACACTTGAATTTGAGGATTAGGCCTTTACTTATAGGTGGGAAATATTAATAGAGATTTAGTATATAGGGATGGCCAAATCTAGTTAAAGTTATATTAATCCATCAAGAATAAATAACTTAATTTGTCATTCTATGCTTAATATCATTTTAATTGGATTTTGAGATCACTATGGTAGTTCAATGAAGTCATGAAGTTCTCCATGTTCAATAATGGGATATTAAACCATTTATTTAAATTACAAAGACAACACAAGGAAATTCCTTAGAATGTGTGTCATCTTGAGGGGCATATTGGTGCATTTTATGTATTATTAACAATATCCTACCAAAAATGTAATAGTAATATAATAGTAATAGTACTATCGTTAACATACTAACAATTTAATTCATTACTATTATTATGATGAGACTAATGTTTATTAGCCGATAGGCTATTTACGTGGGGGAACCCCACTGGGATTTTCCCCAGTCTGACGCCACCGGGAAGATTCCGGTGGGGCTCCACCCTCATAACAACACAACTTTTGGCAATAATTTTTAGTGGCAAATGTTGACGGATGATCTAACATGACCATTACGTATTGTACGTTTGGCCCTGTGGATTAATTTATGCCAAAGGCGTATCCTTATCTAAAAGGCACGAGCTAAGTTTGACCATCGACAGTTCGCCTCATCCTTCTGACCATAGAAATAATGTCCGCCGTTCATCGCAGACATCAAGCATTTTGTCACTTTCACCACTTTCACAGGCCTGGGCATTTGACGTGAGGGTAATAAATTAAAAAACCTCCACTAATTTGATTTTCGTGCACAGTCATTCACCAGCTGGAGGAAAATTTCCCTGTTTTACACATGTTGCCATCAAAAAATTAGATCTGTCACTAGGCAGGTACTGTGATATTTTAAAAAAATTACGTTCATTTCGTCTCCCACAAGTTAGGTAGAACCATCGAAAGCCATAGGACTATTCGTGAGGATTTTTAGCCAGTTACTTAAAAAGGATACTCAAATTTTGATTTGTAGAAATCAACTTTATTTAATTGGAAGAAAAAAGACACATGGAGGAAGGGAAAATATGCAAATTTATTAACATTTTTTAACCATTGCAACCCCTTAACTAATATTATTGCAAATTACACCTTCAAACATTTAAAATTTAAATTTACATCTTCACTTAAGAAATTTAGATATAACAGTGAAATTATCTCTATCATGCCATTTCATTTTTATATTTTGTATTTATTTTTATGAAAAATAATTTTTAAAAGTTTTTTAATTGCAATGAATTGCAAAACATAATATTAATTAAAAATATGAAAATTTTATAACTTGTTCTACATGAATTTTTCTTATATTGGAAATTGTATCATCAAAGAAAAATGAAAATTACGGTCAAGATCCTAACAATGAAGGCATTTAGGTTTTAACATTACAACATCTTGTTTTATTTTCTATTTTTAAATAATTGTCGTCATTTATTTGAAAAAGTTATTTTGTTTTTTAAAATTTATTATACTTATTATAAATAATTTAAGATTAAAATTTATAATTAATAATAAATAATTTAATTATACTTATTATTATAGTTTTATATAGTAAAAAAATAGATCACAATTTATCCTGATTGACTTTGCACACTTCTTCGGCGTACCCATTGCACACTAAGGTGCAATTTCTAGTAAATTACTTTCGCCCACAATTAAAATGGAAGACGTCAAAACTACCAGTAGGTTTCCCACTTCATCAGTTGATTTCACAAGCATTGCCTCCACTCAGATTAAATTTGCAAGCGTATAGTTTGAAAATGTTTCGATATTTATTATTAATTGTGGTCGCTATCTCTAGTTAGATCAATTGTCAAAAAAATTTGATTGAAAATTTGATTTTTGTATTTTAATATTTTATTTCTTTTTTAGAAAATAAGAAATTTGTTTGATCAAAATTAATTGAGTTTTCAAAAGTAAGAATAATTTAAAACTTGTTACATTTCATATTTAGTATAATATTATATTATCAATTTTAAGAAGTAATCATGATATCATGGGAAACTCCAGTATATTAAAAAAAAAACAAGGCAATAAAAATATTAATATAAATCATGAGTGTTAATTATTATTTTAGCAATAGTGGTTAACATGATTATAATAATAGGAATAGTCTTAAATGAAATATTAGTAATTTATTTAAATAATGTTATCATTTTAAAGTATAAAAATTGATGCGATATCCCTAAAGATAATGTTGGCTAATGATCAATTAACAATAGTGTAGTATTTTTTTCAAAATTAGATTCAATCTTTTTTTTAAAATTTTATTCAAGGGGTAAACGCTTTTGACCAGAGCTATGAACCGAATACAACCATTCAACAATACCACCCCAACGGGGTTTGAACCTTGGTGGCAAGAACAACAATGCCACATATAAACCATCACACCATGCCAATACCGGCTTCAATCTTAATAATATTATTATTCTTTTTTATTTAATGATAAAACAACTACATTGTAAAATATTCAACAATATTTAGATTTAATCTTAATAATGTTATTATTATTCCTTATTTAATGATCAAACAACTATATTGTTGTTAAATATTCAATAACATTTACATAATGCATTTAAAAGGGATTAGGGAGGAGGTAATCTTGGAACCATTAATGGAAAGTACATAATTACCATTGAAGTAAAGATAGAGATTTTCCCGCTTTAACTCTTTTATTAGCATAAACATAGAAATAAAATAGCTAGAGTAAAAATGGTATTGAAAATTAATAACTATGAGTAAATATAGTGTTCAAAATTTATAACTATGAGTAAATATGGTGTTGAAAATTAGTAACTGTGATATTAATATTAATACCAATTTTGATAAAATGAATTAATTTTAAATGGAGGGTAACTCCATAATAATATTACTTACATCATGAAAATGATAATAACATCATTAAGGAGAATGAGGATATCATAAATGTTCAAATTGTGGAAATAATATTATTATTTCCCTTTGGAAAATAATTAGGAAAATATAACCAAGGATCAAACAATAGTATTATTTCTCCTTTGAGCAATCAATGATGATAATTATTAAAGGCTTTTGTTGAATTTAATTAATAGAGATTTATGGTAATTAAATAATAATGTTAATCTTTAGGTATGGGTGGTAATAGATTAGAGTGTGGCAAGTCTTTATGCTGAGTCCAACTTAAAGTTAGAAACACTCGTGCTACGTCTTAGGGTGTATGTGAAGGATATCCACACATCCACTCTCATTATCCTTTCTCCTCCTTCCCGAGCAGTACATCTGCAATGAAGTTGAATGAGGCACCAATTCAATGTGTATAGTTTACATCCCATGCTAATGCATGGCTATCAACTATTAGTGGTTTTCATGTCGTGGTTTAAATTTTTTTTTTAAAAATGGTTGTCTTTCCCCAATATGTAAAATGGAGTTTGAGCAATTGACTACATCAATGCCTTGTGGGATTTGAATATGCCATTATTTCTAACTTTGAGAATTAAGCCTTTATGAATAGCAAAGGAAGGGCTAGCATCTTGAACACAGTTCGATCATAACATATTTGTTAATTGCATGGTTTATATATATATATATTGCAAAGGAGGCATGAATTATGATGACCTAGCCCCTGTTTCTCTCCTGGTCACATTGGCGGGGGCTTAGGAATGTGTGTCATATTCCTTGGGTCAAATGGTCCTGGCCAAGAATCTGGAGGCACTGGAAGTTTTCTTCTGCGTAGGATGGACAATAAAGGCACCACTGCCAAACCCCAGCCAAAGCCAGGTAGTTTCTTTATATTGAGCTACAGAGGTATTTTCTAGGGATTTATGAAATTGAGCAATGTAGTTTAGGGGTAAGGTGGGTTTCACTTTCTAGAAGTCTTCCCAGCTCCAATTCTAGAGGCCCTATTTTGATCCTCGTAAAGAACACAAAAATGTGCAATGTGAGATGGGTTACCTTGTGTGAATTACCCAAGTTACATAGGTTCTATTCTTATGAAACATGTGTGAGAAATTTTGAAATAGAAGATGGGTTAACCATGGAATAGTCTTTCTAAATCAGAAGGGGCACAACTTATGCATCCCCTAACACAGTCTTAAATCTAACTCTAATAATAGACACCCCAATGCATAAAAAAGTATGGGTGTTACATAAATTGCATCCCTAAAAATAAATATTTTTAAGACACATGCTTGTAAGGAGTCTATCAATATGGACCATAAGATAATTCCTTAGTGATTCGGTTTAGGTTCTATCAAATAAACTAAAATATTCTTTTTTTTTGTAATATAAACTGCGACAAGTACCAGGCATGGAATAGATAGTGCAACTGATGATGAACAGCTTGAAAAAGAAGTATTGCTTTGTAAAGGGCAACGCATCATGCTCACATCCAACATATGGACACAAGCAGGCCTGGTGAATGGAGCTCTTGGCGAAGTTGTTGAAATCATTTACAGCCCTGGTTCCAAACCACCAGATGTTCCCATGTATGTTGTTACAAGGTTCAATAGCTACAGTGGACCCCCATGGAATGACCATGACCCTAAGAGCATACCAATCATACATGTTTCCTTGGGCAATAGAAGGCAGATACCGCTTACGATGGTGTGGGCTATTACCATACACAAAGCTCAAGGACTAACATTGCAAAAGGCAACAATTGATATTGGTAAAATAGATAGGCAGGGACTAACATTTACAGCCATATCTAGAGTTAAATCATTAAATGATCTTCGCATTCAACCACCATTCTCTTTTGAAAGATATTCCAAAATGCAAACCAATCCATTTGCAATCATAAGGAAGCGAGAGGAGGCACGCTTACAACAACTATGTCTCTCCTAAAACAAGGTATGCAACTCTCCTCCCTATCCATTTGATATCTCTCCCCAATTCCCATGGTGCTTAAAATTGCTTCTACAACTTGACTTCATCAACGCCTATTCTACGCACCTAGCCACCCCATTCCTTTTGTTGTATAGGTCTTCAAGACAAATCGCATAGACCACATAAGCTCATCCCCAAAAAAAATTGTACCGCTCCTACATGTTCATAATATAATACCAAAGTGTATCAGCCTATCGGCGTAACCATTGCACCTCATGGGGGTGCAAGTGCTAGTAATATATGTTGCTCAACATTTGCTTTTATGCAGGGGATGCGGTACCCAAGCCTCGATTCCACACTTTGTGGGAATCAGGCGAAGCCTCATCGTCCCAATGGGAATGATGTGGAAATCGAGGAGTTGACAAAGAGAGTTCCACTATCCTAGTCCAGATCACCTGGAGTCTTTCGTTTGGCGATGTGTCTATTTAGCCCCTATTTTACGTGTTGAGTAGCAGCTTTTTGTGTCGGTTAATATGAATTGTTTACTTGATGTTATTTTAATTATTTGACACCGAACGTCAGCTTATTGTGTTGGCGATGTTTGCATGTTTTATACATTTTGTTTTCATCTTAGGCTTCCGCGAGGAGTAAATTCGAGCTAAGAGGGGGAGGATGTAGTACCCCTTTGCTTTTGGTCCTTCGCATCATATGAGTAGTTTGTGTATTTACGACTTGTGAGATCTTGTATAATTGGTGCCATCATTATATTAAATTAAATATTTCACATCTTTAACTTTGCAAACACTTCAAAAGTTAAAATATTAGTATTATTATTCATGAAACTTTATTGTCATGGCATCATCCTAGAAAGGTTATCAAACAAGTGTTTAATAGTTTGGTATGGAATACATAAGGCTTTAACTATGAATTCAATACTATAATTTAAAATTTATTACTTAAACCATGTTAACATATGTAACTTAGATAATTTTATGTAAAAGGTATCAAGGAATATCATTCTCAAGATACACACTCTTCTTATGTCACAAATCAAATATAAAAATAATAATAATAATATAAAACAATAATAAATCTTATTTGTATTTTCATTATTTATTAATGAACTTAAATTATTAATTAATCTTTTATTAGAAAATTTTTATGATTAAATGACATCACCAATGTTATGGGTACTATAAGTAAGAACAAATATACATATATAAATATATAAAATTGATTCAATAAATAAACTTAAAAAAAAAGAGCATCTAAGAAGTACACCTATCCCTTTTGTGCCCTCCACCTTGCTCCAAGTCTGTAGAGGTGTAAATAGCCTTCTTGCTTCTGTTTGCAACCTGTCACATCTGCAGTACTTGAAAATAGAATGGGGTAGAGGTTTAAATAATCTCTTTGATGCCATTGTCAATCTGTCTCAGCCGTGACACTTGAACATGATAGGAAGTTTAAAGGTTTAAACAACCTGCTTGATTGTATTGTCAATTTATTATAGTTGCAGCACTCAAACATAGAAGGGTGTAAAAATTTAAATTACCTGCCTAATTCGGTTGGCATCGCACCTTCCAGTAGCTTTCACTTGAGAGTTTCTTAAGCCTTTTTGACAAATCCATTTTGCACATATCCTGAAACTTTTGCATTCCAAGAGATCACATTTCTTTGAGGCATTTTGTCAAGCAGTTCATGTGCCTTTTCTGTTTCTTTGGGACTTTCTGTCCAACAAATCACCAGCCTTGTCTCTGCGACCACAGTACAGAACATAGTAAAACAAAGTGCGCGCCTTGTTGTAGCTACGTTTCCATGGGTAGGGCCGAAAGGCTACCATGGGTTGCATCGCAGGAATTTATATTTTGATGAAATTTGATTTACTTTGTTCCTATGTTTCTCATTTAGGCGTGTGTGTAGAAAGATTGTTGGGAGAAGTTCGTAATTGCCTTTTCTGTTTCTTTGGGACTTTCTGTCCAACAAATCACCAGCCTTGTCTCTGCGACCATAGTATTTTGAAGTTTCCTGTCAAACAAAATGTGTGCCTTGTCTATGCTTCCACATTCTGCATACATACATTCCAAGAAGGCTACCACGGGTTGCATGCATGAATTTATATTTTGATGAAATTTCGTTGCCTTGTTCCTATGTTCTCATTTAGGCATGGGTAGAAAGATTGTTGGGAGAGGTTTGGTTTTTTTTTGGCTTTACACCAGTCAATTGAGTTTACTAAAAATTTCGCAAGCCCTTTTACCTCACTCTCCGACGTGCATCCTCTGTCATGTCTTCTTGTGAGGTGATTCCTCTTGAGGCCATTCATCATCCTCTCGTGAGTTGTTTTTTTTTCTTTCATCCGTTACTTGGGAGCATAGTGTAATTCTCAATTAGGTTGTTGTCTGTACATGGCTGTATCGTCATCGCCTTTGTCATGGGTTATTCATTAAGTCAAGATTAATCCTGAAACCTTCCAATCGATAGGTACACCCATACTGTTCCTAATATGCATCGAATGCCTTGATGAATAACTTTATGTTAACTCTGTTGTAAGCTTTGCGTAGGAATGTTTCTCTCACTGCGTTGATGTTAGATTTCGCCTCTTTAAGCATACGGATTTCATCTGTGGTCGAATTTTAATTGCTAAGTCTTGCGTTTAGTTTGATGTTTTAGTTTATGTTTTGCACTTGGTTTGGCCGCATCCTCCTTCCCTTTCGAGTCCTTTGTGCATGCTATTTTGTGGATATATACATGTGTTTCCATCGAATACTTGAACTTGAAAATATGGGTGCATTTATTTTGTAGATGATCCTTGGGAGAATGCCTTGAGAATATTTATGTATATGTGTGTATATGTTGTGTTCATATGCTGAATGTCATTTAGATTATGATATGCTATTAGATATACTTAATTTGTAATAACAACAATTATGTTTAAAATAAACTTATTATATATATACTTCAGGTATTAGAGTAAGGAGAAAATTGTCTATAAAATGTGTGTTTTAGATATATGTATATATGGTTTATGTTTATATAATTACTTTAGCTATCTTAAACAACTTTCTAACAAAGGAATGGATAAAATGTAAATTGGTTAGAGGGTACTTGGAAATTATTTCGATTATGTTAGTTTAAGATTATCACCTTGTTGTGTTAATACAAGTAGTTTGTTACTAGAGTTAACTCAAAAGATTCATCTCTAGAAATCCTAGTCCCATTATAATTTTAGAAATTCATAAAGATATATAAA